>CM027835.1:19421034-20021034 GCA_016097545.1 Eucalyptus victrix | reverse complement strand
GCATTGCGGTACAAATGATGTAGGCTCTTAGAAGATTCCTAGTTATTGCAATGAAGATCATGCAGTCATGTAAGGAAATGATAAGCGCATTCACGGACCGTGAAAGTCCTTGTTCACTGCGCATTTCCAAAAGCAAGTCTAGTGTACAGATGGCAGCATGCTAACATCGCGTTTGCAAGTGGAGAGCAACAGATCGATAAAAGGCCTTCAATTCTACCCTGATGAGAGTATGGTTCATTCTTAGCTTTCTCAGCTTTTGCGATGCACAGTATCAAGTCAAGAATCATCCACTACAAAGGCATGCCAAAATAGTACTTATGGTGATAGGTTGCTGAAAACTGCATCGGCTTTATGAGTATACTCCTCCTATCTCATGTTCAGCTTGTTCGGCATCTAGCTGAAGAGCTGCAATCAACCAAAACCAATGATTAAAGTGGCAAGCGAAATGAGCAAATGGATACTTTTGGTGTATTTGTGTGTGAGATAAGAGAGTATGAATTCAAAGAAAATTTCATCATTGCAACCAGTGTTTTTACCTTCATCTTGAGTCAAAGGATTGCGGAGTTTCTGGGATGGAGGTGCGGAAGGTGACTGAGGTGTAGATAAGATTAGTTAACGTGGTTCAAAATGGCCGTTGCAAGCATTTATAATTGGATACAATGAGCTCGTGGAAACCAGTTGAATTGCTTTCCTTGGAGGTTCCGAGTACTTGAATGCAGGTCCTCTCTTGCCACTTGACTCTCCCATGAAAACATATTGGATAAAGTCAATCCAAGGAATGTCATTTGACATATTGGAAAGGAAGATCGCAGGCGTTAGAAACCAAGGAATGTCATTTGATATATTGGAAAGGAAGATCGCAGGCGTTAGAAACCAAGGAATGTCACTTCAGGGATTTTAATCAGTCTTTGACCACAGATTGGCCTATACATATTATAACCAGTTGTCGAGACCCGACGCCCTCGGGTCCCTCTGATCAAGATGAAAGGGTCGGGTTTAGGTGTCACGCCCCGAACCTCGAGCATGCGTACATCCCTTAGTGGTCGATAAAAATATGCGACATCCTAGGATACGTCACCAACCCATTCATTTTATTACGCATACGGAAGCGAAACAAATCCCCTAATAACACTTAAATTGGGATAGAAAAGTGGGTAATCAAACACAACCAAACACTTCTTTCTAAACACATAGGTTTGTATACAACACTGGGCTGTCTACAAAATAGAATGGCTCAACAAAAAGGGGAACTATCCTAAGACCAACTAGCTGAACACGTTCGCCGATCATTCGGTCTCCACCTTCCCAGACTCCATGGCTTTGGGTCCTCCACGACCGCCATCTAAGGACCTGAAAATATTTGGCCCACAACGAGGTGAGACATTGTCTCAACAAGTTCACCCCCTAAACCCTATTAGAAAGAAAATACACCCCAGGATGGCCTAGCCACACCACACAAACAATGAGACTTACCTTGGCCTCAATTCCTTCCTGCAAGTCAGTTTAAATCAATAAATATTGACAACCACATCATCCAAACAATTCAATTACTCGGATCAACTCAGCGATCAATCGACTCAGTCGATTACATGTCATCAAGGTCATCACACGGTCATTCAGGCTATTCATTCTCGACCCTTAAACACGGCCCTATGGGCAAGTCTAAGATTTAGTAGTAATCACGACCCCACTCGGCAATTCTTAGAATTAGTGGAATCACGGCCCCACTCGGCAAATTTAGATTTAGTGGCATCACGGCCCCACTTGGAAAATTTAGATTTAGTGGCATCAAGGCCCCACTCAGCACAACCTTTAATAGGTGGTAGATCATGGCTTGATGGGCACGACCGATTCCAAATTCAGTGGTAAATCTCGGCCCTCTTAGCACAGCTATACTTCGACGGTTTTCTAAGTCCGCTCACAACCTTTCACGGTCATTTTCCCATAAAATACCGACATTCTCAAATTTTGAGATAATTCTCTCATAACCACTAATTCACTCAATTCTCATAAACTAGCACTCAAATAAATAAACAGAAAGCACCACTGCAATCAGCATAAAATTCTGACGATTTAAGGTCCCAAAATAATTTTTAGAATTTATTAAATAATTAAATTTATTCCGAAAATTAATTAAATAATAATATTTTAATAATTTCGAATAATAATATATTATTAAAATATTAAATAATTTCGAAATATTTATTTAATCCAAAAATACTTTATTAAAGTCAAATCAAGGTTTATTCTAATATAAACCTAATTAGCCTTAATTAAACCTATTTTAAATTAATCATACTCTTAATCTATTTACACTTAAATAAATTAAACTAACCACCTAACAACACTTAACATAAACTTAACCTCCCTAAGCATAATTAACTCACTAATCAAGATTTATGAGGCTAAACTCACCCGATTAACGAACCGTTCGAACCAAAACGACAGGAACGTCGTGGGGATCGACTTTCCTCTAGGTAGGCCAAGCTTCCAAGGTCGGGAAGCCAACCAAAACGGGCCAAAATCAGGCTATGATACCCATTTTTTTTTACTGATGGTCGCCACCGGTAAAGGGCGGATCCGGGGTTGATTGGGGCGAGCAAGGGTCGAGATGGGCTGAGGGAGTCCCGGCAGGCTGAGGCGGGGGTGCATGGTGGCTCACGACGGCGGAGACGAGCTCTAGCGGCTCCTGGAACACGCGAACCGAGACAGACGGGGATGGCTGGGCATCGGCCAAGCGCGGAGCAGCGGCTGTGCGAGACGGCGAGCGGTCCTACAGCATGCGACGTGACGAGCAGCGCTGCTGGTTGCTGCTTCGCTTCCCTGGTTTGCTGGTGGGTCTCGAATGGCACAAAGAAGAAGAAGAGGACGTCGACGCCAGCAGGGGGGAAAGAGAGGAAGGCGGAGGGCAAGCGGGCTGAGCGACGACGTGCGTGAGCGGCAGATCTGGCTTCGGCGGTGGTTACGACAGTTGCTGCTGCTCCGATGATTCCTCTGCTGGTTGAGGGGCGACAAAACAGCAAGGAAGGAGATAGAGAGGAGCTTCAATGGAAGAGAGACGGGAGAAGGGGGAATTGGTCTCTCTCTCTCTCTCTCTCTCTCTCTCTCTCTCCCTTTGGCCCCACAAACATGGCCCACCATGTGAGTTGTCATCCACCCATATTTTCTAGCCCCAAAATGCCCCTTCTAGAAGCCCTTAGGTAGTCCAAAATGTTGAGTCTAAGTGGCATACGAATTTGCAAGAGAAATGGCACAATTTTGGACTTCAATTCTTCTTGAAACAATTCAATCTGACCTCTAAAAATTCAATAGTCGGGTCCTCAGTCAAATTAGTATTTTTCCTCACCAACATAACCCACTGGCATCCCAAATTCACAATCAAAAACAGTCTTCTGCAAATTATGATCGAAAACGGCGCTATCTCGACTTTTTCCCAAAAAGTCTCGGGCTGCTGAAAAATCTTTTGAGACTGAGTCGACGCTCCTAAAATGACCTGTGACATAAAAAAACTCTCAATTTCTGAATTATGGTTCAATTTCATGGTTAATTTCAATTCGGCGCGAATTTAGCACGTCCTAATCTACCGGGTAGCTTTTAGGGATTCTCGTGCATTTGAACTATAGTTGATTATTTTCAAGCCACAAAGTACATCTTCGACACATTGGTGACTCTCGGTTGTCGTAGAAATCTCAAGGTTTCAGATACGGACACAGGGTACCAAAACAACAGAAAAATCGGTCTAGTGCCGATCGACAAGAATTGTGCAATTAGGTGCAATCACCCACACTTAATCACATATCTCCGAATTTCTAATCGATCTTACTGTGTCATAATGATCTCTTGTAGATTTGCACGGTCGAGCAGTCGTTTCCTGGTCGAATTCTCAAGTCTGATGCATTAGAATCCCTTAACGGCTTCACCAGATAGACTAGTTATCCCATAAGTGATCAGTTCAGGGAAAAGAACTATAAGCGCGTTGATGAAATACCCAACTATTTCGATCGAAATCGAAACCTGAAATTCAGGATGTCACATTAGGGGTACTTGACCATGAGAGTTTCCTCGTGGTTCGCATCCACAAAGACATTATCACCTTGCCTTTCGGAATTAACCATTTTTGAGTTCGATTGATCACGATCGTGAGCTCTCCTAAGCTCATACCACGCGTAATAGCAAAAGTGTTGCGATTTGTACACACACAAGTGACACACCTCGAGAGAAGAGGTCGGGTGTGGATATCGAATTTATGAGTATATTTACCATGATAGCCCTCTTAATAGTACGCTTCATCCATAAGGATGGCATCACTTCATCCTTTTGCCATCCTTTGGGCTACTACCACGTCAAGTATGCTAAATCATGGTGAGCCTCGTCGAGACCCATACCCCTCACTACGGGTTAATTTTATTATCTAGTTGTTTAAAAAAAAAAGGAAAGAGACAAGAGTTGCCACTAGCCTCATTTTCAGTGGTCGGCTAGAAAACCCAATCGAGTGTTGGGAGTGATCCCTCGATTTCTATGCAACTAGAAATTCTAGGTTTGGAGACTCGAGTTACGCTGATATTTCTATTAATGTCCTTTTAGTACCTAACGATTTGGTGTGTTTCCTAAGGTATCCATGCATTTATTTTTACTTTTTTGGGTCAATTACGTTAACTAAGTAATCGCATGTGGATGGTTGGTTGCATGCAATTCTAATTCTATGAAAAGGAAGAGAAAGCGCACAATTGAAATTTAAAGACAAGATAGCAAGTAAACAGCCAAGTAGTCAATTTAGGGAAAGCGGTAAATCTAACATGCAATCCTAGATGACAAGCGGAAGAAATAAAACCCGCACCTTGTCGTGGGTTTATACAACATGAGATAACCCGAAACATATATCGGGGACAATTGAATACAAAAATATGGTCAGATAGGACATCGAACTTCCATCGTCCTTCATGTCTTGATGGGCCTCCATCTTTAGGGACCTATTCTAATCCTAATCTATAACTACAACTAGGTACATCTAATAGGAAAGAAATAGTCGTTCATAGAAAAAACAACCACAAGCACAAGACAATCAACGACAATCAAGCAACTAAAACCATATGCCAAAATGGACAAGGTGGGCCTCAAGATTGGTCTTTGCAATTCATGCGTCGATCCTACTAGATACCTATCCCAATTCATTTTCATGACTTACGGCCATTGGTGACCATTTGTCTTCTCGCATGGACACCAACGCTTATAAGTCCCTAGGATGTGTTCTAAGTGAATCCCAAGGTTATCCCACGGAATCAGGTATCGCACTAAGCATATATCTAAAATCCACATGCGTTAGAGGAAAATAAACATGTAGGCCTTGTTCTCAATCAATCAAATAATTTTAGTGAGTCAACACTGGATCACTTATTCAATCAATAAGTGCCAAACACAATCACGAGCGTTTCTAACCAATGGAATGATGTTATGCATGTGTGATTCATGCGATGCCTCAAGAAGTTTTGAATGTGTTTAAAACATCGGGATGAAATATTTTGACAAAGGTACATCTTGGCTATGGAACGAATTTAATTGCCAAGGCTAATTCAGAGTGCATATCATGTACTATTAACAGATGTCGCAGGCATTTTAGTACATCACATATGCCAATCTCAATGCAACAGCATAATCAATAATCAGAACACATAACTCTTATGTACAAAACATTCACATAGGTCCCGATTATAAGGTAATACCTGTTTTGGCCTGTCTCATACCGTGCATCATAGTTTTACCCCATAATCAGGCACAATGCATCGCAATCTTTCACGCGTATTCTGATAATTATGACCCGCAAGTGGAGAATCCGCGGTACTAATCTGAAAACATACAACAGACACTAAAGTGAAAGAAGAATCACCTTATTTACGGGGTAGACTTTCTCCTTGTACCAAGCAGGCCTGTCCCGAAGATTAAGAGGAACTAACTTGATCTTGTCCTGCAGTCCCTGCATCTCACAAATAAAAACCCAATTCACAAACTAATCACGAACCAAATCAAAATGAACTAAAGGACATATAAAAAGACAATTCGTGTATGATTTTTGTTAAATTGCACATGATCACAGAAAATGAACTCTCCTTATAGTTCCTCGTGATCCAGACGCGCGCTGAGCATATGGGCATATGTAAGAGATGTACAACCTTCAGGAAATTCTAAGAAAACAAACATAAGCAGACCATAACACAAACTCTTGTTTACCAATTTAAACAGTGATCACACACTGAATCAACTCGAACGACGCTTAAAGGAAAAGGGAAGAATCGAACCTTGTTGTTCCATCGAAAAGAGGAGGTTGCTTGGCACCGGAGTTCAACGGAGGAGGCAAGTTCTCAACCGCGGCACTGCCACAGAACCGAAACAAAAAAATCAAGCAAGGGATCGTGAAAAAAGAACAACGGCTCTAGTTTCGCAGGGTAGAGAGCGAAAACGCAAGAGCTAGAGATTCTTACGGAGGAGCCATTAGCACAGTTTCCGGAGAGAAATGCGAGATGTTTGGGTTTGTGTGTATCAGTGTCAATCTCAATGCGAACGAGAATGGCGTCCAGGTGCGAAGGTATTTAAGAGGGAGGAGTGCTTTGAAGGTTGAGGCTGTGCTGTTGCAAGCAGTTACAAAACGAGAGAGTGCTTACGCGATGCTCTTCTTCATATTTGTCTGGATGATGGAGTTGGCCTCACCCCCGTGTGCCTTCAGGATTTCTTTTCATACTAGCCTAAAGTTGTAGGCCTGATCATTAGCCTTTCCTCACCCGTGCGTGCCTCCAGGATTTCTTTCCGTATCTGCCTAAAATTGTAGAGACAAGTCTTGGATTTCCTATATGGTGATGGAAGGGGACCTCCGTATAAACACAACCTGTCATCAATTAGATCGGTGAAAATTGATAAAAAGTTCCTTGAATACAAGGTATATTTCACATTTTATCGCAGAGAATATTTTAGAATGTTTTTTAAATTGCCTTTTAAGGATATTCTAGAGTACTCGAGAGAAAGATTTGGAAGAAAGATAAAGAATACTAAAATCACACTCATGTTTTAGAAATAATTGCGAATGATTGGAAAAAATATTTTGAGATATTGGTTTATTCATTTTATATATATATTTAATCTCTCCAAATATGGCGAGCTTTCTAGGGATTTGAGTATTCGGACATATATATTATATTACTTTAAAAAAAATGCTCTTGCTATCATCCAAACATAATTTTTAATCAATCCTCTTGTCTCTTCTTCTCCCATAATTGTTTAGGTCCGTCTTTTACTTTTTAATCATTTTTTCCCGAACTTAATAGCTAAAATTATTATCATTTTTTATCGGTCAAATATATAAATTAGTCTCTGAATGTTTATATTTCCCTGTCCTCCTCTTTTTTCTTCACATTATATCACATCTACACATCACATCTCCTCTCAGGCACACTTAATCTAAACCATTTAGTAGTCTTCTTCTTCCATATTCTTGCATGGGTCATCTATGCCTTGCCCCTTACTTAAGACAATCCCTTCAATTATTGACACCTAAATTTTTACGACCCATTTAATAATTAATTATATAAAAAATTATGAATTGATCCCGATCCTGTAACACCCTCGATACTGACCCCATAAGGATTGGCCAACCATGGGGCATTGGCCATGGGATTGATCGGTTCAATCGATAAGGCATCAAGGATCGGTCATGGTCCAATTGACCAATCGATCGACTAACTAGTCACAAACTAATCGAGGTGTTGGCTGTGATTTTGGATCGACAGATGATCATGGGTCGATCTAACCAATTGTAGTGCCCGGCCGCGGGTGATTCCGCCCAGCTATGCACTGATACGCGGACAATCCGACTTGATCAAATGCAATCATCTTCCAACCAAAAATGCATCATTCCCTATTTAATTCTTAGTGATCAAAAAGGAATCTTGAATTGGTGATGTCCAATCGTTGATCGGTAATGCGCCGACCATGAACCATACGGATGGATTGAATGTCGACCATAATGAGCTCAGAGATAGACCCGGCTATTCCGTCAATAATTCTAAAGTCCATGAGTGCCTTGGCTAAGTGCTAAGCCATTGGTAGCCTTAGGATTAACCTTGAACCAACTGAAGGATAATTGACCCTTTAGGCCAACCGACCGTCCAAAGGAACAATTCGGGCAAGCATGGGATTTGATGGCTGAACCTCGGTGTATGTGATTCGATTTTTCAATGCATACCTAATGATCCATTTTCCAGCCCTAGAACCAACCTAGACGATGTTTTTCTCCAGACCACTTTCTTGAGGAAGAAAATGACAAAATAGAATTCTCTAGAACACCCTAGCTTCTTCATGAAGGAGGTTGACTTATCATTCCACCTATATTTTTCTAGATGTGACCATGATTATCAAGGATTTACCTTGAGAATTAAGCAAAGTATCCAAGCCAAGTATTCCAATAAAAATAGGACACATTGGAGCTATATGGCTATCCTATACCTTGAGTCTCATAGGTTTTGACTTCCTAGTTTTTCGAAACTACTAAATCTTTCCTACTTTCCAATTTTATAGAGCTATTTGTGCTTCGAATTTGGAGGAACTCCCTTCATGAAAGTTGTTCAAAATATCTTAATCTATAACATACTTAAATTTAATATTTTTTTAAGGTGAAATGGTTGAAACTAATGCCCAATCAATTATCATATAGAACCTGTCCAGTATAGTGAAAACGGTAACCAAGTTGTTTTCTCAAATTTTTCTAAAATCCTCTCTTTCTAATTTGGATATACTTCATTCACAAAATTTTTAAATGACATTCATATCTACAACATATTAAAATTTTAAAGAGTTCTATGAAGATTTGGATTTTGAAATGAGTCTCTCTCTCTCTCTCTCTCTCTCTCTCTCTCTCTCTCTCTCTCTCTTTGAAAATTGAATCTGCTCACGGACAAATTTTTGGGTTGTGCTCAATGATTTGTTGTTCTTCTCACATAATGAATTTGGCTTGGATTCCCTCATAAAAAAAAAAAAAAAAATTCTAAGGTCTTCCTTGTAACATATTAAATTTTATAATTTTTCAAGTCCGTTCAATAAGATAATGGTATTGATTTAAAAAGTTGCTTAAAATTGTTCTTGCCTTGGAATGGGAGAATCACATGCCCAACTTGGAGGGGAAGGGACCAGCATGCTTAACTTGAGGAAGAAGCCAATCTAGAGTCGTCTTGAATTGAAGATAAGAATGTATTAAATGATTTTTGAAGCTAGCTAATTAATGAGCTTAATGAGTCACATGCTCATATGGTTAACTTGAAAGAAAGTTGTTCAAAGTCCAAGTTTCTTGATGACCAAATCTTAGTTAAATCTTAAGGTATGATGGCCCTAGATTATAGCCTTGATGACAAGACAAAAACCAACCAATTAGAAGAAGACATTAGGCATTAAAGGGGGTTATGTGTCCATTAGGCACCATAGGCAATAATGAGCCTAGAGTGAGCCTTGGAGGATAAGCAAATAGGTGGACCAATCATAAACCAACACCAAAGGACTTAGGTGCCAACTCGAGAAGATAGGTAGGCCAACTCGTCATTTAGGCATAATCATGAGTTTGCATAAAAATCTAAGAGGAGGAGGCCTATAAATAGGATGAGCTATCCTAACATTTTAAGGATTGGCCTTTCTCTCATTTCCTCTCCCTTCCTCTCCTCTCTTTCATGCCCTTCTCTTCCAAGCCGCCCTAGATGCCGACTGACCACCAAAGAAGCATCTTGGAGCTAGGTCCAAAAGTAGTAAGTAGATTTTCCTAACTCTTCGATAGGGCAATGTGCTATATTTATCGATTTTAGAATCACGTCATCATTTGCTTGTGTTGACTTTGTATTGTTATGCTTGTTGTGTTTCTATTGCTTGTTGTTGTATCAAGTAAGATCATAATCTCAAGTGAGTGTTGAGTACACCCGGATGTTGAGGAATGGTCCCGGCAACTTTGGATGTGTGCCAAGATGTGCCGAGATGGGTACACAACTCACACTTGATCCCGGGACAATATTGAGGTGTGTTGTTACTCGGGACAAATCACGGGGTCGATGCCGAAGTCAAAGCAAACAATTCTAAGTCAAGACCACAAGGCCGAATTGCATCTGGCATGAGTCTAATAAGGTATAAGAGTCGTTCATTGATTCACTTTTCATAGCACACCTTTGGGCCTTTCATCCGGCTTAAAGTTCAAAGAGAAAATGAATCGATCGATACTTGAAACGCATGGACACACAATGGACTTATATGCTGACACTGGGGAATGTCGGGTTGTTACCTAGGATAAAGCCCCGGATGCCATCCCGATATTGAGATCATGGACGATGCCGGCCTAGGTGAGGCCTATGCTTAGGGGTCGCCCTGGATGCCATCTTGATAATGAGATCGGGACAATGCCGGTTGCCAAGGGGGGACCAATGCCTAGTTGTTACTGGAAGAGTCAATTAATTTCAACTAATATGATACTGAAAAAGAAATATGAAAATCCACGTGTGGTCCATGACTATTATATTTGTGATGTGTGCAAAAGCTAATTTCGACTAATATGATACTAAAAAAGAAATATGAAAATCCACGTGTGGTCCATGACTGATATATATGTGATGTGTGCAAAAGTTGGGTTTGTTTTGATATGTATTGTTAAGTCCTTGCATCAATTTGAGCATATGTTTGAATTGGGTCACTTAGTGTTTGAACTAGTTTCATGAAATGCACACATCCCTTTTTGTGACCAAAATGATCATAAGCCATGGATCTTTAAAAAGCTTGTTCATATGCACTAACTCCTTATCTTTGATTCTTGAAAGCACATAGATGATCGAAAGCCTTTCATATGCATAAGCAAGGCAAGGCACAAACCTTGCTATTGATTTGCCATCGACAAGTGGGTGGTGACCTTGTATCCAACGATCGACGGCGAGATGTCCTCCTATAGGAGAATTCGGGACTTCTACTTACTGAGTCATCGACTCACTCTTGTTGTTTTCACAATTTCAAGTGTATGATGGGTGAACCAATCCCGCTGCCCGTCCGTCCCAACCTCCCTATTGATATGACAACCACCGTAACAGGCATAGTAGACTTAGAAGGAGACATCACTTCTCGGGAAAAAAAAAAAAACTACTACCTTATGGGTCCAGCAAGGGAATAAACCTAGTATAAGGGCCACTTTTAGGAGCAGCTCAGTAGGGGAGCTAGGCTACCCAGCCTTTTAATTGACTATATATGGAAACGGAAATGAGTAGCCCAAAACTAGGATGGGCATGTAATCAAAATAGCTTTCGATATGTGAATATGTATATAAATATGTTGCTTTTATTTGCTTGGCTTGCATATGTTTTGCCTAGCTTCCATGTTTGTTTGTACGGGGATTGTTTATGATCGCTTCTGCATGTGTTTAACTAAAAAAGACTTTTGGGACATTTGACGTTTCTTGGGGCATCAATGCTAATCCGCCGAGTCATGCTCTCGTGCCAGAAGTGGGGCGAGGGTGTGACAGACCCCTAAATAAAAATATTAGTTAAATTGCAATATATATTATGAGCATTTTAATTAAACCCATATAACATTGCATTAGAGTTAATGGATTGGTTTAAGGAGATTCTGAGCTTAATTAAATTAATTGGACTGAGTCTGTGTAGATTGAGAATTTGGTCAAGCCAATTATTCCTTGAATGGATGAAATTTATAGTTTGGGGATGCCGAGTTGGAAAATTGATTTATTAGAAATAAACTTGGAGAACAATTAAACTTGATATTATCATAATTTAAATCATATCACATAACAAGAGAGTTTCCTATTGTTAAAGCTAGGGTATATCTCCTAGAGTCCAAGATAAGAAAGTAAGGGATTTTGATTTTTTTTTTTTGGGAAAATTTCAAGTAAGGACCCAAAGTGCTATCATTTTTCTCAAAATAGGACCTGAAGTGAAGTTTATCTCAAAGAATGACCTAAAGTAGTCATTTAGTCTCAAAGAAAGACCTCACTCGTCGGCCGATGAATCGATGCATCTCCAATGTATATTCCGGTGGCTTGAGTAGGGTATTTTCGCCTTTTTTTTTCATTTTTAGTTGCCTTGTTCATCGTCTTCTTCGTCCCTTGTTCACTTCTTCTTGCCCAGATCAAGAACATCGAACTTAGGGAAAGGCCAGCGAGCGCCGGTCGCTGGTAAGGCCTGGTCAGGGCTCGACGCCCATCACCAGCAGCAAGCAAGGGCTCGACACCCATCGTTGACAGCGGGCAAGGGCCATCGAGCCCTCGCTATGGGGGAGGTCGCCCCTCACGGCCATCAGCAAGGTCGCCCCTCGCTCGCAGCCAACGAGGGCTCGACGACCCTCGCCGGCCGCAACCAAGGCCACCCTCGCCAGATCTGGCGAGGCTCAACCTTTAAGCCCTTGCCCACGGCCGGCGAGGGCTTAGTGGCCCTCACCTACTGTTAGCGATGGGCATCCAACCCTCGCCAGCCCTCACCAATGGCCAGTGCTTGCCAGCCCTTCCCAAGTCTGATGTTCTTGAGAAGAAGACGAACATGAGATGAAGAAGATGATGAACAGTGCCACCATTGACCCAAAAAAAAATTAATAAAGAACAAGACAATCGAAATTTTTTAAAAACAAATTTGGACAAAAATACCCTTGATTAGGCTACCGAAATATGCATTGGAGATGCATCTATTCACTAGCCGGCAAATGAGGTCCTTCTTTGAGACTAAATGATCACTTTAGGTCCTTATTTGAGACAAACTCCACTACAAGTCCTCTTTTGAGAAAATGAAGGTACTTTGGGTCATTATTTAAGACAAACTTCACTTCAGGTCCTCTTTTGAGAAAATGATGGCACTTTGGGTCCTTATTTGAAATTTTTCCTTTTGAAAAAAAAAAAAAACCATAGACTTACACCCTATAAACATTTACTTTGGAGGCTCATGAAACAGGTTGCCAGTATACTATAGCAAAGAAAAAGGATACAAGAGAACTATAAAAAGATACATAGAGCATAGTTTCACGAAATTGATAAGTAATTGTTCGTTAATCATCAAATCCCACTCAAATTTTCATGGGAAGTAGGGGTGTACAAAGGAATCGGAAACCATTCGAACCGCCTGGAATTGGACTAGACTAGCCTAGAACCAGCGGTTTCCATGGAGACCGGTGCGGTTCTCAGTTCCAACTTACTAGAATTGGTGAGTACCAATCTAGTTTTTAGTTCTAGCTGTGGAACCGCTCACTCACCCACTCGGATTGGACCGGTATATATATACATATACATACATATATTTAGAAAAAGAAATTTCAACTCAATTACTTAATTATTTTGAATTTTTTCTACTAATATGTGTGTGTGTGTGTGTGTGTGTGTGTGTGTGTGTGTGTGTGTGTGTGTGTGTGTGTGTGTGTGTGTGTGCATGTATATTTATAGTATTGGATATTATTGACTAATTTTGTCTTTTGGATGTGTGCTAGGATTAACCCCCTACTTTTTGTTCATTCTAATAATCCATTTACTTACTTTCTCATCAAAATAAAATAAGCAAACAAAGAGGATGGTGGAGACCAATTGGAGATTTTTATGAATGTTGCGATGCTTTGTCATCATAACACGAAATTAAGAGCCAATAACTCGTTTTAAGAGCATAATTAAGTCTCTCATCAACCATTCTCATGATTAAATTAGGTTGACATTGAAAAAATATAGATTTTGACTTCTATGGAGGTTAAAGCTTTTAAAATAGAGTTTAATTCTCCATATGTTCCTGGTGTTAGGAAACCCTAAGAGGACTGCATTATGACTTCAAAATTAAGTTCCCTGCTAATGAGTATCGTCAATTCATTCCGCACCATGGTCTTTAATCTTTAATCAAAATCAATGGCTTTTAATTTAACCTGAATCTAAGGCTAAATAAGCTTCAGTGATCTATAGGTTAATCATGATATTAATTTATTAATGCAATTTTGTAGTGATTGGAGACTAGTTCCATGGACCCATTGGAGAATCAGACCAAACCGGTAGCCCTATTCCTGAGTGGATCCATGGAATCAATCGGTGGTTCTTAGTTCCCATTTCTAAGAATTGGTCCTTAGTGGGCGGTTCCCAATTTCAATGTGGGAATTGCCTACTTGAACGATGCTCACCCCTTGTGGGTAAATTCAGACATTGTTCTTGTGTTTTTCTGGTGGGATCAATAAAAAAAATATCTAGAGTACATATTTGAAAGAGCAAACCGAATAAGTAGGATTTATGGATCAAGACTAGAGAGCCCCACGTGTGATCTCATAGAAATGATGAGTATGTGTTCATTCTAAGGGTGTGTTTGTTTCATGAAAAACTCAACGATTGAGGAAAATATTTTCTTGAAAAATACTTTCCAGGAATACGATTAGTTTTCTTTTGTTTGGTATATATCATTGAAAATATTCTTTGATGTTTGGACCTCATTGGAAAATGCTCTCTCTCAGATAAAAAAATAAAATTTTTAAATTATTTTTTTCCTTTTTTTCCTTCTCTCCCAACCGCCTCTCCACCTAACCCATCGCCCCTCCCTCCTGTCCACCACCATCTTCAACGACCTCACCTCCCTCTGCAGCAATTCTGTCTACCGAAGCTCAACCAAGCTCCAAGTATAGGCACAAGCTGGCAAGCCTTGACCATGCCTGAGGCACAAGTGCACTTATCGCAAACAAGAACGAACTTGGGCTCGCACTAGAAAAAGGCGCAAGTGCACTGAACAAAGAAGCGGCAAAGCTCCCTAACAAGGCAAACAATGGCGAAGGGGAACTCGACGCGAATGATGACGGACCAGAGCTCACGGCAGGCTGAGCCATTCCAAAGGGTGACAATCCTCCAGACGCAATCGACAACAGCGTACCGAAGAGCATCGGTGCTAAAGTCGCCGATGTAGAGTCGAATCCATTGGAGAATGAAGGTGCAGAAGACACTACTGAAGAGGAAGAGGAAGGAGCAAAGCCAATGGGAGCGCAGGAGGGGTTAGGGTTGGAGGAGGCGGCGGCGGTGACGAAAGGGAGGGGGCAAAGGAGAAGGAGAGAGGGGAGGAGGAGTTAGGGTTTACGTTCACGAGGCAAAGAAAGAAAAGAGAAAACAAGAAAAAGAAAAAAATATATAATAATAACAAATTCAAAATTTTTAATTAGAAATTTTTTCTAATAATAAATTTTTCAATAAGCAAGGATCTTAAAACATTTTGGAAAACGTTTTCCGGTTCTTTCAAAGGGGAAATCGTTTTCATGAATTTAAGCTTTGGAAGGAAAACATTTTCTGTTGACTAGGAAAAAAATTTCCGTTGACTCATTTTTCTAAATAAACCAAATGCTGGAAAATGAGGAAAATGTTTTCCCGGAAATTGCTTTTCGCAAAACAAACACACCCTAAGTCTAAATACAATGAAATTTTGAGAAGACCTCCACAACACCTAGTCCTTAAACTTCACCAAAGGAATCGAACATCAAAGATCTAGAGATCCCTTGGTGATGTTCACAGCCCCATTTAATTTCATTAAAGGAATGGAGCATCAAAGATCTAGAGATCCCATGGTGATGTTCACAGTCCCTATCGTTGTTTCTACCTCATGCCATTCCTCGCCGGTTACTGCCACCATAAATTTTCCTTGTAACCCCCTCGCTTTTGGTCTTTGTTTCAGTTGGTAATCCAATTCAAATAATTTTCTAAGTTATGCTTGATTCAAATATTCAATTACCTAAATTATGATTATTCAATTCTAACATATTTGAGATTTAGGTGCATCCCAATTAGGAAATTTCCTTTGGTGAGTTGTGCATAATAATTGAGGTTTTGCTCTTTAATGCCTAAGTTCGCATCTCCGACTACCTTTTTGTTTCCTATTTTTGGTCATGGTGAATATTCGATTATGTGGGCTTGAATATATGCCATTAATACCACCAGCCGCGGTGGCTCCACTAGCTAAGACTCTACTGATCCTCAACGAAAAGGTGAAGGGTTTAAAACCCAGGGGAGGCGCTAGGTATATTAAGTGTGACTCAGGGGATAGTGGGTCCTCCTGCTTAAGTGTCACCTGGGGGTTTATGGCGCGGCTGTCGGCTGCAAGCCAGTTCCTCCAAAGACAAAAAAAAAAATATATATATATATATATATATATATGCCATTAATTTGGTAAATTATCAAATTTTGAAAAATACAAAAGTATTGTTGTAGTGCATGTGATGATAATAACTTGCATTCATATGAGTTTCCTAGTTAGAACTACATATCTAGGAACCATATAGTTAATTATCATATCTAATTTAGAATAGGATTTAATCTAAATTATTTCATAGTCTAAATTAGGTCATCCCATATTTTAATTAGTTTTCATTTTAATCTAAAAGAAAATCATAATAAATAAATAAAGGTCACCTAAAACCCAAATTATGCCCATTGTAACACAATTACTCTGAACTTTAGCTTGTGACATAAAAAATTCCAAATTTGTACCTGTGTAATATGTTTATCCTCCATCAAGATTCCATCAAAGAGCACCGTTAAAAATCCACCTACGTAAACACCAAAAAGCGCTGGATGGCTTAGTTAAATTAAAAAAAGAGCTTGTGCTTCACTGAAAAATGTTTTATGGAACTTTGATGGAGGGTAAATGTATCTCGTATGTACAAGTTTGGAATTTTTTATATCACAGAAAAAAAATTATGATAAATGTGTCTTAGTGGGTATAGTTCAGGATTTTTGATGTCACAAAAACAAGTTAAGGGTAAAAGTGTTACGGTGTAGTTTTTTGCGGCTTTTTTCTAAAAGTAGCATGCATATCATATAAAAGTTAGTTGCATAATTGCCATGTCATCATGTTTCCATGTCATATTTTCTATGTCATTTAATTATTGTATGTTTAGGCTCGTATAAATTCTTTTACCCATCATTAGAATTATGATACATATTGATAATTCATGTCACGTGTCATTAGGTTAATAATTCATGCATGTTAAACGAAGGTTGAAATTGCATATAGTTTAATTTTTATAAAAAAAAAGGATTAGATGTCGTTATATGTATAAATAAAATCATGTTTAGTACATGCATGCGTTTTTTAGTTAATATCTTAGAGAACTTTTGATGCATTGCAATTGATGGGCTTTGCTTGCTTAAGGTATGCCTTGTCTCTTGCAATTTATTTATTACTTTGATTATTGGTAGTTAAATTCTTATCTGCACACTCGTGTAATTATCTCTTGCATGCTAGTAGCTTTAGTTAAAATTGACTAAAACTGTCTGCAAAATATTTTTAAATTAAAGAGAAAAAAACACCAACATGTCTTTAGATTTATCTAGTGTAATTAAGTCCTAGAATTCATGATTCTCTAGTTCGTGGAAGTAAAGTGTCTAATTGACTTACCAATAACTAACTAGTGGCAACTCCTAAATAAACTGATATGCATATTAAGATAATTAAACTAAAATCTTGAAATTTGTGGCTAATATAGACTAGAAAGAGTTTGCGCTAAAGTCTTTGAGTTTAGTAATCTAATAGTTTTCCCTTTAGTGGTTCACTCTATTGGGAAAGTCGCAACATCCATAGGAAAGTTGAAAAGAAAATGTAATGTCAAGGTGCTAAATGCTGAAACCATTCTATAAAGATTTTAAAAATCACAATATGATTAGTCGTGTGTGGTTTGGATTGTCCTAATAGCCTTGCATTCCAATACCTTCAGCTTAAGTTTCCATCATTGTGGGTTTGATTTCTACCCTAAGAAATTCAAATTTAAGTGAGGGATCACAATGATGCGTTATCATAACAAATTTTGTATTATAATTAGGGCATGTCCAATTCCCAAGAAGATTGGGCCGGTCCTTGGTCTTGGGATCCCTAAACTTTGCATTGTGCGAGTTGGTTTTCAATTTTAAGACTTTATTGTTGGTTTGTGTTAGATCAACCCTGCATATATTATATAATATGTATATTATGTATGTATCATATATATTACATATCATATGTATTATATAATGTATAATATATGTTATATTTTAGTCTACTCTAAACCCTTGCGCCCTGCTTCGATTCTTTTGTATGTAGTTTTGCCATGTAAATTAGAAAATAGAAACCTGGCCCAGATTTCCGTTGTTACATTATCTTATATTATATTTTATATATACCGGTGTTCATAATTCAATTACTCAATGTCGTATTGTTGATGTATATATAATTTGAAAGAGTATGTTTGTCCTTTCAAGGGATACAAAAAATAAATATAATAATAATAATAATAATCATTTGATTTCGAGTTGATTTTAAAATTGGACCAAACTCATAGGTTGATCCAATCCTTGGTCCTAGACTCAATAGGGTTGGTCCCTTATCCTATAAATTGAAGACTAGTACTGTGTAGGTTGTTCCCTAAATTAGGTGCCGGACCAGCCCAACTTCGTTGATGCTCACCCCTAGTTATGATTTCTTTGAAATTCATTTTCAAGTTTAGAATTTAAATAAGGACAAGTAACTTAGGGCCTGCATGATAATGTTTCTGTTTCTCCCAATTTTTGTTCTTTTGTTCCCCGGAACAAAAAAAGAATAGAAATCTATTTGGTAAAACTTTTGTTCCCGAGAACAGATTTGGAACAAAAACAAGGAACAAAAAAAAATAGCTTCTTATTCTTGGGAACAATTTCTAGAAATAAGCCAAAATTTTCTTTTGTTTTTTTCTTCTGTTTTTCTTGCTTGCTGCAGCCTTGGGTGGCCGCCTGCCAACCGCCGGTCACCTTTGGCCGATGGTCGGCCACCGTCGATCGACAATCACCGTCCGATCGTTGTCACTGCCACCCACAGCCCACCGGCCATCCCCGACTGTCAATGACCGCCACTAACTGCTGTTGCTGCCATCGACCACTAGCCGTCATCGTCGTGGCCGGCGGGAGGCGATGGCCAGTGGGCTATGGACAACGATCATGCGGCGGCGATCGGTGGCAACGGTTAGTGGTCCTGCAACGGCAACTAGTGGCAACGAGCAACGACCGGCGAAGACGAGCAGCGGGCAACAACGACAAGTGGCGAGTAGAGGTTGGCGTCCATGAGCAAGAATAAAATAAATAAATAAATACAAAAATAAAAAATTGTACCAAATGCATTTCTATTCTTTTTCAATTTCAAGAATAGAAATTTTTTGTAGTTACCAAACACCTTATTTTACTCACAAATTGTTCCCCAAAGTAGAAATAGAAAAGAACTATTTCTGAAAAAAATAAAAAATAAAAAATAAAAAAATAAAAAAAATTATTCTCCAGTCAAGAAACGTTACCATGCACACCCTAGTGACTAAGAAAAAGGAATTTCTAAATTTGGTGTTAGCTCTATGGTGTGCAAATCTTTTACTAAAAGTTCTTCCACGAGATACAATGAGCAATTTTAAAAAGCTCTCAAGATACTTTTCTCAAGGGATCCCACTCAACGCTTTTAGACATATTATTGATAGAATCATACTTGGACCGACAATTTATGCATATGTATCGTAATGAAACCATATAAAACTAAGTCTAGCTTGAATAGGAAGCATTTATTAATCTTGTCGTAATTCGGAAACCAAAGCACAACATATCCGTGCGGGTTCCCCAATTTAACATGCTTGGCACTTCTAACAAAAGAACTCTTCTTATAAGTGCGTAAAACTGTGTTTGGACATGGGCAGATCTGCTATCGGACCAAAAAAAAATGTACAGACCTGCTTAAAATAATTTTAAATGTGATGTTGACACGAATAGCATGTTGACTTCTACAATTAAATGTGTCATAAACCTTACAAAATTAACAGAAGACGGATCTGTCTGTAGTGTAAAGTAACGAAGAACGGACGTAAGAAAAGGGAGTAAAATACAAAAGAATATTAGCCAAATTAAAGATCTAGAAAGGGTAGGCAAATAAAAGATTCAAAGAAAAAAGCAAGAAAAAATTACTATTAAAGGTTGGGGAGAAAGTAACTCGATGTCACTTCAATATTCAATCAAAGGATAAGTGCAATGAAATTTTAAAACTTATAATAAAAATATAATTAAGTTTTAAAATTTTTAAAAAGCACAATCAAATCTTTAAACTTTCAAAAAGTACATTCAACGGAAGAGCTTGATTAGATCAATTTGACAAGATTTATGATTTAATTGCACTTTAGAAGTTTTAAGACTACATTACACTTTTGTGACGAGTTTTAAGACTTAGTTATACTTTTGGAATATTTTATAACTTAATTGTACTTTCATGATAAATTTTATGACCTCTAAAGGCTCTAGCGCACATCGATTTATAAAAGATGTTAGCAAAATGAGGGAACTAATGAGGTAATCGGATCATAGCTCAATGGGCTTTCCGATTGTGACTTTTCGGTATTTCGGGGGCCCACGGGCCCATCGTCCAAGCCCAATTTACTGAAGAAAGCCCTAGGTCCTCGCCCGAATTACACCTTTTACCCCGGGCCACGTAAAATATCTTCGCATCGCAAGAGGAATCTCCGAACGGAAGCAAAGCAGAAAGGGAAAATCAACGCCGCCTTCATCCTCTTCTCGCCCTCGCTTCTCTCTCATCTCTCTCGTCTCTCTCTACACTTCGCGACGATGGCGAACAAGACCGTCATCAACCTGAACGAGAAGATCCCCCAGGAGGAGGAGGTGGACAACAACCCCGTCGAAACCCTAGATCCCGCCGACCCCTCGCCGGACGCCCAGCCGGGCCGCCCGGCCAACGGCTCCGGCCTCCCTCCGCCGTCGTCCGGCCCCGGCGCCGCCGCGGACGGGCCGTCCAAGGAGGAGGACGGCGAAGTGAAGGAGGAGGCCGGGGCCGACGCCGCCGCCGCCGCCGCCGATCCTCCCGCGGACTCGCAGGCGGGGAAGGGCGGCGAGCTGGCCGACGACGTCCAGAAGAAGATCCGCCGAGCGGAGAGGTTCGGTGTGCCGGTGCAGCGCTCCGAGCAAGAGAAGCGCAACTCCCGTGCTGAAAGGTTTGCGAGTTCATGTTGACGTTCTCTCTTTTCTTCGTTGAATGTGGTATGGAGCTTTTAGGGTTGTTAGGGTTTTTTTTTTTTTTTTTTTTGCTTTAAATATATGTGTATGTTGTTGCTGCTGTGAAATTGGTGGATAGAAGTAGTGGGAAGAGTTTAATTTCGTAGCATTGGGCAGTTAGTTTTAGAGAACTCTCTTCAGCAAATCTTTCTCGTTTCGCATTGTAGTCTAATTGAGCTTTCTGGTTATGGTGCTTGGCTGGGGAGATACGGTCAATGGCTCCAAAATTTGCGCATCTCTGACTCTTTCATAGAGTGTTTCGAGGGCGTCAATTGCGCGTTTTGTGGATGTTCCTTTTAACCCACTTGTTGAGCTAATGCTAATTACTGCTGGAGTGTGACTTGTCGGCATCCTCATGCATAATTGAAATGGTTGCCAGAACCTCATGTTTGGCACACTGAGTAACATAATTGTGGAGTTCTTTGGGTTCGGATGGCCTTAGGAAAGTTCTGGGACAATCTGTGGACTTTCATGGAAGGTTTCGCTATAATAAGGTGCAGGAACCATTGCATGTGCGACATCTCAACTAAGCACTTCTCAGACAAATTTTGTTTGGGAAATCCTAGTGAAGGACTAATAATCATCTTACCCACACTGGAAAACTGTTTTCTGCTGAACATCATGGTTACATTTGAGATTGTCTTACTTCTGCCTCTCCTTCCCTTTTCCCCTCTTACTCCCCTCCGTCTCTGAGGTAAACTTATGGTTTGCTATTAGGTGGTGTATCTGGTTTGATGTAGTAGTAGTTGATCTGATCAATGTTGTTTGTTTTTGCATTTGTTGTGCCAAGGAGAGAAAGAATTGGGGCATTAGATGAACCCGTAGGTGCTTGATTTATTTGCAATGTGACCAAATGTATTTCGACTCTCAGAGTCTAATATTATAGGAAAAGTTAGTCTCTACTGGATCCCATGCCCATGCCCATCAAATACATTATGGTTCCTGGGCATAGTGGACTTGATCTGTGAGGCCAATGGGAGGGGAAAGAAGCATGGGTAGAATTATTTACATTATATTGTCGATGCTGCTGATCTTTGCTGTCAATGGAACTTTTCACGGGCTTGCAATTTCTTTCCCTTTTCTACCGTTTTTCCTTCTTTGATTATTGCAATGTCTGGATTCTCTTTATTGTAGGTTTGGCACAAAATCTGGTCCAAACAAATCTGAAGAACTGACGAAGTCGGAGGAGTTAAAGAGAAAGGCTAGGGCAGAGAGGTATGCTTTTAGGTTTTCATTAACTGGTGACTTCACCTTAAAAATCTATATCTTGTGCTCATTATTTTTTGTTATTCAGGTTTGGTGTCATTGCAGCACCTGCTGATGCTGATGAGGATGCAAAAAAGAAAGCTCGTCTTGCCAGGTTCACATCAGGCTCGAAAGTTGATCCGGAGGAGGAAGAAAAGAGAAAAGCAAGGGCGATCAGGTTCTTATCTGTGCTAGTTTTCTCCCATGTTCATCCTTATTTTTTATCTTCTTCAATTTGTGCCCCATTAGAGCATTTTAGTCCTAAAGCGAGGTCAGTGGAAAGTTGTTTACTGTACCTTCGATGTTATGATCTGACGGGAATTTTTCTTGCTAGGTTTTCAAATCCTCCATTGGGGTCTCTGTCACAGGTCAATGGCAAGGAAGCAATTGCAGGCAAGGCCAGCGAGGGGTCTTGAGGAGCAAACTTCTATATATTTTCCTTCTTTTTTTTTCCTTTGCATAGTAAGTTCTGTGTTTTAATTTTCCATGGCAATTATTGTTACTTTTTGCTGCTAGTGCTTGCTAAATAATTGGTTTCTTGCCCATTAATTGCAATGATACTTATACATGGGGCTTTGTTTTTTTTTTTTGCAGGTAGAGTTCTCTAACTTACTCTTATCTACCAGCAATCTATAAAGCCATGCTTGTTCCTGATGCATGAATATTCAGAACCAAGTTTATGCTTAGTTGAGTAGCTGCTCCAGGTCGTTGAACAGGATTCTAAAGCAGGAGAATATTTGTCTGCGTTGGTCTTAAATTCACCTTGTGGGGCCTCAATGATGAAACCTCCCTCCATGTGTTAACAAATCTTAATCTTATCAAGATCCTCAGAAATTCCTATACAGCCCCAGTAATCAGCTTTCTTTGTTGGAATGTGTGTTTTGTGTGGACATGATTTTTTTTTCCCCTTTCGACTGAATTGAATGATTTTCATCTTAGATATTTTGGATAGAATATTCCTTAGTGGGGTATCTTGTGGCATTTGTTGATGTAGTAGATTGTTATTCATTTGCTGATGAAGTAGATTTGACAGACAAGAAGAAACCTGAGCTCAGAATTGCTGTCAGTTTTTTAATCTTAGTCTGCCGGTGAAGGGGTCGATGGCAATGGCCCTTAGCTGTCAATTCAGATGTGTGCTTCACTGCTTGTTGCCACATGTTTGTTTCTCCTTGACTTGCTGTTAAGCATATGCAAATGCTGTAGTTATTAAGATGTGATGTGTGCATTTTATTTTAGAATTCGTGATTTTGAAACAGACTCTCAGTCTAGTCCATGCTAAAATTCCCTGAACAAGGTTTGGGCATGTTTTTTGGGTAGGTTTTGGGTTCTGTATTTCATGTTAGTATGTCACAGGGGTCTTTTGCTGCTTCATATCATGCACTTCATGGGATGAATGCTTGTGAGATCTGATTGATTTTACCAGTGGTGAATAATCTAGGCTGCATCTAAAAAAGGTATCAAGCATTGCTTGTTTATTGAGAGTCAGCATTACTCTCTTGATAGTGAGCGCATTGTAGATCTTGTTGGAATGAGTTGAAGGTAGGATTTTTTTTTTTTTTTTTTTTTTTTTGGGCGCAAAACTCAAGTAGGACATCTTAAAATGTGGACAGTTTGGAATATATGATACAAAGAAATGAAATCTTTCAATTGTGGCTGTGAAATAGGAATTTCTGATATACTTCTGTCTCTTGGGGAAAAGTTAGCATGTGGAGGAGGTTTCTTGATTTCTGCGGGGCTTCACTTGGTGGATTGCAGTCTGTGAGGTAGGATTGTCCATTCGACTTGGGATAATTTGGCATGTAATGATGTTTTGAGTTATGAAACTTCTCTTTAGCGGTGAATTAAGATGATAGTTATTGTAATTTTACTGTGATATTCGTTTTGTATTGGAGTAAATTGCTGGATATTGTTTTTCATTGTCTCCTCCTTATGGTTGCTATCCTGTCTCCTCTTAGGGCAGGCATCGTGCCCTGAGACAACAGTCTCTTGTTGTCTGTTCACCGCATGGAAAGTTATTCCATACGTTTTTTCCCGCCTCTAAACAACTGTCATCTGTATCGTCAGTTGAATTGAAACGACAGCTGAGGACTGCCTTGTGTGTTGTTTGTGGGGTTATGAACTAAGAATACTGTTTTCCGACCGAAAAAAAAAAAAAGGATTAGGAGTTCTTTCTCGGGCAGTTTTTGTTGTCCACTTCTAACAGTTGATTGCTGAAAGTTAGAAGCCATTTAGAAAGCTCTGGATGTGAAAGTAGGTATTTTTAGCCTCGTGCTCGAAAGTATGTTCAGAAAGTTTTACCACTTATGACCGGTGAATTTTATTTTTCCTCTTTAAGTGACTTTCCAGCATCAACGGAATGCTGGGCAAGAGTGTCCCAGTAGTCTCGTGGTACTGGGTAATAACGTAGTTTCAGCGCATAGGAGTTGAAGACGCCAGTGAACCAAAAAGCATATGCATTGGTTTATGGTCTCCTTGGCATTGCCCTTTCCTTCGTATGAAATCAACTGGAAGTAACTTTGGCATCAAATCAAGTGATGGAGCTGATCTTCAATTTTCAATCTCCGAGCTTAATTTATCAAGTAATCAGAACGTGTTGAGGAAATCGGATACGATCTTTATCTACATTTGTCGGTAGACCCCAACAAACTTTCAACTAAGAGATTGGAGGCGTTTGTTGACAAATCATTCCCCCGGGATTTCTCCCATATGTATTGATCGGATGAATATCAATCAAGCAAACTTTTCTCTGTTTTTGTCTCTTTTTTGGTGTTGGATTGCAACGCTGTTGTTCTCTTTTCCAATCATATTAATTTGCATGACAAGGTTTTAGCTTTGGGATTTGGTCCTTGAGGGCTCCTCTTAATGATCCTCAAGGAAATCCAACCCATCATTAAGGAAGTGAGAGGTGAGACTCGTTGGCAAGGGATAGACCCTGGCCGTTTGCCGAGTCCTAGGAGTCAGCAGAAGGTGCAGAGGCCCATCCTGCTCCTTGTATCGATACGGATCGTTGTAATGAGCTCTTAGCACTAACTAACCGTGGATCGAGAAACAGAACGACGACGCTTATATCGTCATGGAAGTGCCTCCTCACTCCGCTCTCGATCCTTTTCATGTCCGAGTACCTCATTTCCCTCTTCTTTGCTGCTTCTTTCAGTGCCTCTTCAATCAGCCTCCTTGCAATTCCCTGCTTCAAATAATAAAGGATGTTAACTAAGTTCCCACGTGCTGCCTTCAGTGCTCTATTATCCTAGTGCTCGCTGAATGAGGAATAGTCCTATAATCAGCAAGCAAAACTACTATAACATACATTTGCACTCCGAGTACATGCCCTTGCGAATACATACTTCTGTATTTAATAAAGTTCTGAGAATAGGACAGGAACGTATGGATCACACCTTGCGAGGGTAGTTCTTGACAATGTCTACGGCATCTTGATTGCTCAAATGCTCCCAAAGACCATCAGATGCAAAAATGAGGAAGTGGTCTTTAGGCTGGAGTTGGTGCACCGATACCGACGGCTCTGAATTCAAGATTGGCTTGAGAAACGGCTCAGGCAGTCTGAACTTGTTAGGCAAAGGCTCTCTATTGAACTCTGTCCTTTTCAGGTATGCATCTCCAATAGATCTCGAGACCTGAAGGGCAAAACCAGATCATAACCAGCCCATTTTATGTGGAAAAATTCTTCCCTAGAACTAAAATTCATTGAGAAGGGTCAAGTGAAGTGCACCTGTTCTTTTGAAAGAACAGGTAAAAAAATGAAAGGCAAAGAGGATTTACCTGTATGAGTCCCTTAACACGCCAAACTCTATGTTTGAGCGTCACGATCTGTTGATCGTGGGGATGTAGGGATTGGACTTCCTCTCTCACGGCTTCGATATTCACATTGTGCTCTTCTGATAATTGGATGGGAGTTATTCTTTTGGAGTTCTTCTCCGCTCTCCCTAGTACCGCCCTGGAGTCCCCAGCATTTCCGACAATTAGAGTCCCGTTGCTTATGACGCCAACCAGACAACATGATCCGGCAGCAGCAATGTGTGGTCTGCTACGCCAATGTTTCTTCACCATAGAGAGAAAACCCTCTTCGGTTGCCGAGAAAGCCTTCTTAATGACATTTGCGCTGACCTCTTGATGCTCGGACACCAATTCTGCATCAGAAATGAACTTTTTCTATCAGTAGTAGCCGTGATAAGGACTAAAAAATTAGAAATGCGTAACAAGCACTTGATCCGAGCGTGATTAAAATGCTATGATGACTACCGCCTACAAGCAAGCTACAATTTTAGCTCTGATTTTGAGTGATCACAAAAGAAGTGAACATTTTCAAGTCCAAACTAGTGTCTTGAAGATGAAAACAACTATTCTATCTGTGGTGATATGTGTCTTGTCATATGATGTAGGACCAAAGTCTTATTGTCCAGTCAAGATTATGCATGATTTTAGACTTAGAAATTCCTTGGTGAATCTACAAGGGGCAGAAAGTTCTCAAGCAAAGTGAGACATACTCTTCATGTTGCAGAACAGATTGTCACGGACAAACTGTGAAGCCTCAGACCCACCATGGCCATCATAGATGCCAACAAACGTTCCGAAGGGCCCAGAATCGGTGAAACTCAGCTGTCCCGATTCAAGCTGGCTTTGATCCTCCAACAAATTGTTGGCCTGAATAACCGCCATGGAGTATTCCCCTTGGGCATGATTCCCTAAGCTTTTGCTCCACATCAACCCATTGAATCTCCCTCCAACTTCCTCATGCTTACGGCTTTCCTGTCCTTCAAAAGACGGTCTCCAGCATGAACTGACCATTTCCTTGGATAAAGACTCGATATTCACAAGCAAGTTTCAAGTCTTTTCCTATGCTTCAAGCCATGAAACACCCAGGGACTCCTGAACTTATATAGTCCATCAACCTGCTACCCGTTTATACAAGCAAGATTTCGAGTAAGACCAAAAGGGTATGGGCTAGATAAACTGAAAAATTGTCTCCCTCAGACAAGAAGGCAATAGTTTTTATTTTAGTTCAGAGCAGGAGTAGGTTGCTGTTGCAATGTACCTTGAATCTGGGTTGGGTTTGTTTCTGCCTCTGTATTTTGCCATCTTTCAAGAAGACACTTAGCTGTCCAAGCATATAAGATCAAGAAATTGGCAGAGTTTGCTGGTCCAGGGTCAGAGATCAAAAGAGCAATTGGATAAGGGGGGTTTTCGTTTTCTTGGTCTAGTGCTCCTTGGCAGAAAATCTTTCAGATCACTGTCAGACGAGAGATCTGATAAAATTCTATATTCTGATATAGGAAAATTATATTTTTAAGGATTATATTACAAAGTCTGACATTGTTGTTATCTCTTGTTTTGTGCATTTTAGTTTGTCCTTTTGATGTAAATGTTGTTACCAAGGCACTTAGAATACCCTAAACAGAAGGGGCTGAGATTTTGAGTTTCATGTCCTTGAAAAGCAAATAAAACCCAAAACATTCATTCATGGGCAATTCTTGCTTTTTTGAAGTATGACCATTTGAGTACACTTTCTCTCTTCTTCTTCTTCTTCTTTTTTTATGAGACAAAGAAGTTGTTAATCAAGTGGAAATCGGAGACTATCTGTTTTGCATGCACGAGACTTGCACCCAAAATTCTTCTTCTTGCCCTTTTCTTTCTAGACAGTTTTCTCCTATTGAACTTCCTCACTGCCAAATGACTCCTCTGTTTATCTCCATTTCAAAGAGTAGACCTGTTTTAGAAATTAAAATCTTTCTTATTTATCAAGTCTAAAGAGTGTGGTGGTCGAGACAACGTGGTGGCATCTCCCCTGCACTTGATCCGAGATCAATGACCTATGATTTGCCCGCCAATCACTACTCTATTTTCTCTACTTTCAGTTTGCATTATCTTCAATGCTCTCTCTGTGTCTGAGAGTGTTCTTTAGATGAAGGTAGATGATAGGAAGTTCAATTAGGTGTTGGAGAGGATCCCTAGGAAATTGAATAATGCTCTCATATTTTGATCTGTAATTAATTTTAGAAGAAAGGTTGAATGAGATGAGCATGTAATAAATTTTGAGCCTAAATTAATCAACGTCATTTATACAATTCTGTGAAGAACAGACAATTCAATGTTCCGTTTGAATTCAAAATTTGTCTATAAACATTCTATATAGGCCAGATTTCACCTTTGTACAGACAAACTCATCATTTCGATTTAGAGAAACTCTTGCTTAACGTTGGCTCTCTTTGGCAATGAAGCAGAGATTCATTCACATCAGCCATGACAAGAGACAATTGAAAAACAAGTTCCAAATAAATGAGAATATTTCATTTTTCAGAAACATTTCAGCCATAAACTGCTCAGACTTCAGCACATTTCCCATTCCTAAATGGCTGACTATGATTCTCCCATTATCTAGACGTTCTCTTTTGCTAAACAAATTTTAACAAATTAAGCTTCAATAAACACAAGATTGATTAGACTATCTGAACAACTTTGCCTACTCGATAGTGAACTTATATATTACGGACCCGTCTGACTGTGATCCTGTCATATAGTTCTCGGACTGTCAAAACAAAAATGCAGGTCCATCTGA
Source organism: Eucalyptus victrix (assembly GCA_016097545.1). Lineage (NCBI taxonomy): Eukaryota > Viridiplantae > Streptophyta > Magnoliopsida > Myrtales > Myrtaceae > Eucalyptus > Eucalyptus victrix. The sequence goes on along the minus strand of CM027835.1, from coordinate 19,992,175 downwards.
AAAGGATGGGCTTTCCTGCTAAAGGGTGCAAAGTGTATAAATTATGAAGGTTTACCAAGTTTCTCAATGTGGACTCTTAACATCAGATCCTTCTAGACCTATTGAGCTCAGAAGAGTCAAAATTCTTTTTGTTAATCAATTCATCAGATTTAAAAAAAAAAAAGAAAAAAACGCAAGCATGAACTGATTTCTTGTTTTTTGATGCTCTGAAAGTACTGCTGTGTTTATCCTATCTTGCAAGGAAACATGAGATGGGCTGCATTTAACTCCAGCTAGACAGACAGATTGAACAACGCAAGGTCTCTGGGAATATGCCGGTGATTCATCACATTTTTTGTCATTGCACAATTTATCTTACTGGCATGAAAATAAGATAAAATAAATCTGATGAATAGACTAGAAAAGCTGTGTCTGTGAGAGGAGGTCTGCATCGAGACTTAGCTGAAGCAGGTGGATAAGGAGTGTCGTGAGAACTTTTTGCAGAAGCACTTTTTACCAGACAAGCTTGATATGTGAAACTGTTCTTATAGACATCCTGAGAAAAGAATTATCTAAAGTGAAATTAAGAGCGTCGTGCATGTAATTCATGCACGTGATCATTGAGAAATATCATATTCTGCTCTTTTTTTCCCCACGGGGGAGGGGGGATGGCGGTGTGGTTTACTAGTTTGGTGGTACCTGGTCTAGTTTTCACACACCTCAACTGACACACCTTCCTACGTTGGTACAGTGCATTTAAGATTTTACTCTAGTTTGAACCAAGACCATAAGGAGAGGAACAGTCTTCATTGTCATCTAAACCAATGTGTCATTGGTTTTCCAATTTCACTTAAACTTGCCAGCAACAAAAAGGATGAGGTGGAACTCTCTTTCAATTTCAATACTGATATACCTGGAGACTACGTACCAAGAAAAAAATAATTTAAAACATGAGATTATGCAGCAGCATGTTTGATCCATGCAAGAGAGCTTCAGATGATGAGTTTGAGAGAACAAGAAGCCAGTTCATGGAAATCACTAGAACAAAATAAAGCATTCCTAATCTGATTGGTGTGTTCTATTAAGCTAAACAGAAAACTCACAATGCAGTGTTCAATCAGAATCAGGGACAATCATAGGTAGAAGGCTGAGAGCAAAAGTGCATATGTCCAAGCCTTTGGGCCCTGGTCATGGTACCAAAAAGGGAACTCCTAACCCCACTTCACATGCTCTCTGTCATCATTTGCTCTACAGTCAGCTCACATGGTTGTGTGTTACCATTTCAAGCCAGATGAAAACTTACCATGCAATGAGACTCTAGTTTTGATAAGTTGAACATGGAAACCCCTTTTAAAAGCATATTGATTTCAGTCTCCCTCTCTGTCCGTTAGGCGTGACTATTATGCTGACTTCAATTGCTATTTAACCTATCTTTCTGCAATTTCATTGGAAGATACACTTCCTGGCCATCAAAGACAATATTTAGGTTTTCTCCACTGGTGTCCTTAGCGAGAGATTGTTAAGATCACGCCGAGGGATATCAAAAAATAATTGGGGCTGGAAAACACTTTTGAAATTTCATGAGAATTTGAGTGTAGTTTTTAATATTCATTATTTCAGAAATCTCTCATCGTTCTCCCCATGAATGTAGTTTTAACCAAACAGATCATACCAACTTGGTATGTTATCTTTTTCTCCTTATTTATCTTTTATCACAAACATTCCAAGGCAAAACAGCTAAAAAATGAAAAAGTACAACGCAATTGAGCTTGAGTATGACGAAACATTGTGCTTTCTGGTTAAATGTTGTATTATACTTGAAAGTGCCATAACTCGATTTTGGCCTAGAATACGAGCGACTTGTACTCAGATCATAATAATAGAAGTCTCACTTTGTGAGTGAATGATGTCATGTCTTATGCCTTTATAAAATAGGACTTCTGTTACGAATTTACGATGATGAGCTACATCGCCCTATGACGTACTCGATTCTCTTCGTTAATCCCGGTGGTTTTAAGTAAACGAAGAATCCTAGGTCGCATTTTCAATGATTTTTCCAATCCTACGTGACTCTTTTAAGCAATTTTTTTAATCCGTGAACATGAATCGACATCATTATATGATGCCATATCAAAAAAATTTATAAATAATAATCACAAAATTGAAGATGCAGTCGGAAAAAAGAATCCAACAAGAAAGAACAGGAAAGGATGGGGCAGAGGCAGCATGCCACCCATCGGGAAGGGTCCATGACCCTTGCTGGGGTCGCATTGAGCGCAGCCGTCTCTTGCATCAAGGACAGGCGAGGATCGACTGTCCTCGCCGGGCCCGACGAGATACGGGCAAAGAGGGTTGGCACCATCCCCAGTGGTCCTGTCTTCTTCTACAGCATGATCAAATGAGTTCAAACTCTCTACGTCCGATGCTGCCTTATGTTTTTGTGAATTTTATCGAGATAAACGATTGTTCATATGAGTTTTGGCGCCGTCTGTTGTTCTTTTGTCCAAAGCTATAAAATTCTTGAACTTTACCTTAAAAAAAAACGATTGTTCATATCGCACAAGGGAAAAACCAACGAAGAACATTCGTGGGCTTGGCGATCGATTGAAGTAGCTCATGTTTTCGATTTTACTCATGTAATCTGCTGAGGCGATCTGTGGTAAGACAAACCCCAAAGGACAAATTGCAATGTAGATTTCTTTTCTTCACCTCTGTAAAATCCCACTGAGGACATCTGACAAAACACACCATGAATCATCATCATCACCTCTCTCCCCTACATTGTCCCATTCTCTGGCATGCATCATCTGAAAAGCAATGAAAAATCACTGCACTGACATTTCGTCCCACCTCAAGAAAGCTCCAAAAGGAAAAGAGAAAAAACACAGACCGCCAGCGAGGGCCCTTTCGCCACCTAGACAATCATGAAATCGCTTAACAGAGCTGGGCAGCTCGATGAGGTGGGCCGACTCTAATCATGCAGCGTCGCTTCTCCATCGATCTCTGGATGTTTTCTCTGGCGTGCCTCAGTGCATCGAGCACTTCACTGACGCTCGCACTCGTTATCATCATCTTCGCGTTCGGCTCCTTGCTCTCTGGTTCTGCTTCAGGCAAGGTGACCGGAACTAACGCTAACGAATCGTCCACCTGATCATCACCATCGAAACTGTTCTCGTTCTCCGTCGCCGAATCCCTCGCGCTTGTGTGGCTGGAGAAAGAAGACAGTGGGAAAAAAAGGAATCAACTTTGATCGAGATAAGCAAAACCCAGATTGAAAAAATATTAAAGGAACGCCACTAAGCTGAAAAAGGAGTTGGCAGCTTGAATCAATTCGAATTGAATGCTTAATTGAATGGTTTACCTATGGCCATCGGTCTTGAATTCATCGTATTTGGGGCCCGCCTTCTCGGAGGAAAAATCTCCGGCGTCGGAATCGCGCTTATCTCGGGCGAGAGTTTTTCCAGAAGCATTAAGCTCCAGGTGGAGTGATGCGTCTATGTTCTCAAAATGGGACTTGGATTCTACTTCTGCTTCTTCAGTAATTTTGGTTTCTGAGGCGATTGTGACCGTGGAAGACGAATCCGAGGAGGTGATGCCGGCTTCGCAGACGCCGGATTGCTCTGTTTCGAGCAATGCATGTGAGATTAGCAGGGTCTCGAGCTTCTTCTTCAGGCACTTGAGCTTTTTCTCTGTTTTCGTCCTCAATCTGGTCTCTTCTCTCAGCTGGTTCTCCAGTTCCACCAACTGCAACAGCCGAAGAGACATTGGAAATTGAGGGGACGAAGATCAAACCCAACAAATCTTGAGCACTGTCAACTTCAAACTCGGTTAAAAAAAAAAAGGGACAAGAAAGGAAAAAGCGAAAGGAAAAGAAAGCACGAAGAGGAGACCCTGTTGGCCATGAGCTGAGCTTGCTCGCTAGCGAATCTGGAAGCCTGTCTCTCTGCAAGGAGCCTTCCTCTGAGGCACTCCACTGTTCTCAAACCCTCCTCCTTTCCTCTAATTTCTTTGATGCTGTAGAACAGCAACAATTCATAACCCAAAATGAATGTGTCTGTGTATGAGGCACACAGAGAAAAAGAGAGAGAGAGAGATAACCAACCTCAGTGACCTTTCTTCTTTGTCGATGGCCATCATCTTCTCCAAGAAAGCTGAAAAGCCGGTTCAGAGAACTTCAGAAGGTGAAGTGGCTTCTCGTTTCCTCAAGAGCAATGATGCTTAAGCAGAGTCGCTTCAGTGGAGGCCTGTGCATCTGCGGACACATGTCTATGAAGCAATCCACGTGAATTCGCCATCAAACGACAGCTTCGGAGCGGTCTTGTCTTGTCATCAACCTCTGATCTCACGTTAGCTATCATGCAAAGATCATCTTACGAAAGCTAATCGGCGCGTTGGCAAGTGTGATCATTCGTTTTGTCGTTGATTATAAGAATTGTCCTGTGCTGCAATGCGCTCCATGGGAGTCATGTACTGTCTTTTCCTTTGCAAGACAGCAATCCCATAAAGAATTTCGGAAATGCTGAATTAACTAGACTGGTATTCAATAATAATTTTCTAAATAAGGTGGGGGACCCTTATTGGATACTGATTTAAGCTCACTCGTTTGAATATCCATTTATAATTCGCCACGACATTTAGTAAATTAATTTTATAAATCAGCTTTTGCCAAATTTATCATTTCTCCAAGATTTATTCCTTATATGACTTGATATAGTTGATAATAGATCCTTCATAGTAAAAGAAAAGTGATGAGATTGAGCTTTGGGAGACAATCCCGGTTCTTGCGCGGATTTGAATTTTGAAAATACGAGGACATATTTTCCATTTTTGTTCTTTTTCTTTTTGTGTTTCAGATTTTGGTCGGTACAGAGGGCAGCAAAATAAATTATGAATTTTGGCTGCTGCTTTCACGTGATGCCGTGAGCTGTCTCTCTCTCTCTGTCTCTCTCTCTCTCTCTCTCTCTCTCTCTCTCTCTCCCCTTCCTTTCACCTTGCTCTTTGCCTATTTCGAATAGGGCTTAGATAAGGGGACCAAAAATAAAGTTCCATTATTTCATTTTGGCAATCGAAAAATTATTCCGACTATAAGCAACCAAACTTCATATTGATTTTACCTCTTTTGGACAAAAGAAATGCAGAATTCTTAGTTTATAGCACTACATAATTTAAACTAAGAATTCTGTCCTACTAGAACTCGATTGCAATTAGAAAGTTCTTAATGTCGTTCTTATATTATAGAATTTTTCTACATGTAATCAACAACATTCTGTCATATTGAAAGAACAATGATAAGGAGGATCTTCTAAGGAAATAATTTATAGGAAGAATTATAGATGTTAAGAATCTTTGATAATTGCTAATTGCAACATCAAAACTCATTACGACTAACATTTTTTGGTAACGAGTTTCATGGTATAAAAATAGGTGAGCAGCAATCCTAGTTGGAAAGATGATTATCTTTTAAATTACGACAAAATATGGATAAGTGCATTGGAACGCATTCTTAGAGTCCTTGATGTCAACCCTCTAGACAACTTCTTTAGAAAAGGTTTGCATCGTTTGGCGTGATTTAAATTGCACCGTATCAATGTGTAAATGATTAAGAACATTAAGAAGCATCTTTTTTTTTTTAATCAAAAACATATGATTGAGAGTTGTCTTGACTTGCACTTGAAGATTTCACTACTTTCTGTCTTTTTTCTCCCAGTTTTTTTTATTGTGCCCTCAAAGTTTAAACCATAATCAACACATCCACCTACAAAAAGATTCCCACAAGGCCATACCGGGGCATTGAAGGAGAAGCAAGAGCTCTTAGAATACTCAGGGAGTTTCAAAATTAAGCCATCACTATTTCGATGGACCACCTCATCTCTTTTTGTGTAATTAGCAAGAGTGGGACCACCAAATTGGCCTGTAACGCTTGACCAAGCACTCATACTAATCATACAACAATAGTAGAATAGAAGATCAAGTCATTCGAGCTAGGGTTTCGATCATAACTAGTTTAATAATCCGTTGCACAGATTTGTTTGGACAATCTTATGTTGATAAACTATCATGAAATAGCATTAGATGTAGAAACATTTCATTTTGTAGATCGTAACAAGTAGATATTCCTATGTTTCATATGAAAACCCAAAGTTTTCTATTTTCTTAGAAAGTTCCTTCATCAAGCTGGGGACCAAGAGTCCGTTAAATGCAGTCTACTAAAATAGAGTTCCAAAGTAGGACATGATATGACATATTGTGGGGTCTTGTGCATAAAACTTTGCGTAGATGAGCAGCGCACAGACATCTATAGAGTCATTGTTTTTTTGCTTTTGGTCAGACATCTGTAGAGTCATTGTGATAAGGCATTAAATGCTTCCCAAAAGAAAAAGAACAGTCACATGCAGTACCCTGTCTTGACGGTTGAGTTAGCACATAATAATCAAATGTTCTTTCCATTTGAAAGCGAACGACATAAGACAATGAAATATTTTCTAATAATTATTTAAAAATGTTAAATTTATTATACAACAATCAATTTAATTATAAATTTTTCAACTGTATCAATTTAATTATAGAACTTTTGATATTTTATCAATTTAGTCATAAATTTTTCAATTATACTAATATAGTATTAAATTTTTTAATGACTTGTTGAGTTAATACTTTTAGTCAATTTTGACCATAAATTCACTAACGTGGACTTCGCCCGGCCACCCACTATCTTATGTCGCGTGTTTGGTGTTAATGCAGTTTCTTTTTTTCTTTTTTTGGCATTTTAAATTTTTGTCCTTTTTATTTCCTTTTGGCTTTTGGCTAGTACTCAATCATCGCCATAGGCAAGGCCTGATGAGGGCATTGTGGCCTTGTCCCCACAAGCAAGGGTTGCCCTCGCCTAGGCCACAAAAGTGTCACCCTTACTAGATCTAGTGAGAGAGACCCTCGCTAGATATGGTAGTTACAAATTCTTTTGTTCGTGATAAGAAATCAGCAAGTATATCGTTTTATTTTGCAATATGTTTGGTTTAAAAGGCATACTTTGAGAACCATCCTAAAGAGAGTCTCATATCGCTTGGGAGAAGCCAACCCACCTTTGCATATAACCTCCAGGGTTGCCCTCGCCTTACAAGAGAGAGTACTTGCCACAAACCAAAGGGAAAAGAAAAGGACAAAAAAGTATAAGATAAAAAAAAAATTAAAAGAAAATTTCAAAAATTATCTATGTCAATTTTGGCCATCACATGTAGAATGGTCAACATTCGGCCATCACATATAGAATAAATTAACAAAATGGTCAACATTTACGCCAACGATTTTTGGTTAAAATTGGAAAAAAAAATGTTTAGAAATAAATAAACAAACCATCAAAAAGGTTTATCACTATATTGGTACAATTAAAAAGTTGAAAACTGAATTGGAAAGCTATCAAAAAGTTTTCGAATTAAATTACCATCATTGAAAGATTTAAAATTAAAAATAGGTTTTAAACTTTTGAGACAATTTTCCTGAATATGTTTTTGAATTAATTAGGTGATTTACAATTTTTAGAATTCCATGGCCCTATGATGCTACTTTAGCCGTTTGAGCATTTTTCAATCATGTCTTTCATAAGAACAAGCAACCAAATTAACAATAAGAGTCAAGCAAGAGAAGAATTGATTAATTGGAATAACCTCTTTTGTAGCCGCAGCCAGTGTCAATTGAAGTCGATGAGCTAGACAACTGATGAAATAAGTACATTGATACTCATTCGTGAACAGAGCTTGCAAACCATTCCATTCCCCACGCATTTTCTTCCCCCAGTCAAATCCAACAACTGTAAAAGCATTGAGCTCTTTCTCCGCAACGTTCCAATGGCTTGTTACATCGAAAGCACGGCAGATAAAAGGAGGCATTATTGGTTGGAGAGCATAACCTTTTAGGAAACAGCTGGTACCGAGAAGCAAGAAATCGGTGAGCATTCTCGTCCGCATATTTCGGAGAGTTCAACGGAATGGGCTGGTGCGGTCCGACTTTCAGATGGGAAAATTATCAAATTGATCATAAATCTATTATAATTATGTCAATTCAATTTTAAATTTTTTTAATTTTATAATTTAATCCTAAATTTTTTAATAATTTACCTATGTAGTTTATCCGGTAAATTTTGGTTGAAAATTACTGAAGTGAATACTAATTGTTTTATGTGACATGACGGCTTCTGACATAAACTTTTTTTAATTATTTTTTTCTTTTCATTTTCCTTTTCTTCTCTTTTCCTTCTTTTTTTTTTCCGGTTGTTTTTCACTGTAGTCTCGCTCTTTGTGCCCTCACCGGCCATTAGTGAGGGCAATGGCCCTCACTCGGCCTCACCCATAATCGGCGACCATATCTGGGCAAGGCCATTGCAGCTCCCGGGGGGGGGGGGGGTTGGCTACCTTGTCCAAACCTAGATGAAGCCATGGATAGGTGGCTTGCTAGCAACTCAATGGCCTTGCCTAGATCTAGGCAAGGGTTGTGAGCCTCACTAGCAATCCCCACTGGTCACCGTGAAAAAAAAAAAGGAAAAGAGAAAAGGGTAAAAAAGAAATTTAAAAAAAAAGTAAAAAAAAAATAAAAATAGTTTACATTAGTGCCTACCACGAAGATGTCGGCTTCTATGTCAACAATTTCTAGTTAAAATTGATTAGATGGATTATATTGACAAATTGTTAAAAAGGTTTAGGACTAAATTGACTAAATTAAAATATTTATGACTAAATTAATTTATGTATAATAGGTTTATGATTTTCTTAATAATTTTCGCGCTTTTAGATTACTTGATATATCTTATCTCGATGGTGCACCAGATATACAAGCTGAAGTAGTCCGGGGATCAGGCATTGTTGTCCGCCTTTTCTACTTTGGTAGTAGGAGATTCAATCTAAGAAGACACAACTCGAGGAGTTGAAGTTTCTGAACGAGAAAGGTTCTCATCATGAGTTGAACATTCTCGATTAAGTGATTCGGCATGGTTTTGAGAAGCTCTTTTCTTGATAAAAGAATCAATTTAATCAAAAGAGAGTTTGATTAACTCCTAATCAAAAGAGGGATTAATTAGCTCCTAGTTTGTGAGCAAGACTTAATCAAACAAATGCATACAAAGAAACAATAACTTTAATAATTTAAGATACTCATAGGATTATTGGTGAGTCGACTCCCTCGAACTTTAGTTTCTCCTCTTGAATGCCCTGGCACCACCTGTTTCAATTTCCTTTTTCCACTTGAATGTATACTTTCCTTAAAAAAAATACGCATAAACGGTGGAGGCATGGGCATTACTTTTAAAAATTGTCATTAAGTGAGGCCTTTCTCAATGCAAATTGAATCTGAGACAGCTTTTTCCATATGTCGTGCGTGAAATTTTAGAACTTATACAGCCAAGGTTCAAGAGATATCCCTCGCTAATTCATTTTTTGCCTTAATCTCGACTCTTTTAACTTTGTACTCCTATTAGCCATTGAAGCAGAGCTCTCACCCTTAAGTATGGGTGGTAAAATGGGTCTTGAACCTATAATATAATTCATATATATGAGTCATAAATGAGTTGCCTTAAATTTTAAAACAATATTAAATGGATCATAAATAGGTTACTTAATAACTTAAATGGGTTACCTAACTAGCTTAAGTAAATCGGCTTTATTTTTAATTTTCTATTTTTATTAAGTTTCCTTTTTTTTGCTATGAAATTTGGTCACCGACTAACCCTTGCCGATCTTGGGCGAGGGCCAGCCTACCCTTGCCAACATTTGGCGAGGGCCCAATGGTTGCCCACGGCTGGCGAGGGTTGGCCAACAACTGTTGTCGGACTTAGATTAAAAAAGAAAAAGAAAAATAAAAATAAATAATTGAATATTTTATAAATTATAAAAATTGTCCACTAAATATGTATTGTATGGAAGTGTTTAAGCAATATTATTATTTTTTTAAAATTCATAAAAAATAAAATTTTCTAGATTGTGTTACATATGGTAATGTCTTATCAATAAGAGTTGGGTCGGACACGAATTGGGTTGAGTATGGGTCACAAGATTTTTACTGAATGGAAATTGGTCAAAACAAATTAAATTAATCAATTTGAATTGGATCATTTTCAACCCTTTACAACCTACCAATTTGACAGGCCTACTTTTAGGCTATAAAGAATTAACTCTATGATTATGTTAGAAAACGATGGACGGCTTCAATAAATAGAACCTAAGCAATCAAAATCATCCCCACCAATTTGATAGGCCTACTTTTAAAGTATAAAGAATGAACTCTATGATTATATTAGAAAACGATGGACGGCTTCAATCAATAGAACCTAAGCAATCAAAATCATCCCGTGAAATAAAAAGGATAGTGCGGCCAAAACGAAAGTATGATAGATTCTAAATGAACAAAGCATGGTGCAGTACCTTCACTGAAGTGGTGTGGCCCAAAGCCTATGTAGCGTAGATGGTAAATGGGAGAGAACGGTCTTGTGCTTTTGTGGGCACTTTTTCTTTGTTAGGTTAAGCAACATGTAATGGGCCGTGGGCTGTAATTGGGATGAACAAATCCAAGATGGACCTAAAGTGGGCCTCAGGATTGTTGACTGGATGGCCATGGAAAGGCCCAAGTGATTGGCCCAAGAAATTGGTTGTGTTCCTTCCCCTAATCAACAAAGTTCGGCAATCAGTTTCCACCAAATTTGAAGGATCATTCTTTCAGAAATATCACTGAAGCTACTCCTCGTTTGTCTGTTGAAGCTGAACATCTGTTTCCTAGTAGTACAAAACTACCTTCAGTATTTTAATTAAACCAGAATCCGTTCCAGTTTGCTCTCCACAACCCAACGCCAGAGTCTTTCGAGTCATGACATCAACTGGGTACAACTTGCTCGAACGATGGACCGAGGCATGCCTATGAAGTTCTATTATTTTCTGTTTGATTTCATGCTTGCATTTAACTTGGAAATCATGTAGCTTTCTCCATTTCCACAATGGATTCTACAAATTCCGGTGTGAGAAAAACTGATGATAGAATATGAATCACTTATAAATATTTGTAAAAATTTTGTGTGGGCATAACAGATGAAACTGTGACACTAATGGACCTTTCTTGTTAAGGGTGGCTTTTTTTTCCTGCTAGTTCATCACCCCATTTCAAGATTGCCAGCTTAGCAAGTAGTAAGTAGACTTATTAACGTTTGGTTAGAACATTGTGTTACGCTAGTCCAAGCTTGTAATGAGTCCATGCTTGATTTGTTATTCTTGACCAAGGTTTTTTATGTTTGTTTGAGTTGGTCTTGTACTTTGGCTTGACCTTTGACTTTTGAATTTGAAGCGGCCTATTTCTTATACTTTATTGTTGTACCTTGACTTGGCTTGTTAAATTGATTGGTTCTTGCACGTGACTCACACCTCCTAGGTGATAAAAACAGTTTTTAGTAATTTTTTAAATATGTGTCATTACCCCCATCAAACGTAATAAAAAAAATTATGAAATTTTAATATATTGTAGAAAAGATCTTAATAACATTTTTCATAAAAGAACCCAAGTCCAATTCATGCCGTGGAAAGAGTAACGAATCACCAAACATAACCCACAAATCTGCCGGTCTAGCAGATCCAACGTCCGCAAAGGACCCATTTTGAAATCTAATTCTTTTCAAAACTCTTTGAAATTTAAACTGTTGTAGACATAAATGTTCTTTAAAACTTTTATGAAGGAAGTGTGTTCAAATTTGAAAGGGAAAATTTTATAAAAATTCGATAAAGTAATTTGATCACCGTTTTTCTATACGGGATAGGTTCAAATGGTAAATGATTAGGCTTTTGTCCTTACCATTTCACCCTAGAAAAATTTGAAAAAAAAAAAAAGCTTTGTAAAATTGGCAAATGGCGGAGATCTAGTAATTTTGAAAATCAAATGTGGCAATCTTAGTTGGAAAATGAGGCGTCCCATCTTGGTCTTAAGTCAAGGGTCATCAATGGTTGGATAACCTCATCTTCCAAGATTCCAATTAGGCCTTAAGTTAGTTTGGACACTTCATCCCGGTTATTGAATGGCTAAGGTCTTTAGTTTGGACACTTCATCCTGGTTATTGAATGGCTAAGGTCTAAAAGAGATAAATGTAGACTTATTCTTTAGATTCAAAGTTTTATTTGAGTTGGTTTTTCTCTCTCTCTTTTTTTTTGGGCGTGTGGCCCCTTCTTGTGGCTCCCATTTCCACACTTCACACTTAGGTTTTAGGGTAGTATTAGGCCTAGGCTTTAGGGACTTCCTTTTCCACACTTCCATTAAGATGTTGACATTGATTTTTCCAAGAAATTTTGACTAACCAAGATTTGGGTGTCTCTTTTATTTATGACACTTTAAGGTAAAGTCCTAAAGCACCAAGTGTCCATGCTTCTTAGTTTGTGAAGGCCTTGTTATTGGGTAGTCCCTTTTACCAAGAAAAGGGGTTGCAACTTGGTTTGTTGGTTAGGTTTTGGTCAAGTTGGTTAGTCCTCTTGCCGATTTGTGGGCCAATCCATAGGTTAGTTTTTCTTGGCCATTTTTGTGGTCAATTCTTGAGCTAGTCGACTAGTCCTGCAGCCAATCTTGTGACTAGTTCAAGGTCCCGCACCACAAATCCTTGTCAATTCGAAATTGAACCATGTTGAGTTTATTTGATCAATGGTCGATTATTAGTTGTCATGTAATCGTGTAGGATCGATTGATTTGCCCCAACTCACGGTCATATTGGATTGATTCATGGTTGTCTATGACTAGCGTAACAATCGAGCGGAATCACCCACAACCGGTGCAATGACTAGATAGAATCGAGCCATGACCATCCTCCAATTCATGATGGTACATGATCATTCCATGATCAATCTTTATGGTCGAATAACTATCCCATGGTTGAACACTCCATATCCAAACCCTTAGTTGCTAAGTCCCGATCGGGCCAATTGGTTCATAACGACCCTTGACCGAGCTCATGGCCTAGTCTTGCCATTGGCGTACCGATCATTAGCATACTAGTCAAGACTAAAATAATGATCGAAGTCAAGGATGTTATAACTCTTCCCCCAAAAAATTTTCATCCCCAAAATTTTAAATGTGTACTTGATCATCCCAAAAGATGTGAATATTGGTGCTTCATAACTTCTCCACTTTCCCAAGTTACTTCTTCAATACCATGGTGCCACCATAAGACCTTTACCAAGAGAATGACTTTATTACTCTTTTTGATCCACACTCCGCACAAGCCCCTCAACGTACGACACTCGATCATCTACATCGATCTCCTTGAAGTTTAGCACACGTGTCGAATCGGGCTCATATTTTATCAATATCGATATATGGAATACATCATGTACTTGAACAAGTCTCGGCGGTAAAGTCAGCCAGTAGATTAAATTCTCTATTCTTTCGAGAATTTCAAAAGGTCCTACATACCGTAGGCTTCATTTTCCTTTGCCTTTCCGCTGTGCACTCTAATTATTATTCTTTTTACTATGATGTCAAAATGGTACATAGCCAACATGATAATATATATTATTTCCTTTAGTGATCACTTGGTCTCGAGTACTCATATCGCAACCACGGGAATTTTAGAAAGGCTTTTTACAACACAATAAGGGGTTAATGATCAAAACTTTTTACTAGAAAACCAATCAAGCAACAATCACTTACAAGGGGTATTTTTCTAGCTAACTATCCTAAATCCCAGCACACCTTATTACTTTAGATAATAACCCTGCTCTAATACCAAAAATAGCTGTAACAAGCTTGACTCCATCCCTAGGGTCTCGAATGGGAAGGGTTATTTTTGTGACATCCCCGCCATCCCATTTCTTTTTATCTTTTCATTAACCACATGTGGAAGTGTACATACAACACCCATATAATAATAAACAGCTAGGAAAACAACTATTTACAAGTACATCAATTACGTTTATAAGTCCCTCTATCACAAGCCATTATATTTATAACCACTTCAAGTTCTATGCTCAAAAGGCCGAGGTAAATCTTAGCTCTTCTAGCGAGACTCCAACTTTAGGACTGATGTGAAACTACTATGCCTACAGTTCTAAAAAAAAATAAAATAACGAGGTGAGTCATGAACTTAGTAAGTAAAACTCATAATTCTTTACTAGGATGACATCTCATCATTAAGATTTAGTAGGTACAACACTCGCAATACAATGTTGATGACAGATCAATAGCAAATTACTTGTCATGTCTTGATTATATACATGATGATCATGTAAAACTACCATTGACTTAACAATAAACACATTCACATATCATACTTATGCATATACTAGCATACATACAATGATTATTTTATCGTCGTCCTAGCTTGACCAGGCCCTCTCGGGTTGACTAGACCTTCCAAATTCTTGTTAGGCTTCCTGACTCAACTAGGGCATCTTTGCTCAACCCAGGCTTCTCAGAGTTAGCTTCCCGAGACTTCTAGGTTTAAGACCCAAGCATCCTAACTCAACTAGAACATCCACATTTAATGAACGAGGCATCGTTGCCAACTCTATGTGATGATGTGTCCATTTTCCTCTTTAAGTACACACACAAGTGTATTACATAAGCTGGTTTTTATCTCTTCTTCTTAGCAAACTTGTACATGGCCCAAAGCCATGAATCCTGGTATTATATTATATAACGTCAATTCTCACATCGAACAAGGCTTGAAAATGACATGCCTTGATGCCAATCCAAGACCTTAAGATTTGGGTACACCTTGCTTCATGAAGATCCTAAACTCATGGACCTCGACTTTGACCCGTTGTGAACATACTTCGTGCTGTGAATGACCCTTAGTTCATAGCTTAATTCAAATGCCAAGCAGAAAGTCCCCACACCAATCAACACATAGAACCGGCATGCCTTAATGCCGATCCAAGACCTTGTGGCCTTGGGTGATATCTGCACCGAATGAGACTTGGAATCAACATGCTTTAATGTTAATCCAAGGCCTCATGGCCTTAGGGCAACCTTGCCTCGTGACAAACTCAACCTGAGCTAACATTGGCTTCATTCCAGGCATGAACGACTTAAGCACACACTTAAACACAATAATAAACAAAACCATACAGAAAAACATTACAACATACACACGGCTTACACCGGTGAGCACACCGCTAAACTCGAAAACGTAGACTATTTACCTAATTAAGAGTTAGAGATTCCACTTACAACTTTCTAAGTCAACAGTCTTGAAATGGTGGCAACAAGCACAATGACTAGGGCAATGGAAAGGACAATTAAGGGGAGAGGATGTCGAAATTGAGAGAGGGGAAGGAGAGGTCGGAGAGGAGGAAAGGCTTTGGTGAGGATGGCTTAGGATGGAGGGGTCCACCCCTATTTATAAGGCCTCCCCCAAGAATGGTCCAAAAGGGCATTAAACGCATTTGCACATGTTCGCACTTAGTCCACAACTCATAAGGTGCATTCGCATACATTCACACTTAGCCCGCAACTCATTAAATGTGTTTGCACACGTTCACACTTATCTCCCCTGTTAATACACACCTTAGGTCTTCTAATATGCCTCAAATAAATCAGTCAACAAAAAATTATGAGGGATCTAACTTCGTCATCAAGCCTTGAGGTAGGGTATGACGATAGATAGGTAGATTGGGACACCTCAAGATTGCAATTAAGGACTAGAATCCAAGCTTGGGTGACTCACACCTCTTGAGTAAGAAAAACTGTTTTGAGTAATTTCCAAAATTAGTGTCATTACCCCCATCAAATGTTATCGACAAATTATGAAATTTTAGTATATTGTAGAGAAGACCTTAAATAACATTTTTCATGAGGAAACTGAGTCCAATTTGTACTGTGGCAGCAAATAAAAAATCTGCATGTCTAGCAAATTCAACGTCCAAAAAATGACTCATTTAGAAAGTCAATCTTTTTCAAAACTCTTTGAAATTTTTATATGTTGTAGTCATGAATGTCCTTTAAAATTCCATGAGAAACGATGTTCAAATTTGAAAGGGAAAATTTTATAAAAATTCAAGAAAGTGACCTGATCATCTTTTTTCCTTTATGGGCAAGTTCTAGACTATAAACTATTAGGCTTTCGTTCCCTATCATTTCATCTCAGAAAAATATTAAATTTAAGTATATTGTAGATCAAAATCTTGTGAACAACTTTTATGCGAAAAATTCTTCAAATTCAAACCACAAAAAGCTATGTAAAATTAGTAAATAGCGGAGGTCCAGAAATTTCGGAAATCAAATGTGGCAATCTTAGTTGGAAAAAGGAAGCGTCCCCACTTGGTCTTGAGTCAAGGGTCATCAATGGTGGGACAACCTTATCTTCCAAGATTTCAATTAGGCCTTAAGCTAGCTTGGACAACTCATCCTTATTATTAAATAGTTAAGGTCCAAAAGAGACAAATGTAGACTTAGGTCCCGTTTGGTTCAGCATTTGAGAAAAACCTTTGGCCAAATGCAAACGTCTTTAGAATAAAGGACTTTGGGGAAATGAAAGACTGTTTGGTAAAATATAATTAAAATATGCTTTGGAGAATTGCAAAACCATTTGGTAATATATTGGAAAGTTTTTTGGTGTAATCAATTTAAGTTTTTCTTATTTTAATTTAAAATTGAAGTAAAAAAAATAATGACTATAACTTTTACATTTACGTGTTGAGAGTAATGTAAAAAAAAAAAAACAAATTTACGAAAAAAAATGGATAAATGCAATAGAAATCCTAAAATTTGTTACGAAAGTGCATTTGAGTCTTAAAATTTGCAAAAAATGCAATCAAGTCCTAAAACTTGTTAAATTAGTTCAATTGAGTCCTAAAGTTAACATCGTTAGACTTGCTAATGGAAAATGTTGACGTAGCGCTGACAAGACATTTTAAATAAATTTTCATTTTCCACATGAATTTTTTTAATTATTTTTTATTCAAAATTTGATTTAAAAAATAAAAAATAAAAGCTAAAATTTATTTTTAAAAATGTTTAACAAAAAAAAAAGAAGACAAAATGGTAGCTCTTTCACGCCGTCCATTGCAAAAGGGGCCAGCAACGGTCACGGAGGGGCTAGCAACGATCGCCGGCCCCTCCGACGATGGACGGCAGAGGAGCTGCCATTTTCTTTTTTAATAGTTTTTTTAAATAAAATTTATTTTTTCTTCTTTAGTTTTTAAATCTAATTTTTTAAAAAATTGAATAAAAATAATTTTAAAATGCCATGTTAGTGCCAAGTCAGTGTTTTCCGTTAGTAAATTTGACGATGTTAATTTTAGAACTTAATTAAACCAATTTGACAAGTTTTAGAACTTGATTGTACTTTCTGCAAGTTTTAGAACTCAATTACATTTTCATAATAAGTTGTAAGACTTCAATTGCACTTATCCCTAAGAAAAAGAAAGAGATGATCGTTTCATTATAATACACATGATCACATGTCCCTAAGAATGAAATACATTTTCCTTAAATATTACAAATATCTTTAACAACTTTGTGAACTCATGTCTATTTGATCACATAAATGCATCATGTTAAGAGATACATTATCATTTGAATCACTCGCCCCCTCATTTACATCATCATGATCAATTGAATATCCATAATCGAGATCCAATTCTATATTCTTAAAACCGTATTGGTCACAGCATTTCTTCATTTATTATTATAAAAAGCTCTTATTGTTATGACAATATACACTAGCTTTTCATATGGAGAACTAAGCATAGCAGTAAGAATCTTCAACTTATTTTTTAATATGCCAAAGGCTCACTCAATTGTTGAGCGTAGCGAGGAATGGACACGGTTGAATACTTCTCGATATCCCGTAGGTGTAAGACCTTGTCGAAACTCTGGCAAATGATATCTAACATCTTTATATGCCTCCAAATAACCCGTGAAATTTGGACATCCAACATCTATTAAATAATATTTATCTACATAAACATAATGTAATTTTAATCAACATATGCCACATAAATACATATGGAAGTACCTAAATGATTAATTAAACAAACCTGGACGAGGATGAGATTGTGCATAATTTCTTCCAATGGCATAATAGAAAATACGAGTATCATGAGCTTATCCCTCTCAAATGGTGCAAGTAAATATAAATTCCATGTTAAAATTGCATACGGCTAATGCATTTTTGAGTTGTCGTTCCTTTTCAACCAATAAAATGAATTTGATTATATGTAGGTACCACCACCGGGATATGTGTGCAATTCATAACTTCAATACGATCCTAAAACAAAGAATAAAATATTACTTGATTAACATTTAGTTTTTTTGTTTATATTGTATAATCGCAACTTACCTTAAAATATGAATAAAATCTTCGATATTTATTGATCTTGCTTGGAACTTTTTTAAATTGTCGATTGGTTGGTTAGATCAAATCTTTTCCCATATGATATAGTTTATCTAAAACTAAGCTAAATGCTTACTTATAATTTCTCTAGGACGCTGAAAGCTCTCTTGTGCTAACCTATTACATATAACACGTCCCAAAATATGAAGAAACATGTCAACCATTTCTACAACATCAATATTCCTAGATCCCTGAAAACCATAGCATGCTATTAATTCGTGTGTTAAATTATTAAATACATCTCTGTACATTCTAAATATATGATAGCACATTATCGGATGAACATTTTCACCCATCAACTCTCTTAACCATGCATAACCTGTAAATGATAAGGTCATGCAAGGTTCTTTGCAAAGATACATTGTTAATAACCAATTGAAGTTGCTGTGATTGAAACAAGATTCCAATATTCATTTTCCTCTTTTTCACGATTTTCTCTTTCAAGAGAACCATCCATAGCTGCTTAAAGCAACAATATATAGAGTTAGAGCATGAGAGAAATAATGGATAATCTTGATCATCCATTAAGATAAATAATATCAACTATCATATATATGCAAACTCAATCACATAAAGAGAACACCAAATAGAAACAATTCTCACATTCAAACATAAATAGAAATTGGGCTCATACGCAATGTTAATATGTCTTTCATATAAAAAGCAAAGTAGCATACCAACAAGTTTAAATAAGATGCTAATATCTTAGCTATGACTCTCTTCAAACTCATGCTTGAGATACTTGATTTTTAGTGCATCACTCTTTAAACTCATGAAGACTTGTCCATTGTCTTTCTTCTCCTTGAAATGAGAGATAGCAAAAAAGTATAACTTTTCATCTTGCACAATTTTAGGTATGGTATATAACATATCTATGAGATCCTTATAAAGACACAATCTCTCATTTACTTTAGATGTAGCAGCAATAGCAATGCTTCTTAATTCAACAACCGAACAAAGACCTGTTAATTTGCATTTCAAGCTGTTGTATCATGGTCAATCTCTTTTCTTTCTTTCCTCGAGCTTACCTCATTAAAGTATGTTCCACTCTTTTACTACACCAAGTTCTAATTGGTTCAACAATGGTTTCATTTACATCATAGTCCAAATTTCAATCGATAATTACTACTCTATCACCAAGTTGTGTGGCCTCAACAACATTCTCATCAACACACAAACTTTGTCCAGGAGTTCATGTGATTCCTCCATTAGCAATTATATCTCTTAACATCTTATTTAATAAAGTTGCAAGATTATGATGTATGTCTTTCATCCTAAAAACCTTAAGCTTAGGATCTACCTATTATAATATAGCAATTGCATTGAAGATGAACTAAACACAAAAGTAAACTAGGAAGAGACAAAAAACCTGAATTTTTTTCTCCAACCATTCATCACTCACATCAACAGTTGTCTCCCTTGAATTCCATCCTAGCCCTGTTTCATTATAAACCAATGTCCTCCATTTCTTCCATAAGATTATCCCACTTACTCTTCATTTGATTTTTACCATACTTTAAATTTGTTAGCTCCTCAAACTTGCACATAATGACTGTCCATTCATCACTTTTGTTATTTGCTAGATGATTGTCCTGTTCAATTTGTTCAACGCACAATTTACAAAAAGTTTCTACATTTTCCGAGCTCCAAATCTACTAGTAAAGTGACATGAACAAATTTGAGAGGGAGAAATATCTCAATCCATTGAACTAGTAAAGATAATTGACTTTCTTCATCATGGCAACGTGAAGAGAAAATATACTAGAAGCTTGAAAAGTCCATTCAAAATTAAAATGGTATGTGAATTCATTGGGTGCTATTTATACTTCTCGGTCCATTCACAAAGAAATTGATAACAATAAAACAAGTAAACCCACATATTAATATGTTCTTTTATTCAATCAACAAATGCTCTTTCAAAACATCGACCCGGCCTAGTAGATTTATCAAGCAAGAAAAAGCTAGAGAAAATTTACATATGAATTGAAGTTGAAAAGCATTTAAGCAAGAAACATCATGATGTAACCAGAAGTCATTAGCCTTTTTTTTAGCTATAATATGTGTTAATATGTATATATGAGTTGAAAAAGCACCGTAAGTGCAAAGCAAATGCAATTGTTGCAGAAGCCTGGCACTTTTTCTACTCAATCATTATATGTATTTTTTTTTTTTTGTCTGAACAACCATAACAAATAATACAACAAACATATGTCTGGTGTTGATGCCCTCTCGAGAGAGAGAGAGAGAGAGAGAGAGAGAGAGAGAGAGATTTGAAAACTAAGTAAGACATAAACCAGTTGAAAACTCATAAAAGCACGATGTATTATCAAGATATGCTGTTGTGAAGTAGTTACATGTGACATGAACTATGATTGCTTGCACCTCAAAAGATAAATAATTGCATCACACATTAACCACAAATAGGGGTTATGCCATAATAATCTTCTCGATCATGAATTTGTCAAGCAAATTCTTTTAAGACATATTAATGCTAGCCATTACCATTATTAAGCTTGAGCTTTGGTTTCTCTTCCACTAAATTTTTCAAGATTATTTCAAATGAAGTATGCATCTGTGTACATTAACAAAAAAGTCCTAAGTAAATAGCTTTCTCTACTGTGGAGTTGACACGGAAACTTACAAAGAGAAAGAAGAAATGACACTAAGGCCATGTTTGGTAACTGGCCAAATAGTAAAAATTTATATTCTTTTGTTCTCATGTTTGGTAAAATTTTTGTTCTTGCGAATAGATTTGGAGTAGAATCAAGAATTAAAAAAAAAAAATTGATTCTTGTTCCCGGGAACAAAAAAAAAAAAGTGAAACAAATTTCACAACCTTACGTTCTCTCCTCCTCTACTTAAACCCATTATTTTTCTTCTTACATCACAAAACTCATTCTCTCGTTCATTCTCTCCTCAAGAATGGTGACGACGACTATTGCTTCTTCATTGGTTGAAGCTGCCCGTTCAAGTTGAGTTCGCTTCACTCGCAACTATGGGTGGTCATCGGCTAATCTAGGCAACAACTCGCTCACCATCACTGTCGTTTGTCATCTGCGACAATTGTCGGGAGTGCACCCGGGCTCGAGTCGATGGGCCACCTTGCTAATCTGGCCGAGGGCTCGCTTGCTCGAGTGAGCCCTGGGCCCGAATCAGTAGGCGCCCTTGCCAATCTAGCCGAAGGGTCACTCGCCTAGCAAGCCTTGGGCCCGAATCGACGGGTGCCTGCACCAATTTGGCCGTCCTCTCTCTCTCTCTCTCTCTCTCTCTCTCTCTCTCTCTCTCTCTCTCTCTCTCTCTCTCTCTCTCTCTCTCTCTCTCTCTCGCTTGTTTCTCGATGTTGATGTTGGGTCTGTGATGGTTCTTCGTTTAGTTTCTTGGGCTGGTGATGGATTGTGGCTACAATTGTGGTGCTTCTTGGGTTTTTGCTTGATGAGCAACCCCTCGGCCAAATCGGCGAGGATGCTTCAGTGGCTAATTGGCAAGATGCTTGTCATCCTATCTAAAGTCAATGCAATTTCAGTGCAGAGTAATGAGCACTAGAATATGTTGCTTAACTATGTCATATGATATCTTTATTTGGATTGTTTTTGAAATGGCTACTAAAGTGGATTAGTCACTTAATGATAAGTGAAATAAGGGATATGTGACACTTTGTTCTCGGTGATGGCAGTGTGCAAAGGTTTTAATTTCCTATGTGAGAGGGTGGTGGATGCAGCGTTGGATATTGTTTCTTTATATTTCTCTGTAATAATTTATGAGGGTAAGTCGGTACATGTCTTGATCAGATGTTTATGAATGTGTTCTAATTAAAGCATATTAGTGTTGTGAACTGATTTAGGAGCTATGCTTTTGGTGCCTTCTCTAAGTATTGGATTGGTGCTACTAGGTCGGTCTTTTAGGCTAGGATTATTGAGACAGTAGCATGATTTCCGGAGTTATATGTTCATGTTCTCAGATAGTTGGTTTCTTTGCAATTATTCTTTTTGTTTAGTGGCCCATATTGCACCACAACAATCACTTGGCGATATTATGATAGCTTTAACTAAGTCGAAATCTATAGCCACTGGGATGCTGATTTTAGTCACAGAACATTTTTTACTTTCTTTTTGGCCATTGTGTTATCTTCTTTTGGGTTGTGTGTTTCTGAATCTCCTGTTGTAGTGTACCATTATTTAGGCCTTCAGAATTTGTTCGCTACTGTACCTCATGTTTGTTGTCTTACCTTGCGAGTAATTTTAGTTGGTTGGACTATGATTTGCAATTCATACTTCACAATTTTAACTTGCAGCTTGCCTTAATCTTTGTAAAATGTGGTCTCATTGCACTTCTTTGATATTTTCTCAAAACTTTGACAAAGTGAGGGCCATTGGCAAATACTGATAGGGAGCTGGAAGCTGTGGATTTGCGTTTGAACAAGAAGCCACCTCAAGTGAGTTTCATTGGAGCATCTTTTTCTTTTCCCCTACTTACTCGATTATACTTTCTCTTCCATGATAGTTTTAAGTCTCATCTCAATTAACTTATATGATACTCAATCAAGGTTAAATGGCTCCCAAAAAGAGATATTCAATGCAAAATGGACCGAGCCTTTAACCAACTTGTTTGTAAGTTTGTTGGTAGAGGAGGTAAAAAAGGAAAATCGCACAACTTTTACTTTTAACAAAGTAGGGTAGAACAACATACGAACTGAATTCATTAAACAGTCGGAATACCAATATAATCTATTGCAGTTGAAGAACAAAGTGAACAAACTGAGAAAACAGTATGGTAGTTTTAAGAAGCTCATTTCACAATCCAGCTTTGGCTAGGATAATGTGATTAAAATAGTTGTTGTCGACGATTCAAATATTTGGGACTCTCACATCAATGTATGTTTTAAGTTTTGATCATTTTGATATTATTGTAGATGTAAGTTTTAGAAGATTTGATTATGTTATTGACATATGTCATTATTGTGAAAATTGCAAGACAATAATGGGTGGACAAAATTCAAGAATGATAGATTTTCTCAATATCCCAAACTATGCATTGTATATTGTGATACATATGCTACTGGAGAGCATGCCACATAAAATGCCGATGATTTGACAGTGTCAAAGGAAGGTGACAATGGTGGTGGTGATGCAAGCGGTGATCCAAAGGACTTAAATGAACACCACATTGATGAGGAAGTTTTTTACACTCGAGTATACTTCAACTCTTATTCATAACAAGTACAAGTTGGATAGGACTCCAAATGTCAAGAGGAGAAGAAAGAGTAGTTCATTTGATATTGCAAACATGTGCAAAACTATACAAGACCTGCTCAAAGCTAGGTCAAGTCAATCTAGGAGTGGCTTTGCTACCTCACAAGTCACACCACCACCTATAAACCACTTCTCTGTATCAGTTATGATCGATGTTCTTGTTAGTAAGAATGAGTTAGAGCAAGATCTTTACAACAAAGCAGTGGAATGAGCATGTATTAGTGCCATATGGAGAGAGGCTTTCATTAGATCACCAGGTTAAATGAGACATGGGCTTCTTCAATGTCTTTAGTAGATATTGAGATATGTTTTGTGGATTACATGTGATTTCACTTGATTGTGTGATTTAATTGTTGAAACTCTTTTGTGTGGTTGTATGGATACGATGGATTGTTTGAAATTTTTCTATTTGATTTTTTTTTACTTTACAACTTATATTGTTGATTGTTATTGGATTCTTTTCAGATATCATTATTGATGTTATTGTATTTGTGTAATGATATAGGTACTATGGAAGAGGGATCAAATAGTATATCTAATGAGCAAGTAGAACCAGTTGACGAATTCTTAGATGACGATGATCTTGACATATTGATAGCATGGTTATGCATGGTTACGTGGACATGTTCGTGCATACAAAAGAACCTATTAGGGACAACAAACTATCGGGACCTAAATGGATAAGAGATATTATTTGTGGACATTCAAATATAATATATGAAGCCGTCAAGATTGAGAGAATCTATGTGATTTGATGAGGATAAGAGTTTAGTTGAAAGATAGTCGGTATGTTAAGATAGATGAACAAGTTGAGATTTCTTATCTTTGGTTGGTTATAATAACTCAACTAGAGATTTATGTGAGAGATTCCAATGTTTAGGAGAAACAATTAACAAGTATTTTAATTTAGTGTTGAAAGCAGTCCTCAAACTTACAAAAGAGGTTATCAAACCACCATCCTTTGATATTGTTCCACCAGAAATTCTTATGGATTCTAATCATGAATGCTATTTCAAGATATATTTTTCATATCAATTTTACATCATCAAATACATGTAGTTGATAATCTTTGAATTTTCATAAATTCACATGTTTTTTTTTTTAAAATAAATTCACAAGGTTGCGTAGGTGCTATTGTTGGCACCCATATAAATACTATCATCCCCACATCTAAACAAATCCCATTTAGAGGTAGAAAATGAAATACCACTCAGAATGTGTTATGTGTTTATTCGTTATATGAAATTTACTTTTGTGTATTCTAGGTAGGAAGGATCTATCAACGATTGTCGTGTGCTTTCGGCAGCACTTGAGACTCCTCAATTGCAATTTCCTTGACCGCCACCAGGTATTTAATTTGTTCATAAGAGAAAATCATTGTATGATTGTTTCATCGCTGCATATCATAACTAATTTATATATATATACACATGATAGGCAAATACTACATGTTAGATTCTGGTTATGCAACACTCCTGAGATTTTTAACTCCGTTTAAAGGTGAATAGTATTATCTGAACGATTATAGGGAGAATGGAAGACAGCCAAGGACAGCAAGAGAATTACTCAACCATAGACATTCTTTTTAAGGAATGTCATTGAGACGTCATTTGGGGCATTAAAGAATCGATTCACCATTTTGAGACACATGTCTCCATTTACAATTAAAAAGCAAGCATTTATTATAATTACATGTTGTACTCTTCATAATTATATTCATGACCAAGAAATGATTGACAAAAACTTTTCCCTATATGGAGATTCGGAGTACCCATTTGGACCTAGAGAAGTGGAGGTTGTAGATGATACATCAAATGAGCGTGTAATGGAGATAAACATGCTGCGGAGAAGTATTACAAATAAAATAGCAAGGGATTACAATATGTCCGAGATTCCATAACTTTATGTTTCTGACTTTTGTAATATTGTTTTTAATTGTTGACTTATCAAAGCCAATATTTCAAAGTCAAAGTCGAACAATGGACTAAGTTACTTCATATTCATTTATGGATAAGCTGCGGTGATGAGTTTCTCATTAAAGCCTTTTCTTTGTTTCAAAGAGTCATGTTAGTTTGAAGACTTATCTTTTTAAACGTTAGGTGTTCGGTTTTGGGGAAGGGAATAGAGAGAGAGAGAGAGAGAGAGAGAGAGAGGAGAAGAAGAAGAAGAATCCTGGCTAAATTAAAATTAACATCCATCCATATTAAATTCAAAATGGATTAGATATTTAATCATATAAAAGTAAATATTAATTGAAAATGAGAAATCACCATGAAAAAAAATCTTATTTAAATATAAATAATATTGAAATTCTAATAAGAAAACAAAATTTAAAATAGCAACAATTTTCGTTTTTATTTTTATCTATTTTTTTATTTCTATATTTCATTTTAATTTCTTCCTATTCTGAAATATATATTTGCTATATTAGAATACATATTTAATTTTTTTTATTTTAATTATTATTTAGTATTTATATTTATTACATATTTTAGGTATATTACTATAGTTTATACTATGGTTTATTATTTACTATTTAATAAAAAAAGTGATTAGTTAATATTTTTATTATTTAGTATAAATATAATTAATCAGTAAAATTTCTATGATTTGATAGAATTTTAGAATGGAATAGAATTCTAAATTCGAATTCTTTTGAAATTGAAAATATAATAAAATATAATATGATTTCTTCATTCATAAGATGACAATTATATTGGTGAGTGGTTTATGAGAATTCAATATCAAATTTACACTCATCTAAAAAGGTAATTGAAAAATAATTGGAATAGAAATTTTATGCGGTTACCAAACGCATTTCTATTCTTTTTTTATTCTAGAATTAGAAATTTTGTGCAGTTATCAAACGCGTTCTTTTGATCAAAAATTGTTCCTGAAAATAGAATAAAAATAAATCATTTCGATCGAAATTATTCCGGAACATAATGATTACCAAACGTACCTTAAAACTCTATGCACCTTGTTAGGTCATTCTGAAGCTAAAAAGCAAGCACATTCGGGGAGCATTCTCGACGAACAGTCCTTACAATGATTTCTCCAACTATTGCTGAAATATTGCCAATCTTTACAATGAATTTCAGTTAATTAGCAACATTTCTTAACACTAAGCAAAAAATCAAAGAAATAAGAATGAAAGACCAAAGCAAGGCAAAAGCATATCCAGAGAGAGAGAGAGAGAGAGAGAGAGAGAGAGAGAGAGAGAGAGAGAGAGAGAGAGAGAGAGAGAGAGAGAGAGAGAGAGAGAGAGAGAGAGAGAGAGAGAGAGAGGCAACGCGACGTGAGAGAGCAAGCGAGGCAAGGCAAGTTAGCAAGCAAGGCAACATGAGGTGAGCGAACAAGCAAGACCCAAGACTAGCAAGCGAGGTGAGCGAGAGAGCAAGGCGGCGACGCGAGGCGCAAGCAAGTGAGACCCAAGACTAGCGAGCAAGGCGAGGCGAGGCAAGGCAAGGCGGGCGAGGCAAGTAAGACCCAAGACCGGTGAGTGAGTAAGGCAAGGGGAGGCGAGGCAAGCAAGGTGGGTGAGGGAGGCTGGCGAGGGAGGTGGGTGAGGGAGGCTGGCGAGGGAGGTGAGCGAGCGAGGGTTCAAAGGACGGAATAGCTTCCCCTACGGAAGTGGTTGTGAGTGTTTAGAGGAGGTGAAAATGGGGTACATAGGAGGTGACTAAGTGTGGAAGAAAGAGAAGAAAAGGTGGGGTTTTGTTTTTTAACGAGGGAAAAATGGACTTTCAATTAAATTTGGATGACAAAAAAACGCATTTGGCAATTTTTCATTAATGGGTGGAGAGCATTACGAGAATGCTGAAATGCTCAAGGTTGGTTTAACATTGGGAAGGCCAACATTTGGCCAAAATGGTTTGCCAAACACTCAAATGTTTCCCTAAGGGACTTTGGGAGCCCAAAGCTACTTGGCAAAATTGAACCAAATAGGCCCTTATACTTGAGGTTCAAATTTGAACTTGACTTGGCTTTTCTTTTTCTCTTTTTCTTTGGGCATGTGGCCATTTCTTGTGGGCTCCCATTTCCACATTTCACGCTTAGGTTTTAGGGTAGTAATAGGCCTAGACTTTAGGGACTTCTTTTTCCACACTTTCCTTTAAGACATCCAAGAAATTTTGACTAACCAAGATTTAGGTGTCTCTTTCATTGATGGCTCTAAGTCCAAGTCTAATTTTATCCTTTAAGGTAAAGTCCCAACATGCCAAGTGTCCATGCTTCTTAATTTACCACGTGATGCAAATTTTAAATGCAACTTGGAAAAATATCTAAGTTTATCAAGGCCTTATCATTGGATAAGGACTAATCGAGTTCAAACATGATCGACCACCTTAATTGGCCCGAGGTTCATGCCTAAGCCATGCTCAAATGGGGCCGAACGCAATCGGGCTCGATTGACCAAACCGAACTTTAGCTCCCTTTTATTGAGAAAATGGGTCTATGTCTTGGCCTAGTTGGTTGATCTTCTAACTGGTTCATGGGCTAGTCCATGGTCAATTCCTAGGCTAGTCGATCAATCCTATAGCCGGTCCTATGACTAGTCTAAGGTCCTGCACCACATGTCATGATCAATTCGAAATTGAACCATATTGAGTTTTTTCAATCCATGATTAATTATCGGTTGTCATGTAATCGCATGGGATTGATCAATCCATCCCAATTTACAATCGCATTAAATTGATTCATGGTCATCCATGATTAGCATAACAATCAAGCAAAATCACCCGCAATTGGTGCAATGATTGAACGAAATCAAGCCATGATCATTCATTGATCCATGATGGTATGTAATCGTCCCACGGCCAATCCTTATGGTCGAATAACCATCCCATGGTCAAACACTTCATATCCAAACCCTTGGTTTCCAAGTTCCAATCGGGTCAATTGGTTCATAATCGACCCTTATCCCGGCTCATGGCCTATTCTCGCCATTGGTGTACCAGGCCATGTATGCTATGATGTTGTGGTATCAATCCACTGAATATTTTCTAGGGAGAGAGAGAGAGAGAGAGAGAGAGAAGGTGCACATGTAGGACAGTGGGCCAAAGCTCAAAGCCTTGTCGAGAGTAGTGCCTGTGTACCGTCCTTGTGATAGACTCATGGGCTGTTTTGGCCCACTCTTCGACGCAAAGTAGGAAAGACCAAGTGATTAAGGGTTCATTTGGTTGGGCTAAAAGCCATTCTGAACGGCCACAAATGATTTATCCTAATAATACAATAATATTTCGATTTATTATAAATTTTCAAAATTCTTCGCATGTCTATATGATAATAATTATATATTTTCAAAGAATTTGGGTGTTTCGAGGAAAAAAATGTTGTAAAATGAATGATAAAAGTCAAAAGCCGAAAGCGAAACCAAACACTCACTAAGTTGGTGCTTGATTTGAATCTAAGAAAGAAAGGTGTACGTTTTTAAGAGGGCATCTGTTTTTAGTTGAAGCATTTGTTTCCAATATAATTTACATAAAGTATGGAAAATATGGATTTTCTAGTTTTTTCATCATATTACTTTTTCCTTTGGCAAAAGCGAAGTCATCAGTTCATTGTTGTTCAAGACATATTTTCATAATTCCGTCCAGTAAGTTCATACCTTTGATGAGTACTTGCTTGCATTAACTTTTCTGGTTTTGTCAAATGAAAAATTGCTAGAAGCACTTACACTAAGCTAGTTTCATTGTGTTTTGGGGATAAGCACTTTAGAAAAATAGGAACAACAAGTTTTCATTATTTCGTTGATCCAACCGATTTTATCGTTGCGCACAAACGAGTTTGACTATGAAAAAATGGAAAAGATCATGTTTTCCTCCATTGGTGATTCGTGGACGGGTCTTTGACAACTTTTTTACTGGTGAGTTGCAAATATTGATATCAAACGCATTTACATTTAGTTAAAGTTTGCATATGGGTGATATTCATAATTTATAATCGACCAATCAAATGTATGGTTTGAGAATAGGTTGGGTTTAATGATAGAGTATAAGTGAGTACATATCAATAGTTGTTATTTTCCATGAGCCATATGTTTTTCCCCACCCAATCCTTTGACCATACATTTAATTCGTGGATAATGAATGATGAATATTACCCAAATGCAAATTTTAACTAAATAAAAATTTGTATGATATTCATGTTTTTAACCGATCAATCAAACACTGGTTTGAAACAACTTTCTTCAATTACAGAGAAAAAAAAAAATGATGCTTTACTCACTATGGGAGATGAATTGCGGTTCATCTCCCATAGTCAAACGTGCGCAATCTTCATCAGCCGCAGCAGGTAAACGAATAAGGGAAAAGATACTCGTGATCAAGGCAAGAGCATCGTAAGCACTTCTTAGGATTGCTCCTGATAAGCATCCTTTTCATAAGGAAAAAAGAACGTCGATACGCTCCAGCCACTAGCACATCCCATTTCCGTAAATAAGAGCACAAGCACGGCGAATAGGCCGACCGCAGACATTAGCCTAGCAGTTCGGTTCGGTTCGGGATGGGATAAATACCCTTCTTTTTTAGAACTAAAAGTCAAGGCATTTTGTCTGATCGAAAGGCCGAATAAACGTTTCCCTGCTCACCAGGACAATAGGAACAGTCATAAGTTCACACCACATAATGCCCTGGGCCCTTTAATGACCGTCTTTTGTTTGTTGGAACATGGAAGGCGGTCCCTAGTGGAGAAATTTGTTGCCTGTCCATTTCCAAGGTCAATCTTTTCCATTTGTGATCTCGTGGGAAACATTTTCTTCGTTTCTTTAGGTTAAGTAGGGGGAGAGTTCAATAGATAGTCAAATTGCGCAAATGGGATTTTCAATGATTCCAAGCATTCGGTTACTTTGATCGATCATTGGATCAAATCCAATCTAACAATAGAACAAACAATCACTTAATGATTGATGAACGATAGCATAGAATTTCTCTTGAGCAAAGACAAGCATTATTTGGGCTATTTTCATCTATAACCAAAAATAGTTCCACTCAATCATTTGATCATGTGAACCTTACGTGGTACTGGAGTATACAGGCATTTCTCGTTTCTCTCGTTATTTATTACACTTGAGCAACACATGATCCTTTCGGAAGGGGAGTATAAGTTTGGATGGTACAGCAGAAAGAAACTAAACTTTGTTACCAAAAAAAAAAAAATCGTGATTAGAACTATAAGCAAGTATATCATCACATAATACAAGGATCGAGGTAGTCAAAAGGAGGAAAAAATATTAGGTGCGTATGAAACGTGTACTAAAATATGTTTGGCCCGTAGGATCCGATGAAACCCACCATCTTTAGTGGTCTGGAAGCTTATTGGGTGCACCGGAGACACAAAATAATTCCACCAAAAGCAGTGCAAATTCCAGAGAAATCAAGCAGGAGCTGCTACAAATTACCATTCCAGCATAATACCACTTACATTATTTCCGTAGCAAGAAAATAGCATTCCACACACCGATTGTGCCGTGTTACCGACCCGAATCAATAACCCCAATTCAAGTCGCCCTTTCCGACGGTCCATGGAAACATGTCGACCCAATGTCGCTACTGCATGTATAGTTCAATGTATGTCGGCAGTGCATCAGGCCGAGGTTTATTTAGTTCCTTAAGAAATATCTATGCTCGCACCCTTGGCTTATTTGGACCTTATTCCTGAATCAACGGTCATCAAATTTTCGTCGTACTCTGTACAAACCTTAACCACAAACTACAGGCATCTCTCATCCACCACAAATCGATCCCACGAGATAAAACCCGACCCGTTTGTACTGGAAACTGAGACCACTACCTCACCCACACCCGTTGCAGCAGGAGTCGTCGCGCGACCACGTGGACCCCGCGTCCTGGGACCCACTCCCGATCTTCGCCAGGGCGCCCCAGAGCCGTCGGATCTCCGCGAACACGTCGTCCGTGGGGAGCTCGAACCGGCAGCACGGGCACGTGTTCGTCTTCCTCACCCAGGGCAGGATGCACATCCAGTGGAACGAGTGCCGGCACGGCAGCTCGCACACGTCCCGCCCGCCCTCCATCTCCTCCCTGCAGACCGCGCACTCCCCTCCCCCCGCCGCCTCCACCGATGGCAGCGCCACCACTGCTGCCGGAGAGGCTGCCACCTGGCGCCTCCCCTCCCCGGCTTCCAGGCAGCGCTCGACCGCTCCGACGAAGTTCCGGCACCGGACCACCATCTCCACGTAGGGGACCAGGATCCCGCCGCTGAAGGCCCCGATCCCGGCGATCGAGAGGAGGTCCTTGGAGCAGTGCCGCCGGAGGACGGACCGCCACTCGGAGGGGGCGGCGTCCTCGAGGGCGCGGGGGTCGCGGTGGCGGAGCTCGCAGAGGAGGAGGAGGAGGATCGCCGCGTCGCGGTCGCGGCGGCGCTCGGGCGGCGCGTGGGAGGGGGAGAGGGCGGGGAGGGGGAGGTGGCGGGTGAGGAGGCGGAGGGAGGAGAGGAGGTGGCGGGCGACGAGGAGGGACTTGAGCGGGAGCGGGAGGGAGAGGAGGTGGCGGAGGGCGAGGGAGAAGAGGGAGGGGGAGGAGAGGAGCGCGGAGACGCGGCGGTGGTGGTGGTGGAGGTCGGCGAGGACGGAGTCGGTGAGGGCGGAGAGCTGGGGCGGCGAGAGGGTGGCGAGGGCGGCCATGACGGTGGAGGAGGGAGCGGCTTGAAGATCCTCGTCGGCCGCTTCCATGGCGAAGTGTATTGGATCGTGCGCTTTCGCTCTGGTGGGAAGCGGGGATTTGGGAAGGAAGGAGGATGGAGGGATGTGGGTAAGAGCGAGGGAGAGTGAATGTGTGTTCCCCTCTCTTTATGTATGTTTGGCTGTCAGTGATTTGTTTAATGACTCTTTGGTCCCAAACATTCTCCTTGCCTTAAAAATTATATTGTTTATATGGACACACCATTTTGGAGGATAATAAATGACTAGACAATAGTATAAAAATATGAACTACTATATGTAGATTAGGACATATGAGTGGCGAGCCAACTCAGGTCATATTGAGATTAGAAAAATTGTGGAAAAAGTTTTAAATTTATTACATTGTTCCCAATTTAGTCACACACTTTTTAATTTTATCAATTAAGTCCTAAATATTTTTATATTTTGCCAATAAAATCTATCCAGTTAATTTGCTCGAATTTGTTGATGTGAATGCCAACTTTCCTATGTGGCATGAGCAATACTAACATTGATAATTTTTAATGATATTTTAATATTTTTTGAATTATTTATTTCTTTTTTTCCTTTATTTCCTTCTCTTTGATTTTTTTTTTTTAATTGTGGTTAGTAAGGGTCATCGGGCACTTGCCCAGAACCATCCCCGTAAGGCCATCACTACTATGGCAGAGGCTGCCTTCACCCTTGGCCAGTGAGACATAAAAAAAAAATGATGAAGGAAAAGAGAAATGTAAAAAAAAAATTGAAGAATATTAAAATATTATTAAAAATTATCCACATTGGCATTGGTCATGTCACGTAAAGGTCTCACATCCACGTCAATAAATTCTTATCAAAATTAGCCGAATGGATTCAATTGACAAAATGTGAAATTTTATACTCAATTGATAAAATTTAAAGGTTTAGGACTAAATTGACAAAAATGTAATAGATTTATGACTTTTTGAACTATTTTTTATATTGAGATCCCTCAAAGTATTTTGTGGGAAAAGATATCAAGAGTAAAATAGAGATCAATGATCATATACTTCAAGATGATAGGTTTTCCAACTAGATATGATATGGTATTTGATCTTGTAGATTTGAAATTTATGGACAAAATTTTAATTTTATCTACGCGAATGTAAAGCAAAAGTAAGTTAAAAGATTTCCATGGCATGTTATCAATAGAAGCTTGGCGTGAAGCAAAATAACTGTTTTGGAATTAAATAGTGGATGAAATCAAGCATGACCATTATTTCGAACTTGAAACCTCAATCTCTCTTTTACAAGTTAAATTGAGTTGAAAAGGTCAACGTGGAGGGAGTTTCCAGCCGACAGCATTTTAATGGGTTGTAATAACATGCTTGACAAATTCGCATCTTTGGACCACAGGTGGTGCGAAATATAAACAACACAAATCTAATATTTTGTTGCAGTAGAATCATTATGATATGTTCGGAGGGGACCGTTAGAGCTGGACAATTGTAAAAATAAAAATCGGAAAGTGAAGATCATTAATATAATCGAAAGCTAAATCTTCTCTATCAGAATGAGAAAACATTTATTGGAGAGGTTAGCCGGACGACAACGTTGACGTTAGAGGTTAATTGTAGACGGTCAGTCGGGAAAAAAAGACTACATGGGGTGTTTTAAGGTTTTTTTTTTCCCCATGTTGGTTGAGGGTTTGTCTTTCTTAATTGTTTATTTTTGTGTTAAATTTACACGAGGGCAACAAGAAATACTCATAAAAGGTTGGCATGTGTCCGGACAGCAGCGTTGATCCTTCTACTGGCTGCAGGATGACCTCTTCCGACTTTTCAGTGGATAGGATGGAGAGGACAAGCAACATGGACAACCTTTCGAGCGTTACCGTAAGAGTTCTGAAAATACTGTTTCCAAAAATACAGTTAAAATGTTCGATTTGTATCATAATTACTACTCACTTTAAGTAAGTCCACCACCGTCATACCACCAAATACAAGTGAATTTGAGTAAAGTCAGAGTAATCCCTACACCCTACATAAGTCAAAACTTACATTATGAATAAATTGGGTTAATTGAGATATGATGATTATATCAAGCTAATATATCATTAGATCATCACTGTGGTTGGCTTAGTGCTATAGGGCTTATTCCCAAGCTATATGGGCTTAGCAGTATAGTGTGACTTTAGAGAAAATTATTCGATCAATCATAAATTTATTATACGAATGTTAATTTAGTTCAAAAATTTTCAATTTTACTAATTGAGTCTTCAATATTTGCATGAAATTTCAATAAAGTCCTTCCAATTAATTTTTTACAAAAATTACTAATGTGGCGATGTGCCACGTAAACACAATCGGCTATGACTAAACGGGCATGTCAGCGATTTTTCAATGAAAAATGATTGGAATGACTATATTATAATTTCATATAAAAGTTTATGATCAGTTTATTAAAATTAAAATGTTTAAAATTGGAATTGCATCCATAAAATAGTTTTAAGACTATTGAAGGTAATTTTCTCCATAACTTTGATTTTTTTCTTAGAGCTTAAAATGTCAAGATGGAGTCCCTATTGTGGCATTCAATATTTTGTCACCTCTCCACTTCATCGCTCATTCATTTCCTTTTCATGGTTTTGATAGTGGTCCCCATCCAAAACAGGTCCAATATCTTTCTTAATACCTTAAATCAGTAAGCTTTGTACTCTCGAGGTACTCAGTTAATCTCAAATCAGGAGGAAAAAATTGCATAAAACCAATATATATATATAAATCCTTGACTCTTGAATCTGTCTAAACTGTTACATTTAACAAGTCAATAACTCTCATGTTAAAATTAAGTCATGCTATATACCGGTGTAGACTCCCAAATTCATGCAGTAATCTCTTATATGATTGGTCCTACCAATAATTAAGTTTTTCATGGTATCTTTGAAAAAGCTAGCGCATCACATTGTGTTACAAATAGGTGATATTTCGAGTCAAATCTTGTAAATTAGATTAAGTTCACTTGTCAAACTTTTGTTAAAAGCAATCCCTTTTGGTTGGTGTCTTCATTGAAATTTCTATTTTCCCATTGGTTGGGTGGGTGGATCTCACCCAATCAATGGGAATATATATATACATACACACACACCCCTCCAATGGACCGAAATGATGAGATGAACTACAAGCTCAAATCAAGAAGTATATCATTTGGTATATTGATGCACGTCGGTACAATTATTAATGGAGAAAGCAAAAGTTCACTATCTTCCGTGCAGAAAATCCCGCTGCCTGTCTGGCCACATGTAAAAGCTTGGAGAAAAGGAGGTGGGATTATGGAGTAGGATATGTTATGTCAATAGTTTTTATTTTGTCCCAAAGCATTTTGTCCAATTCAAGCAAATTTTCTTCTCTTCTTTAATGACTCCAGCACTTTCCCTTTTTGCTTTTTCATTATAACATAAAGACACATGTTCAAAGACGCAACTATCCAAAAACCCGTGAAAAATCCTACAAGCGTCATGAGTTAGTTAAGTCCAGATCCATCTTCAAATCTGAAGCTAAAAATTCCCCGACACGCCAACCGACTTTGCCAACCCTGGAAAATTGACTCCTGTGGTTTTCATTGCTGTGTAAAAGCTATTTCCATGATGAGAAGGACGAACGGGGACAAGAAGGGAAAAAAAAAAAAAGAAAAAAAGAGGAAAGACTAGACAGAGTTTATTTTCTCTTCCGTGGCTTCTTCTTCTTTGTCTCCTAACATAACAACCGCAATAATGCAAAGTTTTGGTTGGGCTCGGCGATTCCACTACGGTCGCACGTGTCATGGCCTTGTTATCGTCACCTTCTTCGGGGTCACATGCTCCCTACTACTGTCTCTTGTTTTTAGCTTTTTTAGTCTTCCAATCTGCATTGGATCCACAAAATCACCACTTTCTAGAGTCCAACATTCTTATCTGTACTCGCCATAGGACATTCAAAGATTGCGATTTTGCTCCCAAATCAAAGAACAGATCCTCATTTTTCTTTTCACTGCCTCCGTGTTCAGAAACTGAATCTCTAGAAATCGTTACCGGAAGTATGAACTACGTTACAAGATTGCCGTGAAATCGACATCTTCAAATACTATTTATCACGAATATGTCATTTGTGCATGTATAGGAGTTCCTAATTGCTAGTTTCTAACTTTGTAGCTTCAAGTTCTCGGGAATTTTTTTTTAGCAAATGTCACTTGTGCAATGAGTCTATCCTCAAGATTTTTAGGAAACTTTATTGTTAAATTGCAATAATTACAAGACAAGTCCTAAAATTTGACAATTTTATGCCCTTAAGTCTTAGAACTTTCGGTTTGTTCATTTAAGTACTAACACTTGCAACTTCAATGCACTTTGAGTTCTCTCAAGGACTCTATTGAAACATGAGTTACAAATCCTTGGAGTTAAATGCATGAGTGAAAATTTTAGGACTCAAGCATATGGAATTGATAAATTTTAGGACTTGCCTTGTAATAATTTCAACTAAATTTGATGCAGATGATTGTTCCTAAAGAAGGCCAAACTGCCCAAGGACTAACTCAGCGATATAGTTTAATGATCTCAACACATTCACTCTGATTTCTAGGAGTAAGCATAGCCCGAGTCGGGCCGGTCCAACACCTAACCTAAGAACTAATCCACACAATGTTGGTCCTCAATTTTTTGGATCAAGGATCGACCCTATGGAGCATAGGGCTGAGGACCGAACCAATCTTATGGAGACAGTCTGGTTCCAAGATCAATCCAGGACTAACCAATTATTATTTTTGTTTTGTTTTTTGTATTCCTTGAAAGATCATACCATTTCAAATTACATATCTATCAATAATACCACATCGAGTAACTAAACTATAAACATCAAAACATATCAAACATAATATAAGATAAAATAACAACAAAAATTTCACCCTTGCTAAAAGTAACAAACCCTAAAAATGAACATGTGAGGCGAGCAAGGAAATGCCAAAGGCAAGCGGCAAACCACTTGAGTGAGGCAAGCAACAAGCAAGGTGAGCAAGGCCGAGGCAAGTGACCAAATAGGGAGAGGCGAGCAAAAAGTGTTTCTATTTTTTGGTTGAATTAGGATTGAGTCTTTTTCTACCTCAATTTTATATAGCAAACTGAACTGCATAAGTAAAAAAAAAAAGAACAAAAGAGGAGGTACTAAGGTTTAGAGTAGACAAAAGTATATAATATATAATATATCTATTATATATACCAACCCTAAAATCTCAAGAATGAGTGCCAACTCATATAGTGCAAGATTAAGGAATCTCAGGATCAAGGACTGAAGTATCTCCTTGGAACCAGACCAAAACTGATCAGGTTGGCTAGTCAGTCCAAGGTCAGTCCAAAGTTAACTCTGGATCAATGCTCACTTCTACTAATTTTACTCTTTGCCTACGAGGAGGAGGAGAAGGACAGAGCATAAGCGTAGATTTAATAATTCATTAACCACGCAGGAAATGCTCAGCTTTAGTGCCGACCAGTCAAAAGGTCATAATAAACATTAAAAAGAGCACAGTACGTTTTTAGCCCATCAATTAGAGTACTTGGATGCTTCACGGGCAAGTTCACCTTTTCAGACTAAAGCAGATGGAAAAAGGCAAAACCAGTACCGAAAGATTCTGAAGTGAATTAAACCCCAGCGGATACAATCATTATGCTCGCTGTTGATGATAAGGGCCAGCTTCATTTAAATAAAGGAGAGTGGATCAGCTAAGTTGCTATTTCTTACTAAATTAATCACTCCAAGTTTGTATGCAAAAATTCTTAATCCAAGGTTTCCTCTTTTTCCAGAATATGACCCATGTCAGTCAACCAATCTAAGCATCCTGTTCTTCAGTAATCAGAGATCCTTATACTGCAGGTGTTAAAGAAGGCAGTGGTCGCCGCGTTGTTAGCAGCATGAAGGAAAGCAGTATACATATCCCAGCATCGCCCAGGCTTAAGAAATTTCGTTATGGATCTAAATTCCAAAAGTTACTCAATCATTATGGAGCTTTGACTAGCCTCGATAGTTTCCTCCGGATGGAACAGCTCAGAGTCAATTCGATCTGCATCTCATGCT
Organism: Eucalyptus victrix; assembly: GCA_016097545.1. Lineage (NCBI taxonomy): Eukaryota > Viridiplantae > Streptophyta > Magnoliopsida > Myrtales > Myrtaceae > Eucalyptus > Eucalyptus victrix. The sequence continues at coordinate 19,953,868 of CM027835.1, read as the reverse complement.
GATTGATATCAGTCCCCTTCAAAATATAAAGCTTCACGTGCTTGGAGCCCAGTGACTTTTCATCAATAGCATAAAAATCAATGGAAGGAAATGATGTTAGTCACAATGCATTTCTCACCATTAATTTTGTTCCCATTCGATGTTGAATTTGAAAGTAGCTTATGATGTTAGTCACAATGCATTTCTCACCATTAATTTTGTCCCCATTCGCTGTTGAATTTGCAAGTAGCTTTTAATTTTCTCCGAAAGCTTCATACATAGAGAGATTCCTCATCCATCTCTTCTTTGTAAACATACCCTTCTTCTCTCAATGGCCCAAGCAGTCCTTCCAAAACTTCGTAAATCTCTTCATGTTTATCACTTGATGCATCTCTTGCAATGAAACTCTTTAACCCTCCGTCCATTTCTATCCAGCTATTGCCTGCAATCTTCTTCAACCCTATGTTCTTCATCTTCCCCCTAACTCTATCCGCTTCTTCCCATCTCCCAGCTTGTGAATATAAATTTGCCATGATAACATAATTCCCAGTGTTCTCAGGCTCAATCTCAAATAAATGATCACAAGCAAACTTTCCAAGCTCAACATCACCGGATACAGAAGCCCCATTAAGCAATGCACCCCAAACCTTGGCACTTGGCTGAATAGGCATCATGCGAATAAACTCTGCTGCTTCAGATAGCCTTTTTGCTCGGCTTAGAACACCAACCATGCAAGCATAGTGCTCAACCAAGGGCTCAATGCCATAGTTTGGCAACATTTCATTGAAAATTTTCCATGCTACATCTACAAGCCCATTATGGGAACATGCTGATAAAACTGCTGTGATAATTACTGGATCAGGTTGGATCCCATGAGTCTGCATGTTATCAAACAGGCCGAGAGCCGTTATAGCATCTCCATGAGCTGCATAAGCCGATATTATAGCTGTCCACACAATCAAGCTCCTACCTTTCAGATGATCAAACACCCGTTGTGCCCCACTAAGGAACCCCGACTTTGCATAGGTGTCAATAATAGCAGTACTAACATAAATATTCTGATCATAACTTCTCTTAGCTGAATAAGCATGTATTTCTTTTCCTCCCTTCAAGTACGAAAAAAATGAACAAGTAGGAAGGATGCTCGAAAGTGTCACAGTATTGGGTCTAGTACCCGAGTCCAGCATTTCTCGAAACAAACCCAAAACTTCCTCGTGATTGTTGTTCTGAACTGAACCTGAAATCACAGCATTCCATGTACTCAAACCAGGGCATTTCATCCCCTGGAAAATTTCCATTGCTTTGTCAACAAAACCATGAACCATGTATCCCGAAACAATTGCCCCGTATGTGACTTCATCCTTCTCATCCATCTCCTCAAACAACACACTTGCATAATCTAGGCTTCCACATTTTGCATAGCACCCAATTAGTGCATTGTAAAGGGATATATCAATCTGAACTTGGCAGTCTATCACAAGCTTATGCACGTCCATGCCAAAAATCAGATCCTGAGACTGGCCACAGGCCTGCAATACACTAACAACTGTTACTCCATTGGGTCTCAATCCCGATTCCAGCATCTCCCTGTACAGTTCTTTACACTCTCTATAGTACCCACACTGAGAGTACCCAGCAATCATGGAGTTCCACGACACGACATCTCTCTCAGGCATCCTATCAAACAAATTCTCGCCGAGCCCGCTTCATCACACCTCGCGTAAAATGTAACCAACGCATTGGCCACGAAGATATCAGAGTCGAACCCGTTTCTCAGAACAAAGCAGTGCACTTCCCTGGCCAACTTGGGATCACAAAACGAGGACGACAGTACCTTCAAAATACACGATATGGTGTAGAAATCGGGCCTGGCGTCCCCCGAGCAAGAGAACACCAACGACGAAAACAGCCTCAGGGCGTCGGCGAATCTGCTCTGGAGCGCGTACCCGATGAGCAGAGCGTTCCAGGAGAAGATGTTCTTGCGGGGGATTTCGTCGAACACCCTGCGGGCTTCGCGGAGGCGGTTCGACTTGGCGTAGAAGGTGATGAGTTTGGAGGCGAGGAAGTTGTCGGGAACGACGGAACACGACACGATGCGGGCGTGGAGCTGCCTGGCCTGGCGGGGCAGCTGGTGGTCGGTGCAGTACTGGAGCAGGCGGCCGAAAGCGCCGCCGTCGAGCCTCCGCGCTCCGACCGGGTGGAGGCTTCGCAAGGCCTGTTGAATGCGGCCGTCGACGGCGTTTGATGCGATGCCGTTCAGGGCCTTTGTGATCTTCATTCATTGGTTATCGTTTTCTCATTCGATTTCTCAACGGTCAGTTGATGCATCCTGCTTGACGATATCACTGACCCGCAGAGCAGTTTTGCGCGGTCCGCATGCGCTCGCAAAATATCAATTATTCTGATAGAACATCTTTTTTATAAATAATCATTTATTTTTTAAAAAAATTAATCGACAGGAAAAATTATGTCATCAATACGGTATATTTAAATGTTTTCTTTGATGATGAAAATATCTTTTGTTTATTTATCTTTGTAACGATTTAAGAGATGTTCATATGAAATTATATGAACATCTAGCAATTCGGTCAGGTCGTTGGACTATGGAAGCTGACCCGCAGAGCAATTTTGCGCGGTCCGCTTGAAATGGGCTAAATATTAATTATTTTAACAAAACATCTTCTTATAAATTACATTATTTATTTAAAAAAAATTAATCAACGGGAACATTTATATCATCAATACGTGCATCATAAATATTTTCTTTAACGATAAAAATATCTTTTGTTTATTTATCTTTGTAATGATTTAAGAATGTTCATATATGAAATTTCGTTGATTTTTAAAATAATTACAAGTTTCTATGATGATTTATTTGGTTTTTTTTTTTTGTCAAATCAAAATCTCACAGCGTATTTCGACTCTTTTAAAACAGAATAAGTGAAACTTTCATACAGTACTATCATTGACTAGTAAATTCACATGCAATCTACTCTTATTTTTAAAAATTCAGATAATTTCTTAAATTTTAATGGAAACGTATTTTTACATACGCTAAACTTATTATTTATTTATTTATTAAAATAACAACGAAGCTGGTCCTACCAGAAGCTGGCCGTACCATTATTGAATATAGTGTAAAATCAAATGTTTTATCATTATGCAGAAACATCATCTTGATTACCTAACAATATATAAATTAAATCTCATGGCAGCATATAGCCAGGATGCACTAATACGTTCAACCAAAGTGTTCAAAGCAAAATTTGTTAACCAATCAATACACCAATTACCTTCACCTTACACACGAATAATGTGTAAATATGGACAAGAATGAATTGGACTAATGCGTTTGTGGAAGCAAGTTATCCCCCAAAGATTTCCCTAGTCCTTTGATTCAAAGAGGTATATAGAAACTTGTGAATCCACTTTCAATACGATTTCAATCATGACCGGTCAAAACAACCAAATCACTAAAAAATTCTCTTGTAAATTGGAAAAGTCTCTCGTCACAATATATGACTGTAACATCGCATCAATTTTCTTTACAGCGATATTATATATTTACTTGCAACAATTACAGTCATTCAACAAGACCAATCTTCAAGATTATTTTTCTCCATCATCCTCAAGATAGTTCTCATAGAAAGTTTCACTTTTAAAAAATTCAGAATTTTCTAACATTCTGAATGGAAATTTGGAAAGTGCAGTGATTGAAATCCCAATTCACCAATCGCTCGTCTTCTATAATTTCTCCCGCCATCATGCTTCACTAATTTTAGATTTTTAAAATCAGAAATATCTGAATAATAGAAAATTTGATCCTAACCAATACAAATTAGCACGAGGAAATCTATAGGGGCAATGTCAAAAATGGACGTCATGCTCCTATTTAAAATTTAATTTGGTCTTGGACTATCCTCGAAGTCAATTTGATTAGGTCGGCATCAGATTGGGGCAATCCAACTCAACTACATAACCCAAACCACCGATGTTGTCGGGAAAATATTATAAAGAATGGCAAAAAAAAAAAAAAAGGAAAAAAGAACCTGAGCATGTCCTTTAAGGCTTAAGGGAAAGAAACGGGCGGGAGATCCATCTTAAGGTGAGAGTTACCGTAATGTCACTCTCGTATTTCCTCTCTGTCAAGAAGACAAAAATGGATAAGGAATACTATAATGCCACCCCCATATTTCCTCTCTGTCGAGAAGACAAAAATAGATAAGGAATTAAGGAACTTCGCGGTAATAAAGATAGACACCACGTTAAGACTTCGATTATGACTACCGCCGAATAAGTAAGTATAATAGCCTCATGCATTTAGGATGAGTGAGAGTGGGTGAAATACCCACTATAGTGTTAACAACCTTATGTCACTGTACTAAACCACAAGTTAATGTTGTACCCCCGGTTTAGTACAATGCCGTCACTGATCGGAGTGCACTAAAAAGAATAAACTAAACAAATGGAGTACTTGGTTAGAGAAACAAGAAATTTTTAATAAATTATAACTAATCTTTAACACAACTTATTGCGTTCCCTTCTTAATTAAAAGGAATCAATAATTCTTGTTCCCGTAATACTATGAAAAGGTAAATATTTTTACAGACTAGATTTAAAATACTTGAAGTTAAGAATAAAGAAAGCATTCGCATTTTAGTTTATTTCATTTTACTTTTTAATTTTGGAATGGACTTATTTCATATATTGCTTCAAAGACCGCATGCTAATGATTCAAAAATATGATTCAAGCCCCCCCAAAAAAAAAAAAAAATGGGCACGCAGACAACCTTGCAAAGATACAGAGACATAGCATCTGCAGTCATAATCATCTGATCTCAAATGGAAGCATTTTGTATAATCGACTTCAGTTCTTTCTCCATCGGGATCAAGGGTTTAATGGAACAAAGACATAGCACCAGCCAAAAGCCCAAGGTACAAACCAAACTCAGAGAATATATGTATTAGTTTTGCCTTTACATTGGTGCAGAGTAACCAATGTATAAAACAAAGTAAGAAACAATTCAACTTGATCTCGCCAGTTTTGTCTGTTACAAGAGTAAAAATAAAAAGAGAATCTTGGTCTTAGATTCAAGCTCTTTCAAGTGAGAACATTTATGCATCGAGGCAGAGAAAAGTGTGCCTGAACAAGAAGCGAGCCCAGTCAACGAATCCCCTATATGACAATATTTCCTACAGAACACCCGTTGCAGAGATCAACTTCACTTCTTGATCTGTCGCATACTAAACTTGCATAAAGAATGACAAGGGCAAGATTTTGTTGAAATCTCAGAGCGAAGAGGGATGGCCAGTCACATAATCTCCACTTAATGAAGTATTCCATTCTCTGTGTTGGGTATTATACTTGGATAAGTCATCCTGACTGCTGTTCATTGCCATCTTTAATGACTAGTGCCATTGAGTCTCCAGTTCTGTTATCACCTGAAGCATCTTTTCCAACTCCGTCCTGCAAACAAGCTTTAATATTTGAGAAAGCATATAAACGAATACAGAACCTAGATAGGAACATCCATGAAAATAGATCAGAACGAAACAAAGAAGAGAAAGGCTGATACTTTATGGAGTGAAAAAACAAATCCAAGGAAGTCATAAGCACATATGATTGACTGAAGCAAGATTCGTGCACAGCTTGGTTAATCTAAAGTGCTAAAGTGAACATCAATCTCTCTACATATTTTAAACTTGTGACACTAGGACAAAGTTCATTAATGATGTAACCTATATATCTCCAAAGGGAAAATCAAGAACAAAGACGTTCTAGATAGCTTATTAGAAGAATAATGACACTCAATTGTGGAGCCATTAGGGAACATTTTCTTATAAAAATTGTCTTGTTACATAATGTTCTCAGAAAGGTTTCAGCAATTGCAATCCTCATTGAAGCAGGACCCAGAATATCACATGCCTAAAACTGAAAGACAAATGTTCAAATCAATGTAAACCTAGAATTGGACAGTGAAGCAGACAAAGCAGAAGAAACATGCTGTCCTATGTTATCATTTCTAGATCTAAAATGACATTTTTTTAGAATGTGAATGAAATAAAGCTTAAAAAGGATCCCGAACAAGTCCCATCAAGAATAGGACAAAGTAATGGCCTGGATATCTCCAAGACTAAGTACTTGCAGATGAGCAAACCTTTTTAGTGAGGCCCTGTGCTGACATGAGTTCATAAAACTTGCGCATGAGCATTTCTTCCTCAACCTACAAGACAGATCAAGAAATTTAATACCTCCTTGAGAATCTACGTGATTCAAAATGTTCTAACATCAGAGCACAAAGTTAACGTTGTGTATAACCCCTTCAGCCAAAAAGGAATCACTTGTTTACTGAGTTATGCATTCCGCAGGACTAATATAAAAACCACCGCACCAAAAACTTCACTTGTTCAAGAGCCACAGGTAACAATTCCCTAAATTTGCTAACTAATAATACTAAAGCCCTGTTTGGTTCAGCTTTCCCAAGAGGCTTTGAACCCCACAAACCCCTTGGGGAAAATATAAGGTGTTTGACAAGTGTTTTTGGGACCCGAATGGGTTGAGAAAGCCAAAAGCCCAAAGCAGGTCCCCACCTGCTTTGGGCTTTCAGCATTTTGGGAATGCCAGTCCACGTTAACTGTTCATCTTCCCCAATTCGCAACAACGAGCTGCTGGAGGTCAACAACTGTTGCCTAAAGGGTCGTGCGTCCCCAGAGACTGCCACCTGGGGTCGCGCAACCACATGACCTCAAGCATTACCTTGGTCGCGTGATGACCTTAGGTGACACCCTGGGTCACGCAACTTTAAGCAAGACTGTCCGATAGCTAAGCTCCACCAGATTTATTTTTGACTTAAAAAAATAATAATAATAACAAAAGCCCTTTGCAAATGTAGGTTTTACCAAACAGCATTTAAGCCAAAGTTATTTTCCAAGGCACTTTAAATTTATAATTTGGCAAACACTATCACATTTTGGAAACCCCTTTAGCCCAAAAGCATTTGCAGTTTCCCAAAGTCATTTCCCTAAAGCTGAACCAAATGGGGCCTAATTTCAAAGAAAGCATGCAATAACAAGATGATTCTTGTTTAGACTTGAGTCGATATGTTAAATGACCTTCAACTGGAAACAATTGGTCTTTTGCAGCACAAAGATTCATCATACCCACAATCATCTCCAAAAGCAATACTCATTAAAGGTATTTGTAATTAGAGATAGATGTCTCCATCAAACAAAAACCAAAAAAGAATAGATATCTCTAGACTACACTTTACTCTTGGGGGTCAATGATCTGCATTCTGATGATAAAATAATTACAGCAGCTACAGTGATTCACAAGCTCATTCCAAACAATCTCTGAGCTTTTCTAATAAAAAATCTCAGAGGGAAATCCTAAAATATTTTTCTTTCCCATGTACAACCATATATGTGCCAGCAAATTTGGGCTCCATGGAAGTTTACGGTTATCTTGATTGTCAATTGTAGTTAAGTGTCTTCTGCTCTGATTGAGGCTGGCAGTGTCTAGGTAGCCATGCCATAGCTTGTGGCAATGGATCAAAGGTGCGTGCTATTGGTTCTCGAACTAGAGCTTTCTACAGATCAGCACTTTTATTCTTGTCCTACAATGACCAGTCAAGTGACAAAGTGACCAAGGTAACGATATGTCGGTTTATGGGGCAAAGAAAACTTTCCTTTTTATAGAGAGTTGGCAAAACATAGTAAACATTAGTCATGTGGTTCTATTACCAATCCGAGTGATTAAAAGCTCTTAAGTATAGATCAACCCAAGCAATAATAAAAGTGGCCGCTATTGTTTCAATTAGTAGTATGAGTGATGTCCAATCCGCGTATTTGATCCTGATAGTTAACTATCCTAATAATTCATAAGACTTCCTCCACAAATTGCACTACACTATGCACCAAGGCTGATTTGCATGCTGCTTTCCAGGTTTTTAACCTCCACTTCACCAGGAGGATGTAAATCGAAACTGGAGAGATCATAATTGGAATGAGTAACTTGGATTCAAAGTATCATTACTCCAAAAAAGTTGTACGTCCTGTCATAAAAAAAATTCTGGAAGAAAATCAGCACCTTTGCTATAGACTATGAGTTCCTCCAAGTCGAATGAGTTAACTATCTTCCTTAAGCATATTTCCAGCAGAAATAAAACAACCCTTAAGGCAATTGCCCAGCAATCACCACATTTTCAAGAAGAAACTCTAAATTAGTGAACTATCATAATTTGCAGCAATAACTGAAAATTATAACTATGGGACTTCAATTAGGTAAAATACCTGCAGCTTGTGTAGTTCATGTGACATTGATCTGTAGGCATCCATCAGCAACTCGTTTTGCTTCTCCAAATGCCTGCTCGACAAAAATTTAACCAGGTTCATTGAGAACGTCCAAAAGCCCCCAACACCAAATAACCTACATACTCATCCACCCAAACAAGAGCTAAACCCTATAAATTTAGATTGATTAAAAAATTCCAAGGGAAGTGGTGGCCAAAACCTTCCAATGGAACTAACTGCTAAAGACTGTTTGAATTTGATACAGTGCACATCAAGTTTGAAGCTATGTTGCTCTCGCTCAGAATCAAATAATACTTTTCTTTTATGCAAGAAAGTAGTCGTGGGTTAAGAATACATATTTGCCTCCACGCATCAGAACTTGAATATTAGAACAGTCATCATCAAAAATCAACGTTGGAACAGCTATCAAGAATCTAAATAGTAGTTCTTAGATTTATATGAATGCTCAGCAAATCAGAAACACAGCAAACAAGAGGAGTTTGTAGATACTTCCTCCACATCCTAAAAACAACAAGTAAACAGAACTGGAACCGAATCACTTCCTCTCACAATCACAAGAAAGGAACAACTAAAGAGTCCAGCCCGAGAAAATTACTTCAACGTCTCTCCGGAATACTTGGCATCCATTCTTGCTGCCCTGGAGCCCGGAACGCTACAGAGACCCAGTCGTCTATAACTGCAATGCAAAATCGGATCCAGATAAAGGGGAGATTCCAAAAGGGTTATTGCTCGTTCAAGAAACATGATCAATTCAATATATTAGCATGCCGATAGAGACTACACTAATCACACATTAAGAAAAACAAGAACTGCACGCGTGGCTCTGTCACGCTAAGACAGCATCGATTCACTTCTCACGGGCGCATATGGTCACCTGCGGTTAGGGCTCTCTCTCCGCCTACGTCGCCTTGGCCGCGCCCAGACCTAATCGCCGGTCGCCGTTCACGCCCCGGTCGTCGTCGCCGCCGCCGTCGATCGCCGTACAGATCGCGCACGATGAACAGGGGATGTCGGGGGCGATGACGGAAGAAAAGAGAGGAAAAGAAAGATTAATTGCCCTAAATGAAAAACTTTAACTTATAATGTTTTCGCGTGTGGGCGCAACGCAAAAGGCTGGTAGGGGCAAATAAATACTTGATAAAACTAAATTAAATAATATATGAGGTTTAAATTTATTTTCTAACCCATTTTTAAAATATCTTACTTAATTTGACTGCAATTGATTGCTTTTGACTCATGTTCTGTCGTCATCTTTCTGTCTAACCCACGAAAATTCAAAAACCATGCCCCGCGTTTCGAAAAGATTTGGAAGTTCCGAGATTCATATTGGAAAAGCCGCGTTCATCGGAAAAATCGGTTCTCGAAAAACGACTCGAGACATGTCTTTAAAAAAGTTTAGTCAATTAAATTCGAAAAGACTTTTCTTCAGCATTTTCTCGATAGTTGAAATCTTATAAAATGTTGTAACTCTTTCGATCATGATCCGTGCGGCACTTAAACCTTTGAAAGAAATGGAGTCTAAGGAAATTTAAAAGTGCTCAAAAACTGATCATGACCCTTAAATCCCGGCTTATGAAGCTGACCAATAGAACGAATGGGGGAGCAAAATAGAGAGGAGATAAGCAACATTATTGGGAAAATCGAAGATTTGTGGAGGTAAGAAGAGATGTATTGGATTCTTGACTGGTTAAAATGGAGGGACCAAAACACCAAGTATTTCCATGCAACAATAGTCCAACGAAGACAACAGAATAAAATAGTCATGCTTCAAATTGATGATCAAATCTGGTACAAGGATCCCCTCACTCTCAAAAATCACACCCGAAGCTTCTACCAATCTTTATTTACTTCAGTGGGCAACTGGAATTACCAACCTGTATTAAATCAATGTGCAGCAATGGTCAATGAGGAGACGAAGACCTAATTAGACAAATCACAAAAGAGAAAGTTAAAGCTGTTGTTTTCCAAATAGGGGCTATAAAGGCTCCGAGACTAGACATCTTGGATTTTTACTTCGCTTTCAATTAGATTAATTGGATTTTTCATTAACGTGCAAATTGTATTATTCTCGGGTGATCACTCCGAAATAACTAGACTATATTGGGAAATTATTAAGGAATTTTAATGCAATGAACTTGATGATTCGACCGGGAATCGATTATTCGACCGTGCTCATCTGCAGAAATCATTACAACACGTTAAAAGTCGATTATAAATTAGGGATAAGTTGGTTCGATAGAGATGTGTGGTTAAACGTGGATAATTCCACTAAATTGCAAAATTCTCGTCAATCAACACTAAACTGATTTTTTCTTGTTTTGGTACCTTCTATGTCCATATTTGAATTCTCGAGATTTTCACGACAATCGAGAGTCGCTAATGTGTCGAAGAGGTTGCCTAGCAAAAATTGATTGGATTAATTGAATCGACACAAATGCAAAAAGTTTTATGACTCGATGAAGAAAAGAATTGACTAAATTAGCACAATTGTAATAAATTTATAAATTTTATGATAATATTTTAGAGAAAATTCTATTACTCAAATGAAGTGAATGATACAAATGATGAGGGGGCTCCCATATTGCTACAAAAGTCCCTCTAATTACGATCATTGATCTTCTACATGATCAAATGGTAGATTATATTAATTTTCGTCTAATCGATCCAACAGTATAGATTCACTTGATCTAATAGTGGAGAATAATGATACTCATCATATTAATTAAATGGCGGAGATTGACCTCATTTAACAGTTGAGAGCATCAAAGCATGTCAAACAAATCCAATGGTAAAGATTATTGTCACTTTATAATCTAACGGCTTTGATGAACCCCTTTAGATTGATGACTTGGCGCTTTTTGGTCCGTGACATGATAATGATTAGATGATGAAATGCTAATGATTATATTTCATTTGAATTACCAAGTTGAGCCAATGCAATCTTCAAATGTCGGACCTTGTCAAGAGTCGCCGCTCCACGCTAGGGTCTTCATAAAAAAGATTAGATTCATCGGGAAAAAAAGAAGAGAAGTATGGTATTGTTAATATTTTGCCATGCAATTATTGACGAGATGAGGAGCGAGAATTCATTTATTTTTCCAAACACGTGAAAATCAATAGTTCATGCAATTTGAGCCCTCTAGAAAAATGATTATGAAATATCTTTCAAAAATAACCCAACTAGTCCACGTCGGGGCAGGGAGCTATAAGGTGTCTGGAAAACGAGAAAATATTCAGTGGTTCGTGCGCGCCACGTCATCCGCTGACGTGGCGCGCACATACCACTCAGCTATCGACACCTGTCCTGGGGGACCCGCAGGAAAATGAAAAGATTTTCTCCGCTCCGCTCGGCTCGGCTCGGCTCGGCATGGGACCCACAATCTGGTCAGACCGAATCAGGCGCCATTTTAAAAAAATTTCGGACCGAACGAGGGTTTCTTCTTCTTCTTCTCTTTCTTCGCACATCTCACTCTACCCTCCCTCTCTCTCTCTCCGACGAACAGGACGCGACCTCCCAGTCTCTCTGTGCCCTCCCTCTTTCCGACCGGCGAACCACCGCCAGCAACCGACGAACCACCGCACCGGACCGGCGAGAGGACCGCGAGATCTAGCTCCCTCCCTCTGCCCTCCCTCTTTCCGACCGGCCAACCATCGCATGGGACCGGCGAGAGGACCGCGACCTCTCTCTCTCTCTCTGCATTCCCTCTTTCCGACCGACGAACCACCGCGTGGGCGAGAGGACCGCGAGCAATCGACGAACCGCGGACCTTCGCTTCCCCGGCCCCTTGCCGCCGGCTTCTCCCCGCCTCCTTCAAGATGCGGCAGCGCGGCCTCAGGTGCTCCGCTAGCTGGCTGATTTCCTCGGTTTCCATGGTGCGTGTTCGGGATTCTCATTTTTTGTTTTTTTGTTTTTCTTTTTGTTTCTTGTGTGGATGACTACTAGTTCTAGGAGCAGGAGGCCGCAGGTCAAGAAGGCTTCGCCGGATAGGCCGCCGTCGATTGTGGTTAATGGAGAGGGCGAAGAGGACGCTCCTTTGGCGGAGAGCGTGCGTAGCGCTAATTGGGAAATTGTGGCTGATGATTCTAAGGACGATGATTCCGATGGAGTCGTGATTAATGTGGAGAACCAGAATGCTGATAGAATAGAAGCTTCCGACAGTACAGCGATGGAGACAAATTTGGTATTTTTCTTGTAGCAATTCTAGTGCTTTCTTGGGATTTTTTTTTTAATATGTCTAAACACGCGTATGCAATGTGCACATTGATTCTAGTTCATGAATATCTCGCAAATTAAGAATTTGAGAACATGTTTTCTTCAGGGGAGCTGCAATTATTTTACAGGTTCAAGCACAGTGACACTATTGATGGTTGATGTTGCAGTGCTGCCTATCCTATATACGGGCTTTACTTTTTGCACTATAGCATCAATGTGGTTGAATTGCAATACATCTACATTGCTCAATTATTAGGTTGTTCTTTCCTTAAAATTAAGGGCTTAGTTCACTTGCCCTTCCTTTTTTGTTCTGTTAAAAACTAGAGAGCGAAGGCTCCATTTGCCTCTGTAATTTAGTTTCCTGTCTGTTTTACCTATAGGAATATGCTCTCATTCCTAGTCTTTTGAATATCTGTACATGTTCTTATATGGTGTGACTTGTTACTTCTATAGTAGGCCATCAATAGTTCTTTAAAGATATATTATTAATTCCTTCAATTTTTGTGGCTTCAGGCACCATGTTTCGTCGATGGAGTAACTCTCACCACAGTGAGGAAGATGACTCGCTGCAGTTTGAATCTAAGGTAATTAAGATTTCAAAATTGCAGCGCTTGTAAGGACTGGACATTTTGCAGAGTGTATCTCCTTGATCGATTGCTCATATTTATCTGATTTCCATGGCTGACCATGTGGTTGACCTGAGTCAGTAGTTTTTCTGGCCATGAGAAACCATGAAGTGGCCCTTTTTGCAGATAATACTTTACCGTCAATACACCCCCTTATCTGTACCCCTTTTTGCAGATCATGGGCATCGGAGGCAAAGTTGGCAGGAATTACAGCGGGAGTGATTCGACTTCGTCGACTTTTGTCGGGACACTTCATCCCGGAACGCCTGGTCCTAGAGGCCAGTACATGGTTCCAAGCAGTTACAGTTTCCCAAGGTCGATGAGTACTCCCTCAAGGAAGATTGAAGGGAGTTCGGCCACGTCTGGTGGTTCCAGAAGCGGTGGTTTCCCAAAGTCCAGGACTATGGTGGACCCTGATGCTCATTCAGGATCTTCGGTTCTCATCTGCCACAAGTGCGGGGAGCAATTCAAGAAGTTGGATGCTGTTGAAGCTCATCATCTCTCCAAACATGCTGGTAAAACAACATCTTACCTTGAACCACATGATCATATCTGTTTCTGCATTGCCATAGCAGTTTCTCATTCTCTGGTCTAGATAAATATAAAATCGTTTGTTTAATTTTGGAGTAGCCTGAACGAACTGGGGATTGAACTTCTGGTTTTTAGCTTATCTGAGGATGGAAATTCTTAGACTGAACTGTCAATTTGATTAATGTCATTGCAACTTTTTCTTTTTCCAGTAACTGAACTAAGTGATGGAGATTCATCCAAAAGGATAGTGGAAATAATCTGCCAAACGAGCTGGTTGAAGTCTGAGCACAGCAGTTGTGAACAGATTGAGAGGGTCTTGAAAGTCCACAACATGCAAAGGACCCTCGCCCAGTTCAAAGAGTATTGAGAGATGGTCAAGATTAGAGCCAGCAAGTTATCCAAGAAGCACCCCCGCTGTTTGGCTGATGGGAACGAGCTCCTAAGATTCTATGGCACGGCCGTGGCTTGCTCGCTTGGTGCCAATTCTCTTGTGCCAAGTGTCAAACAACTGTGTTGATATGAATTCAATATTCTATCAAACACTCTTGAGGCAGTCATTAGTTGGTCCAATTCCTGGTAGAGATACACTAGCAGACACTACTTTTTTGGTGCACCACCAAGAGGCCATATTCAACTTATCTCGTAGTCCAGCGGCCAGCAAAGAATAGAACAACATAGATTAGTCCCATTTTAAAGTTTGCCTGCTCTCTCACGCCATGCCTGTCTCTTTTTGCATTGCTCTTGGCTCTTGTTTCATCTTTGGCTTGGTACATCATTTATCTGTGCATGAGATGCTGTTACAGTTGTAGAAATGCTTTAAATCCATCATTTTGAAGGCTAATATCCCGAGACTCCTTATTCTCTCACTTCGTTGTGCTGTTAATATGAGAGGATGTATTTCCTCCTCTTTTTAAATCCAAGTTACGAGAATTCTCCTGATCCAAGACTGATGCTTCACATTTTTTGGCGCAGGTTGTGAAGTACTTCTTGGATGCTAAGACTTTTCAAAAGGTTAAGTTTGTGTACCTGAAGAACAACGACAGTGTCGAGCTCATGAGATCATTCTTTGATGAGGAGAACCTTCCTACTGAGTTCGGAGGAAGAGCAAAACTGAAGTACGACCATGAAGAATTCTCTAGGCTAATGGGTTTGAGTTTTTGGCTTTAGCTTTGACTTTAAAGAAATGAAGTTGGTAGAAGACATAACTTCTAACTTGAAAGTGACTGGCTCATTTTGAGAATTTAATAGTACTGACGCTGAACCTTAAATCATAGATGTTTGGATTCTTGGATAATTTTACTTCTAAAATGAAGCATATAATAACTTTGAGTGACCAAAAGCCATAATACCTAATGTGCAGTCCCTATCATCCCCCCTCGGTGCAAAAAACAAAAAAAAAAAAAAAAAAAAAAAACGAAAACACACACAAAAGAAGAAGTTACAACATAAGAACTGTCGGTAGTTTTCCGTAGCTGTCTGAGTGGCTTCTCTACTGACACTGATCAAAGGATGGTTCTTGCCTTTTGTAGTCCTGTGTCAGCGGAAATAACTTTTTTCTTTTCCAGGTGAAGAACAACCCTGCTGCATTGCTTGCTTTATGTTGGTATTGGGCTTCTGATGGTGTAGGATCTAAGGTGTTATATTTGAATGAGAGTGTCTTCTGAATTGTTGTTTTTTTCCCTTTCAGTTTGCAGTCATTCATTGACAACTGTTTCACTATTTAAATTGCTGCTGTCAGGACATGGTAATTCTTCCTTACAAAGACAGCCTTCTGTTATTCAGTTGGTATCTGCAACGATTTGATTTGGATGGCAATCGGGTATGTGTTTAATTTTTTGATGAAAATAAGGAGTTCCATCTCCATCTCTAGTTTCCAAAACGTTAAATCTCAAATTGTTCATTTCACAGGTCAATCAAGGGCTTACTGTTTATGGGAATAAAGGAAGCACAGATCAGCATGCGTAAGTTATTTTTTGATAAAGTAATGCCACTATTACTTTTACATGCTGGTGACGTGATTATTCCTGATGCATGTTATTGTCTAATTTCCATATAGCTACAAACAACAGCTGAGAGAGGGTGTGCACAACTTCTTCGTAACATTCATTGAAGTGCTTTGTGAGAGACCACCTGGTCATGATTGGGAGCTTGAACCTAGTGTTACCTGTGGTGACTATCTGTTTGGAATGCTTCAAGTTAGTTTGCAATAAGAGCTACTAATATTTACCTTTAAGAAGATTCTAGCAATAGTCGAAGTTCTTATGTCTATTGTTTCTGAAGTTTAAGATCTCACACTTCTCTTGGAAAGGAGACATGAGTTCAGTGGATGATTTACTTATAGTCACTCGGTTGTTTTCTGCAATTGATCCCTTTTAGATATGGTGAACTTCTGTAGGGAACGGGCTATGCTCTATATGCCAATGATTGTGAGTCTATAACGGTCACTGTTGAAGAAGTGACCCCTAGATCAGTGGGGGCTCTTATAGCATTGTATGAGCGAGCAGTTGAGATATACGCCTCATTAGTTAATATTCATACCTATCATCAACCTGGTAAATAGTTTACCTTATAATTCTTATTTAAATTAGATGATTGCTATATGTTTTGGGCTTGTTGCTGTTGAGAATATGTGTGGCCTCTCTGAGTCAAGAAATCAAATCAATTCATCCAACTGGCTGTCTTTTTCTTGGCCCCCGATGTGCAACTGAAATTCTTAGGTGTCGAAGCTGGGAAAAAGGCAGCAGCAGAAGTATTTGCTCGTCAAAAACGGGTTCTGGCTGTACTCAATGAGGCCAGGTATCTTACTAGAACAAGCTTGTCTAAGATGGAAACTATCAGCTCTTAAGGAACGGGGAACACTTAAAGGAACTGTTGAGTGGGGTGGTAGAAACATGGATAAGAAGAAAAGCAAGCTCGTAGGCATTGCAGATGATGGACAGAAAGAGATCCGCATTGAAAGGACAGATGAATTTGGCCAAATAGTAAGTTTTCAACGAAAAAAAGATATTAATCATAAAGCCTTGTAATACTAAATTGTCCATTATAATTTCTTTTGCGTCTGACAAAGAAACGCCAATTCATTACTTTGATGTTTTTATGCCAATCTTCTTGTTTTGAATGTTTTGCAACAGTTAACCCCAAAGGAAGCTTTCCGATTGCTTTCTCGTAAATTTCATGGAAAAGGGCCTGGCAAAATGAAGCAAGAGAAGCGCATGAAGCAATACCAGGAAGAACTGAAGTTGAAGCAGATGAAGAATTCAGACACGCCTTCTTTGTCTGCAGAGAGGATGAGGGAAGCTCAAGCCTTTCTTTTTCTTTTTCTTTTTTTTTCTTTTTTTCCCTAATAGTAAGCCATGCTTACAAAGTTCTGGATGCATATTAGTATGTTAACTTCCTATGCAATAAACTTTCGCTTCACGCATTGCCATCACCTCTGGCAAAGCATTGTGCAATCTCTCCTTAAGCCACACTGTCCTCCATACTCCTTGATGATGATGAGTGTAAAGCTAATGAGGCGGGAAAGTTAAACGTCTCATGATGAGTGTAAAGCTAATTAGGCAGGAAAGTTAAACGTCTCATTTGATCAAGTGTTCACTTGAAAAGAAAAGTGCGTTATATTTCAATTCGCTAGTGAAAGGGTAAACGGAAAAGAGCGAAGTAACAAATTGCTTTTGAGAAAAGAGACCATGGTGTCAAGAATCAACAGATTAACATCAATCGCATTGACAAAATTTTGTGGAGAAGCTGATACATGCATCCCCATGAAATGTCAACAAGCATTAAAACTCATGCCAACAACTTGGCGAGTTCATCAACCCTCAAGCTTCCTAGTGGTGATACATACAAGTGTTCATCCAACTCTTTTTTCCTTTGAATTTTCGTATCTCTCTACTTGTTTCCTCTCTCCGTAAGTGTAGAAGGAGGTTCGCCTTCGGCATCTACATTTCCATCTTCTTCCTTCACAATCTTCTTGGACACAGCTCTCCTAGGTCGGTGCCTGAAAATGGGGCCAGGTGGAGCAGTCTTTGCAAAAGCAACCGCCCTTTGGTAAGCAATGTCAACATCCAATGAATTACTAATCAAGATAAGTGCACTGCCGTTCTCGACAGCCTGCCTTAACATCGTGCAGTTTCTCTGTTTCCACCATGGTCTTGGATTCTTCCGCAACAACATCGTGCATAGCAGCAGCTGCATTGATGCTCTTTGCATCTTCTGATTCTTCTGCTTCACTGCTTTTGCCGCCTACAGTGATTTTATTTCCATCAACCTCCCTCAAAATTGAATCTGCATCAGTAACTCCATATACCTCGTTTTCTTGAACAGGAGGAGGACTGGTTTTGCCAGGAACTTCCTGTTTTTCATCCTGTTCTGAGATTACTGGAAGAGGAGATCCTTCACATGCACGATCAACACTAGATGGATAATCCTTGTAATAAACTTCGGGAGTTAGAAAGGAAGACTTCCACTCTCTTCCTCTCCACATAAGTATGTGCTCATCTTCAAATGAGATTAACACACATGGGACTAGGTCCTGGAAATGAGGAACAATGAACAACACATCTTAACCATGAATAAGGAAATCCTCGTCTCACCCCTACAAGACACACCCACCTTGCATTTCAATTTTCTTCTTACATGTGATTAGAAAGACTCCTCTCAGGTAAAAAATATTTCACAACATCCAAGAAATCTGCTTCCGACCACAAGCAGGGGTGCCTGGACAATCTGCGAGGATGATGGAATTAGAAGAAAAATAAAGAAGCTAACTCATTTGCAAACATCAATGATCACTGTAGCAAAGGCATGACTAAATCAAATACCCGTGTGAAAGCAACATACTGCCCGACTCTTGATCGATGATGTAGGAACTAGTGACTTAATGTACCTAAGTGAAGATGAGTGCATATGATATGTTGCTTGCCTAATCAAGCAAGGAAGCTA
Organism: Eucalyptus victrix; assembly: GCA_016097545.1. Taxonomy (NCBI): domain Eukaryota; kingdom Viridiplantae; phylum Streptophyta; class Magnoliopsida; order Myrtales; family Myrtaceae; genus Eucalyptus; species Eucalyptus victrix. The sequence continues at coordinate 19,935,265 of CM027835.1, read as the reverse complement.
TGTAAGTAAGTGAAGACGAGTGCATATAATATGTTGCTTGCCTAATCAAGCAAGGAAGCTATGTATGTGCCAAGACGAACATTCCATCAGAACCTCAGTGATGAACTGACCAACTATATTCTACAGCCAAAAAGATAAAAAAAGGTGACCAAATATGTTTGAGACATATTTCTGATTCAATAATATGCTCAACTTCTTCTGAGCTAGTCTTCCTCAGACAATTTGCAAAGAGGGGAAGGTATAACTAGCAGTAAAAATTACCAATTTTTTTTTCATGAACAAGTTTCTTAATTCCTTCAAGTGTCCTCCACACCACTGTCATAAACTTTAAGATATGCCTCCTCTCCTTCATCCTGATTTCGAATTATAGAAAAGGTATCAATCATACGAAGGTTATGCTAGAAATTACTAAGGATTTCTGCGACAGAAAGATCTTGCAAACTTCCACCAAATGTCATCCAGATAGAAGTAAAGCCAAACAACTGAACCATGCATTAGGACATCACCTTTAGAGAGTATTGCTACCAAAGAAAAGAAAACTGAATCTAAGTTCAGATAGCAACATTCTACAAGTTAATACAAAAGTAAGCCTTTTAAGGTTAATTGCCTCGAGATACATGCTGATTCTACACGTAGAGGAGCAAATGTACTCCAAAGGATGAGAGACAGATACCTCAGATGTGTCATCTATTGTCGCTCCGGCATTAATTTGGTTTCTATGATCTAGAAAGTTTTTCTTCATCAATTTGGTTGTTTACTCTCATATCTTCCTGTGAAGGAGGAAGAGAATGCATTACCGAAATAAATGCTAGTTTTTTGTCTCATCAAATTTCTAAAAGGCAAGAGCTCGTACAAGTTCGTAATTTAGTAGCTCAATCCGCTCCTGCAAGTCTGAAATATGATGCTTAAGTGCCTGCAGTAAAAGAAAATTTAATAACATAGAATAGGATAAGCATTGTGACAAGCTTAAGGATAAGGGATTAAGAATAGTTTTTCAATCAGTTTCACCTCACGTCTCTGAAGTTCAATAGAGCAAACCAATGCCTGCCTTCTAGTCAGCAAATTTCTGGGTCTCACTGCATGAGGCCTTTGATAATTCTTCCCACGATAAACGATGATAGCATAGCTTTTCATAGTCTTAACTAAGGATACCAGCACTCCACCACTTTCAGCCTCTAAAGAAACTACAAGATGCTTCACTTGTGCAAAACTTTTTCCCCTCACTATTAGTTTCACCAACTCGCGATACTTCCAATACAAGTGCATGTTCTCTACGGTACCATCAAAAATGCCACGCCTTGCTGGATTAAACCAAACAGAAGATGAAAAGCTAGTCATGAAAGCTGACTTTTTTACATTGTTCAATCAAGAGGCAAACCAGCTATTCTTACCGATAAGCAAGAAGGGCTTCATACTCAGACCAATCTTACGTAGTAAAGATCTCTCCTCATCACTTATGGTTTCAGATCAACTGGAAGGTCTGCTGGTCTAAGATTCTCCTGCACTTTTGCTAGAGCTTTCCCAGCCCTTTTGACCTTCCCTTTAGCCTGGAAAGAAGAGGAAAAAATAAATGGAAAATGTGATAAATAATTAAGGAAATGGAGCAGAATTTTATAGCATAAGTTTGTTCAATCTCGTAACTTACAAGAGCAAGTTTCTTCTCAAGATATTTCAAGAGTGTAGCGTGCTTATTGAGTGATTCATCTCTACGCATATGCTCAACATCTTTGCTACTTATTTCATTCCCCCACCGAGAGGTGGCAGCCAGAGTTTCAGTAAGAGAGCCAGCAACAAGTGGGCTTTTAGAAGCTTTTAATTTTGATTCAATTGCAGCTGAGGCCCTCCGACGTGCTTGGTCTTCCTCATTTGCCTGCACATCTGTTAGTTTTTCTCTCTTTCAATGCTTCTATCACCACAGGAGGCAAGAAGTCATTGCCCCTGTAAAACACAATATAATCTTTGTTCCTAGAAAGTAGTGTTCCCCCAGTTAAATTCTGCATTCAAAATGACACAAATCAATAACAAGAGCACCAAATTTTCCTTACCTAAAGAAAAAGGACGGAATATGCAACACTAAACAGAAGTTGATATTATCATAATGCCAGAACATTAAGATTGGAACAAAATGCTCGGAGAGATAAGAACTTGCATAACCAATCCTTCACAACACTACACAAGTATGTCCCAGAATGGTGACACACTAACCTTGGCTGAGTTTTACCATTATGATAACAATTATAAATTCCATGGTCAGAGATGAAATAGAAAATTCAGCATTGTACTGTGGGCTTGAAGGATAATGATTTAGTCAAACTACCACTCTATGGCAAATAGTAGGTAATTCTTTCTGTCAGGCAAATCAAACAAAGTACAGACTCTGAAAGGTTCTGTGCTCAATGAAAGCAACAGAACACCCATTTTCAACAATAATTAGCTCATACATATATGCTAAAAAGTCAACATATGTAGATTGTCCAACCTTCAGTTCCTCAGCCATTCTATCATTGCAAGTATTTAGCACGCCGCGTTTAATTGCTATTTTTGCAATAGCACTGCTCTCCCACAACTTTACCATGGCCTCAGCAAGACCTTGCAGCTTTCTGTTTCTTCCTACAAAAAAAGTAGGATTAGTTTAGAACAATTTTGAGACATAGTATAATCAAACCAGTTTGTCAGCCATTAACCAGCAATGGCAGAAAAGCACAAACTTTATTGCCATTGATGCACACATACCCAGGGCAAAATGTGAAGGCATCGTTCTTGCAAGTCTACGAAACCTGGTCATCTCTTTGTTTCTCAGACAATGTCTAACCCCATAAGGAAGAAGCTTAACTGGAGGTTTATATCCAGGAACCTCTGAAGGGAGCAAGTCAGCATCAACTGGAACTGGCTCACAGCCTGACCAATCCTTGAACCGTGGACCCAACTCATCTAATAAACTGTTAGGATCATTCATATCCATGCGTTTTTCCTTAGACAGATCCTTCATATATTCTGCAGAGCCACATAAAATCCGGCCTCCTTTGCTATGAAAAACATTACTGGCCGTGTCCTCATTTTTCAGAGAATTCACACTGGTCTGTATTTTTTCGTTGTATGATTGGACACAAGAAAGCATATACGCAATCCCTCGGTACAACACCACTGAACTTCCAGATCTCCATATAACAAAGCCTCCAGTCCTACTCTGACAAGGCAAGTGTATTAGAGGCTCATTATCTCAGTGCATCAATGATTCATGATTAAAATAAAGACTCTCAAGTCTCCAATGCCAACGGAGATTTATTCAAGTGATTACATCTTTTGAAGTCATGATTTTATATCCATTCCAGATGTCAAATACGGCACTTAAATGCACGCAAGCAATCAGCAAACTCATGAAAGTTCCAGGCTCATCAAGATTCAACCTTCATTTACTTACTTATCCATAAGCAAAGAAGAGACCAGCACTAACCTCCAAAGTTTCATGGGTTCTTTTCATGTTAAGTGACTGGGGACCTTCAAATTTCAACTTCACCACTTCATCCTCTCTCCACTTCTCATGTATAGAATCCACCAAAGCCTGGGTAATCCCTGCATCCCCAACTTCCATCCTCTCCACCATCCTGAGAGCAATTTTCCTAAGCCTCCTGAGCTCATGTTGCGGAATTACTCTCTCCGCCAAGTCCACATGCTTCCTCGACTTGGAAACAGCTGCAGAAACCGCTTCCATAAGGAAGCCGGAGCTTGAACCCAAATGGGAGAGACGACAGAAGAGCCAGACCACTGCCCCCGGAATGCTGGAGATAGAGAACTCCGCAACGCTCCATGGCTACAAGCCTACAATGCTTGTGAAATCGTGCGGTCCGTAATTTCTCACGCAGATGGCACGCGAAAGAAGAGATATAAAGTGAGACTGCCCGTGAATTTTCTGAATCACCGACGGATGCTGCAATCCATCGGCCACGTTTGCAACAGAGGATGGGGACATGCAATTGGAGCTCCTGAGTATGCAATATTCAAACAGGACCACAAAACAAGCAGAACATCTTGCGATTGATCAAGGCAAGAAGCTCCTTCAGTGCACAGAAGCATTCCCATCATCCATTACTTTTGCGTTCTCATGTTGATCATGGCGTATATTCATCTAACTGTCATAGGTAGAGAAACATACAGGAGAACATCACGGCGAACATGAGTAACCACAGATATACGGCTTTAGCATGAAGATCTTAGAGTCTGAGATAATTGGAACGAGCATATCATCTTGAAGATCCTAGAGTCTGGAGGGCGTCGACGCTGCTCTGCAGGTGGTCGCAGAAATGGGATCCCCCAAATCTCGGCCGCCCAAGCAGATTAATGCGCAAAGGAAAGCGGCGCCGGAGCAGAGATGGAGCGAGCAACAGAGCAAAGAGCGAGCGCCGAAGCAGAGACGGAGGAAGCGACAGGACCAGCGAGCGAGCGAGCGCCGGGCGACGGCGGGGAACGGCGGCTTGACAAACGCAATGCACGGAGTCGAAGCTGATGACGAGTTCGTCAGAGGGACGCAATCGGACGGAGGTCCAGAAGTTGCCGAGAGACCAACGCGAGCACAAAACTTGTGCTCGATCTCCGCGTTGGAAACGATCGGAGGTGGAGGGGGTTGGGACCAGCTGCGACTGGCGGCGCTCTTGGACGAGGCGACGTGCCAGAGGCAGATGGCGGCGAGGCTTTTGGGGGAGGCGGAGCCGGAGCCGGAGCCGGAGACGGAGGCGGAAGTGGAAGGGGTGGGATGCGCGGAGAAGAAACAGAGGAGGTGTCGATTGTTATCTGTTTGCGAGGGGAGAGGAGAGAGAGAGCGAGAAAAAACCCAGCAAATTCAAGTGAGGAGAGAGATTATTTGAGCGGGAGTGTTACGCATTTATTGACCCACTGAGCTGTCTGTCCTTTCTTCTGCCAGCGAGCCGAGCCAAGCCAGCCGAGAGAACCAGCCTCTCCATTTTCCGGCGGGTCCCTCACAGGACGCGTGTCGATATCTGGGTGGTACGCGCGCGCCACGTCAGCAGATGACGTGGAGCTCACGAACCACTGAATATTTTCTCGCTGGAAAACCGAGAAAATTGTTTGATTAAACAAGCTTTTCCAAAATGACGAGCGGCAATTCAATCCAAAATCGAAACACGGGTGAAGCCTTTGCTAGGCCAATTTGAACCTTTTATTTTCAATTCGTTTAACCCGGTCAAGTGACCAACCCCATGCCAGAGCAGGACGATTAAGAATGCTAATCGAGAATTCAAAAGCGAGGTCCAGAGTGGGAAAAGTCTTGTTTTAAATATAAAGATCCAAAAATTGTCAGTCAGAAAAAGTCGAAAGAAGGACGAAAAAGTAAGGGCATGCATGGAATTGTTCTTTATTTTTATTCTTAAACACTTTTTTTTTTTTTTTTGTTTCCAGAACAAAAGAAGAAACAAAATTTTTTACTTCTTGTTTAAACAATTTTTTATAAACGTTTCTCTCTCTCTCTTCTTCTTCTCTTCTTTTTTTCTTCTTTTTTTCTTCTTTTTTCTTTGGCCGGTCGCCGGCCTCGGCCATGGCCGGCGATTGGCCGTCGAGGACCGGCGATGCCCTTGAGGGTCGGCGACCTCGCCGGAGTGTCGCCGGCCCCAGGCGAGGCCGAGCCTCGCCTTGGCTGGGCGAGCTCGAGCTCGCCCAGATCCGGCGAGGCCGAGCCACGCCCAACCACGGCGAGGCCGCCGAAAGAAGAAAAAAATAAAAAAGAAAGAAAAAATGGAAAATAAAATAAAAATATTAAAAAATTAAAAGAAACAAAAAAAGAATAAAATTTACCAAACGTGTTTCTATTCATTTTTTATTCCCAAAATAAACATTACCAAACGTGTTCTTTTGTTCAAAAACCGTTCCCCTGAGCAGTAAACATTTTTTTTTTAATTTAGGGAATAAAAAGAACAGTAAACATTCTTAAATGCGCCTAAGAGAGAAAAGTGGCATGGCACGAAAAGGCAAATGCACTGCATAAAAGCATTGGAGACGGTCACAGAAGTGAAATGACGACGATGAATGAAATAAATCAAGGATGAAGGAAATGAATGAAGTGAAGAATAAATGAACAGCAAGAAATTAGAGCAATGAATGAAATTTATGATGAATGAGACTGCCAACGGGAATGGAGGAATTAGTAATTTAGTAATGATGAAAACCAAGGTACCATGTCGAGCGAAATGAAGCGCCATTTGGTAGATGAGGAATGTCAGATTGGTTGCTTGACTGCACCAACCCGCAACATGAGTTTTTGGAGATCCTCCCTCCAAGGATCGTCATCCACTCAATCTAGACCAAGTCAAATGAAGGTTACATTCCCAGGGGAAGCCCGTTCTCATCAGGAATGTCTTATCTCAGTTGAAGGGAAATTCGCATCTTAATCGATGGTTGTCCTTGTCCATGACGAGATGAGCGTGACCAACATTTTTTGAAGAACTTGTGTTTGTGAATCTTGATTACACTTGTCAAACGGGTGAGTTTTTTTTTTTAATTGAAAATAAAGCCTTTCATTCACTTGTGATGAAACTCCGAATCAAACATAACAATTTTTTTTTTTTTGTTTGTTTACCCTAAAACCACCGTATAGCCAGAGCTGGTGGCGTAAACCAGAGGGAGCTCTAGCGTGGAGCCCACCTCCCATGGCACTCCACTTTAGTCGCGCAAAGGAGGTGCGGAATTTCGAACCCCTACCCTCCCGGATGAGGGGGCAGCGGGCAGGACACGAACCAGAGCGTTCACCGCGGGATGGGTTCAAACATAACAGTTTCTGAGCACAAAATATTCCATAAAACCTCTGGAGAGTTATTCGTCCAATCAGGAGGGAGAGCATTTTGATGGTGGGCTTTAGCAACCCAATCAACAATATAATTAGTTTTACAAGTGCAATAAGTGAGTTGAGTTATGTTGAAAATGGTTCGACTTAAATAGACCCATTGAACAATTTTTGACCTATTTTTAGTGATGTAAATCTAATGACCTATACTAATCCAACATATATTATTAAAGCTCATTTAGTCCATTTTGATCCATTTCCAACAATGCAAATCTAGTGATGCATGCTTAAACCTATTGAAATGGATCATTTCTTAACAAATATATGATTGGTTGGGTTAGTATATTGGTTAATCAAATTTTGTAAATGAACTTAGAATGATGAAGTTGAACATACTGTAGATATTCAAGAGGAAGGGATCTTCTTGTCATTTCAACACCCATTGGCCCAATGCGACATTATGTGCTTTCTGCTCAAACCATTTCAATTAAGGAATTGGAATTTAGATCCTCGAAGTCTCACAAGAGGAGGGTGCGCGGTCTTGTTCCCTTTGGTTATTTTTCGATATCAAGTTTGAGCCGAACCAACTTATCTTCTATTTTCTCTGATTTTCTTTTAATATTTCGTGAAGTTATTTAATTTTTCTATTTTCTAAATTAAATAAAAAAACTGAGCTTTAAGATGGAACGATGCACACCGATCCTCTAAAATAGATTAACACACCGCTTTAAAATTTAAGAAGATTTATTTTAAAAAAATTTCTTTGAATGACGTAACAATTAGTATTAGATTTTTAATAAGTAAGCGAGTAGTGAATTACGAAAATACCCTAAATTTCTTTCCTCTTTCTTTTTTTGGTCATATTTTTCCTTCGCTTCTCTGTTTTCGTCGTCCCTCCCCTGGCACTGGCAGGGCGGCACTCATCGACTCTTCTTGTCATTCTCTTCCCCTCTCGCGCCCTGCTTCTTGTATGTTCTGTGCTGCCAATTCCAGGCGAACGGTCGTCGCTCTCGAAGGTACATCTCGCGATTCCCTCCTCATTTCCGCGTCGAGCTTTCCCATCTTTTTGCCTGGACTCGTTCGTTTCCCTCGCTGATTTTGGGCGTTCTTCGGTTGCGATACTTCGAACGCCCGTTCGATCGTTGTTAAATGTCAGATTCTTATGCATTCTGCTTGGATTCTGGGCACCATCTTGTAGTCCCCAGTTTCTTCATCGTTCCGCTTCCATCGTTTTTGGCTTACGAAGTTTAAGCACCCCTTTTCTTTGCTCGTCTTTTTTCATGTCCTTTTCTTTTGGGTTCTTGTGATTCTTGATTTTGAACGGTACCATGATATGATTGATCTGGAATTGCGCTCGCGTCGTGTTTGAGGAACAAGTTTCTTGGAAGACTTCCCTGGAATGAAGTTCTCTAACCAAATCGCTACTTTTGACTTTTACTTCGGTACTGGGGAAATGCTGGGTCAAATCATGTGAAAGATTCGTTTTTTTGTAGTTTTTGCTTTCTATACGAGATGTGAAGTGCTCTTTGTGGGAGCGAATATGATAGAATGTTAGGGACGAGGAACGTTTTATCGGACGCTGAAAGAGGTTAGGCCAGGGGGCTCATTCTTTGTATCTACCGCGAATAAGAGTAAGGAAAAGAAAATGTGAAGGGAGGTGGTGGCAACAACATAAGACAAACCCGAAACCCAGAAATTCAGTCCACTGTTTTTCATATTATTATTGCTACACTCGTGCTTTTGTCTTCCGTTGCTGACCAGAGAGAATGCACATTACTAGAGATTGTTATTTTCTCCTGAGGATTCAGCATTGAGTTAGGTAGTGGTGTACTGATCTGGTTGGGACACCAAATTGTGGTCAACTGCCGATAGTTATATCTCCTCGTTCTCAGAGGCATTTTGTGGATAGACTTGGTAGATGATGGTCTGCACAAAACATGTAATGGATTGGAGTTTTACTGGAAGAAATCATTCATGGAGTTCTGGTCATTACTCCAGTCATTACTTTTTGGAAAATAGCTAAAGCGTATATGTGGATGTATTGATGCTTGGATGCTAGCTTTCCACATACAAAGATCATGGCATATCTTCTACCGGGAAAATGATTTAATAATCTCGAAGTTAATCTTATGCTTATAGCCTGGAGGGAAACTATCGGTTGAAAGTATCCCTTTCTACTAAAATGTTCTATGCAGATACGGGAATTCCCTTAGAGCATGGTGATTTTCAGATTAACTTGAGTTACCAGTTCAAAGGTTTTTGGTCTTCGGTTTATCATTTGAGGGAGATACTTTATTTGTTGTCAGGGGATCAAGCCAGTGCAATTATGAGAGCTGCTTTATAATCTGGGCTTTTGCCCTCTTTTATAACCCAAAGGGGAAAAAAGAAAAAGAATCAATGGGAAATAGAACTAGTAACAACGATCCAAATTTTGCTCAAGTTGGAGAGGTTTTTGTCACTTGAAACTGACCTAATTATCTTCATCACTTCAGCTGCATATGCTTTACAGTTTTTCACTCTGATTGATGAGTATGAAATCCTGACCTGAAGCTCAAGGAGTTCTCTGGCTTTCTCTTTCTCATGCATGACTTGTGGTTTTGCTTGCTGCTTAGAACATCAGCACTCTTGTTTCTTCAAGTGTAATTTCAGGGTGCTTGTTATGCATTTTTGCTCTAATGATGTTGGACCACAAAAACTTTGTGTCACACTCCTATGAAGCATCTTTTTTTAAAAATGTCTTTTGACTTTCTGACACACTTGTTTTGATTATAGTTCAGCGAATGCATTTATTCTTCTGCTGTCATATATTTGCTTCGAGTTTTTTGTCTACAGCTTCTCCGTCAAATGTTTATTAGTGTGGTTTCCATTATTTTAGAAATAATCACTGTTGCATGTATTTAATTGAATAAACTTGGTTTAAAAGGAAGAATATACAAAACCCTGTGGTGTGATCTGCACCTGAATAGATTACTCTATTCAGCGTCTCAGGATATATGAAGACAACTGTAGATGGAGGAGATGTGCAAGGAACTACAGTTAAGCTCATCGTCAGCTGGGGTGTATGTGTTGCCTGGAGAACCGGCTATAGTAATTAATGGGGTGCCAAATTTGAACTCCAGCAATGGCCCTCCTGCCTTTTCTGATATCAAGCATGAGGCGAAGTCACCCGGATTCCAAGGTTTTGGTGAATGGATGGAAGGGAGAGAAGTTTGGAAACTGTTTGAAGGGCAATATTTTTCTGGTACTGTCGCGCAGTTTGATAAGGAAACCGGCTGGTACAGGGTAGTCTACGAAGATGGCGACTCTGAAGATCTTGAGTGGCATGAGCTGGAAGATATTCTACTTCCTCTGGACATCACGGTTCCTCTGAAATCCTTGGCATTAAAAGTCGTCAGGAAAGGCCCGAAATCCACTAACAAAAACGAAAGGAACTTGATGCCATATAAAAAAGGCAAGGCGGCTAATTCGGGAACAAGGTGAAGATAAGTGTGGGAGGTCGAGGAAGCTGGCCGCTGGATTCATTCCTTTTGAGTGCAGACGCTGAGCACCGTGGATTGGCCAAAGGATGGTAAAAGTACCCTAGGAATATGAACGAACCATGTATAATTTTGTGCCCCGGTTATTTTGCTCCCCATCTTAGGTGTCTTTGTTAATTTGATATGAACAGTGACTACACTCGATCTCAACCAGAAGGCCGAGAAAGGTATTTGCATGTCTTTCTTCTCTTTGCTGAGGATCACCCAAGTGAAAAGGCGCCTAAAAAAAATTTACCCACTTGTGGATTTGTCTTCTCTTTATTTAGGTATACTTTGCTAGGGTATTCTTGCGGGCTTGTCTTTAGGTGTATCTATCATTCAAATCAACGGATTATGCACTAAGAGACAGGTCATCTCAGCACTTTATTTCTTTAACTAATCTTATGTCGACTGCGCTTAATATCTTTCATTCTGAGTGATGACTGATGATTGCACTAAAAAGGAGGTCATAGCACGGCTATATTTCTTATGAGGCACTTTATCATCTTCGCGGTTGCTACCATATTGTAGTTGATATTATTCGGGGTAGGTGCCACCTAATTGTCTGTTCAAAATTAGAAAATTCCAGTTTCATGACTCCGATTCACTCCTTTTATCCAGTGTGCTTTTCTTTGTGGCTGGTAAGCAGATAACACATCCACCGCAGATACCACTTTAAAAGGAAAGGTGTATGTATGGGCAGTGTTAGAGAATTTAATTCGCAAGCCACTCCAAGTGGGAATGCATGGCTGGGCCATCGATGGTCGATTCATTTATTGACAATTTGATTGATGGGTTGATTGATTGATGTACTTTGAGGAAAATGTTCAGGGAATCGGACGATGGCTCGAGCAATTTGATGTACCCATTCTAGGTTAATGAACGGATGCATTACATACGTAATTGACATGTTAAGAGAGAGAAAGGGAGAGACTACACACTTTGGAGGTTGAAAAAGTGGCATGAAACAAGAAAATCAACCACGTCAAATCCCAAATTTTGGATTTTTCAAAGAGATTTGATGAGTCATCGGAAGTGAATGAGTGCATTATTTGAATATTTTCAGAAGTGCACGGGGAAGGCGATAACGAGAAAAGGGGGCCGCCTTTGCTTTAGACTAATCGGTGTGAACGTTGGAACGCCTGCACCAATCCGTGGAATCATCGGCTCATCCGATTATGGCAGGATCTTCGATTAACAAGATCTGTCCTTTCCTCTCCTCCAATTGGGCCATATTCCCATTCTGTGGTACCAAGAATTCACGTATCGACTGTTAGATTTAGCATAAAGAAACTTGGAGATCCCGATTTTGTTCATCACAAGTAAATTCATACAAAATTCGGGATCGAATAGCGGAAACATAAATATTAACATACCTCCAGCCATTGATGAAATCTTAGTAGAAAACCTCAAGATCTTTGATGGATCCACACAGCACGAGCGATCTGCAAAATTGAAAACACAAACGCGTCCCTGTTCTACTGCTCAATACCCTTCCAAAACTTGATGGTGTGTGTTTTTCGTATCGTTAGGGTTTGAAACAGACGACCTGACCATTTTATTCCGTTGGTTACGTTACCGGTCTACCATCAAGACCATTATGGCAATGTAATAACGGACAAATATCACTTAATACACGTGGGTAATAAATTGGGCAATAATTGGAATTAATATAGGGAATTTATTGGGAATTTATTGGGATTATAATATTGGAATCATAAATAAAATATATTAAATATTTTAACATTCTCCCACTTGATCCCAATATTCCTTCAAATGAGTTATTAACCCAAACCCACAAAACTTCATACCGAAATAAAACACATGAATCACGGCGATGAGTCCTCTTAGAGCGAGTATTGTCTTCCGTGTATCACAATGTATTTCATCAGCCCATATGTGATCAAATAACTTAATGAATAAACCTTATGTTTATTCCAGGTCAAACGTAATTGTTTTTCTCATAATAACTGAATGTATACAACCGTATTGAGAAAAACATTATCAATAAATAAAAGTCTCATAAATTCTTCCATATAAAGAAAAATTTACATAATTGGACCAATGCCCATTCTAGAAACATGATCCTTATAACTCATTGGCGGCATGCCTTTAGTTAAAGAATCAGCTATCATCAATCCAAAGTGCTTATGTGTTCTATGACCACTTTCTTCTCTTTAACACGTTCTCGATGGCTAAATACTTGATGTCGATGTGCTTGCTTCGACTACCACTTTTGTGGTTCTTAGCCATAAAAACTGCAGCTGAATTGTCGCAAAATATTCTTAATGGCCTAGCAATGGAATCCATAACTCTAAGCCCCGATATGAAACCTTTTAACCACACACCATGTGAGGTGGCCTCAAAACAGGAAACGAACTCGCCTCCATAGTGGAAGTGGCAACCAAGGTTTGTTTTGCACTCCTCCAGGATACAGCTCCGCGCGAACATAAAAATATATCCCGATGTTGATTTTCGGGAATCAATGCAGCCAGCAAAGTCTCGAGTCCGAGTAAGCAACTACCTCCAAGTTGTCCGTCCGTCTGTACATAAGCATGTGTCCCTTTGTTCCTTGAAGATACCTCATCACCTTCTTTGCAGCTCTCCAGTGGTCCATACCGGATTACTTTGGTATCTTCCCAACATTCCCACAGCAAAGGCTATGTCGGGTCGAGTGCAAACCCGAGCATACATCAAGCTTCCAACAAAAGTAGAAGCATATGGGATGTTCTTCATTTGTTCCCTTTCAAAATTATTCTTCGGGCATTGGTTTAAATTAAACCTATCACCCTTCACTATGGGTGCTATACTTGGTGAACAATCTTTCATCCGAAACCTCTCTAAGACCTTATTGATATAGGTTTCTTGAGATAGTCCTAATATACCTCGAGGTCTATCTCTCGTGGATCTTAATGCCAATGACATAAGATGCTTCACCCATATTTTTCATATCAAAACTCTTAGAGAGAAATTGTTTCACTTCATATAACAACCCCTTATCATTGGTTGCAAGTAAAATATCATCTACATATAGCACAAGGAAACAAATTTTGCTCCCACTAACCTTCCGGTATATACATTGATCCATGATATTCTCTTTAAAACCGAATGAAGAGATGACCTCATGGAACCTTAAGTACCATTGGTGAGATACTTGTTTCAAGCCATATAGAGACTTTTTAAGCTTACACACCAAATGCTCACCAGCATTAGAGAAGAATCCTTTTGTTGTTTCATGTAAACCACTTTTTCTAATTTTCCATTGAGGAACGCCGTTTTCACATCCATTTGATGTAACTCCATATCAAAATGAGCAACCAATGCCAAAATAGTACGAAGAGAATCTTTTTTAGATACGGAGAAAATGTCTCCGTGTAATCGATTCCCTCCTTTTGAGTAAATCCCTTGGCAACGAGTCCGGCTTTGTATCTCTCTATATTGCACGATGAATCCTTCTTAGTTTTGAAGACCCATTTACAACCAATGGCCTTTGCACCATCGGGCAACTCAACTAAATCCCCAGACTTCGTTTGATGCCATAGAATTCATCTCTTCCTTCATGGCATTGTACCATAAATTAGATTTATCACAACTCATGGCTTGTGAAAACGACTCGGGATCACTTTCAGCTCCAACATTATAGTCGATTCTTGTAGATACACAATGTAGTCATTAGGAATCGCCGATTTCTTCATTCTAGTAGACCTTCTTAATGTCGCATCAATATTCTCCTGAGGAGTATGCTGTTCTATCGGAAGTTCAACAAAGATCGGTAATTGCTGAACAGTTTGGTCTACCGGATCAATTCCACTGGTTGTGGATCTTCAATGATTGGTTGCTCAACAACCGGTTGAAGCGAAGGGCGCGTAAGCAACAACCAATCTAGCATCCGAGGTGGAAGGTTGAGTATCGAATGATCTTCTTCGGGGACAAAGTCCTTGAATTGATCGCTCCCACTAATCAGATCATTTTCAAGAAATTTAGCATTTCTTGATTCCACAAACCTAGTGGTGTGAGATGGACAATAAAATCTGTATCCTTTGGACTTTTCGGCATATCCAACGAAATACCCACTTATAGTCCTTGGATCTAACTTCTTTTCTTGTGGATTGTAGACTCTTACCTCAGATGGGCATCCCCAAACACGTACATGTCGCAAACTCGGTTTCCAACCTTTGAATAATTCAAAAGGCGTCCTTGGAACAACCTTGGTCGGAACTCGGTTTAATATGTACACAGCCGTTTTAAGAGCCTCGGTCCACAAAAACTTAGGAAGTTTAGAGTTGCTAAGCATACTCCGCACCATGTCCAATAATGTTCGGTTTCTTCTTTACGCAACACCATTTTGGTCCGGTGAACCAGGCATAGTGTATTGGGCAATAATCCCATGTTCTTCAAGAAACTTCGCAAATGGACCAGGTGCTTGTCCATCTTCAGTGTATCTACCATAGTATTCTCCACCTCTATCCGATCTCACGATCTTAATTTGCTTGTCGCATTGTTTCTCTACTTCGGTTTTAAATACCTTAAAGGCATCCAATGCTTCATGCTTATTACGGAGCAAGTAGAGATACATGAATCGTGAATAATCGTCTATGAAAGAAATGAAGTATCTCGACCATTTGAGTCTATATCTAGACTACAAATATCTGTATGTATGATTTCTAATGTTTCGTACTCCTCTTAGCACCTTTCTTTGACTTGTTGGTCTGTTTTCCCTTTATACGGTCCACACAAGTGTCAAAATCAGTAAAATCTAGAGTATTAAGTACTCCATCATTTACTAGTCTCTTAATTCTATCCATGGAGATATGTCCCAACCTCCGGTGCCACAACATAGAGGAATTTTCATTCACAACACATCGTTTTATCCCAGCATTATCATGAACGTGCATCGCATTATTAACGGTATTGTCTTGTAAATTAATTCGAAAGAGACCGTCGGACAAAATACCACTCCCAACAATTTCAGATTTATACGATAAATTGAATGTTAAATCTGAAAATTCAAAGGAGTATCCCAAAGGTACAAGTCTTGAAACTGAAATTAAATTCCTAGAAAAACTAGGAATATAAAAGGTCTTTTCCAAAATTAAAACAAAACCACTACGAGAACTAATCGCATGTCCCAATAGCTTCCACACGCGAGCGCATCTTGTTTCCGAATAGATGCCTTGTTCACTTCCCACCGGTTTCCGCTGGTTCCGAAAACCCCGCAAGGAATTCGAAATGTGGATTGTAGAACCAGAATCAATCCACCAAGTGTTGTGACTCACATCAACCATATTAGTTTCATAACATACACATGTGAGTTGGTTACCTTTCTTTTGGAGCCACGCCTTAAATTTGGCGCAATCCTTCTTCATGTGCCCCTTCTTTTACGGAAGAAGCACTTGGATTCCTTCTTAATGCCAGCTTGGGGAGGTAGAGGCATCTTACCCTTCCCCTTTTGCTTGCCTTGCCCTTTATACTTATCCCGAGTTGCCATATGAGCACTTTCTCCTTTCTCCATTAGTAGCCTCTCTTCCTCTTGAACACACATGGTCATGAGTTCATTAATTGACCATCTAGTGTTATGTGTGTTGTAAGAGATCTTGAAGGGAGCATACTCTAGTGGGAGAGTATTTAGGATATAGTATACAAGAAAGGATTCGATATCCCAACCTCAAGATTCTTCGGTGAGAAAAGCAATGTCCCTCATCTTCATGATGTGCTCACGCACACCTCTTACACTGGTAAGCTTCAATGATGAGAACTTCATAATTAGGGTCATGGCATGCGCCTTCTCTGAAGACTCAAATTGAGCATCAATAGCCTTCAGCAATTCCTTGGCATTATTATCTTTGAATGACTGAACCACGAATGCTAGCAGAGAGCTTTGTCTTTATGTACATCACACCGAGACGGTTGGACCGCTCCCATTGAGCATAATGAGTATGCTCAAGCATGAGTACTACTCTCGTAGGTTCAGGTGGTTTGTCGACCTAAGAGCATAATCAAGATCCATGCACCCCAATTGAAGAAGAACTAATTCTCTCCATTCTTTAAAGTTATTTCCATTTAGCTCGGGAACAATGATACCGAGCTAATCGTAGGTGGTAAAACCGCATTATAATCAAAGGAAACTTATGTATCAATATATTTGAGGCAAATAAACTTAAATCATATTTTACCAATGTAAAACATGTTTTTAAAAAATATGAATCACATAACATCAAAAACTACCGTGGGTTAAGTTTTTAATTTAAATTGATTCATAATTACTTCATGATGAAACTATCAAATTATATTCCCTTTCTTAATCCCTGTGGGTAAATTAAGAAAGATAAAATAATATTTCATCCTAATTAATCATATTAATATATTGAAAATTCTGTGGGATAAAATTCATAATATTAATATGAATAATTACAATTATTGTCTTTAACCATATGTGATCCAAAAGCTCTTAATGTATATAATTTAATATAATCAAAGATGCTGTGGCTAATCCTTAATTAATTAAATATATACGGATCACAAGACATTTAATTTTCTTCATAGAAATGCACCTTAGGGTAGAACAGTAAAATCACGTGCAAAAGGAGTAAAACTGTAATTTTGCTCGCAAGGCCAGAATTGTAATTTTACTTTTAAGGGGTAAAACAGGAATTTCACGCCAAAAAGGGCAGAATCGTAAGTTTACACACCCAGTGGGGCAAAATCGGAATTTTGTGCGGGCAAGGGCAGAATCGCAATTTTTTTTTTTTTTTTTTTTTTTAATAAAGCGGATGGGCAAAATTGAGAATTTTACGGGCAAGGGCAGAATCGCAATTTTCCTAAAGCGGAGGGGCAAAAATGAGAAACCACAGGCACGCGTGCAACGCACGCGTGCTTTTCCCATTCGGGCGCGTGCAACGCACGCGCCCGCTGCAGCCCTTCGGGCGCGTGCAACGCACGCGCCCGCTGCAGCGCTCGGGCGCGTGCAACGCACGCGCCTGCTGCTGCGCTCGGACGCGTGCGACGCACGCGCCCGAGGTCTTCTTTCGGGCTCTCTTCCGCCGCTTCTTCCGCCGCGACCGCCTCTGTTCCGCCGTCTGGGTCTCCTCCCACAGCCCATGTCCGACCAAATTGGTTGATGGGTTTTGAAGAGAACGCCGGAACGAACAAATAGATTCAAGATCCAGCAAAAACGACCATATATGGACCAGAATTAAGCCAAAGAAACAGTCTGCCCTATCAAACCCTAACCACAAAAATTCACCGCTCGATTAACCTTCGACGATCAGTAATATGTCGAAAAATTTATGGATTTCTTTTCCTAATGCCGGTGTGATCATTCAGATCCATTATCTCATGGTGGGTAGCCCGAATTTGGTCGGAATTCTCAATTCCGATCCAAGCCATATACAAATCCGAAATTTATCCACATATAATTCAATAAAATAAATTCCAAAGATTTCACCAAGGCAGAGATTGAAATAATGGCTCTGATACCAACTGTTAGATTTAGCATAAAGAAACTTGGAGATCCCGATTTTGTTCATCACAAGTAAATTCATACAAAATTCGGGATCGAATAAGCGAAACATAAATATTAACATACCTCCAGCCATTGATGAAATCTTAGTAGAAAACCTCAAGATCTTTGATGGATCCACACAAAGACGAGCGATCTGCAAAATTGAAAACACAAACGCGCGTCCTGTTCTACTGCTCAATACCCTTCCAAAACTTGATGGTGTGTGTTTTTCTGTATCGTTAGGGTTTGAAACAGACGACCCGACCATTTTATTCCGTTGGTTACGTTACCGGTCTACTATCAAGACCATTATGGCAATGTAATAACGGACAAATATCACTTAATACACGTGGGTAATAAATTGGGCAATAATTGGAATTAATATAGGGAATTTATTGGGAATTTATTGGGATTATAATATTGGAATCATAAATAAAATATATTAAATATTTTAACATCGAAACCATAGAATTGGGTTGGACAAGTGGTAGAGGGTAATTATCTTCTATGAGATCATAAATTCAAACCTCAATTGTGAAGGAGCCGTGCTGCATTGCCTAACACCCAGGGACTCCAGATTGGTTGATCTGGACTCCTGGCCCAGACTCATTGGACAGGTTGATCCTGCCGGTCCTAGTGTCTCGCCGAAGCGGAGGGACTGGCCGGTGGCCTCCAACCCGGTCCTCACCGGGTGCCCCCCCCGAAGGCAAGCTGTTAAGCCGCCTTTGTGGCCGGGACAGGCAATGGGGATATACCTCTCTTTCCCTACTTGAAGATAGGAAACTGACGTTTCCGTCCTCAAGTGGAGACCCTGAGAGGAATCCATTTGAGAGGGGAGCAGTTTAAGGAGCTGCTCAGCTCCAATGGTACCAAGAATTCACGTATCGAAACCATAGAATTGGGTTGGACAAGTGGTAGAGAGTAATTATCTTTATGAGATCATAAATTCAAACCTCAGTTGTGAAGGAGCCGTGCTGCATTGCCTAACTATATTATAGCATATCTCGAGTGGAGAAATTTCCTGGCCGTCTTCTGACATTTCAAGTGCATTTGTTTCATAAAAAATTCAGAATTTACTAACTATTTTTAGAAAAACGATTGGTTATATCATTTAGAAAAATTAATCAATGAAAAATCAACAGCATTTATAACTAACTATTTTCGTGGGCAATAAAAAAAATTCTATTCATTCACTTTTATAAATGGTACAAATGATTATATTTTGAAAAATATTTTTCAAATCTTGATTTTTTTTTTCTTTTTGAAATAAACGCACCTGCAGTATTATCGTAGTAAGGGGCTTGCTAATTCGGGATTTTAGAGTTGTGGGTGATGCAGAGTGACGATCGCCGAGTAGTGGGACCTTTAAAAAAAAGAGGCTCAAATAGGGAAAATCATGGACTAAACTGGTTCTTCTACATCAATTTCCGTACTAAGGAACAGGGAGATATAATGTCCTATATCTATGGTTAGCCGAGTCTATAAAATGATTGTCCTTCCTCATCTTTGCAACTGTCGTAGTCCACCGTTTCCACAAGAAAAGAGACTAAGGCGCTTGTCGAACTCCCACATGCCAAAGACTTTTCAACCGGCCATAGTTATCTTCACAGTCACTGTCTCTCCTTCCTCTGGCAACACGTCCAAATTGGCCACATCTTTCTTTTCCGACCGTGCAATGACGATGGCCGCCGTGCTTCACTTCGCCAAGGGCTTGATCAAGCCGGCGGCCGCACTCGCCGTGGTGACGATGGCGGTGGGGCTGTCGTACCTGCAGAAGCTGAGCTTGGAGAGGGAGATGGTTTACTCCGTCTTCAGAGCTTTCCTTCAGCTCTCCGTGATTGGCTTCGTTCTGCAGTTCATTTTCAGCCGCCAAAGCGTTGCTTGGATCTTCTTGGCTTATATTTTCATGGTTTGCAATCTCTCCCTCCTCTTATCAGCTCTGTATTTTTTTTTTCTTTTGTTCATAGAGTTTCGGTCTTTTTTCTTTCAATTTCGCAAACGCTTGGTCGGTTTTGTTTTAGTTAGTGGTTGTTGATGTGGGAGTTTTTCAAACGGCCGACACTCGAAAGCAAGGCTTTCCTTTTCCCCCAGTTATAGAAACTTCTCTGTATGTTTGAGATTCGTGCGTCTGTGTTGTCCTGTGCTTAGCAGAATGTTATAGGGAAAATTCTCTTATCTATGAGTGTCGATCCAGCCGAATTCTATGCAGTCTCGACAAACTGATGTCGCCCAGGAAATGCAACGATATTTGTTTTCGATCAGTAGAATTGCACGGTACTTTGAACTCTGTCAGAGGCGCAGATTTTACCATTCCTAACAGGTAGAAATTTGAGACAAGAAATCCCATTTGACTAGAGCACAAACATGGATAATTCCATTCAGTTCATGTACCTGAAGATGAAAAATGCCATAGGAATCAAATCAAGGAATCTCCCTCCTGTTTTGCTTTTCGAGTCCATGAAATATTATGTGAAAATTAAGGCCACCGATTAGAGTACTCTGTAATGGATAGAGTATGATGTGTTCGTAGAGAGGTAATGTAAGCTATACAGGTACAGAACGGTCAGGGTTCTTTTTCTGAAAAGGCGATAAGTTAAAGGAGAATTTTAATTGAACCATAAATGCTCATTCTATAATTTGCTTCTTATAAACCTTACATTTGAAGTGATGCAAAGGCAGTTTATAATAAGATTTCAATGGCAGCTTTTTAATGGCATTGGTGCGATTCATGTCGAGTTTTTGATTAATCTCCTCTTGCAAGTACATAAGTGAAGCAGTTTATGTATGGTGTTCTCCTTGTCGAGTAATTTTTTAGGAATTGATAAGGGAAACCACGGATAGGAAGTGAAAACAGGACTTCTGTTGATCTTTTTCTTCCCTTCTCCATTGATTGCAGGTTTCTATCGCCGGTCACACAGCAGGACAGCGAGCCAAGCACGTGCCCAATAGCAGGTACATCGCCGGAGCCTCGATTTTTGCTGGAACTTCAGTGACCATGTTGATGTTGGTGCTGTTGCGCGTATTTCCTTTCACTCCTCGTTATATCATACCAGTTGCTGGGATGATGATTGGAAATTCGATGACTGTAACTGGAGTCACCTTGAAGCGACTTCGAGATGACATCAAGTCACAAATGAATCAGGTTCGCTGCCACAAATCATATTACCTAAGGATTTTTTTTTCTTCTCCTGGAAAATGTTCACTAGAACTTGTTCAAAAGATGATGAAGAAAGTTCTCATTAATGAATTGGACAAGGACAATCACTTTGTCTGGGACCCAACTCTTCCAAATAAACTTATCAAACTATCTGCATATAGAATTTCTCGTTAATATAAGGAGAACGTGGGTTACTTTCTCTAGCACTATGCTCTTTAACTAATAATTCTTGAACTTTATGATAGGTGGAGACGGCGCTGGCTCTCGGTGCGACCCCTGATCAGGCCATTATACGACAGGTGAGGAGATCTCTGGTGATTGGACTCTCGCCGGTGTTGGACAATGCCAAAACGGTGGGCCTGATCACGCTTCCAGGAGCAATGACTGGTATGATCATGGGAGGCGCTTCGCCCCTCGAGGCCATTCAGCTTCAGATCGTGGTGATGAACATGCTTGTCGGTGCTGCCACAGTTAGCAGCATCACATCGACTTACCTCGCCCAGCCTGGTTTCTTCACCTATGCTCACCAATTACGACCATACGTCTTCTCTTCAGATTGAGGTCTCATTGTTTATGTTGAGAATATGATCGTTAATTAAAAAAATCAGATCATAGATCGATTGGTCATTTTCTCCCTGATACCTTCGCAATTGCTTTTCTTATTATTCTTAACAATAGGAGTCTGAAATTTATATGAAACTGAGACCTGTTGATGCAGATCTAGACTAGGAAAATGAAAAACAAAAGCACACACGAATCAGTCAATGAAGCACTTAGAAAATGCCCATCATTTGATTAAAGCTTAAGTGGAAGTTAATCTTCCACAGGTGAGAATAGTTTCATTAGATACAAGAATTCAATGAAATCGATATAACATACGATATGTTGGGGAAGAGAAAGCTTTTATCTGTAATAATTACAAATAACAATTCTAATGTGAGCTAATCACGGACGTGATGCTCGAATGGGTTCTCGTTTGTATAATATCCCCCAGACTATAGGTGCAGATAGCGTACATCCCCCCATTGTTGCCCTTACGCTGCTGGCACAAGTTGCTTGTTGAGTTTTAGAACTTGGCCCGCTCAGTCGTCGATCTAGGCGGGCGTCCGTGTACCTCTCTAAACCCAGAAGGTGTTCTTGCCGTGCTTCCTGTGGCGCATTCTGCAGAGCGCTGTGCGCTGGGTGGCGAAGCGCCAGGCACGCTTGGTCTGGTTGTGGTCTCGCTGCAAGGACGGCTCACCGTCACCGGTCCTAACCTTGTTGTGGGCATACAAGAAATCGCGTGCCTTGGACGGCATCAAGACCGGTTCCACATTGCGTCGGCTGGAGGATGGTGGGTTCGAAGCAGCAGCAGCTCGAATGGGCTTTGGTTTTAGGGCACTGCAGGCGTTCGTGACGCCCTTTATACCTACGCCGGCCGGCCATCCCGGGAGTGTGCCACTCCGCGGGCTTCCATCATTGATAGATTCCAGCCTAGTCTACTAGGATAAGGCAGAGCTGACTCAGGAAGGGGGATCCAACCTCGTAGAGAGGCCTGGCC
This sequence comes from Eucalyptus victrix, assembly GCA_016097545.1. Taxonomy (NCBI): domain Eukaryota; kingdom Viridiplantae; phylum Streptophyta; class Magnoliopsida; order Myrtales; family Myrtaceae; genus Eucalyptus; species Eucalyptus victrix. Next base: position 19,912,762 of record CM027835.1, on the reverse strand, counting down.
GGAGAGCCCCATGGGGTAGTTATCCCATACTACCCTCCCCCTCTTCCCTGTAATTGGGTTGTGGGGGAGAGTCCTCCCGGGATTACCATTTCAGGAGGAAGCCTTTTTTTAAGGACATGCTCAGGTCCTATACCTACGCCACTTCTTGGAGCTCCAGGACCGGAAGTCCTCCGACCCCATTGCCGTGTTCGTGGAGAAGACAGAAGCCGGAAACAGTACGGAGATTATTATTGCGGCTAGGAACAGAGGAACAGAGTTGTGCGCGGGAACATCATCATGGGTTGCGGGATTTGGTCGAACTGGTTAATGCTCTCGTCATCCTAAAGCAGCTGAAAAGAAGAGAGAGAATGTTGAAGAATCTCATGCGTTTGAGTTTCCGAATTGTCATGATATTTTTTTTTTTGGCAAACATGTTCACCAGTCTTTAGTACAGATTTTCTAAATTTGGCTATTGTAATTGGTAAAACCCAGTCATTTCTTAGTTTTTGACACGAAAAATCCAAGTGTATTTGATTGCAAAGTAATTATTTCAATAAGTATATATGTTACGTACTTTATCTAATAACTACATTTGGATTGAATTCGCTGCTTGCGTGAAGAATATTTAGCAGTTTGGAATTCTACATTAGATTGAATTCAATTCAATGATCGCAAGAAGAGAACATATGTAGAACTCACATTAATAAGAGCACATATGCTAATTATTCTAATCCATCTACGGAATTCAAACAAGAGCCACTCGCTAATAATTGTAACAGTACCCATGACATTTGGGCACACGCACAAAACAATTCTCTAGGAGAATTTGCAATTTTCTTTTTATAGCAAATTAACCCTCAATTTGGGCATTAAGAGATTTTCAACTCATGGATCGAAGATCATCCGTTCATATCTTATCAACCACATACAAACTACTTTAGATTGGCGACACCTACATAGGCCAAACTTTGGGTCTTTGACAAATTAATTGGTCCATGAAATTTGTAGGGTATTTCATGAGCCACCAGGTTATGAGTCTTCAGGCCCATGTCTCATATTATAAAAAAATTAAAAGAAAAGGACGATAGACTAAGTCCACATGCACATTCCACATAAATTGGAAAATCAATTGGTTTTTCTTTTGTTGCTTCAACTGAGAAACCAATGAGCTAGAGAGTAGGAATGGCAATCGGCTGTGTCACGGGCTCTTGCTTAACATGGCCCCTCAAAGTGAGGACTCGTGACGAGCCGAGCCATGCATGGCCCTTTGCTTCCGAGCCATTGCTCGAGCACTAGCCCAGGCCCAAACTTTGAATGGACTCAATCAAGCCCAATGATTGGCCCATGTGGCTAGGCCAGGAGATTTCAAATGGGGTTTGAAAGACCCTAGCCAGGTCAGGGCCTTTGAGGCCCCAAGGGTCACTGTTGTTCGTCGATCAGTTAGAAGAAGGGAAAAAGAGAATCAAAATTTCCAATAGATTATCGGTGCATTTGGTTCAATATTTTAAAAGTCCATTGAGAAAATGCAAAGCATTTTAACCTAAAGGACTTTAGACAAATGCAAATACCGTTTGATAAATTATGCTTTAAGAAATAATTTTGAGTAAAAAAATACATTTGAAAAGCCCTTTGCATAAAATCTTGACTTTCATTTGAAAGTTACTTTAAAATGATTGCCAAATGGTTCAGTATTTCCCAAGAGACTTTGAAGGTTGAAAGCCCTTTGAGAATGCTGAAACAAACATACCCTTAGAGTGTTTGGCACTAGTCGCCAACAGCGAACTCTCCCAACTCTTCTAGTGTCCCCTGTCCGTCCATGTCGCATAATTACAACTTCACTCAACTCAGCCTGGCTCTCAAAGAACGTACAATGCGGGGTTGAACCTAGGACATCTCACTTCGTGAGGCAGCTGCGCAAAACCTATGGAGACTCACCCACACTATGTCAAACGACTCCCATGGACACCATGCCAACTCCTTTATCTGCCATTGTGTTTTGGGAGGATTAACTCCACAGCAACATACAAAGGTATCTGCAAGTCCGCCTCAACGAAAGACGATTCAATCTCCTAAATATTCAGCAGTTATTTTACAGAGGACAAGAATAGCCACGGGATGCACCAAGAGAACTAAATGATCAGCCACCCAAATTCGTAGGGAATTACAATGATATTCCACAAACAGAACAACCTTGCAAAGGTAAACCTCGTACAGCAGGTCCTATAGCACCAATTACCCGACGATGTTTCCCCCATCTTCCTAGCAGAATCGATCATACATAAAGGATACTGGCAAAAATCCCCTCACCTGCAAGACAAGTGAATTTTTTCTCAACTCTTGTCAGCTTAAAAAGAATTTTGATCATGAACGTAATACGCTAGTGCCACTTCAATACCTGGCGGAATAATTCTAGACTGTACTAGGACACCAGCTCTTTCAGAAACAGATGGCCTTAAGCTAACAAAGCAGGGCTCATTTTCTTAGTCAGGATTGGAGCTTCTAATGGCATGATTAAAGTCATCCAACTCTTTTGAATTCGAACCATATATTGCTTTGATGGTGTCTCTACAGAAACTGCATGCCTCCTTGTTGAACTTCTTCTTATCAATTCCATATAATGACTTGAAAACATCCTCCTCGACCCGACAGAAATAGGGACGGTCTGCAAAATGAAGTTAGAGTTTCATACCAGAAACACTCCATGCACTCTCCATCCCATATTACTGCTGTTGTGAAAGGAGTAGTTACCCGGATAAATTGAGCATTTGCGTGTGCTTTTCTCAAAGTGTACACACCATCCATCTGGACCTATCATGCTTCTGTAAAGCTGAAATTACAACAAGAAAATGAAAAGTCACGCAAACATTATCATAGTGAGCTTAAATTATGCATGTCGCAGTTGCACATAAAACAAGCGTGCGATGCGGCAGAGGTGAAGACACAAGCGATGCACCAAATGAGGTCCTCCTTTGTTTTGCTAAAATATCAAAAAACTAGCCCCCATTTTTCTCTGACTTCTTAAATTTTTAGAGCAAACAGTTGCACGCTAACCGCACAACCTAGCAAACTCACTGGAGGAGGTTTAAATATGCAACCGATAGATCCACCATCACGTTACCACTCCTCTGAGTCATTTCATCAAACGCCTGGTGTGCAGGGGCGATGCAAATGAGAAGCAACCCAAATACAAGTTGAAAAAATCAGACCTCGACGTCACCAGGGTCATCAAAGACTTCTTCGGGAGTGACGAAGGACGGACCCTTGTCCAACTTGCAGCACGCGCCGCAATTCTCCACGCACCGCCACAGGGGCTCTTTCTTCTCGCGACCGAAGCCGGCAAAACTGGAACCGTTGCTGCTCTGTCTGGTCTTCGACGCCGTTTTGGTCTTCGGCCGCGGCCGACGAGTCGCCATGTTGATCGTGCCTAGGCACAAATTCATCGGTGTCGACATATTGCCGAAGGTTTTTTCGACAACAGGATCGAATTTAATGTTTTCTTCTTGTTGGCCGACCACGACGATAGGTCGTCGCTAAAACGAAATGTAAATAAGGTCTGTAAAAATCTGGCGATGAGTGTCGGGGATTATTTGCAACTGTTGAAGATTAGTTTTGCTGGTCAAATGATATGTCTCGAATTTGAATTCCTGAGCAAATAAGAAACTGCATCTCAATAGGTTAGTTTGAGTTGATTTTTTTTTTTAAATTTAAGTAGGTTGTGAAAAAGAAGAAGAAGAGATTCTCTATTTCAGATCCAATCTCTAAAAGGAGGTTTTAGTGTTCAATTTAATAAATTATGTGATAAGATTTATGATTTTTTTTCGTGAATCGAGATATCGTTTGGCAAGAAATTGTGAAAGCTACGAACCGTGTGAATTATTGAGTGTAATTGGTTCTGAGAAGTATTGAGAGTTTTTTAAGTAGTTTGAGTATAACTATAATCACTATTATATCACTTGATTTATAATGAAATCCCATGTTGCTTGGTTTGTAAAGTATATTTTACCAATCATATAAATTTGATGTTCGATTTATTTTTCCTATTTTTTTATTAATTATTTTATGGTTTGTTTTTCATTACAACTCGAATAGCAACGCTAAGAATATTGGAGGAGGAAAAAATATAGCTATAACAACAAGATGTGATTTTCTCAAATCTAAATCAATAGATCAACGCACCACTTGATTGTGGAGCATTTCGCATTGATGCATCTGAGTGGGATAATAGCATAATCAACCGTTAAAAACTAAAGGAGGAAATGATTGCGTGATAGAATTTAATATATAATGAAAATAACAGTTTATTTTAGACAAAAAAAATCACAAATAATTATAAATTGTTGTAGAATTCACTTCTTTAAGACTCTGTAGTTTATAATAAACTGTTATTCTCACAATTTCCCAAAGACTCTTACGCTAGCAAAGTTCATAACGTAATGATGTTATAATTAAATGAGACATATCATGCATCACATACGACAAATATTTAAAGAAAACCAAATAAGATAAAAAAAAATCTTTTTTTTTTTTTCGATTAAAGTAATGTTTCATTCATTTTCACAAAAATACAAGAGAGAAATATCACAATTCAATTGCAAATCAAGACAAAGCCCAAATAACTTCAAAATAAAATAAACTCAAGTTAACAAGATGAATCATCGTAACAAAATTTGGAGTCACCCGCTTAAAGAGCAAATTTGTGACTTCTTCAAACCAAATGCTATGGCTAATAATCAAATTCGTCTTCAGCAATAAACACACACTAAGATCTCCATCTATTGCTACAATTTTGCTGGCGATGTGTGCTTAAGTTTGGCATCCCCAACACTATTGTCGTTTAGAGAAACAAGGTTAAATGAGCACAAATCTAACTCTTGTAAGAGCTTTGAAACTAAACTTGTAAACAATCGGAACCTAAGGGAAGCAAAACCTCAAAATCATACACACAGAAACCCTCAAATCTAGATTAAATCAAGATAGAAACCTCTTCAAAATAGCATAGAGAAGTTTCTAGATCTAGACTCAAGAAAAAAGTTCCACAAAACGGAAGGAAAGCTGAAAGAGAGAGAGAGAGAGAGAGAGAGAGAGAATAAAGAACCAAATCAGCCAAAGAAAAAAGAAAAAGGGAGGGAAGGAAGGTATCTAGCTCAAAGCCTCCGCTCCATGGAGATTAACAAAGAAAACTGTGTAAAAATTAGAGGGAAATGAAAAAACCCTAGGGAAGAGGGTAAAGACAAATGATGTCTAAATTAATAAAATGCTTTAGTTTAGTTAGATTTGTACGGGGAAATTGTCCAAAAAAACATTAAACATATTGTTAACAACCAACTCAATCTTAACTTTTCAATAGTGTTAACGTAGCAATTTCAATTAATTTTGATAAGAATTGCTTACATGGATGTCGGCCGTTTTCTATGTCATGACAAACACTGATGTAGAAGTTTTTTGAATTTGTTTCGAATTTTTCTTGAGGCCACGATGGCCCTAGGCAAGCATGGGCTCTAGGGTCGCAACCTTGGCCTCTATGGTCTTGATTGTGGCTTCCATGGACAAAGACCCAAGCACTTGGGACCTAATTCCAATCTCAATGTGCTTGAGGCACGTGCACTGGGATCTCAAGCCCAACCTTTGTGGACCCAAACCTAGTCTCAATGGACCTAAGCCCAAGCACTAGGGATCTAGGCACGAACACTAGGGTCTTAGGTAAGACCTCTATAAACTTGGGCCTACAGACTAGAGTCCCAAGCACAAGTGCTAATATCTTGAGTCCAACCTCTATGGACTTGGGGTTAAGCGCTAGGGTCCTGAGCCCTACCTCTGGGGACTCGACTCTAGCCTTTAGACCCGTGTCCACTACCAAATGTCTAGGAATGAATATTGAGGTTCCAGTGCCCAAAGATAAAGTTTCAAGTCTAAGCATTGATATCTAGTCATAATTTGGAAAATGATTATGGTTTGTTAAAGAATAAATCATTTTCCTAAATTTGTATGGATTTTCCGTTGAGTAAAAAAATATTTTTTGTTGACTCGTTTTCCTAAATGATCCAAAAGCTGAAATATGAAAAAAAATTGATTCACTTGTTTAAATAGTCACTTATTGTGGTCTTATCATTTAGCAACTTAGGACCGGACTGATCTTACCAAAAAAAAAAAAAAACTTAGGACCGGACGGGATAAGTCTAACTTTTGTTTTTTTTTTTTTTCCTCGGATGATAGATGTATCACGACCTATGAATTTGGCAATCCTAGGCAGCCTGTAGGACCGAAGTTCTAAGATAACCTAGTCCAAGACCAATCTATCAAAAGGGTTTCTTTGGATTTTGAAGATAAAATGACACTTGCCATGGGAAAATTGTCTAAAAATTCAGAAACAATTCAATTCTAAATATTTTAATTGCAATAATTGAATCATAAATCTTTTTAGGTTTTGCCAATTAAATGGCCAATTTTTATTGTTCTATTTTCCTTTTGTGCGTATACAATTTTTTTTTCCTCAGGACGTGATCCAGTGGATGGATCACGACATTTTGCGCCTGGGGAGTGACTCTGCATTTTTGGTTCTATAACACAATAACAAATAAAGTGATCCTAATCCTAATACAAAGATAACAGCGATATTAGGCTTCGTTGGTTCCATGACAAGGAATTTGAATCAAATGGATTTCAATCCAAGCAAGCTCATCCCTTGGAATGAACTTCATTTTCAGTCGTTTGGATTGCACGATATTTGGCCTTCAACCAGAGAATAATTTTGATCGCGAACGATAAGTAGTAGCCGACGAACATCGTTGCAAGCAGAGCCCATTTCTCATGGAACGATCGGACGTTAAATGAGCTACCATCCACGTCCAAACACGACGGAGCATTACCATTTCACATCATATTTCACCCTCTCTCATCAGATTGTCGGCCATGTCGATCAGAGAAAAAAAAAGCAAGAGGTAGTCCTGTAACGTTGCGTACCCGTTGGAACAAATAACTTGGACAGTTCCACCTGCTGGAAATTAGACAAACAGTCTCATTTAGCCGTTACATTTGTCGTGGTACACCAAAAAAAAGAAAGAAAAAGGAAGAGAAACAGACTACAAAACAACCAATAAACCAATTCAAACGACCTTTTTCTTCAAACCAATCTAATTACTTTACTTCCTCTTGTTCTTGCTCCCGTACAAGAGCGTAAAATAGAACAGGACCCTGAAAAAGAACCCCCACGCGATGGTGATCCACAGGCAATCCCACTTGCTGAGGTCCGTGATCCCTTGCGTCCGCAGTATGTCGACCCCGGTGGTCACGCACGTCGACCCGGTAAGGTTCATGCCCAGAGTGCTGCCCATGTTCGTCAGCATCCTCAGCTTCAGCGCCTCTGGCACCACCGCGAGCGGCGTGTTGTCGAACATCTGCACCCCGCGCACGAAGCACTTGGCCGGGTCGTCGAACTCGCTCTGGAGCACGCTCTCGTACGGGTACTTCACGAGCGAGAGGTAGTGGAACCATATCCAGTAGGGGGGGATGCGGTTCCGCGAGATGAAGAAGCCGCTGAAGAGCAGGAAGTAGGCAAGGATGGCGACCACGATGGTGAACCCGAGCATGACGTGGGAGACGACCCCGGACAGGAAGGTCACGAAGGAGCTCCCCGCCCAGAAGGCGGCGAAGATGGCATAGAAGAAGAACATGAACCCTGAAAACCCGCCCGCGAGGCCCACGGGCCAGAAGGTGGTGGCTGCGAAGGCTAGGGAAAGGATGACGAGGGAGGGGACGGAGATGATGGCGTGGGCGAGGACGTAGGAGTAGCGGCGGTACGCATTGTACGCCGTCTCCCGCATGAAGATGTAGCGGTCCTGGAGGAAGACTGGAATCGCCTCCGCGCAGGTGTAGAAAGTGGTCGACATGGCGAAGGCAAAGAAACCGAGCCGCTCCTGGACGCCCTTTGGCGAGTTGTCGAGGTGGCGGAACATGGTCGCCAGGATTATCCCTGTGACCATGACAGCACCAAACCGGATCCCAAAGAGCTCCGGCATCCGCCGAGAGTTGGTCATCGACCGCTTGGAGATCACCAGCATCTCCATCCAGAAAGGGTTTGCGAAGGTCGGGACCGAGACGACTTGGTTCGAGTCGCCGGCGCTGCCACCCGAGACAAGCTTGCCCCTCGAGACACTCGCGCTGATGGCATCCTTGAGGGAGGGTTTTGGTCCTGTCCACGTTATGTCGCCGTTCCGGAGGCCCAATAACTGTTGCTTCGCTTCCCACGACTTGTTGAATTCCACGATGCTCTTTGTCCCGCCTGGAGTCTCTTCGAGCTCGCGGATTAAGTCAAGCACAAACTCGGTCCGGTTCTCATGCTCTGGGATCGGATGCCCGAACTCGGCGAAGAACTTGGGCAAGTCGGCCGGCGAGCCATTGAAGACTGTGTTCCCACGAGAGAGGAAGATCAGCCTGTCGAGGAGGCTCATTATCCGGTAACTTGGCTGGTGAACTGACATGACTACGATACTCCCACTCTGTGCAATCCGCTGCAGTACCTTCACCACCATGAAGGCGCTTGTCGAGTCGAGGCCAGAGGTCGGCTCATCGAGGAACAGGATGATCGGGTCGTGGATGATGTCGATGCCGATGGAGACACGCCGCCGCTCTCCGCCGGATACGCCGCGGTGGCCTTCGTCACCGATCACCGTGCCCGCAGCATTCCGAAGGCCAAGCTGATCAATAAGCACCTGGACCCGGGCCTTCTTCCGCGACTTGGAGAGCGACCGTGGGAGCCGGAACTCGGCGGAGAACATGAGCGTCTCCTCCACCGTCAGCATCGGGAAGAGGAGGTCATCCTGCATGACATAGGCTGATATCACCTTCAGAAGCCGCGACTCTAGAACTTCGCCGTTCAGCGTGATGGCACCTCCAAGGCTTTCCTTCGAGATCCGGTCCGCAAGGGCGTCGATGAGCGTCGACTTTCCTGAGCCACTCGCGCCGAGAACGGCCATTATCTCCCCTTCCCTGGCCTCCCCGGAGATGTCGTTGAGCAAGACCTTGGTGCCGGCCCGCCCTGGCAAGCCCGCACCATCGCTGGACTTCTCGCGGCCGAGCAGCGATGAGAAGCTGAGCTTCCGGGGGATGTTGACGCTGTAAGTCAAGTTCTTGAAGGAGAGCACGAAGGGATAGGCCGCTGGCGCGGAGACGGAGGAGGACGCCAAGGAGGTCATCTGGAGGACATGGCTCGATGGTGTTGAAGGCACCTCGTCGCCGTCTTGAGCTTCTTCAACCCTCCTTAGGAGCTCGGCGAGGGTCGAGGAGGAGCCATTGGACTTGGCTTTGCGGGAGTATCCTTCGAGCTCGATCCGCTGGGTAGGAGTGAAGAGGGGCAGGTTGTCACCGGCGAGGGCTTTAGGTTTCGCCGACAACATCAGCGGCGGCAGCGACATGGGAGGTGCGTGAGGGTGGTTTGTTCTTGGGGTTTAGTTAGAGAGAGGCCGGCGTAGAAATGCTTTATAGATAGCAAAAGAGAGAATGTAAGGGAGGATAGTGAGGTTTGGTGATTCAAGTGTCCAACCGGTGTCTAACTTGTTTTAGTAGGTGAGAAAGTTGTGCTTGCAGATTTTTATCGTAAGTTTGCATCACTCTTCCTTCTTTTGATTTCGACCGAATATAGTGCATGAAGAGAAGACCTGAGGCGATGTGAGAGTGAGAGACATTTTAATTTTGAAATTCAATGTTTTAGAATATCTTATTGGGAAAAAACCACAAAAAAACCCCAAACTTTGTCCAAAGTGACGAATTTACCCCAAATTTTTTTTCGTGACATGAAAAATCTCGAAGTTTGCTAACTGTGACACATTTATCCCAAACTTTTTTTTGTGACATAAAAAACCCTAAACTTTCATTTGTGTAACACATTTACCCTAAATCATATGGGCATTTTGGTCTTTTTGCTTTTAAAAACTTTTTTTTTTCTTCTTTCTTCCCTTCCGCCATGGCTGGTAGAGGGAAGCCAGCGTGTCGGCCGAGGGCACCCTCGCCCAAGTTTGGCGAGGGCACCACTCGCTAGGCTCTCGTTGACATCCTCGCTAGATCTGGCGAGGGCACCTCTTGCCCAATGCCGGTGAGGGCCTCCCTTGCTAGATTTGGGGAGGGCACCCCTCGCTTGATGTCGATGAGGGCCACCCTAGCCAACCCAGGCGAGGGCAACCCTCACCCGACGTCGGCGAGGGCAACCCTCGCTGGATGTTGGCTTCCCTCTACCATGGCCAGTGGAGGGAAGAGAGAAGAAAAAAAAATAGAAAAAATAAGACGAAAATGCCTTTAATGGGGTAAATGTGTCATAGTTTGCAAAGTTTATGGTTTTTCATGTCATAAAAAAAAGTTTGGATAAATTTATCACTTTGGGCAAAGTTTGGGATTTTTTGTGGTCTTTTCCCTATCTAATTTGGCAGAGATGTGCTAGTTTTTGTGTCTTAACATGATGATACTACTTTTCAAGAAGAAGTGTATACATGATGCTCTTCTCCTTTAGGGAATTTTGCTGATGAAAGTATTCCTCGTTATGAAGGACATCTTCTAGAGAAAACTCATGTAATAAATCCTTTTTCGGCTCCTGTGGTACGGTATTAAATATGGTATATAACATGTGCAAGAAGAAAGTTTTCTTATCGAAATATAACATGAACACCTTGAGCGAGTTGAAGATCCTCTACACCGTATCAGACTTCAATGGCGAAGATTCAAATCAACGATTCATGATGTGTGATAGACATAATCCGGTAGACCTTGTTTCATAGGCGCAAATCAGTGGAACATAAGTAATGCCTGAGAAATCTGAATTGCCAAAAGGCATATTCGTTGGCAATGACAATTATTGAGTTGGTGGAGTCCAAAGCAATATCCAAATGCTGTTTTCCTCCAATCAGTTGCAGAATATTCGAGTCTTCGAATGTACAACCTTATAGATAGGATTCAATGGACCATAGGTTCATAAGCATACGACCTTATATTTCACATGGTGCATCAGTCTTTTATCAACTGTTGTTGGTAAGCACTTCTTATACCGGACTTTTCAGAGAACAAGCTAAATTCCCGAGTTGCAGCAGATGAAATATAGACATTTCGTTAGAAAAGTTTGTCGAAATACTACAAAGTTTCGATGAGGATTGAATTAGGTACCCAGCGGCTGAGAGCGGCTGCCACCGCCAGCCCCTCGGTCTGTCCCAGTGGTATCTTTTTACTGGGATTCGAAGTTAACCCAGAAGACACATATCTTTCCCTTTCGTAGTTCCTCTCCCTTGACCCTGTAACGTTGCTTTCAGTTTGACTTTGCAACTCGCACGATAACATAGCCCAGTCCTAAATGCAACAGTACATAAACCTGTCCATTACGACTCATGGTCATTGCTGGTTTTCTTTCACTCCATCTTCAAGTTTCTCTCACCACAGGAATCAAAATTGCACACGCCCATGTTCTCGAAAATATTATAATTCTCCGCATCCAACTCAAGTTGCGTTCATACCATCCTTTGATTTCATTAGTCTATGTTACTTATAACAAAATTATTCGATCTTGGTTGGACGTCACAATCAAAGGACGCCCCCCGTTACCATCGCGTTTGATAAATTAAAAAGTCCAACTTTAGCAGCGACCGCCAACGGTGGAGCAAATTTCTGCACCATGCATGGTGGCCAATATTGAAACGGCGTGTCGTGCGATGTTTACTAATATTATAATACTACGAAGGGGGGTGGCCGTTTCGCGGTGAACCGCACCCTCCTAATCCGATATCCACACGCTTCTATTTGCTTCACGAAATGTGAGAAAGAGTAATGATGGTTCTTGGCCTGTGAAGATGACCATACAAAACGAGGTTAGGTGAGGGTGTTATATCTGCTGCGGACCGGACTTGTGATTTGGGGGAGTTGCATCTACTGTGGACTCGGCTCTCGTATGTGCCTACCTGAAAGTTTCCCCCATTCCATGTGGGGAGAAAGAGACAGAGAGAGAATCGTGCGAAACCATGTGAGGTGTACATTCTTTAACAAAAATATGTAAGATTGGTTTATGAGAATTATGGGCTCCGTACAATACATGAATACAACTCAAATATGGTACGGGTTTATTAAGAGACGCTTGTTCTTGACGTGGTCAGGCTCGGATCTTAACTCAAAAGTCAAAATGGACATGTTGTCATCCATTTTTATAAGAAAAATGCTTTGCGAGGGAAAAGTGTTAAAAAAGCTCTAAACCTATTGTATTTATACAAATTTAGTTATAAATATTTTCACGTTAATATCAATTTAGTCCATTCAATCAATTTATGTCAGGATTTACAAATGTGGATATTAGCCATCTTACATGACATTACCTAGCTAGCATTGATATGAAAACATTTTAATATTTTTTGTGAATTTTAAAATTTTTGATTTTTTTTTTTTTTTACTGATGGTCACTAGACATGACTAGCAAGGGATGGCCTTGTCTAGACTAGGGTCGTCCTCACCCTCACCGAGCCACGGCCTGTGATTGGTGGCTGGTGACTAGCAACTAGCAAAAATAAAGGGGAAAGAAAAAATAAAAAAAATTGTAAAAAAATTGTTAAAAATATTCATATCAATATCTTGATCGTATCATATAAGATGATAAGCATCTACATCAATGATTTCTAATTTAAATTGGCTAGATGGACCGCACCGATATTGATGTGAACATTTTAAAGCTAAATTAGTTCAATTGAAAAGTGTAAAAATGAATTAGTACTAATGCAATAAATTTAGAACTATTTTTTTTTATACTTCCCCCTTTGTGATTAATCTTTTTTTTTACATTTTTTTTGGTGATAACGTGAAATGATATGAATAAAGGACACGACAGAAATATGAATCGCCGGCCCTATTCTAGATAAAGTGAAATACTAAATGTACATCATTATCGAAACTCACCGGTTAAGTGATGTATACGACCTGTTATTGTCGAGTATTGAAATAAATGAAACATGTGCATCGAATGAGTGGCTTGTTTAACCACCCGATATGATATTGTCGCTATCACCTAGAGAAAAAAAAAATTAGCAAGATTTCTTGGCAGGCTCGGGTTCTCCGATACGATAGTTTATTACTTCCTTTCAATGTCAAAGTTTAATTAGCATAGGAGGAGGTCAAATCTATTGGTAAACTGACTTCTTTGACAGAGTTCGATTAGTCAAACGTATTTTGTAAATTAATGCGATTCATTTTGGTATCACAAAAGAAGAACACTAATCTCTCATGATTTTAAGTACCATATGATTTGTAATATAATTAAAAAAAAATCTTCTAGGTTAAACCTAAGAAAAACTTGGGCTCTTAAAGGGTTTCCACTTTTCCCTTGATGAGGTTTCCCAGATGCAATCATGTTTGATATTTTTTTAAATATATTTGCAGATGAATGTTTACGGGTAAAAATTTCTTTATTAATAGATTTCTAGCTTATGCACAAATGTTTGGAAAGAAAAGAAAATTTGAAATTGGCTCGACTCTTCTTTCGTAGAGACAACATGGATGAGTAAAAAATTATGGATGAAAAAAGCATTTCGACTATACTTTTCATTTTGAACTCTGAGTCGATCCTAGAGGATATTTATCTGGTTAAATTTTTACTTTTTATTCTTTCATTAAATTAAGTTTTGCGACAGATAGCACTTTGAACTTTTTTTAACTCACTACAGCCAAAACTTTCTTGACCTATAAATGTAAACATATATTTAACTTATAATTTTTTTGTAAATTTTTTATTCGAACACCATTTTATATTGAGGCAGAAAAGCCAAAAAGTGCTGCTTACTTTTGCTTAACCCTAAAGAGACAGCCCGGGGTTGAACCCTGTGAAGCCGCAGGATGACTTCCAGATTAATAGTATTATCTAATTTCATTTTATGAGATCAAGTTAATCACAGTTTATTAATCTTTTGGCTAATACTGAATTCTATTAAAACCACATAATTTTTCTATATGATTTTTAATCTATCATTGATCTTATTGTTTGCATTATCCCATAATGAGCTTGCAATTTTTATTTTTTATTTTTAATTTCAAAATCTGAAATGATGGGCTCAAGTGATTATCCTCGATCTGAAACGTCCCTTCGTTACCTTAGGCTCAACTTGGGATTATCTGGCCAGAAAACAAATTGATATGTTCGGCCTGGCCCAATTTCAATTGGTTCGTTGGGCCAAACCTGTGACATCTGGATGGTATTATTAACATTTGATCTTTGTTACAAGAATACCCAAAAATTAAACAAGAAAGCCCAATAAAATAAAGTCTTGAATTCAAGTAAATAGTTCTGTAAGTTTGCTAATGCATGAATCCTGACTTTTACAAGCACTGATCCGAAGTTTGTCAAAACTGCAATCGTGTCAGCGCCTGAATCCCACTCGTGTAATTACTGGCAATGTACCATTTGTAAGTCCTTGGTAAAATCAATCTTATGGAGCTTTCCTAAATAATATTTTAAGCATCGCTAGATAACAAAGGATGCATACATAAATCTCTAGCAATTTCCACATACAGACAGGTTGGGTCAATCATAGCCAATGCATGTAGTCTCATCATATCCTAACAATACAAAAATGCTTTCCATATGCAATTTTTATCAAATTCACCAAGAGTCCCATCATAATCATTAATCGACACCTAAAGAAACACATTCATGACCAATGATGTCAAATCATCAATTTTCAGCGCATTTTGCAAACCCCATCATAAGCTCCAATAGCCCACCAAAGAACCATTCCCCCACTCATGATCTTCCATGGAAACTTGAAGCCACTTTCATAATGGCACATTATTTATTTTGAGGAATATCCTAATTTGAATAGACTAATGTTATTTGAGTCATTTATGTAGATGATAATTTTATTTAGGAAATAATTCTCTGATATGATGAAGAGCTAGACCCTATTTGCATCAACTATAAGTATGGGGCACTCTAATATTTCCTTTCATATGCTCTCTCTCTCTCTCTCTCTCTCTCTCTCTCTCTCTCTCTCTCTCTCTTTTTCTCTCTCATACTATCTTTGCTTCCAATCTACGCTTTCACTACATGTCTACTCTCTATTGCTATATATTCCCCAAATAGCAAAAACTGGACTAAGCCGAAACCCATCTCCAAAGCAATGAGCTCGGTGTGCATAACGAACTGCCTAAACGACACTGTGTGCCGCGACCCCCGAGTCCCGGTCCGAGCCACATACGTGAATCTCTACAAGTGGCCCGAGTCCGATGCTGACTTCGTGCGCTCGGTGACTGCCCAGGGCCAGGACCAACACCGCTACCGTGCCAAGGTCGTCGACAGCATCTCATGCCGGCAGATGTACCTGAGGAGCTATCCTTTTTCCAAGGAAGAAGAGCAAGTGAGCAAGACCAAGTGCTTCGGTGGAGAGAGAAAGAGGGACGCCAATAAGGAGACAACCAGAGGAAGGACAAGGGGGAACAAGAGATGTACGATGTTAAGGAGGGTGAGGGAGTTGTCTTGGAGTACTGTGTCTAGGATCTTCCACAGGTTGCTCTCTTGCTCTGCTAGTGTTGATATTGTGGAATCCAAGTTAAAAGAGGGAAGGAATTGATTCAGAAGTCACTTGGTTTGCTATGAGTAATGTAAGTAAGAATGTAAAAGAACACTCTTTATTCCTTTCTTGCTATATTGCACTATAAATTCTCTCTTGCATCATGATAAGCGTGAATCATAAAAATCGTTAACTTTTTTTTTTTTTTGGGGTATTTGAATCGTTGCATGAAGTTTTTTAGTAAGAGTATTTATTCTGTACCCCGCCAGTGTTTGGTGCAGAAAATAATTTCCATTGAATGTGTTTCTAAGTATCCTCATAAGAATTTGTTATAGTTGGTGAATTATGAATATGGACATCTTTGCAAACATCGTTTCTACGTTGACTGGCAAAACAACAATTTCTTTGAACAAATTATGGTTTCTTAGAGACAACTCCTATATATGCATTCATATGTCTCATCCTCCTATACATATGTTGGAGGAAAATTAGTGTACTGGTTATAAACTTATGATACTTATGTCAAATCAGTTATAAACTTTTTAATTTCGTCAAGTTTGTTCTAAACCTTTGTGGGAAATTCCAATATAATCTATTCAGCCATTATTGCTAGAATTGCTAAAGTAACAATTCGGTCATCGCTAAACATCTTACATGACACACCGTTATGTCAACGGTTTCCTATGAAAATTAACTGGAAAGACTACATTAACATTTCACGCAAATATTAGGACTAAATTGACAAAATTGAATAGCTTGAGACTGCATTAACATCCGTGGCTCCCTAAATGCTGTCACTGTTCCTAGTTCACCAAATATGGAGGGCATAAATGCAGTCTCTCGTGGCATATGAAGGAAAAAGAAAAAAGTAATTATTGCAAAATTGAAGTTATCCGAGTCTTATGGCTTGAGGCATAGGCAAAAACACAAGTCCAACTGCATTTATGGCCTCCACATTTGGTGAGCTAGTAATGATACCAACGTTTGTCCAGGAGGACGAGACTGATGACTATACACAGGGGTTGTCTCTAGTCATAATCAAAGCAGTTGATGCCGTTTGATTTCGCCCTCGTAGTACTCGTCTTTCTGGTTTGGTTTTTTGTTATTACCTTTACTTGCATTTGGCTCGCTCCAAGTAGTGACAAGTTATCATTCACGAGTAGTAAATCCAAAGTGGGAGACAGTGACCTCCGCCAAGTGCGTACGTCTTTGGCACAGAATGTCTCGAGAGTATGGACAGCGTAGCAATTGGGTTCCGAAGTTTGCTGGCATTGGCCTTTACGAACATTACATTTTATGCTATTGATTTTGAAGCACTTAGATAGCATGAAGTCCAATCCACGACATTGATGACAGATCAATATGAAATGACCGATTATTAAATGAACTTAGTTTATGCAAGCCCAACTATCCGGGTCTCACGTGAAGTCTACCTAATCTAACTATTCTTATTGGATAAGTTACATGAACCAGTTGAAGCTAATATAATTTTTTTCTAAAATTGTGATAACATAAGATCCATATCTCAAACAAGAAAAGTGTTAAAAAGCATTTATGGATACTAATTTCCATTGCGATTGGAATCTTATAAAATTGGGCTAGTAAATTTATCTTGTAATACGACCCCATAAGATCAAAATACCCTCACTCTTTTATGCGATTTAGGCATCATAACCCGCACAAGAAAAAACCCTGATTTTCCCCCTCTTTTATCTCTATCCCATCTCCCAGACAGCCCGCCTCCGTCAAGCCACCATAGCGTCTGTGTCGCTATCGCAGCCTCGAACACGTTTCATCGTTATGGCACCGCCCATTGTCGGCACTCCACCTGCTGGGCACCTCATTATCCATTTCCCCTACCCCTCATTGAGGATTGCAACTGAAGAGGTCACGACCACTGTCGACGCTGCCCAATCACGACGAGGCCAGGTCTAGGCTCAGTAATGCTAGATCCGGCGTTATGAGCCTGACTTGATAACCTACGAGGACAGGACGGATATAGATTCAGATGGAGAGATGGTCGGTGCTCGTGGGGTCGGTGACAACGAGTGCGTGCGAGGTCTCGCAGCGGTGGCGTGGTGACATGGTGTAAAGGGATGTCACGACTGGGAGTAGGTGGGTGGATTATGGTCCAACTGCTTGCAGATGTAGGAGGACAAGGGTGGCTCGGGCTGGGGCAAAATGGGAAGTGGGGAAAACAGGGGAAAACGAGAGAAAAGAGGCCAATTGGTCCGAGCAGTTCCTTTCCTAAATAATGTGTCCAAATCTTTGGGGATTAATTTATTACGATATGTCCAAATTTTAGGGGATAAATAAATCATTAAATTAATCCCCTTTCAAATCAGAGGATCTCAACTAGTGCTGGAATACTTAGTAATAGGAGCACTAGGCTCGCATATGTTGTCCAATTAATAAATCCCCTTTCAATTCAGAAGATCTCAACTAAAGCTAGAAGATTTAGTAATGGGAGCACTACGGTAGGCATATGTTGTCCAATCAATGCAACAGGAAACGCAAGTTCCACAATTGAAACAAATATTTTGAACATGACCATCCACATGTGAGACGCGTGCATCACTGTGTTCTCATCGTATTAAAAAAACGCCATCATTTCATGATGATAAGAAGAACAATCACATCTAATGAAATTGACTAATGACCTCACCACTTATGGTCAGTGATGTCCTAAACGTGTACCATTGATTGCCAGATAACCCTCTCTAATTCTCTCGCTAGCACTAACTGATCTGACTCCCATTTGAACGACAGTGATGCGGACACTGCGGAAGAGGTCATAACTTGGCAACAACCTACCCATCACGGCCAAATCACTGGACCGACTCGTTACCTGGAGCAATTTCATTGGCTTGCGCATTCGCTCATTGGTTTAAGAAACAGTTGCAGTTGCAATTCCAAAGTGAGGAACAAGTTGAGGCCATAGCTTGGGTTGCTTGACCAATTGCCTTAATCCACCGTGCATAATCCTTGTGCTGATCTCTCCCTCGGTCTACCTTGTCAGTAGCTGGTCAATGGCCAGTTCCAACAAAATGCTTGTTCTCCTGCTTTAACACTATGTTGGCTTTCTCTTTAATTCCCTTTTTCTAGTCCAAAGGAATGTGTAGCAAGCATCAAAACGTTTTGCAATGCCTGATCTTGTATGGTTTATATGAAATGGGGGTAGAACTTTTGAAGATGTCCACCCCCAGTTCATGTCCCAGCAGAAACTTCACGCAAACCGAATGAAACCATAGTGTTGCGGCATTCTGCTTAAGATCACTCTTGGACCAAGTTGAATGCAATGTCAGTTCTACACATTCATACTCGAGAAGGTAGCTAGATAAAGTGCAGACATCAGTCAAGACAGGTTTTGGCAAGAAAACCCAGTGGCCATGGTAATTATCTTAAACTAGGTTATCATTCTCTCGCACCAATCCCTTTGCAGTAACTGCAATAGAATATAGGAAGATTGCTCAAGGTGCAGTTCTTGCATGCATTCATCGTATCTCCGCTTCTGATGTTGAGCTCTAGATATGGTAGCCCCATGTGATATAAACATCCGTGTCTAGTACACTGTCTGCAAAGCTGTCTTACTTAGAGGTGATGAACGGATATCTTCTACCAGGGCATTGGCCTCAACTTTGCCTATCAAAAAGTCACTGGACTCAACATTGAAAAACCACATTCTGAATCTACTGAAATCATTGTGCCAAGTCATCTTAATTGAGGGGTACAAACATTAAGGCATTCAGAGTAACTCAGTATTTGTAAACAAAACTCTGTTACGCAGCATGCCAAAGGCAATAGGTACACAACTCATATCCAATTCTCCACGCTCTCGGTCAAGTACATGCATAGTAAAACAGCACCATCACTTCAAGGGATGATGGTGAACAGAGGCATATACCAGAGTCGTTTTACCTAGCTCATTCACTAAGGATCACGCCATAACAAAGTCGTCTGACACGGCATGAACAGGCCCATATGAATATGCTCAGATCTCATAAAGAAATCATTTCTTCGAAAGTCAGCATAAGAGTAAAGCACTAGATGCTTTCATTTTCCATTTTGTATCATGCATGCCAGGCTTTCAATTCTAAAAGGGAAAATACACTGGCCCAAATTATACAGCGGGCAATATGTACTTATAATGAGCAAATGATCCTAATGTTATGTATCTAGGGTCAACCTAATCTAAAATGCAAACATTTGAGTCCATATCTCTTAACTCACACTAAGCTTGTATTTCATTTAACACAAGCTGTTTTTACCATAATAGCTGCAATTACTAAGTTGAGATATCTCCACCAAGTACGTAAGAATCGAAGTCCTCAGCAATGGAGATGTAGTCTTCCTCAGACAAAGGAACAACAAGCACACACTACCTGCTTAGGATGGTGGGTAACCCTTCCATGACACTTCACAAGAGCACGGGAAGTATATCTGTATTTTCTCTGCACTTCCTCTCATTATGCTTGTCTTATCACCCATCAAACCTCCCTCCCTAGTGCTCTCTCTCTCTACAATCCATATATACAGCTAATCTACACTCCCAAGGAATCAAACTAACATAACCTGATTTCATTCTAGAGATTCATAAAAAATTTAAGCACACAGGTAACACGTATTTCAAGGAACTGCATATCTGGGGAGAGCGTGTTATGGGTGACCTCATTGCATAGTTCAGGAAGCACTTGTGTGTGAGAAGTAAACTGAACTCTCTTAGTGAATTTGCTACTACAATCACTGATGTATAACTTTTGTATAGCCTAATAGCACATCATATCCAGGGTACAAAACTCGACTCTATAATGGTTAATAGATAGAGCTAAAATGTCTGATAAGACACTGATTAATAGTTACACGAAAAGGTCCCCTGTTTTCTGAACAAAGAAAAGAGATGGAGGGCTCCTTCACTGAAACACCTCAATAACCAGACAACACAGAGAAAGTCGAGTTTGCACGAGCACAAATGCAGAAAAGGATTCCAGCATCATCAACCTGTATCTCTTAAGGTTGTCTAGAGTAATCACGAATTAAACTGAAAATCATCACATTATGATCAGGGAACAATTACAAACAGATACAAACAGGCAGAATATCGATTTAAATCAAAGATCGAAACTCAGAGACATATACGGAGAACATAGATTGAACCAATTATAAAACAAGATTTCACAAAGAGTGGGGTGATAAGAGAAGTAAATCATGAAATACAAATGCTATTTGCTCGCTAATTGAAAGAAAATGGGGCGTGTTAAAACAGGAGTTGGGACAGCAGACCTGATGCAACAGTTCTATTGCACCCACTAATTGATATTCCAAAGATCATCTTGTCCTTCAGCGTGGATGCATCACGATCGCCCAAAACACAAGCAACAAAAACCTTGCCACCTCAAGAGCTCAAAGCTCGAACTCCTCTTCCCGCAGGGCCATTTCAGCTTCCTTCTCCTCCTCTTCATCAAGAGCAACACACTCATTCCTCTCCACCGGCCTAAACATGTAAAACATCACGGCGTAGAACGCGAGGCTCGCCGTCTCCTTTGCTGCATTACTCACCTATTGATACTTATACGCTGCAATCGTCCTCAGAGCGAAAACCACGATCCTCGTGAAGTAAAAGTACCCGATCACCACGATGTAAAACTGCCTAAACCCCTGCAGTTTCGCCAAGTTCTGAGCAGCCCTGCCTACCGTCTTCGAGGTCTCCCTCGAGGACCTAATCGACCACACGATGGGGAATATAATTGCAAAGCAGCAGATGATATCCACCAGCAAGAACACCTGATTCCAAGTGACCTAGTCACTAATGAAAGGCCCGGTCTCCCCAATCACATCGGAAGCCAAATTCGCCGACACCTGGGGCGGGATCACGATCATCAACACCTTCTTCTGCCTCTCTTGCAAGAATGGCTTCAAGAACGACCACCCCATCCCGATCAACACGATCACCGCGAACAACAGGATGACGCGAATGAACTGGAAGATGCAGAACAAGACGACCCAACCGTAGTGGGCGGCGCGGAGAGCTCCCGGAAGGCGAAGAGGAGGAGGAGGACGTAGTGGGAGTCGAGGACGCAGAAGCGCGGGTTGCGCTGGAGCTCGAGGAGGACCTGGAGGAGGGACTCGTCGGAGAGGAGGAAGAAGCCGAGGCGACGGGGAGGGAGGAGGCCGAGACGTTGACTTGGCCGGAGACGGTGAAGCCGAACTTCTCGAAGAGGATCATGGGGGGCGGGGGTCAAAGGCGATGATCAGGGTCTTGATCTCGGCGACGGCCGGGGAGAGGAGGAGGAGGAGGAGGAGTAGGACGGGCGGTTTGGCCATTCTGAGGCGGTGGTTACGGCGGCGACGGTGGCGGTGGCGGTCGCGGAGGTGTTTTTTTTTTTTTTTTTTTGCTAGAAGGAAATGGTGTAGCTTTGACTGTTGACCGGAGATGGAATGAGATTTATTCCGTGGTGGGGCCCCAAGATGTTTCCTGATTTTAAACTCGTTTCTCTTCTTCTTCTTTTTTTTTTTTCGTCGTTCAACGGAAAAGTAGGGAGTTAATAGAATTTTTTTTTAGATTTTTTTTTTGGTCGAAGAATTATTTTTTAGATTGAAGGTTGAAAAAGGTAGCATTGCTTCGCGGAGAAGAAGACGGGGGAGATCTCGCACGATTGGGAATTAAAAAAGTTCAAAAAAAGAATAAAATTAAAGAGATCCTACCAACCTTTCTTCACTCGCAATCTATTTACCTGCATAATTCGTGCGATCTTATAATCCATAAAAAAAAAAAAAACTCCTTTTAATGGTCATTTCAAATATTTAAAATTTTTCTCACTTTTTAGTCTTGAGATACTTTGACACGATCTTCCAAAATGGGACAATTTCTGCAGCCTTTTAAGTTTTTTCAAAAAAAAACACCTTCACGAATCTTGCTTGGCTACTCCTGTGGATGATAACTTGTGACATAATTGTCAAATAATGGTACCTTATTATATTTAATTGTTATGGCTTTGATCAAAAAATTGATTTTCTGATGATTGTTGGATTTAGGTTTGAATTTGTTCTTTTGCTCTGAGATATAGGTTTGAATTTAAGTGACAAACAAATAAGGAAAAAGCTCTCTCCATATCAATTTCTCTGGGCCATTGGTTGCAAATTGTCAATGCTAGCATTCGAGGTAATAATGGTGGCTAAGAAAGGGCATTCATAATGGCTGTAAGATGGTGAGAAAGAGCTTTCTTGTTGTCTTTGTCATTTAAATTTAAACTTAAATCCAGCAATGGCCGATTTGTCGTTAAATAATGTGTGGTGACAATTTGGCATCCACACAAGCAACCTAGAATTTTTTACGCAATTTTTTTTATGAAAAATTTAATGGATGTCAAAATTGTCTCCCGAGTTAAACATTGGGCTCTTTCGAAAAACTTTTGAAAAATCACGTTAAGAATGTCTCATAAGTAAAGAATTGTGCTATTTTTAATTGTGCTCAATATAGATATCTACAAGACCTCCAGCATATGGCCCACACGGCAAAACATATAACGTCGAGAACAACTTCAAAAACAAGTTTACAAAAATAATAGAAAAGAAAGTCATAAAATTTTGAATCGCCTTGTACGGACAAACTATGATGATGATGCATGTTTTTTATATATCCATTATTATGCGGCAAATACATATGATTTATGGATATGACACTTTCATAGTCATTACAATGTACTATGCGCGGCATCCTTCAAGACATGAACAATTAAAATAATCAATGATTAACATGTAGGAGGTTGAAACTTAGAACTTTGTTGGATTACCCCAAACTAATTTTCAACCATCAAAAATCATAAACTGGTATATTTGTGACAATTTTACTCTCCGTTAGTTTTCGTTACCATGAAAAGCTACAAATCGGTATATTGGAGACAAAAGGAAGGTAAAATCCCAAATTAGTATACTCGTCGACTATTACATTTCATCTAACTCAGTAATTTTGGGATAAAATTTAATGAAAACTAACAAATGGTAAATTTGTTATAAGTGTACCATTTTAGGTTTTTTTTTTTTGGTGATATTAACCCTAAATATTATATCATCTAATATGGTGTATATGAACGAGGCAGTTGTTACCATCTTTATTTGCATAATTACATTGCTCAATTTGGGAATTCGCGGACTTAATAATTCAAAATGATTAACTATATGTTTTGTCAAGATAACTAACGCGATTTTCACAATGAACTGAACTTACCTAATTTTAAATTGAAATAAAATGTCAATTCCTCCATTGTGTTAGAAACTACCTTATTCTTTTGTAAAATTTGCACGAACAGTTCAAAATGAGAAAGGTTATAGTGTCTCATCTATACAAACTGACCATGAAGGAGAATTCAAAAACCAGAACTTCTCATAACTCTGTAATGAACTTCTACTCAGCCTATACTCCTTAGCAAAAATGATGTCATAGAAAGGAAGAATTGCCTTCCCAAGAAATTGCAAGAACCGTGATAGAGAGTGGTGTTCCTATCTACTTTTGGCTGAAGCGGTTGTTACTACTTGCTATGTCATGAATTGAGTATTCTCGAGACTTTAGGAGCAAAAAGAGAGAGCTCTTATCCATGATGAACTTGTAAAATATTCTTGAAGAGTTGTTAGTCTTTGTGGTGCAATGCCTCTTTTCTGGGATTGTTCGGGCAAGTGCAACGGTGGAATAGTAGGTGCAATAATAATTCCCCTTCATAGTGGCAAGCAAGGCTCATGTGTTTTTGTAATGGGTATCAATGCTTTGGTTGAATATGGCAGGGTTGTTTTGGCTGCCGCCGATCCTCCATGTTCTTCGACTAGTTGAGAGGTTGGAATGCTCTTGCTCTGTGTTTCTTCAGTAGATTCCTTAGGTTGTTGTGTCAAGTTGATCTTTGATCGTATGCAAGAAGATTTCCTAAATGATTTTTGGGAGACACACGGCTTAGGACTCAATTTGAGAGAAATGAAAAGATTGTGTAGAGGAGAGAGGGAAATGGTTAGAGTAATATGCAAAGAGTGATTTGAGATAAGAGAAATGGGTTGAGAGGAGCAATTTCCACAAGGAATTGTCCTGTGTACTATCTCCTTATAAATAGGAGTAGTTTAGCCATAATTAGAAGGTTATTCGCTATTCACAATAATAGTAACTTTCTGATTAATTTTTAAGTGGTTAATACCATAAAAAAATCTTTAACTAATATGCATATGGCAAATTTATCACAAATTAATTTTTAACTGTAAAAGACCCTAAGTTGATAGGAGTGATCGATTTCCGATCCAGTCCGGTTCCTTATTTCCAGGATTGAAAACTAGACTGACTAATGATGGAGCTAAGAATCGGATCGAACCATCGATCAGATCCAGTTCCAATTGTGAGAGGCTCAAGGAAACCGACGATAATCTATTTCCCATCCCCTTTTGAAAAAAAAATCGAAAGAAAAAAAGAAACATTTGCTCTTTACTCATCAAAAAGACCAAAATGCAACAAAATTTGTGCGAAAGATTAAGTATAACTTCACACACTAAATAAATATTATACTTAATCTTAGCCAAAAGGCCAAGAAGGGCATGCTTTGGTTGGAGTATGACTTGGTTTTTATGCATAACTCCTCTCACATTCTTTGTGTGCCTATTCGATATGGAACTCTTGTTGTGTGGCTTGTCTCCCTAGTCTCTTGTGGTATCCAACCTTCTACGTAAACACCTTCAATGGAGGACTCTTAGCTTGTCTTTATTGTTGTGTATAGTGAATGTCAATTGTCCCATGTCGAATGGGCACACAAAGAATGTGAGAGGAGTTGTACACAAAACCCACCAAACTTTACTCCAACCAAAGCATGTCTCTATTGGTTTTTTGTCTAAATGATTGCATCTCAACAACATTTTGAAAACTCTTAATAAATAAGAGTTAAAATTATTTAATTAATACTTTTTAAAAATTAAAAATTAAAATTTAAAAATAATCGGTTAGTTCGATTGGGGTGATTCCACCCTTGGAATCACCCTTGGAATCGGATTGAATTGGCCGATTCGGTTCGGTCAAGTGGTTCTTTTTGCTTAGCCCTACAAGTTAGTACATTTATGACAAATTTAGTCTTTATTAATTTTCGTTAAATTGAATTTATACAATGAAAAATCACAAACTGGTATATCTGTAATAAACAAAGTAAAACCCTAAAGTGTTACACTCTTCAACTATCACATGTCATCTAATTTAGGAATTTGACGAAAAATTTAATGGAAACGAACTAATGACAAATTTAGAAACTGATACACCCATCAAATCTTTTTTTGAAATATGCAAACAATTAAAACATGTAAAAAGTCAATTCAACGTAAAATGGTAAAAAATTCCGTAGTTATGATGATTCGATGTCAAAATAGTCATAATGAAGAGAGGGAGATAAATAGTACAGTAATGATCACTATTTCAATTTAGATTTGTACCTGATGTTTGTTGTTTTACCTAATTTTTATCAAATTTCAACAAATATGAATGCTCTATATAAGGCTTTGCATATTCCAGGTTTACTTCTGATGAACTTGAATGCTTGCTTGTTAAGTGCCTTAGTGAAGATATCAGCGAGTTGATGTTTCAAATCAACAAAATGCAAGCAAATATCACCATTTTTCACATGATCTCTAATGTAATGATGTCTTATCTCATTGTACTTGGCCCCGTGAATGCAATATTGGGTTTCTTATCAAGTTAATAGCACTATTATCGTCACATGAAAAGGGAATATCTAAATTTCATTCGCCAAAGTCACTTAGTTGTCCTTTCATCAAAATAAATTGAGCATAGCAACTTTCCAAGGCAATGTACTCAGCTTCAATAGTTGAAAGAGCAATTGAATTTTGTTTCTTTGAAAACCACCAAATTAGCATGCATGTTGGTAATTGACAAGTATCGGATGTACTTTCCCCATCAATCTTCTGCCATGTAAAGTTTGTGTTTGAGTATCCAAGCAACATAGAATCTGAATTTTTGGGATATCAAAGACCTAATTTTGAAAATGATCTAATGTATTTTGTACTTCACTTTACAGCTGATAGATGCGATTATTTTGGATCAAACTGAAAGTGTGCACATAGACAAGTTCCAATTAGAATATCAAGTGTAGATGCTATTATATATAGTAACGAGCCAATCATGCTTCTATATAATAGAGGATCATTAGACTTACCTTTTTTTGTCATTGTCAAGTTTGATGGTTGAAGATATTAGTGTTTCAGCCTTTTCGCAATCTTCTAATCCAAATTTTTTCACCAATTCTCTAGCATATTTTTATCTATGAATGAAGGTGCCAGCTTTTGTTTGCTTGATTTGTAGACCAAGGAAGAAAATGAGTTATTTTATTAAGCTCATTTTGAATTCGCTTTTTATGATATTAGCAAATTCCTTGCATAAATTCTTCTAAGTGGATTTAAATATTATGTCATCAACATAAATTAAAATAAGTGGCGCGTCCTTACTCTCCTTTTTGATAAAAAAGGTGCATCCACTTGACCTTTTTTGAAATTGTGTTCGATAAAAAATGTGCTTGGTTTCTCGTACCAAGTTGTGCTTGTTTGAATCCAAAGAGTGTCTTCTTTAATCAATATACATCCTTTGATATGCTTGGGTCTTCAAAACCTAGAGGTTGCTAAAAAAAACCTTTTCTATAAAATAGCCATTTAAAATGCACTTTTCACGTCCATTTGATGTAATTTGAAGTTAGAGAAACATGCATGAGCTAATAAGAATCTTATTACTTCTAATCTTGTAACAAGAGCATATGTTTCATCATATTTGATACATTCCTTTTGAGAATATCCATTTGCAATTAACCTTTTCTTATTGCAAATTACATTACCTTTGTTATCAAATTTGTTTTGAAATACTCATTTCGTATCGATAATAGAACGATTTTTGGGTTGAGATACCAATTCCCGAATTTCATTAACTTTCAATTGATGTAGCTCCTCTCATATGGTCTTGATCTAGCTTGCATCAGGGATAGCTTCATCAATTCCTTTTGGTTCCAATCAATAGCTAGGGAATTCATCGATTCTAATCAAATCCCCTCATTTATCTTCCTAATGATTTGTTCCTTAGGATGATTTGTTTTGAAAGTAAATAGTGCATCCATCTACTGTTGTTTGATTTACGAATTTAGTGTTGTCTCTAGTCATATATTGTGAGCAACCACTATCTATATGCCACTTAAGTTTCTTCAAAATCACCTCCAATCAAGATGATTCTTATCTTTGTTTTTTTGGTACCCACAAAAACTTCAATCCCTTCTTGTTAGATTTTGAATCTGTATCAAATCTCCAGTGAATCTGTTTGGGTTTCATTTACTTTATTGGATATTCTTGTTTGAAATGACCATATTCACTATAGATTGAGCAATCAGGAAATTGCTTGTTAGAAGATTTTATAAAGTGTCTTGCATAATGATTTTTATAAAGATGTATAGGAGGTTTGTTTAATCTCTCTTTGACTTTTGGAAAGAGATTCTTCTCATCATTATTTTTTTTATTATGTCCAAACTATCAAGAAAATGTGCTGCAAAGTTTTTGAATCAAGAGAAACTTTAGTGCTGATTTTTGAAATCTCTTCCTTGAGAGTGCTATTTCCAGCTTGAGAAAGTCTATGTTCACTCATTATGAGGTCTATATTCTTTTTCAAGTCATCAAGAGTAACTTTATAACAAAGATTTCAGTTGTAAGATCTAAAACCTTTTTTTTTTTTTTTTTTTTTTTTAAATCATAGATTCTTTTTAAAGCCTTTTTGTGTTCTTCAAACATTTCCTTCACAAACTCTTGCATTTCTTCATAAGATAGTTTAAAATCATTAACCTCGTTTTCTTCTCCCCTTTCAGAATCGGCCACTTGGCAAAGATTTGCCTCAACACTATGACCAGATTTGCATTTAGTGTCACTCCATATTTTAGCCTTCGACGCTTATTATTATTACTTTTTCTATTTTTCCTTTTTTCCTAAGAGTTGGACAATCTAGTTTTATATGACTTGGTCTTCTACATTCGTAGCCAACGATGTTCTTACCTTTAACTTTCTCTTTGCTTTTGAATTGCTTCCCATCATCAAAAAATTTAATTGGTCTTTTGCCTTTAAAGTTTCCTCCTTTCTCATGAAGCTTTGAATATTCTTGTCAATCGTGCCATTACTTCATCATCATCTTCGCTCTTTGACGATGTTTGTTCACCTGCATCATCACTATTAGCTTTAAAGGCTATAGCTTTCTTTATTTTGGAGTTGCTTTCCTCATTCATGTGTTCCGCTTGTAAGACATTAGCGTGCCTATTAGCTCATTCGTTGAGATGGGTTGATGAATAGAGAGACTGTGCAGTAAAGTTCTTGAATTGAGAGAAATCTTGGCGTTGATTTTTGAAATCTCTTCCCTAAGAGTGCTATTTTCAGTTTGAGAAAGTATATGTTCGCTTATTATGAGGTCCATATTCTTTTTCAAGTCATCAAGAGTAACTTTTTTTCTTTAAATAAGATCTAAAACCTTTTTTTGTTAAACAAGATATTCTTTTTTAAGCCTTTTTGTGTTCTTCAAACATTTCTTTTTAAAACTCCTGCATTTCTTCATAAGATAGTTTAGAATCATTAACCTCGTTTTCTTCTTCCCTCTTAGAATTGGCCATTAGATAGAGATTTGCTTCATCACCATCACTAGATTTGCATTCAGTGTCACACCATATTTTAGCCTTTAGTGCTCGTTTCTTCTTTTCCAAGTTTTCTTTCTTTTAAGAGCTGGACAATCTAGTTTTGTATGACTTTGTTTCTTGCATTCATAGTTGACAATATTCTCACCTTTAACTTTTTCTTTGCTTTTGAATGGATTCCTATCATTATAAAATTTCATTGGTCTTTTGCCGTTAAAGTTTCCTTCTTTTCTCATGAAGCTTTTGAATATTCTTGTCAATAGTGACATATCTCCATCTTCATCTTGATCTTCACCCTCTGATGATATTTGTTCACTTGCATCATCAATATTACCTTTAAAGGCTATAACTTTCTTATCTTTGAAGTTGCTTTCCTCATTCAAATGTTCTGCTTCATAAGACATTAGTGTCCTTATTAGCTCATCTGTTGAGATGGGTTGAATCCTCATCGTTTCTTGAACTAAAGTCTTCATGTTACTTCATTCTCTTGGAAGTGCTCACATAAAGCTTGTTCACCCTTTCTCCATCAGTGAATATCTTTCCTTGATTTGCTAGGCCATTCATTATCTCGGTGAATCATGTGAACATTTGTCTTACCATTTCATCAGATTGCATTTTGAAAGCTTAAAATTTCCACGAAACATGTTCATTTAGGTCTCATTCACTCTATCAGTTGCTTTGAATGTCACTATGAGTTAATCCCAAATTTTCTCAACCATGATATAAGAAAAGATCCTGTTAAATTTAGATGGATACAAAGCACAATTCAGAAGATATTTAGCTTTAGCATTAAGAGGGCTCTTCTTTTAGTTTCTTTTACAAGAGCACCATTAGCAACAACATATTTAGCTTGAGCTTCTTATCCTTCTCATCTTAAGGAGCTTGTGCTGGTATAGCTTAACCATTTTCGATCACATTCCACATGGCAAGATCTGGTGCCTCAATGTAGGTTTGCTTTCTTTACTTCCAATATCCATAGTCGGTTTCATTAAAATAGGGTGGCTTGCTAGAAGCTTGTGCATTATTTATAAAGAAACTACCAAGACTAGCCATAAGAGAATATCTTTACGCTCAAAAGATATACACTTCAAATAACAAGTAACAACTGATATCAATTGATCGGGTTAACAATACAATCTAGAAGGGTGAATAGGCACACAATGACATATAATAGTTCGGCTTTATTACAATTCCTACATCTACCGTCCACACTAACTATCTCAAGTTGGGTTGGATTGCTCTAGTAATCCGCTAAGCAAGTTACAAACAACAAACACTCATTCTACTCATCAGATCATACTATCAGGAATCAGGTGCTACTATCATTTTTGCGTACTTGACTTTTCACACGATTACGGGACAATAAGAGTGCAACAATGAAGATCACAAGAGTGGAACAATATCAGTTAGCAGTATAGCTCAGAGTGGAACAATATCATTAATCATGCAAGGACGTTGGAATTTCAACCACAATATAGGTCCAAAGCATCCAAGATGGGGCTTCTACAATTTGAAGAGTGAATGCAGAATGAGGGCACGGTTGGTATTTGATTTGCAAGGAGAAAGAGTAAAATTCATGTTTCCATGTGTTTAAATGCATTTTCATCCTAGGTCTTTGGGCCCATTTGGTTCAACTTTGGGGAATGCAAAGCTATTTCCCAAAGTATCTTTGAGTGAAGGTGCATTTGATGAAAACAATTGCATTTGGATAGTTAATTTTTTGTGCATTGTTTGTAAAGCAACTTTGAAATAAAATCTTTACCAAAAAAAAAAAAAAAAACTTTGAAATAAAATAAGAAAAAGTGCGGACGTGGTGAGATTGGCAGAGGAGACAGGGATCGTTCGAGCTTCGCCGGCAACTATCAAAGGCAACCGTCAGCCAGGCAAGCTTCGACTAATGATCCTTGTGGGAGCACATCTCGTCAACTAAAGCTGAGTGAAGCTTAGATGAGTTGTGGCCTTTGAAGTTGTGCAATCTTGACAAGTTGACATCGTGAATCTGATCAGAAAGGCTAGGGTGATCTAGGTTCTTTTTTTTTTTTTTTTTTTTTTATTTAAATTGGGGATTTACAGCGTTGAAGCTTCATTCGGCGAAGCTTCATTGGCAACTTTTAACCCTTAAATCTGGAGCCTTGACAAACTCAAGAATGCTAACCCTTAGATATGGAGCGTAGCAACCAGGCTCTCCTCAACTTGGCCTTCAAGCATGGCCCAACCTTAGGCAAGGGTCATCAAGGTGGTGCGACCTTAGGTGAGGTGACACTGAG
The DNA here is from genome assembly GCA_016097545.1 of Eucalyptus victrix. Taxonomy (NCBI): domain Eukaryota; kingdom Viridiplantae; phylum Streptophyta; class Magnoliopsida; order Myrtales; family Myrtaceae; genus Eucalyptus; species Eucalyptus victrix. The sequence goes on along the minus strand of CM027835.1, from coordinate 19,881,328 downwards.
GTCTCGCTACCTCAGGTAAGCCTCATTTGGACTTCGGGTGAGCCAAGTGATAGATTTGGACTCTGATGTTGCGAGCCATGCAATGGGTAACCGAGGCCATGTGACCCTAGCAATGTGACATCGGTGTCATGTGGCCTCTCGTCGATGTTTATTCATCTCCTCCACCTCCATGAACCCCTAGATTTGTGAGGAAAAGATGAATAGTCCCAAGGGCAAAATCGGATTATGACATTATTAGTGGGGCCAATTCGGGAAAGAAAAGGGTTTATTTACCTCGAAACTTGCTTTCCAAAAATATTGAAAGCCCAAGGCAGGTCTCCACATGCCTTGGACTTTTCAATGTTGTCAATGCTGATATTTCCCTCAAGTAGCCAAAGAAAATTCGCCACCCCCCCTAAGCTTTTTATCAATAGGACCTTTATTGTGTTTACTAGTTCCCGTATTTTAATATTTGGCTAGTTTTCGTGTCTTTAAAGTTTTGTTTAGTTCTCGTGTCTTGATTTCTCTATAAAAAGAAGTGAATTCTCAAATGTATCGATTCATAATTGAATTTGGTAATGCATTAGAATTCCTCCCAAGTGAGTGGATTTCTTTTTGTTTCTTTATCCAATTAGTTGGTGGTAAGCATTAGAATTTGATAATGCATTAGAATTCCTCCCAAGTGAGTGGATTTCTTTTTGTTTCTTTATCCAATTAGTTGGTGGTAAGCATTAGAATTTGATAATGCATTAGAATTCCTCCCAAGTGAGTGGATTTCTTTTTGTTTCTTTATCCAATTAGTTGGTGGTAAGCATTAGAATTTGATAATGCATTAGAATTCCTCCCAAGTGAGCGGATTTTCTTTTGGTTCTTTATCCAATTAGTTGGTGGTAAGCCTTGAGTTATTAATCCCTAGCTAGTAGATTATTCTTTTTATGCTTTGGTGGTGAACTTCATCTATCTTATCCTTACTTTCATTTGAACGCATATCATAACACATTATCCATTTAGAAACTTCCCAACAAATACTTCTCCCCTACACTTACCCATCATAAATACTTGACATCCTGTAATCCTTACCATGCATCGGATATTAGCCATGATGGATTTATAAGATGGGCTCAAGGTCCATCCGCTCAAGTTGGGCCCAAAAGGGCCCGGCCCACGGGAATAGGGCCCGTGGAGGGGGAAGGTATAAAAGGGAGGAGAGAGAGAGAGAAACGTACCCTTTGGCACAATCAACGTACGCTTCTCTCCCGCGCGTTTTCTCTCCCGAAGAACAGTAGGCATACGGCTTCCAATTTCTTCCCTTCAAGGCTTCATCGACCGGATTCTCTTCCTCCATTAACGACGGTGTTTAATCTGTGGCTAACAAGGTACGCTCGACTCTGTGGTGTGCTTTAGGATCGGTGATACGTGTCGTTTTCTTGGGCTTCGTCTTCCGCTTGATTTAGGGATTCGATTCGGTGTCGAATCCGGTTTTCGGGGATCCGTTATTCCCAACATTGGTATCAGAGTCCTAGTTCACGTTTTTCCCGATCAATTCTGATGTTTTTTGATTGATTTTTTCGCGAAAGCACTTCGGCCGTACGGAACCGGGCGAAAATCCCGACACCCGAGCGCTGTTCGGCCATTTTTCTGAGTTTTCGTAAGTCGAAATAAAATTCTGAAGGAACTGGGAGAAAGGCGACGTCGAGACGAGTCCGGCGAGTGATCGCACGCCACCGTACGACACCGCACGCGCCCACACGCGCGGCCAGAAGCCGATGCGCGTGGGCGCAACGCGCCGGAAGCCCAGCCGCCGGCGCGTGCGCGCACGCGCCGGTCGGCGAACGGCGCGTGCACGCCGCGGCGGGCGAACCGGCACGTGCCGGTCCGCGGACCGACGCGTGCTGGCGTCACGTGATGACGTCAGCGTGACGTCATCCAACGGTCGGAACCGTTCGGATGGCGTCACCGATGACGTCACGTGATGACGTCGCGTGGACGCCACGTGATGACGTCATCACCGACGACGTTTCGCCGGACGGTCACCGGCCGGCGACCCGACCCGACCGGCGACCCGACCCGACTCGCGGACGAGTCACGCGCACCGCACGTGCCGGATGACGTCTGCGTGACGTCATCCCCCGCACGCACGAGGCACGTGCGGTCGGTCCGCGCAAGCGGTCCGACCGGCCCGACCGGTCCGTCCGGTCCGACCGGTCCGACGACCGACGAGCGTTGACCCGCGACGACCGTTGACTAACCGTTGACCGTTGACCGAACGTTGACCGCTGACCGTTGACCGAATGTTGACCGTTGACAGTTGACTTTGACCGTTGACCGTTGACCTGAAAAAAAAAAAAAAAAGGAATTTGTTTTCTTTTTAAGTCATGCCTATGTGGGTTATAAGTAATCCATTTTTAATTCTGCATTTGTTGCATGAATTTTAGAAAATTATGTATTTTCTCTTATATTAATTATGGATTATAAGTGATCCATTTTTAATTCTGCATTTGTTGCAGGAACTATGATGCGTTATGCAAGGATACCTGCAATCCCGAGAACGGACGAGGGAAATGCAAGACTTAAGAGGCTGATGTCAGAATTAGCTAATTATCGGTGGCATGATGGTGATTTAGTATCACATGTGGTCAAGGTCAATCAGATGATACAAGAAATCATCTGGAATGGTTATCTTATCCGGATTTTGAGAAGGTGCCGGCTTTGATGAACACTCTTCCACACTGAATGGCAAGTAGTGTTGGATCGGCTATGGGAGGTCAACGTGGTCCGGGTTATAGGGAGGCTGGTGGAAGCTTTTGTGAGAGAGCACTATAGGATTGAGTTGGCCAAAACTTCAACCCTTAGATTGAGCGCCACATGGCGCGAGTGAATGCGCCTTGGAGGCGACATGAAAACTCTCCAAAAGTTTTTCCATGGTTGGCAAATGTGCCTTCGGTTTTCTCGAGATGTTATGGTGATAGATTAGAAGGGACATTCCCTATTTATTTCTTTGATTGATTATGTAATGATTACTACACGATTGTTGTTGATGTAGCAACCGATATATTAGTTGTATCATGTGAAAGCATTGTTATTTGATTGAATGTTAAGATTTTTTATACGCTTTTCGCTATTGCTGGTTCTTGTGGGTAATTAGTGGTGGGTAGTAATAGAAGTTTTTGTAACTTCATAGAATTTATTTGCATAAGATAATTATATTAATAATAATTTTAAGTTAGGATTTTTGGAGGATGATTGGAAACATAGTGACCTTTTGATTCGAAGCCTTACTTGAAATTATTTATTAATATGATGGGTCTATGCAAATAGGGATGCATAAATGATAGGCATTAATTATTCGTGCATGTATGTCCGATGTGTTCGAACGATGGTTCAAAGCAACTAAAAATGTAATTGCGATATGAACGGCAATAATTGTGAAATATTGAATATGAAGATTCAATATGTGCTAGAAAAGCATGAAGCACTAGAAGCTCTTGATCACATTATGGAAGATCTTGAGGGTGTCGTGCACCACCTTGAGCTAGTAGAGGACCGCCTAACGGTATTTGAGCCGAAAATAGACATTTGCTATGCTGGTTCTAGCTCAGAAAGGGCTTTGTGCTCTAAGCGCAAGCATATTGATTCGTTCAATATGTGGAAATGCAAAGGATCAAGTCCTTATTGCAAGAAATCAAGAATTAACCAACAAGAGAGAGGAAAGCATCCTCAAGTGAAGAAAATGTCAAGGGTGTGATGTTACAATTGTGACAAAAGATGTCACTATACTCGCAACTGTTGTGAGCCGAATAAGGTCAACACCCCTTGTACATTTGGGAACTTTGCTTATGTGTCAAGTTCTGCATTATAGGCTGAATCTAATCCTTTGTGGAATGTAGATTCAGGAGCGATAGACCATAAAGGGAAGGATAGAGAATCCTTCGTGGAATTCTGACGAGTACCAACTGGAACTAAGTGGATCTATATTGGAAACAACTCTAGAGCTGATGTAAAGGAATTTGCATCGACCAATAGAACATGAGAGGTGGACGCATCTTTAATGTTCTATACGCTCCGGAGATTCGTCAAAATTTTGTGTGTCTGTCTTAGTGTTGGTTAAGCTTGTTTTTGGTATGAACTTCCATAATAAATGTGTAGATTTGTGTTTAGATACAAACTACTATGGTTGTGGTCACTTTCTAGATGGTTTTATTGTACTAAATGTTGACTGTGATGATGTCAATATGTTATCCCCTTGTTTCACATCTTCTATCTTATATGATAATGATGTGAATATGATGGCATGCTAGATTTGGTCATATGGGCCAACAACATATGAAAAGACTAGCCAAAAAGGGCTTGTTGGGCAATATTGAAAAAGTTGATTTGTCCATATGTGAGCATTGCCTAGTAGGGAAAATGACAAGGAGACCATTTGGAAAAGGTAAAAGAGCTGAATTTCCTCGGCAGTTAATCCATTTGGACGTCGTGGTTCAATGAATGTAAGAGGAAGGCAAGGGGCTGTTTGTTTCATCACTTTAATAGATGATTCTACTTGATTCGGATATGTCTATTTGATTTCTCATAAATCGAAGCATAAGTTGTTTTAGAATGTTTATGAATCGCGGAAAATCAATTAGACGGGAAAATAAAGGTATTTAGATCCGATCGAGTTTGAGAATATTTATCGATAAGTTCAGAAAATTATGTGATGAAAAAGGAATAGAAAGATAGTTGTCTATTCCATATACTCTTCAACAAAATGGTGTTGCGAGAGAATAAAAGAACCCCTTTGGAATGGTTAGGTCTAAGATGGCGCATGCTAACTTACCTATCACTTTTTGGAGTGATGCGTTGTTAACTGTTGCCAACATACTTAACCGGGTGCCTTCCAAATCAGTTATTTCCACTTCATATGAGTTATGGACAGTTAGAAAACCGGACTTAAGTTTTCTTAAGCCATGGGGTTGTGCTGCCTATACTCATGAGTCCTCTCACAAGTTTGGGAAATTGGGTCCCAAAGAAAATAAGAGTATTTTCATGAGATACCGCGAACACTCAAAAAAGGTATGTGTTCATAGGTGAGTAGGAAAGTGGGAGTATAACTGAATTTGAATCACGGGATGTCACATCCTTAGTGGATGAATTTTCTAAGAGGGGCGAAACAAGGGAAAATAACTCCCTATTTAAAACCTTGGATCAAGATAATGATGTCAGTGGAGTTCGTCCAAGTGGGAGTAATATGAGATGTAATGAATTGAATTCAACTCATTCTCAATTGCAACCACGATGTGACGACATCATCATTACCTAATCCAAGTGGGAGCATGATGGGGGATGATGTGCTAAGTGTACAATTTCCCATACGGTGAACAAGTCGCCAAAGTATTCCCCGTCGATGTTTTGACATTGAAAGGGAAACTTTTATTGTTGCTCCACAAGATGATTTGATGAGCCAAGAAATATTAATGAAGGCTCTAAATTGCCCTAATAAGGAAAAATGGATTCATGCAATGAAAGAGGAGATGGAGTCAATGAAGTCAAACCAAGTCTGTGAACTGGTTGATCTTCCAAAAGGGACGCACAGCTATTGGGAACAAGTGGGTTCTCAAAATAAAGCGAAAGGCTGATGGCTCAATAGAAAGGCATAAGGCTCGCCTTGTGGCGAAGGGGTATAATCAACAGGAAGGAATTGATTATGAAGATACGTTTTTTCCTGTAGTGAGATTTACCTTGATTCGCATGATTCTGGCAATAGTGACTAGTATGGATCTTGAGTTACATCGAATGGATATAAAGACTGCTTTCCTCAATGGAGAATTAGAGGAAGGAACATATATGAAACAGCCTGCTGGTTTCATAATGATAGGCCAAGAAGAAAAGGTATGTTGACTTTGGGGGTCGATATATGGCCTTAAGCAGTCATCGAGACAGAGGTATATACATTTTCATAATGCCATAGTGGCATATGATTTTACAATGATTGACGATGATCATTATGTATATATCAAAAGATCCAATGATCAATTTGTGATCATATCATTATATGTTGATGATATACTAATTGTCGGAGTAATATGGAGTTTGTTAATACTGTGAAGAATTTGTTATCTTCCAACTTTGAGGTGAAAGACATGGGTGATGTTGCATACATTCTTGGAATTAAGATTTCAAAATTGTAAGCCCATAGACACTCCTATTACAAAAGGTGAAGGGTTGAGCCATAGTCTGTGTTCAAGGACTCCACAATAGAAGGAACAAATGAAACATGTTCGTTATGCTAGTGTTGTTAGAAGCTTTATGTACGCTATGATGTGTACAATACCTGACATATGTTTTGCAGTTGGAATGGTGAGTAGTTACCAATCCGATCCAGGTCAAGCACATTGGAAAGCTGTTAAGAGAATACTGAGGTATCTAAAGAGGACTGCTGATCATACGTTGAGTTATTAAGGAAAGGATCTGCAACTCAAAGGCTATTCTAATACTGATTGGAGAGGAGATTTAAATGAAAGGAAATCTATCTCTGGGTTTGTTTTCTTACCGAATAATGGCACCATATGTTGGAGCAATAAGAAACAAAAGTGTATAGCCTTGTCCACGATGGAAGTTGAGTTCGTGGCATTATCAGCAGCAGTGTAAGAGAGTGTTTGGCTTAAGAGATTTTTGGATCATTTAAGTGTTAGTAGAAGTGCTGCAGATTTATTATTGGTTAACTGTGGTAGCCAAGCAGCAAAAGTGTACACCAAAGATCCAAAATATCATGGCAAGACCAAACATATAGATACCAAGTATAATCTTGTCAATGATATGGTTGCACGAAAAGATGTGAACTTAGAGTACATACTACGCATGGAATGGTAGCAGATCCTATGACAAAGCCAAAAACTAGAGATGTGTTTTGTGGCCATGTGAAATCTCTAGGATTGCGTAGAGGCGATGTCTTGAATATTTTATATTTTCCCTAAGTGTTCACATATGATGAATTTGTGTTTTCATCATTAATGTCTATGAATCTTTATTTGATCTTTATGCATCTTAATGCTTAGTGCATTACTTTAAGTTGAGAAGTATGTCGGACGGATATAAGATTAGCCCACTCACACGGGTAATCGCCCTGTTTCTTGTGTGATAAATAGAGATGAGACAGTATTTAAGCTTATTATCTAGGTGATAATCGAGAGCTCAAGCTTAAAACACGTATGTCGCCTTAAGCGAGTGTTGAGATGAGGATATAATACTTACTATGTCCGAAAGTAAAAATACCCCACATGTTTTTACTTTATCCGTCTAAGATGCCGATGTGAGTTCGATGAATTTTGTGAATGAGTAGATACGTGAACTCAAGTTAGACATTGGGTATGTCACGAACTATCATCTGTACGGTATTGAAAGGTATAGACATACGCTCCATGGGAAAGGAGTTAATACCGTAATACGTATTTCATACTACGTATGCATGAGACGACCAATAAGAGTGGCAAAAGTTTGATCTCAACTTTTATGTCGTGTGAGACTCTTGAGGATGAGAGTTCCTCAATTTCTTAGTCCCCTTAGGACTCTTACTTATTCTCAAGATTTCTATTTAGTGTTTGCTATCTTAGTGTGTTGCCAATGGTCATGAGATGATTCGATCTAATGGGGCATTTCTAGAAAAGCAATTTGGACTGAAATTGAGAGTTTGAAGGAAAGAGGAAGATCGATTTTGGAGAATCACATTATAGTTTTGTATTCACCGGTTAACCAATTATGATTGTCTTTGTGATAATCATAATTGTGAATATAATAAATATATCATTGTTTAAAAGAGATCAAGAGAGATATAAATGTGATCGATCGATCTAGGGTACCGCATACTAAATCTACTTGGAGTGTGATGCCCATTATGAGCCGCTATATATTCCTAACTGGATGTATGGCAACGAGCTCTCAAAGTATCTTTGGTCGCACGGATTATTCACCGGTATGAATGTTGAAGAGAGGAAAAGAGAATTGTGTTCGGCCCACCATGTTAAGTGAGAGTCTATGATGGATTTTTTCTCGATAGGAAATTTGAGTAGGGCCTGTCCGCCCATGTTGGTTTTGCACCATCATGTGCGAGTGGGAGATGATGGATTTATAAGATGGGCTCAAGGTCCATCCGCTCAAGTTGGGCCCAAAAGGGCCCGGCCCACGGGAATAGGGCCCGTGGAGGGGGAAGGTATAAAAGGGAGGAGAGAGAGAGAGAAACGTACCCTTTGGCACAATCAACGTACGCTTCTCTCCCGCGCGTTTTCTCTCCCGAAGAACAGTAGGCATACGGCTTCCAATTTCTTCCCTTCAAGGCTTCATCGACGGATTCTCTTCCTCCATTAACGACGGTGTTTAATCGTGGCTAACAAGGTACGCTCGACTCGTGGTGTGCTTTAGGATCGGTGATACGTGTCGTTTCTTGGGCTTCGTCTTCCGCTTGATTTAGGGATTCGATTCGGTGTCGAATCCGGTTTTCGAGGATCCGTTATTCCCAACAAGCATGTCAACACAAAGATATAACAGCTAGTTAGTAGAGCCTGTTTTGAGATTTGTAAATAATTTTGGATAAATATTGCTATATAATATGAGTTACCTAGGGCATGCATATAAACCGCATTGTTCGAATTTACATTACTAATAACCATTGTTTCCAATATTCGTACTTCTAATTCCTTTCCTTTTACTTTCCTATTCGAAATCAAGAACAAAACCCAACAACTTTCGTCATCCAATCGATCTACTTGAATGAAACACTATTGAGGAAAGATGATTTTCAAGGAAAGCAAATATTTTCCGACACACACACCTTCCCCAAAACAAAGACAAAGTTGTTTCCGCCCGCACGAGCACCTAACTCTCTAAGGCGGCTAGACTTGGAATTTGACCCCAAAACATCGGGGGAGAACTAGGAGGACCCGAATGTGGCACCTCGGCATATTCCCCAATTCCCAAGGCACGCACATGGTCGCTGCTACTGAGCAAAATTACCAACCCCTCCACGCTCATCCAACGGTTCAAACCTCGAAGGCATCCACGGCACACGCAAGCCCCCCCGCGCAATGACGAGACTACCCCTCGCCTTACTCCTCTCCACTCCCCCTCTCAAATTTCTCTGCCGAATATACCCCCTTCCGGGACGACGGATTACACAAGGAGGAAACTCTCCGGTCCGGGCTTACCTATTTAATGCTTCGCGGCCATGGTGATTCGTGCCTCCTCCTCCTCCTCCTTCTCCTTCTCCTTCGTCGTCGTCCTCGTATTCTCTCCCCTGTTTATCCGAAGCAAGTCCACCGCCTCCTCCCCCCGGAAAGCACGAAGCCTCCAATGAACTTCAGTGACCCACGTCGATAAAATCTACAATTCGCAATCGAGCGATTCTCTTGTCTTGTCCTACCCTTTTGCACGTGGGGGGAGGTTCTTGAAATCCGGCTTCGTACCCAGGTGCGAGTTTTCCTTGCGCTTGTGGCGCTGGTCGTCGTCGGATCTTGCGGAATCTTGCCGGGTGAGTTCCCTTGGGTCCTGATTATCTGGTTTTGCTTCCGCTATTCTGTTCGGTCGGTGGCAGCTTTAATTGACTTGGGTGGCGCTCGCGACCCCGATTTTGCAATGTTTTCGTGGGTCAGAGTCGTTCATTTATGTCGTGCTCTCTTGTCGTTCTCGGGTAGATATTATGCCATTTAATGTCTCGTTTGGCTGCCGGGCATTATTGTGCGACAATTCTTGGGTAGGGACATTTATCTCTGGTCTTGAGGGCTGATTGAAACGGCCTTCGGGGGTTCTATCTTTCAAGATGAGCGCTTGAGCAGCTAAAGAAACTATTTCGAATCATGGGTAGTTTAGTTTAGATTGTGATTAGAAGTTCATCATTGGGTTTTACCTTCCGACGCTGTTCTGTGAGTTATATATGTTCCTCTATTTGGCATTTGCTTGCAGGTGGAGTCAAGAAACACGCTTTTAGTCTGGGACAGTGGCCCGGAATCTTCTTTGTATCTGCTGAGTATTCGTTGAAGTAATTTATGATATTTAATAGGGATTGCTTGCTTGGAGAAGTCGTAACAGGATTGCTTGCTTGAAGAAATCGTAACAGGAATCGAGGATATTGTCTGCATAGTAAGCCCCAGTTATTTCGTGAGGTTGTCTGCGGAGTGACCAAATGAATGTTGTGGGAAAAGTTGGTAGCCTCATTTCACAAGGTGTATATTCTGTTGCCACCCCTTTCCATCCTTTTGGTGGTGCTGTTGATATCATTGTTGTTCAGCAGCAAGATGGTAGTTTTAGAAGCAACCCTTGGTACGTTAGGTTCGGTAAATTTCAGGGAGTCCTAAAAGGCGCTGAAAAGATTGTTCGAATAGGTGTTAATGGTGTCGAAGCCAACTTTCATATGCTTCTTGATAATTCTGGTGAAGCTTATTTTATAAGGGAGGTTGATTCAAGTAAAGAAAGTAGTAGCAATGGGTTTGGGAAGGAACCAGACATGGACATTAAATCGAGTTATGACAGGAACAAAAATGTGGTTGGAATGTGCAGACTTGAGCACAGCGTCTCTGATTCTAGCACTATTCAGTTGCGAGATGAATTTGACTCCCCAGGACAACTTGATCGGTCAGAATCCGATGGGGGGAAGTTTTATGATTTCCAAGATGAACAATCTTCCCAGGATGGTTCAGTCGACTTATCAGAATATGGGTCTAACCCAAATGGAAGTTTGGATGGTGACAATTTCGCAGAGTCTCAGAGTGCGAATTCAGAAGTGGTTTTGATCAGTGTGGATGGTCATGTATTGAAGGCACCTCTCTTGGCATCTGAACAGGATACTGATGATGTTGAACTTGATACACCTCAGTTTCATCTCGGTCCTGGTGAAGGCACGGAATTTGTTGAAGGCAGCGAGGAGTTTAGTTCACGTGAAAATGCTTGGGCTTCTAACTACCTTGGGAATATGAACACATCAGCTGTTGAAGTTGTCCGTGTTATAAATAAGACTGATAGTGCTTCTGGCTGTGACCTTAAAGTTTGTGGTGGAGAAGGTGAACATGCTTCTGAGGATAAAGAACACCAAAATGCCAAAGATCATGAAGGAGACACTCTAAATGATTTAGAAGATGCATATACAAGAAGGAATCAGGAAGATATTTTTAAAAGCTGTTTAGAGCTACCAGAATTGGCAAATCAGAGTTTGGGGCCTGACGTTACTAGTTCCTCGGCAGAGGCAGATAATTTGCTAGAGAAAGTCTCTCAGGGTCTTCCGGCAGTTGCTGAAACAAAAGATAACCAGAATATTGAGGCCCAAAACAATGATGACATATCTCCATCTCCCTCTTTGGGTGCTGAGGCTTCCACAGAGTTAATAGTTGATGTTGGACTGGTCAGCAATGGGACATCACACAAAGACATCCACATATCCCCATCTTCCTCTTTGGGTACTGGGGCATCCACAGAGTTAATAGTTGATGTTGGACCAGTCAGCAATGAGACATCACACAAAGATAGCACGGGTTCTGTCAGTCTGGCTGATGGTTCTCTCAGTCTTCGAGAAACTGAGGTTGAAAAAATCACTACATCAGTGGTAGTTGAAACTATGGAAAGTAGTCCAGAGGGTCCTCAACTAGTAGATGGTTGCAGTAAACTTGAGATGGTGGAATCTCCAGCAGAGGACTTGGGTGAAGGGTCAGAGAGTTCACCTGATAGTAAATTACACAACAGTTAAGTGTCTTTAACAGATCACCATCATAAATTTTATTGTTTCTTGTTTAATCGTTAAGAGGTTGCTCATTTTCTTTTTTATTTTTGCAGAACTTGAGATATCACTCTGTCGAAATGAACTCCATGCTGGGATGGGTTTGGATGCAGCTGCTAAAGCATTTGATGCACACCGCATATGTGCGGAGGAATTTCTGACTTCGATGACATCGATTGTGAAGAATGAAAATCTGGTTGCGAGATACAAAGACAGATACCTGTCGTGGGAAAAAGCTGCTCCTATTGTTCTAGGGGTAGCTACATTTGGTCTGGACATACCTGTGGAATTGAATGACACAATCCCTGTAGAACCAGAAGAGGCAGTGAAGCCTGTTGATGAGGATTCTGTACTTACTCCTACTTCCTCTGCACGTAGATGGAGACTCTGGCCTAATCCATTCAGAAGAGTCAAGACATTGCAGCATGAAAGCAGTAATTCCTCAAATGAGGAAACTTTCCTCGACTCCGAATCTGCTTCCCAAAATGTCGCCACAGAATCAACATCTGTAGCAAATCAGGATGTCAAGTCTACCCTCAAGCAACTTATAAGGACAAATGTCCCTACTAGCGAACAGATCGCATCCTTGAATCTAGAAGAAGGTCAAAATAAGGTTACTTTTAGTTTCTCTACCAGAGTTCTTGGGAATCAACAGGTATGCCTAAGACACGGCATTTGGGTTCTTTCCTCTAATTTCATGGTAGATTTCTTCTCCCATTGGTGATCTATCTATCATTTGTAGGTTGATGCTCATATCTACTTGTGGAAGTGGAATGCAAAAATTGTGATCTCTGATGTTGATGGGACAATTACCAAGTAGGTCTTTTATACAAGCTAGACTACTGAAGTAGCTCTACTGCCTGATCTTGTTTGGTGTTGATATTTATGCTTCTCTTTGAAGTTTTACTGGGCACTGCCATTTGTTTCCTTCTTGGGTCTATGTTCTTTTAACTTTGTTACAAAATTGCTTTTTCTATGAGATGGGTCGTTCTTATATCCTTTGGTTGCACTTGTTTCCTTTCAAATTTTCCTTCCATCACAAGGCTTACACAGTTATGGTTTTTTTTCTTCCCTTCTGTTCAGGCTACATAGTTAGTTGGGTATTACATATTATGTGTAACAACAGACATGCCTTCTTCCTGTTGAAAATGATTTATTTAAAGATCCATTATTTCCCCTTCTAGAAAAGGGATTCTCATATACTTGGAGTAAAAACTGGTTTGATCAAACAATGCAATTAGAAGGACATGCTCATTTGTTTCTTGGAGCTGTTGTCAAAGATTAACTGTAATAGTGTCATTGCTGATGGTCTGACCTCAAGTTTATATTAGTTACTTATCAGACAGACTTATGAGTTTCCTTTCGTAGGTCTGATGTTCTCGGTCAATTCATGCCTTTAGTTGGAAGAGATTGGACACAATCTGGAGTGGCCAGACTATTCTCTGCAATTAAGGTATGCTCATATGTTATTTGTCTGTCTTTGCAAGATGCTATTCTTATTTCGGCTAATAAAATCTGTGGTGAAGAACATGGCCCTTCATGTTTTCGTGGCCTTTTTGGTCATTCTAGTCATAGTAATTGATATACTGTATTAAGCTTTTAAATTTAAGTAATACATTTACAACCATGTCTCCCATTCCCAAAAGTCGAAGCTATTAGGAAATGGGACCACATTGTATATTCACAATGAAAGTTCATTTGAAATCCTAAATCTTTTATGTATTAATTGGTGCAATTTGTTAGAAAGCGCAATCCAAAAGTTTACACTAATAAGTGGAAGAGACTGCATGAATATAAGGCCTATTGAAACCTCATCCACAAGTGAATTGAGAAACATTACTCCCTCTCACGTGCAAATCAGTCTGAGAATGTCACGGAATTGATGAGCGGAGTGCCTTACATGGCACGATAAGTGTGGGATGGAACTTGGTTTTGATACTACGTTGGCAGGTCCAATCCTAAAGTTTAAGCTAACAAGTGGATGGGGACTATATGATTATAAAGGCCCATTATAATCCTATAAATAAGCAATGTGGGATACACTCTGGAGTCTTTTTGAGAAAGCGCAATCAAGTTCTTTCATAAATCGTCCTAGAAGCCCTAGTGCGGCACTCAAAAATTGCCTATAAGACTGATTGCCCTAATTGAAGTGTTTAGGATTTGATTGCAGTTTTTAGTAAATATTAGAAACTTGACTGCAATAATTTAAAGGTTGAGGACTCAATATTTGGTTGCATTTTGTAAAAAAAAACTAAGAGTGGCGCTATTTTTCCTTACAGAAAGGATTTTTCCAAATGCTCCTTGTGTATAAGTTGTTTTTTGTATTTGAAATGAAGGATGTAGACATAACTAAATCAAACAAGCAATTGGAGGCAGGATCCGATAAAAAGACTATGGGCAGAATCATAAAAATGGGGGGTGTTGTATTTCGTACATTAAGCTTAGAGCGGTCCACTTTTTCCTTATAGAAAGGCTCTTTCTAGAAGCTCCTTGTGTATAAGTTGAATTTTACATGTGAAACAAAGGACGTGGGCATAACTAAATCAAACAAGCAATTGGAGGCAGGACTTAATAAGAAGACTATAGGCAGAATCATATAAATTGGGGCGCCTATTCACACTCTTGACATTAAACTTAAATTGTTAGGATATGAGTTCACAATTTCTTAACATTATGACACTCACTGAAATCTTCTATTATTCAGTAAGTATGTTGTAAGACATACCGTCATGAAGTAGTGCCTTGAAGTCAGATCTTGTGTTAGGAAAGAATACGGGGAGTCAATGCTCTTTTGGAGAATGTATATAAAGGTACTCTCAAGAATCTTCATGAGATGGGGTTCAAACAGCACTTTAGTATGTCAACCACTGCCTTTGGTATTCTAGAAATAGTCATACGACTGTAATGTTGTCGAGCAAGGCTAGTATGGACCACTTCTTTGGATAGCTCTTTACAGTAAATTGGGCTGTTCAGATTGGATAATCCATGCAGCTAAAATTTAGGATTAATTTTTGCATTTTAGATTTGATCATATTGCAACTTCCAACGTTCCATTAATACTTGTGAAACATGGTATCTTCCCTTCAATAATGTGTTTATTGATTTGAAATTTGTCTTTGTGGCAGGAGAATGGGTACCAACTACTCTTTTTAAGTGCCAGGGCAATTGTTCAGGCTTATCTAACCCGAAGTTTCCTGCTTAATCTTAAACAGGTAAAACATTAACCTGATTCATTTTCCTGTTTTTGTTGGTCCTGTTATGGGAAAAGTAAGAGAGCAGGGTTATTTGGGAGTCTGGTACAGCCTTCGTAGTTTACTACAAAATCATTATAGGGTTAGCGTTGCACATCTTTTCTCACGAGAGTATGTTAGCTCTATTTGTGTTGACATAGTTTCTTGGGCCTGGATTCTAGATCACATAAAGGAGGTAATTTCTTTTGTGACCTATTTCTGTCATTTAAATTCTACTATGTCTTGACATTCCTTTAGCAGTTAAGATGTCTGTCTTTCAACGTACAGAAATATGAAATTCAGACTGGTTTTTCTCTACCTCCTAGCATTTATGATGAGTTGATTCCACCTTGTCCCTGATTTATTTGTAGGATGGAAAAGCTTTACCGAATGGACCTGTTGTTATATCACCAGATGGATTATTTCCATCATTATATCGAGAAGGTGATGTTTTATATTTGAAAATCTCTGGTTGCCTCCAATAACTTAGTGATACATTCATGTTTTTGATATTTAGATGACATTTACTTTTGTTATTGCATTCTACATCTGGATCTTTGCTATATACTATCCTCATCTTTTCAAAAGAGATGACTGCATGATCCTTACCATTCTCCAAATTCTTTGCAGTTGTTAGAAGAGCGCCACATGAATTCAAGATTGCATGTTTGGAGGTATATATCAAATCAGCCACTTAGTGGAAAGAAATAATTACTCTATGCTGTAGAATATCATTTCCCAGCAAATTTGCTTTACGAGTGGAAAGTTTGTTCTTTGCAGGATATAAAAGCACTTTTCCCTTCTGATTACAACCCATTTTATGCGGGTTTTGGGAACAGAGATACTGATGAATTGAGTTACAGGAAGATTGGGATCCCAAAGGGGAAAATTTTCATCATTAACCCCAAGGTAACCATCCTTCTGGGCCCTCTAACTTAGACTGCTCATGCTGCATTCTCACTTGATAAGTTACCGTGCCTCGGCAGGGTGAGGTAGCCAGTAGTCATCGCATTGATGTCAAGTCATACACATCCTTACATACCCTGGTCAATGACATGTTCCCCCCAACCTCATTAGTTGAGCAGGTAAAGTACCTCTCTCTCTCTCTCTCTCTCTCTCTCTGCATGTGCCTTGTGCGTGAAGCTATTAATGCTTTTGAGGTTTTCTTCATTTCTAATAGAAATCTATGTGGTTCCAGGAAGATTATAATGCATGGAACTATTGGAGAGTCCCATTACTGGACATCGAAAGTTAGTTCATAGACTGTGTATATTTCACCAACTAGAGCACCAGCCAGAAGTCTCCTCCGAAGCCATCCTACTCCAATTATTCTAATGCTCCAGCTTCTCACCTGGATAATGAGTCCTTTTTGGTGGGCGAAGAGCCCCGCCATTGTGTCGAGAATGGCCACAATGTCCCTTGTCACTGTATTAGGTTACTCAATTATGCAGGGAAGCATCTAGGTTACAAATGCTGATCCTATTGAAACTGTGAAGTTGGCAGTTTTTCGTCAACCACAACTGTTGATCCTATTCAAATTGTATAGCAGGCTAGTTCAAAAACACATTGTATAAGAGCGGATTCACGTTGTCGGCGCCTCAAGCTGTCATGTCCGATCATGAAAAGTTGACTATTCTTGGCAACACTTTCCTTTTTAATGTTCCAATGCATCTGTTGGAGCGGGAAATGTCCTCTAGAGCACGATAGTTTATATCTTTTTCTACAAATAGGGCCATCGTCACTTGGAAAATTGTACTATTGTTACTATTGAAGTCCATACAATCTTGCACTCTAGTCTGTAAAGTTCAAAGGTCCATATTTCCTTCATGAAGCATTTCTTTATTTATTTTCAATTTCTATTTAGGACTGGAATATGCTTCTCACATAATGTTTGATGCTTAAGTCGAGATTCATTTTGGACCTACTTGCTGTGTTTGAGTCTCATATTTGAACATTTATTTAGCACCACTTCTAAGCGGGAGCAACTCACAACAAGATTTGTGAAGAGTGGGGCATTGTCTGAAGTTATTGCTTACGTTTTTGAAACTCGTTAGTGATGGAAATGAGCTTGACAGCATGCAAGTAGTTGGACGTCTTTAGTAATGCATGTAACTGTGCAACAGATAGAGCATTTGTGCAAGATAGAGATCTACAAAAACATTTTAAATCGGTGCTTATTCCCTGATCAACTTAAATATACGTCGGACTCCATTTAATCATTAATCGACAATTTAATCTGCCATTTTCATAGGCCCAAGATTATATGTATATGCCATTGCATTTATGATTTGATGTGTCAACCTTGACAGGTCTAATTTGTCGATATTTATGACTAAGTACTCTGAAATTGTGCTGAAGTAATGTTGTCGAATCTATTGGGTTAAGGAGTTAGTTTCTACCATTATGAGTTTATAGCATGCTTCATTTATCATATATATGAACTCAAAGTTGTATTAATGAATCATAGGAAGACGATTCCCCTTCAAAGTTGTATTAATGAATCATAGGAAGACGATTTCCGGCCATTCTATTCTTTGAAACCAATTATGTACATACCCTCAGATTTGTAAGATTATTTAAATTTCACCATTAGACTTAAACGCATTTGATCTAATTCCGTTTTCAGCTCCCGGCGGATAAGCACAAGGGATCTAAATATAAGTGCAATCAGAGAATTAACTAGAGCCACATATTTTCTCAACTTCCTCTTTTTAGGAGCTCGAATGTACGCGATGCAAGAAGTCTCTATAATAGGTGCTATGTATTCTATAAATGAGTCGATCTCTTGTATACTTCTCGTGTGTGTTAAAATCTCAAGCCCATTTTAGTCAGCTCGGGCCATGAGTGGCCTATAGCAAGGGCGAGCTTGAAGGGAGAGACAATCGGGTGGTGCCCCGCCCAACCCAAAGAGCAAAGTTTGGATCCGAGTCGAGGCCTGTGCCAGACCCTGTAGAGGATTGGCCGTGAGTAAATAAGGATGATTGCCTAATCCATTCTGCCTCTTTTGCATCTCTCATCTAAGAATTCTCTCTCTCTCTCTCTCGGTAGCTATCTCTTTCTCTATTGTTCCTGGTATTAATTTAAACATTCGAGGGTCCTCTTGAGGTTAAACTTAGGAAGCTTTCTTCTCTTACGTGGTGCAGTTAGAGACTATCTAGGAAAAGGCATGAACAAGCACGGGAGAGCTTGATGAAAACAGCACATCATCAACTGCATTCGACATGTTAATTGAAAAGCCCGTTTGTTTGAAGGAAAACTATTTTTCAGAAATTATTTTTCGACTTTTTCTGGTGTTTGGATGACAGAAGACCAATCGATTCACGAAAAACATTTCTCATAGACTAAAAACAACAAGCTTGGATTAGGTGAAAACAACTTCCTTTTTTAACAAGAAGGAACACCCTTTCCTTGAACTACCGAATAAATAAAAATTAACTATTTTTCTTAAATATAATTTTCACGAAAATATTCTCATTATCAATAAAACAAATGCACCCTAATTGTCGATATACCTACATAATTCACCTAGACTTGTGGCAACAACGGAGGTGTGGACTTAATAGCTCGGTTGTGTCCAAACTTGGGGATTTCTTTTTTGGTCAAAGTTGATTTTCACTGGTTCTTATTGTACGTTTATGATCATTCAAGGAAGCAGGTGCCACGAATCAACCATCGATAATTACAATGGGGAACTATGTTTTGAAAGGAAGTTTGATTTGAAAGGAAGTTTGATGAGAAGATCCACTCCATTGTCGAAGGATAGTATGCATGGTAATTGTGACAAAAGGCTACATTTGACAATTAAGATAAAAATCAAGATAGGATATGCTTTTTATTTTATCTTGTATTTAATACTTGTTTAAGACAAGATAAAGTCAAATATAAGAGTGATATATGCTGGATAAAATTATCCCACGAGAGAGATAATATAAAGGTGAATAGAACTTCTAATAGCCATAATGGGAAAAAATGAAATTATATTTTAAATAATATTTTAATTTTCACAATTTTTTTAAGTGATTTATTATGGTTTTGACCCTAATGTTCCAAACTATTCAAAACTATCCATTTTCTGCTCTGATCCGAATTTTTATAGACACTTGTAGAAAACTTGTTTGACCCCTTGGGAACTCTATGATCTTTTATACATAGTCAATTGATATGTTCTCTCTCTTATATCTGATGAGGTGACATTGAACTACGAATAGCTGAGAGTAGGATGGGTGTTTTATGAGACCTCGTATATGTCCATCTGAGGATTGAATTATAGGGTGATTTGGTCCATTAAATTGACGAGCATGCTGTGGTGTGATTATTTAAAGTGTGATGCATGAAATGTGTGGAATAAACTAAATATAAAAGATTTACATCAACTTTATGATACTGGTGTGCCTTGGGGAGTGGAATGCCCATGTTGTGTAATCATGGATACCTTGACTTTGTGATACCGAGATGTCTCAAAGTGAGATGCCCTGCTATGAGTCTCGGATGCCTTAGTTGTGTAATGCTAAGATGTCTCGGAGTGAGATGCTCATGGTTGGGATTCCATGGAAGATCGAATGAGGGATCCGAAAGTGATTTGATCGGACGGGTTTATGATCAGGCAAAAATATGATTCATAGGTGGATATTGAAACATACCATGAATTAAATACACTTGGCAGTGTGTACATGTGTGGTTTGCATTATATGTTGGCATTGGATAGTTGAATTAGAATTGTGTTTTGATGTTGTTGTGCTTTGTTTGGAGTGGATTATGTGATGGTATGCTCTAGCCTATGTATGCTTCTTACCGTTGAATCTTGCATTTCCCTTAGCAACTAATGGATCACCTAGTTTAGGGCGATATTGTTTCTTTACTGGGCATTGCTCATTCCTTCATCTTTTTTAGATCATTAGAGTGGATGTCCCTCTAGTAGCGCGGTATGGGGTCATTGCTTATATTGACATGTCCTTCCATGATGTCTTCAACTTCAACATTGACTTGACCTAGACCTGATATGAAACCACTCTATGGATGGATGATGGGCATGTCGACGGGATCCCCATGCGGTTTGAGGCATGGTTTATTAACCACATGGGACAACTATTTGGACCTCTTTAGTTCGGTGATGGTAGGCCTAGAGTTAGAGTAGGTGGTGCCTAGAGCACCTAGATCGTGTGGAAGCTATTGATTTTTTTTTTTTTTTTGAGTGACATGGGTTAGCTTATGGGGTAGTGAAGTTAGGTTCGTTTTGACCCCTTCCTAGACTTTCAACGCAAACACTTTTGGTTAATTGTTTAGGATCGAGACCATTCGACAACTTAGGCTCTCTTGGATCGTTTGAGATCGTTGGAGTGCCTAAGCCAAGCTTTTCTTGGATTGGTCACTTGCTTGCTCGTTCATCCGGATTGTAGAGAGATAAAATTTCTAAAGAGAGAAGTTCTGAACGAGAAAATGAAACTTTGATTATGAAATGGTCGGATGGTTACAATGAGGGGAATGTCACCACTTCTTATACTTGAAGTTCTTGAATTACAATCATTAATCGTCCTTCGATTTGACGGATAAGATCGTGTCTATAGGCATTTATGCCGAGAGAGTTCTAGATTATCGGCACAATTATCATCTTGCCCATTTGTAGGAATGTTTAGGATTCTCTAGTGGAAACCTTGGGCGATTTTGGGAGGTCTTCTTGAATCAAGCACAATCCCTTGGTCGCGGGAACCTCAGTTAGGAACCTCATGATTGTGACATATGTGTGGTACTTTGTAAGCTTCCCATGTTTATGTAAGTAAGAATAGGTGATGATTGCCGAAGGCAATGAAATGGTGCTAATTCTATAATGAAGTGCTTTGAGTTGAATTGTTAATAGTAAACAACTAGACGACCATTCCTTAAAAGATTCCAAGCTCTTATAATATTCATGTTATACACGCTAATCATTTTGGGTGGAATACCTTAGCGTAATTGCTAATTAAGATAGGTCATGTTAATATACTAATAAGTCTCTTCGCGATTCTTGTGTTCACTCTCTCTAACGTTGATTTCTAAAGTAGTTGTGGATTGTTTTCCTGTTTATCTATGACACTATTGGGATGTCACACATCCCATTCAATCATATCATAATTAGCGAGAGGAAAAGTGCAAACTTTCTCAACTTTTCCTCAAATACGATGGGGAAAAAAGACTGTGGCTTAATGTGTATTGATCTATCCTCCGGAGTAGCTCTCTGTTTCATGACATTCAGCAGAGGAAACTGATGAGAGTATTTCTTACATGTCCATATAGACAAACAAACGTGCGAGCTCTCTCTAGCGATGTCTCCTCCCCAAACCCTAATTTGACTAAATCCATCAAATTTCTATATATGGCCTACTTGGAAATGAGATTCCAATCAAGGGTCTCTCCTAGTTACAGATCTATACTTATGGATCCCAATCGAGGGTGGAAACGGTTTACCATGAATTGGGGAAAAGGCTCGGCCAGGTCCAGGAAATTCAGCTTGAAACCATGGGAAACCTGCAGCAAAAAGGAGGAAGAGTCAGAGTGGAAGTAGACTTAACTACTCCTCTGAAAGCAGGAACCATCCTGGATATTGGCCATAAATGGTTGTGGGTTGAATATAAATACGAAAGATTACCCCATTATTGTTACTCCTGTGGAAGGATAGGCCACTATGCACAAGATTGTTCAGAAATCCCTTATGCAGAATCTCCATGGGCAATTGACAAAATTGGCTCCTACGGACCATGGTTGAAAGCAGAAGTCAGTGATCACAGCCCTTATTGGGAGGCCTTTTATGGCAACATAGGAGAAGATATTGCAATAGAAGAAACCATACCCGAAGAACCCTCTCAAGGCAGCAAGCAGGATCTAATAATATGAGAGAAAGATACAGAAATGCGTCTTGAAGCATGCAGTAAAAGAAGAGCAGAAAGTCCCATGGAGCCGGAGATATTGGAGACCCCTATTACAAATCAGCAGGTTATCAAAGATCATGGAAAACAGATTCTTTGCTCAGATGTTCCAATTCAGAATTCTTTGAAGATAGGAAAGAGTAGCAAAAAGAATATGAAAGTGCAGAAAACTAAAAAACAGAAATGCCTACCTGAACCTATACCTCTTATCATCGATGATTCGGGCATGACGGAAACCCCAAAGTGAAGTTGCTTAAGGATGGCACCGATTGGGCTTTGGTGGCTAGCCCTAATAAGCCACCAAAGAAGACATGAAAATTATTAGCTGGAATTGTCGTGGGTTTGGGCAATCCCCGCAATTCAAGAGCTAAGAGCATTAATTGCTCTGGAAAGGCCCAGTATAGTTTTTCTAATGGAGACCAAAAACAAAGCAACGAGGGTGGAAAGTATATGCAGGAAACTTCAATTTCAGCACTTCTTTTTAGAAAACCCGACGGGTATAGCAGGGGGATTGGCGCTAATGTGGAATGAGGAAGTATCATTGCAAGTGCAAAGCAGTTCAAAACAATATATTGATGTTAAATGCATTGAACCAGCCAGGCATTTAGTGATGCAGATCACTTTTATTCATGCGTCCACAAATTTTGGTGAGAGGATACAACTATGGCAGCATCTGAAGATAGTGAAACCCTACAGTTCTAACCCATGGATATGCATGGGTGATTTCAACGAGATTCTATATGTGTGGGAGAAGGTTGGGAGAAGGGAAGCTAAAAACAAAAGAATTACAGCATTTAGAGACATGCTTAATGAGTTATCCCTGATGGATATGGATAGTCAAGGATGCACATTTACGTGGTCAAACAACAGAGAAGGGGACGATCTTGTGAAAAAAAGATTGGATAGGGCGTTATGTACCTTGGAATGGCGCGTAATCTTCCATGAAGCAGAAATCCATGCTCTTCCAGCGATAGGCTCAGATCACAGCCCTCTTGTTCTGAGGCTATACCCTGCACAAAAGCGAAGAAGAAAAGAATTTAAAATGGAGGCTTTCTGGTTAGAAAATGAAGAATATCACGATGTTATTTACAATGTGTGGACTAACTCAGCCTATCCTCAGCCAACCTTTTCAGACAAGCTTCAGGAGACAGCAAAAAAATTGACACAGTGGAGTCAAAAAAAGTTTGCTCATGCACCCAACAGGATAAGAGAGTTAACTCAGGCCCTCACAACAATAACCAATCAGCCACATTCAAGTAGAAAGGAAGAGAAATGCATCATCCACCAGATAGACACATTAAGAAAGCAAGAGGAGCAATATTGGGGATTGAGGTCGAGAATTAAATGGCTTCGGTGGGAGACAAATACACGGTTTTTTCATGCTACAACGGTTCAAAGGAGGCATCGAAATCGGATTACGATCTTTGAAAGTCGAAGAAAACAGATGGTGTCGGGATTCAGCAGAAATCAGGAACCACATTACAAATTATTACGTAAATATATATACAACAAATAGGGGTACGTCATTATCAGCCCGTATTATACCAATGCCACACTCTTATTGATGATCGCATAAATGCATCGCTGGTGGCTAATCCCACAATGGAGGAAATCAAAACAGCAGTTCATCAATTGGGAGCATTGAAAGCGCCTGGCCTTGATGGGTTCAACGGTATGTTTTATCAACATGATTGGGATATTATTCAGACTGACCTTTTCCACCTGGTACAGAGCTTCTTCAATACCGGTGTTTTGAATCCTCATCTAAACCAAACTTATATCGCCTTGATTCCCAAAGTGAAAAACCCTGAGACAATTTGTCAGTTTAGACCTATCAGTCTTTGCAATTTCAGTTATAAAATCATATCAAAACTACTTGCAAATAGATTGAAGCAATGGCTGCCAGAGATAATCGAACCTGAACAGAGCGCCTTCGTACAGGGGCGACAGATACAGGATAATATCCTGATAGTGCAGGAAGTGCTACACCAGCTGCGCATCACCAAAAGAAAGAAGAAACATCAGGCGGTACTGAAATTAGACATGCAGAAAGCATATGACAGAATCGAATGGGATTTTCTTAGGGATTGCATGCTGCAAATGGGTTTTTCAGAGAAATGGGTGGCTTTAATAATGCAATGCATCACCACAGTGTCCTTCAGTGTTAAACTTAATGGAGAACCTACCCCGTTTTTCAGTCCTTCCAGAGGTCTAAGGCAAGGAGACCCATTGTCGCCTTATTTATTCATCCTAATCACTAACGTTTTAACGTGGTTGATGAAAAAAGCGGTAGCAGAAGGCAGCATACAAGGTATCCAGCTCAACAGGTTCTGTCCTAAGCTTTCTCACCTTATGTTCGTGGATGATGTTATTTTCTTTATGGATGGGACTTTAAAGGAATGTCAGAATTTGACACTTACAATTAATCAGTATTGCTACGCAACGGGGCAAGCTATTAACTTAAACAAGTCAGGCGTTCACTTTAGTAAGAATTGTCCTCCACTACTTAAGAGGAATATGGCTCAAGAGCTGAGGGTGCCTATTTTTGAGAAAACAGGGAAATACCTAGGTATCCCTACAGAATGGGGACAATCTAAAAAGAATTATTTGCATGGATATTAACCGAGTGAACTCAAAGCTGGAGGGTGGAAGGAAAAATTACTTACCAAGGCGGGGAAGGAGGTCTTGATTAAGAGCGTGGTGCATGCCATACCAACCTATGCCATGTCGATCTTCAAGCTAGCAATCGAAAGCGAATAGCGAAAGTGGAAAGGAGGCTCAAAGTGGGAATTATCAGTGGCGAAAGGAGGCTCAAAGTCGAATTCTTGGAAGAACTGGGAAGCTATGAAGACAAGAAAGGATGAAGGAGGGATGGGGTTCAAAGACTTAATTACCTTCAATTCAGCAATGCTGGGTAAACAGGTCTGGCGTCTACACAAATCCCCGGATGCGTTATGTAGTAAAGTTTTAAAGGGCATATACTTTCCTCATGGAGATATATGGAGTGCACAGAAGGGCCAGCGATCCTCGTGGGGATGGCAAAGCATGATGTTGGGGCGAGACTCTATGAAACCAGATGTCAAATGGTTAGTTGGGGATGGCAAATCAATCAAAATAAGAGAGGATAAATGGTTATCACAGGAGTTAATAGGGGAATTAGTAAACCAAACAGATCCAACAATGGTTGAAGATTTGATAAACGAAGAAACCCGAACTTGGAATCAGACCCTTATTCATCAGTACTTTGAAGAGAAAATAGCAAGCGAAATTCTAGCTATTCCCTTGAGTAAAGATGCCAAACCAGACAGTAGAATATGGACAGGAAATTGCAAAGGAGAATTCACGGTGAAAAGCGGATATAACAGAATCCACGCATGGACCACTCGATCAATTTCACAGAAAGCATCGTGCTCTTACCAACCCCCACGATCGTTATGGACGAAGATCTAGAGTCTCTCTGTCCCACCAAAAATCAGAACCTTTCTCTGGAGTATATGTCACAGTGCTATTCCCACAAGGGAGAACCTCTACAAAAAGAAGATCAGCCCCGACCCTTTATGTCAGATATGCCATACGCATATTGAAACCACCGAACATCTCTTCCTATTCTGCAAGTGGACTAAAGAAATCTGGAAAAACATATGGCTACGTGGGACGAATATGTGGAAACAAATCAAAAGGCTAGATTAGTGGCTTTCGGCAGCATTTGAACCGCAAAAGGGCTTACCTGAAAGAGAGCTCATCGCAGGGATCCTATGGCAGATCTGGAAGGCTCGGAACGCACAGATTTTCAAAGGAAAAACCCCAAGCCCGACGGACGTCCTTGATCTCGCACAAACCCAGAATTTAGCCCTCAGCAGAGGAAGAAAGAAAAACCCTAATCAGACCACATCTGAACGCTTACCAGAGGTCTGGATTCCACCGGGAAAATGTCAATTGAAAGTGAATGTCGACGCCTCATGGGTACCGGGAGAATTTCTCTGCTCAGTGGCCGGAATCGCAAGAGATGATGAGGGTTCTGTAGTCGATGGCTTTGCGGTAGAGGCTAGGGCTTCATCGTCGGTTGAAGCGAAGTGGAAGCTCTTTTACACGGTTTAGACTTTATCTCAAGCTGGAAGTCTTCGCACGTGAAGGAACGAAGTGAAGTAGTTCACTTTATCTCGTGAAAGCGATAGTTTGCGGTGGTGGACTACGTCATGGGCCGGGCCGAGATACCATGGAATGTAAGAGAGAAAATTCAACGATGCCAACAAGAACTCCGTCGGGCGAACATAACTTGGTAATCCCTTGTCCTCGGGAGGCAAATCAAGCCGCCGATTGGCTGGTACGAACTCATCGTGCAAAGAATCTTCCTCCAAATTGGGTTCATATTCCCCCTCTATCTCTATGGTATATTTTAGTTTCAGAATGTAACCCATCGTTGTCTTCTAAGACTACTTAATCTAATGCATCAGTATCTCTTTTGACCAAAAAAAAAAAAAATCTTACTTCCATGGTTCTGGGCTTGTGGCAGTTGGTCCATTTTAGCTGATTTTTTGCGCATAGGGTGAAATTTGCACGAATTCAAGATTCCGCATAAAAAATCAGTCTTTTGCATTTGCTCAAACGGTCTCTTGATTGTGGAGGAAATGCTGCTTATGCTCTCTGTCTGGGAATTAGTGATCAGTCGTCAGTCATGCCTGAATTATGGTTTTCTGTCGATTGTTCGATTGTTCGGACTTGGATGTGATGTTTGAAAGTAAAAGGTCTGAGCAGGAAGATTATGCCAAGCTTATTCCGAAACTAAGAGGGCCCCAGTCCTTGCTTAAGTTGTGGCATTGTGACTCTCGCAACCTCTTGTACATTGATCTGGCCGTGCTTGACGTCCTCTTGTTGAGTATGGTCGTGGGTCCGATTAAAAGGCATGGGTTGCATTCTAATATTGAATGCTAATGTAGACTTCTCCCGACATGATCGCATACTCCTGCATTGATCAAAATCCTTGTACTGATCCTCTGTTCCCTATTGATTATGCCTTTATAGGTCATACATTATGTATTGATCTTCTCACTCCAGGTAAATCTCAAGTAAATTTCTTTCTAGTAAGAAAAGTTCAAGTAATGAAGGAGATCCCTGTATTTAGTAAAAACATTTGGCGTTGAAGGGGTATCCAAAAGATTATTTCAAAGGAACATAAAAGATTATTACGATGCGTAATCATGAAATTCAATGAGAATCTGTTAATTTGAAAAAGATATATTGTTTTGGATGATTTTGTGAATATTAAACCTGCAAATTTGTACTTGCCTAATGTTAGTGTTTTTAAAATATCCAAAATTAAATCCGTAGTTCACCAAACGATAGATTTAATAAGTTATGAGCATATCCAACTTTAAATCCGCAGTTCACCAAACAATAGATTGGATATGATATAAGGATATCCGACTTTAAATCCGTAGTTCACAAAACAGAGTTGATGGGATATGAAGAAATCTATGGATTTCTTATCCGATCCTATCCAGTCCTATCCCGTTTAGAAATCCGGATGACCAAACGCAGCTTTAGTTGCTTCTTGGTCCCAAGAAGCCTCGGTTTGTTCGTGTCGTAAGTCCAGGTGTTTCATAGCATCGGATGACTCCAGCGAAATCCCACCGGCAGGATGAGCTTGCTTATGATGATAAGCAGTAAATATGACATAAATTGACATTCGTCCCGGGGCGACGGTCGGCATGAATCCCTTATTTCCCCCTTTCCGCTGATCAATAATAATGCCTCGGGATCAAAATTGAACTCTTCAAGAAAGCACAGGGGCCGGATGGCTAAAAAAAGAAGTAAAAAGACAAACCGGGACAGATCATTAATTCCCCCCTATTCCACATGAGCGGGGGCAATTTAGTAAAATGGGCACTTTGGCGCGAAACTGAAGGCGCAAGACCCGAACTGAAAAAACGCCCGCATAAATCTCATCACGCGCTCCGCGTCCGTGCAACCCGACCGCTTCGTCGTTTCGAAATTTCCTTTGCACGCGAAGAACAATTCCAAACGGACGGATCACCGCCTCGGAAAAACCTAGGGAGGAATCATCCGAAATTCACGGTCGCATTCCGACGAATTCGTGTCCTGATCTCGGGGGCGGGAGTCAGGAAATCGCCGGCCGGCGGGCGGGGGGTTGCAGAGTTTCGATTCGATTCGCGACGATGTCGTGGATCAGAACGGCCGTCAACAAAGCGGTGGAGGTCGGAGGGCGGAACAACTTGACCAGGACCGTCCGCGGCTATGCCGATTCGGTGGTTCATCAGGCCGGCACCGCGGTCGCCGAGGGCGCCAGGCTCCTCCAGGATCGCATTGTAAACTTCCCTTTTTCGCAGGTTTTCGTGTTCAGTATGATCGAAATGGGGAAATCGTTAGGCATTGATGCTGCGTACTTCCTGAATTTTGTCATAGATTGGTGGTTTAAGGAGAGTTTGCTGTTCTCGCAAACTAGAGTAGGTCGGCTGATTTTCCCTAATGATATGGTCTCGTGACTATAATAAGAATATTGTTGTGTGATTATAATGAAATTGGATTTGGTCGGTAACTTGAGTCGGGTTTTGCTGGGGTTAGAGGTGATTGTAATTGAGCTTGCTACGATGCACATGGTGTAGATCAATAGCAATTGTTAACTGAGTCATTGCTCTCATCACCGAAGTTCATGCAACTGAATTTGCATTAATGTGTAGTTATTTCTCCTTACATTTTAGTATTTAGACATTCAAATTTATTGAAGCAGGGGGGACGGGGTTTGCAAAGCTTTGAGCAGGCTGCGAAAAGATTGGAGGAGATGTCTGTTTCCTGTAGAGGACTAGAGAGAATTCTACTCTTACAAAGGTGGTTGGTTGCGCTCAAAGAAACTGAGAGGGAATCTGTGGGTTTGTCTGGAAATGATCACCAAGGGACCGAAAATAGCTCTGATGAGTCCATGGATTTGCCTAGGAGACAAACATTGGTGAGTTCTACCTGGTTCTTCATTGCCATTTCTTCAGCAGCCTGTAACTATTTCATATTAAATTTTCCAAGCTAATGTATAGGATGTAGGGGTAGTGGTGGGAGCTGACAGGTGAGTGTTGATACTTGTTTCTGTTTAGTTATTCCATACAGTGCATGCTGCATTGCATGATTTTCTGTTTAGTACTGAAGTTGAAAAATTGGCGAAAAAATGCTTGTTTTAGAATGTTAAATCAGTATGGGTATCTGGTTTTATATCTACTGTGCTTCTTTAATTTAATTTTAACATTATTACTTGATCGTGGTCAGGTTTATCACCATGATCCTGACCTTGGAGGTGAACCTCTGAATTTCCGTTACGTCTTTCTTCATAGTCAGGCACTTGAAGGCATAATCATGTCCATGGTGAGTGGCATATTGTCAGCTGTACGATCAGAATGGTTTATTATTTACTGATGGTTGCAGAAGTTTTGTCTTACCCTTAGATAGTTTAACATCATTGCTGTGGAAGCATATTATTTGCATTCTTATATGCTGCTTATTAACCTTTATGATTTATTGCTGTGAGAATCTATCTGGTGAAGTACCCAACAGATTTCTCTGTATTTGAATTGCATTGCCTTTTATACTGTCATCAAGAGTGAGACAAATGCACCTTTTTATTTGCTTGGTGGGTTGTCCTTTCTCTTAGCTGGTTAGGCATGTTATGAACATGTAGTAAAGTCACAACCAGAGTCATGATGACTACTTTTGAATGATTTGAAACTTTTGAATTCTATATGACAAGAAACCTTGTTAGATGTGCCAGTCAAGAAATCCATCTCTTCCTAATTGACAGTGTTGAATGATTAATGTCAATGCAATGCACATCCTGTCCAATTTTTTGTCACTTTATTATTTCCATAACTAAACTAACTCCAGCCAGTGGACAAAGACTAGCTGGTAATGATTTAATTGAATTTGCACCTCTGGTCTGGAATTTGCTGATAGACAGAGTTTAACCACAGCTAAACTGTTTTGTTGATTCAGATTCTTGAAGCACCTACACAGGAAGAAGTTTCATTACTCCTGGAAATTTTCGGGTGATTTAAACTTTATGATATTGCTCTTCATTTTTTCTTGAGTTGACTGCTGGATTGTCATTCTCTGATTAGGCACTTCTAAGGCCAACAAATTACCTTTTTTCATGTGCACTCGGAATGACATAATTTGTTTGCTCTTGTCCAGGCTTTGTCTTACAGGAGGAGTGGAAGTGCATAAGGCGGTTTTGAGCAGCATTCAAGATTTGGCTAATGCATTTTCTGGCTACCTAGAAGAAGTACTTGTGAGAACTTAATAACATTATCCTATCATGTATGCATCTTAATTAAAAATGTGACCAGCAGGATAGATTATGAATATTCCGAGTCCACCTGCATCTTTTTCCACATTATTCACAAAGGATGATTGAATGTAGAACATAATTGACTAAACTCTCAATTCAATATGCTCTAATTGATGTAATGTCCTCATACATTACACTGTCATTCAAACTACAATACCATTTGAGTTGCACCTGTGTCTAAGTGCTTGTCAACTTTGTCACTTCACTTGCTCAAAAAATGTTAAAGACTGTAACTTTCCGCATTTCAGTTAAACATGCTTGGTAATCTGCTTTATTTGACCTCCCTGACTCTCTTGAAACTCCTCATGTCATAATACACCCCATATTCAGCAGATGGTTTAACTTTGAGATTTGTAACTACAAAGTAGATAAGTGAAAGAAGTTTGGGGATGTAGGAAAAACCTCTCAATGTTTATTGCCTTACCTCTAACTTCCTTATTTTTACTTTTTGTAAATCGTGCATTTCAGATGTTACCTCTCATATCATCTTTGTGCTCATAAACATTTGATTTATCTTTTTTTCATTTTTGGTCAGAGATGTACATTTGTATTCAGCCTGAATTCTTTTTAAGGATAGAAATGTGCTATTAATCTAAACTAGAAAGAAGACATACATACCAACCAGAAAAAAGTTTGAGATACGTATAAGCCTAGTGACAATACAATCATTCTTCAGAATTGTAGTTTGAAGCGAACATTTCACTTCAGGTGAAGCGAGAAGAGTTGCTACAATATGCTCAGGTGGCGATCTCAGGGCTCAAGTTAAATTCTGATGTTATAAGGTACATGCGACATACATATATTTAATCTGCATGCTGAGGAATTCCGCATAAAATACTTTTTTTTTTAATCTGCATATGGGTATCTTGAAATCATCTTCTGGCTGTGTCATATTGCATCTGGATGTGTCAGGACCATGCTTTGCTCATGTAGCTATAGTTAATGTAAGATGTAGTGCAGCTAATGTTAGGTAATGTTGTGACTTGCTCCATTCACTGTTCTTCTCAGGTTTTGTTGTTCTTAATCATTTAATTTACAAAATCATGTTGCTTTATGGCATTTGTAAGTTGAATTCTTTTTCTAAGTTATTACCACCTGGTATACTGTAAAATTATAGGAATTGTGGCCTGTCTCCTTCAATTCTCATAAATTTGTGGACTTTCCCTCCTCCTCCTCATAGTCCTGGATCTCATTATCAAGTTCTTCATCTGCATGGACACTCAATTTTTTATTTTTTATTTTTAATCCTTCTTCCTTTCTAATTGATGCTCCTAATTCATATCAACTCCTCCTATGAGCCCCAAGCGTAAGTTGCCATTGCTTTAACCCTTGTTTTTGAAAAGCTAAATCATGGTAGGACTTCTGCATTAGTTGACATGCATCTATCTTATTATGGAACCATCTGCTTTTTCACTACCTTTTACTAATATCATTATCTAAAGTTGAGTTTGCTTTCTAATATGACCATCTGTCTGATTCATCTTTTCAAGATACATAAATGGGGCTTACATTATCTTCTTGTCAGTTAAAATTTGATGATGGTAACACCATTTTATCTACAAGGTAGTTATCGCATATTTTTTACTCATTAAGAGGCAGGGGAGTTAATCCCTACGACAAATTCTGCAACAAAATTATGTTACCAAAAATCAGCTAAAATTTCAATGGTTGTTAAGTAAAGAATGATGACAGATTCTTACACATATCCATTAGAACTTTCCTTGGCATATATTCGTTGCTTTCTACTCTAGCTCATACAACAAGTGTCTTGTACTTTGAAAATAGTATAAAAATTTTTCCCATGTGCAGTATCATTCCTGAGTCCCCAGACAGAATCCTGACAAAAGCATTAATGGAAATTTCCCCCTAACAAAAAGTTTTGGTAACCATGTTACTTCATCCCATTACAAATCTTGTCAATGAACCTCAGATAGAATCAGGCATCGGCATATGATCTGAAATATACTTAGATGGATAACATTCAAAGAACAAATAAGATCTAGTTTCATCATCATGTTCCCAAAAGACACAAACAGAATGGTGTTGCATTCCCCATTTGATTAATCTGTTTTTCAAAGGCAATTAACCAAGGAAAGCAAGCCATGAGATAAAACTGCTCACAGCTTTAGGATGTTTAGGTAAAGGCAAACAAATTATGCCAACTGATCTTAGTTAATGAAGGCTGCAGGGTAGCAAAAGCAGCTGCTTCTGTGAATTCTTTAGAGACATATAAAGAACACTGCGAAGAGACATTTGAATGTGCAACAATTCATCAGAAGTTGCTGCACCCCAATCCCAATCACCTTTCTCTGTTACAGAAGTTACTTTTAGAATGCCTTTGCAAATGAGAATCATAGATGATTCTACGGCCCGGTCTTTGAACCGGAGCACCTTCAGGATGCTAGTAATCATGCCGCAGAGAGACCTTCTCACCATTGCCAATTTTCCAGTAGAAGTGTGGTTGAAGGAAGTCTCTCATCTGGAGTAGTTTCCTCCATGAAATCTGGAATTTTAAGGCTCCAAAGCTCCTGCCTCGAATGAGATAAGCATCAGCCCATGTAATCCAAATAGGTCCAAATTGCAAAGCAGATGCCATAGGGTCTTCATAATTAGGGCAGGATTTCACAATTCCATATCGGTCAAGCTAAGTCCTTTGTGCCTTTTTTTTTATATTGGACTTCCTTACCCATAAGAATGCATCACCATTGTGTTTCAATAGATGAATGTTGCACCAATAGTTCATGGTAATGTGTTGCCCCATATTGCTTGAATATGGAGTTTAGATGGGCCTTATGTACGTGTAGTTTTGCTCTACCTAAATGGTTAAGTTTTTGGGTGGGACAGTTTAACATGGTATCAGAATCAATTTTCCATTGTTCATTATGTCATTATTGATACCTAAATAGTTTGTTGGGCATGTGGTTCTTGCATTTATTATCGCATGTTCTTTAACTCCCATTGTCATTATTCATCCGCTTCACACGTGAGAGGAGGAGATTCTTTTGGTCATACATTGTTTAGTTTGGTACTTTTATCATTGGATGAGAAGCAGAGAGCTAAATAACATGTAACACAATGATTCCTTTAATTGTTATTTTACTCGCAAGCTTTTCTGGTAGAATGTGATAATCCTGTGTATGCCGTCTTCCTATATGTTGGTTTTTTTGAAGTCAGTAATGATAGGTCATGCTGGTGCATCACTGCTTGCTGGTACATCACTGCAGTGGAACCAATGGTTTAATTTACCACTCATTTTCTTTTATCTTCTGACTCATAAGTCTGTTCTTTCACAATATTCTCAGTGATGGATCACCTAATGGCTAAGTGCGTTATTTTGTGGTCCTTTGCCAACTCTTCAGTCTCCTTAACTTGCTTTTATGAGCTATTTGTTTCTTGCCTCAGAATAGATTCCAAAACCTTCAGCCTGAAGGAAAAACTCAATAAGATGTGCTCACTACAGCAGCCTTTGAATAAAGATCATGACAAATTGTCTGAAGAAACAATTGTTGTGACAAAAGAGGTAAGACTGATCTTGACAGATTCGTGAAATAGGCAATCAGAGCACATTTTGGATGTCATTTGAATATCTTCTGGCCTCTATTTGTAGAGGACATTCTTTCTAATATTTTTACAAACTGATGCCTATATCCAGAGAACTATGGTCAAAAGAAAATCTAATTGTAATTTGATGCAGGCCCCAGAGCATGGAACTTTTTCTCTACCTTATATGCTGGTTGAATTCATTTAGTACTTGGTGTCGTTTTCAGAATTGATGGCATCAGTAGGCATTACTTGGACACTCAAGTTAATATAAGCTGTCTAGGCCTTTTTGGCTACTCCTTCAATTTGTCACTTTGCGAAATGCTTATAACAGTTATGGTTTCATTACAACACACTTAGTGCATTAAATGCTGCATTAGTTTAACCATGTATTAAGAGTTATTGATTGCTCATTGCTGGTTAAGTGAAAAGTTGGACTTTTTGAATTTTATATTTAGGGGGCCATTTTGACTAGCTGTTCTTATTTGCTCCTAAGATTTAGATAGACAAAATCTCATGGAAATTAAACTCCACATATTGAAAAAATCACTATTCAGAGTTTGGATTCTTTGGCTAGTTAATTTCCGTCCTTTGTTTCTAATAATTAGTGAGTCCTAGAAATTGTCTGAAATTCTTAAAACAGAGTAGATTTGATTCTGATCACCATGGTAAGAATACAAGCTATTAGAGCAAATGTTCTTGACTTGCAGGATTTGGAAGAGGTACGCTTGCAAATTCAACTATTTTCCATGATGGAGTCACTGCTACTTAGAAAGAAATCTTTGAGAAATGGGGATACTCCCCATCTTCATGTTGAAAAGGTCAGGTTTTACTATTAAGTGAACCTCATTCCTCAAAAGAAATCCAAGTATCATTATGAGAACTTATACTTTGTCTTTCATTTCGAATATTATGAACTCAGATAGATATATTGTTCACTCTCATTATTTTGACCTGCGAATTGGAAAGTTTTCAAAAAAGTAAACGTGCTTGTGTGTGCCAATTGCCAATTGCTTTATTGGGATTTTCATCCTTTGTGCAGCAGTGTCATTGTAGTAAAAATCGCAATCTAACTCATAAAATCATGCACTTTTACTTAAATAAGGAGAGTTAAGGGAAGAAGATTGCGCATGAAATTTATAATGGTTCAGCTTTAGTTTAAGCCTATGTCCATTTTTCCACATTGACAACCTTCTAGTTGGAATTCACTATATGAGTGCAAACACTCAGTGGAAGATCCCTACTAAGTCACTCTTTTTGTGATTTTTTTCTCTTGAATACAATTTATAGGACCACCGAAGAAGAACAAGTAGTCAGAAAAACTTTAGGCTTTGGAATTCTAATTTTCACGTCCCATCCTTCAAATAGACTAAATGACCTTCTTAAATACTCCACGCCACATTAGCCATTGACATTTTCCGGAGGAATTTCTTCCAATCAATCTGTTGGATGGAATCAATTAAAAAAATTTGTAGCTGTTTGAAGATTGAGATGGAATAACTAGTGATTCTGGTCATCGATACAATTAGAATCTAAGTTTCCATTGGTAGATGCTTCCCAAAAAAGAACTTGTCTTCAAGATTGATTTAATCAATTTGTGATTGATTATATCAATGTATTTATAAAGAAAAGTGAAACCCTTCACCAGAGAACTAGATGTTGTAGAATAAATTCCTAATAAGTTCATTTTGGATCCTTGTTGCAAGATCAATAAGTCTGAATCTGATTTTATCCTTGTTTTGAACACGGTTTTAGTCTGGATTTTATCAGAGTGGGAAATACTTCTGGAATGAATAGACTTTAGCAAAAGTTTTCAATATAACCTCAGAAGCATTCTGCTCTTCAAAATAAGAGTGAGAATTAGAAAATTTTGTCAACTTCAAAACTTGGTAGGAGTTTTCTCAACAGGTTCTTGGTCAATTCACTGAATGGGATGCAATGGTCAAAAAGTAGACATGTAGAAAGATCATCATTTGTTGGCCGTTAAGGAGGTAGCCAACAAAGATATCATTCTAAGCTTCAGCATTTTCAAATTAGACCTTTGCTGGGGCATATCCATAGTTGTGTAATGTGACCAGGCAGATGAGAGGACCATATACATTGATGGCATTTGCCTTTTTCAAGTTTTGCTCCTTGAAGTACAATTACAACTGCCTAGTCTATGCATTTATCTAATGTCAGTCTTTTGAGCCAACAGTATGACTTTGATGCGTTCTAATTGGCCATCTACTATAGCAATTAAGTACACCAATGATGAGTTCCAAGACTCTAGATTGTCTTGTCAGAGTTGTCTAATGTTTAAAGGGAAGCTTCATCAAGTGGGCAATATTTTTTTTGGAACATACAATGCAAACAAAGAAAAAGATGGTGCTCAGGTTTCACCCAACTTGTTAGCTCAACATTTATAGGGAAACAAGGCAACTACTCCTGCACATTCCATACACTGTCACGGTACCTTTGGCTTGCTTTTTAATGTTTTCTTGGATTTGCAGCTTATATTCTTAAATTTTATGTACCGTGGATTAGTTGATGGGACAAAGCTACTACTGATGAACTTCTGCTTGCTCTTATTCTTGCTATGACCACCTTTTTTTTCTGTCTTTTATTCACCTTCTTGACTGGTTTATGGTACATGAGTCTGTCACCCAATCTTTATCTCATTCTTCATCTGGTTAGGCTTTTGCAGGTAAAACCATCCTTTCGTACACTTCACATGTGAACATTTCTCTGCAGGTTGATAAATTGAAAGTGTTATCAGAATCCCTTGCTAATTCTTCCTCAAAAGCTGAGAAGCGCATCTCAGACCACAGGTTTAGAAGCATTTGGATTTTCTTTTATATTTTCTTCGTAATACATCCATTCAACTTAAAGCACTTCTAGACAGTTCCAGAACTTGGTTGCACATGAAAAAGAAAATTCTGAAGGTTTTTTAGTTGGATGGATCATTGTAGTTAACATGTTCTATATTTGAATGACTATCTAGAATTTCCTTCTAGGCATTTAGAAACTTCAGCAAGTGGGACTGTGATAGTTGAGACTAGCATAGTGGCTGGAGATGAGAGATTTAATCTTTTATGTAGTAAATATATAACATTTCAGATTTTGGATTGCATGGTGTTCTATCTCAAGTGTAATGCCAAAGGAACCTTGGGTGTGGTTCTATGGAAGTGATGCTTGAAGATATTTGTTTCTTTCCCCTACAATCTTATAGGAATTTACTGCACTTTTCACTCATACCTTGTCAAATAAAGCCTCTTCAATCAATGACTTGTGTAATCAATAGTAATTCCCAAATATACTGTTGCTATCCATAGTTCCAAACAGCAACCAGACGTCCATTCCAATTTCTCATCCAAATTGGCCTTGCCTCTAAGGTACTAGTTATTAGGTGAACTAACTGATGAAGCTTTTCTTGGCTGTAAAATTATTTTAGAAGGCCCTAGCTTGTTGCATGTGCAGTGGTTAAGCTAAAGCTTGAATTGGGCGGGGCCCAACATGAAACTGCATAAATGATGAGGTGTACAGTTTTTCTTACGTTGAAAACAATTGTAATGTTTCTACCTAGATATTAAATCATATTAGAAGTGGTAATTTTGCATCCATTGAATAATACCAACAAGTCCTACTGTTTTGCTAAAACAGATCTAACACATCTCAATTAACATGAACAGTTTCTGG
This sequence comes from Eucalyptus victrix, assembly GCA_016097545.1. Classification (NCBI taxonomy): domain Eukaryota; kingdom Viridiplantae; phylum Streptophyta; class Magnoliopsida; order Myrtales; family Myrtaceae; genus Eucalyptus; species Eucalyptus victrix. The sequence continues at coordinate 19,843,918 of CM027835.1, read as the reverse complement.
TGGAATCAAGAGGGGTTGATCTCTTGAAAAAACTGTTGCTATAGTGATCTAAGCTAGCTTCTTCTCTTCATGTTTAGAAATACGAGGAAGAGAGGAAATCCTACTTTATGATCTCATATTCATCCAGAATACTGACATTTAAGCATCATTCTCTCTCCAAGTTGGTGCCTGAAGCCAGAAGTTTCTTTATTTAGGTGTTGTATGTCATGTTAAATCTTGGGATGCCCCATTAAATGTTAAAAGTGGGTAAATTTCGTCCAAGTCCACTGAACTTCATTATTTTGCAATCAGGTCAGTGAAACTTAATTTCAATCATCCAATGCACAAAACTTTGAATATTTTGCAGTTGATGCACTTTGATTGGAATCTGACCAATTTTTTGTGCGAAATGATGACTTGGCAATCATGTGGCATATTGGAAGCTACGTCATTGCCAACTGGGCACTGCCTTGGCATTTCACATGAAAATTGATCAGATTCCGGTCAAAGTGCATCAATTGAAAATATCATGCCAATTGTGGATAAAATCAAAGTTCAGTGATCAAATTGGAAAACAACTAAAGTTAAGTGAATGCCAATGAAATTAAGAAACTTGGATGGTACATTGGAGAATCTAGGTCTTACTTTTTGCTCTTATGTATGAAACTCATGGATATACGATGAAGAAAAGTCACAGTTAAAGTCACAGTTGTCAAGGGACTGTAAAGGATAGCTTTACTAATTTATACTTTCAAACCTAGTTTCTCATAGGAAAGAAGCATTAACTAGCCTTGAAGACCATATTCAGTACCTGTATCATACCATATATCCTATGAGCTTACACCTAATTTGAAAGAATGCTGAGATAGCCACTGGAGATTGCAGTACTCATGAAGAGTAATGCACTGTGCAGCATTAGGGCCTATGTGCAGGTCGTTTTATGAGCAGTATGATATTTTACACTTTAAGCATATATTGACTTTGTTTGAGTTGAAACAAATGAAAACATACCAGGCTTTCTTTCATATCCAGAGAGGCTTGTTTAGGGGAAGACAGCTATCAATCAAATGATTATGTTAAGGGTTGGAAATTTGTATTGTTTTGGGACTCAGTGACCCTATTCTTTGATGGTTGAAATCTTGGCAAGGAGGAACCTGCCAACTGAATAGTCACAAGCCCTTATTTAGATTAAGAAGCTATCATCTGGTACATTGATTCATCGTTGAAGAAGGAGAGCTAAATTGTGCTTCTTCAACAGCCAGGACCATTTTACTGGTGGAGAGTGGAATGTGTTTTAGTCAGAGTCCCTAATCATACATTTCCCAATCTGGTTGTTCTTTAACTCTAGAATTTGCTTGAGCTGCAATACAGCTTATTTGCTTTGATATTCATCTGGTTGTTCTTCTCTTCTTCCATGGTCCAAGCAGATCTCACAAAGAAGAAGCAGTCAATTTTCGTGTGGCTAAAACAACAGAAATGAGCCAACTTGAGAAGGTAGTCCATCTAAAGAGAAGAAAGCATTTTTTTATTACTTTCAGCCATAAAGAGAGAAGATCTTGATACGCATGGCATAGATATCAATCTCTTAGTAGCTCAATCCAGTTTTGAGAATACTAGTGAAGGATAGCTTCTTCTGTTCTGTGCTGTATCCATGGATATCTTTCTCACTCATCTTGTTACACCATCCAGTAATCACTTATAGTTTACCAATTAAGTATAGGGTCAATGAGTAAATTGTTACTGTGCCTAGTTCATGATTTCCCTCTTTGTTTACCACAGAAGTTCCCAGGGAATTCATTAAAGGAATGTTTCCAATAAAAGGAGTTTGTTCTTGCCTATCCCTACTGGTTTTCCAAATTAATCCCCCAGACACTCATTCTCTCATGAATACCTCTAACTGTTATATTGATTAGTAAATCTCTCACATTGCTAGGTAACCAGGCCATACTGGAAGAACATATGGTCTATTAGCACATGACTCTGACATCTTTTTTTTTATTACACTATTCAGGAACTGGAGGTGGAGATCAAAGAACTTGAGAAACAAAAGGAAACACTTGAAGAAGAACTAAAAAAGGTTTGGTTTGTTTGAAAATTCTGAACTACATGTAATTTTGGGAGAAATTAATCTTTTATAATTTCTGTCTTCTCCTAGCTAATTGAACACTTGAATTCTGAAGCATACAGTGATGGTTTCATGTAATTTAGATTCTTATTGTTTGATATGAAAATTACCTGTACAATCACCAGGAAATTCTTGATGTGCAAGCATTGAACTTGGATTTGAGTTCCATGGTGGCCTTTACTTTTGGTGTAGGTCAATGGTTCACTCACTGGCGTTCGTTTACACCTTCAGAATGCCAGAGAGGAGAGAGAGCAGTTTGATGAAGCCAGTAACCAGATTCTTGTGCACCTAAAGTCTAAGGTATTTCGTTTTGCTTCATAAATAATGCATTGGCTTTGCAGTTTGCATTGTGTTTTATGGTTTGACACTGGATGGATGTTTAATTGGCTATCGTGGTTTTCTAATAGGAAGATGAGCTATCAAGATCAGTTTTCTCGTATAGAATGGAAGCAGATGTTGTCAATATGTGGATTGGATTTCTCGAAAATACGTGGACTCTGCAAACTTCATATATAGAGGACAAAGAAAAACAAGTTAAGTATGTGATCTACTTTCCCCAATCAGTCAGCATCCTTTCAGATGTAGGCAATAAGCTCAGCCATTCTTTACAGCTTTTCTCATTAAGGCACAAGAAAAATGGAACTTTAAGGAATCTGCTCCAACCTATCCTTTTCTCCAGGGCAAGCGATGATGATGATGACATAAGCAAACTTTTTTTTTAATCTTTATATATTCAAGTAAATTTGGTGGGTTTTCATATCCTCTTCGAACCTCAACTAGTTTGTGCAAGGTCTATGTGATGTACCAAGAAAATTAGGCTGCAAAATGCACTCAGCATGAATACCCAAACTGTTGCCAAAATAAAACAGAAAAGCCAAAGGTCACAAGGATTTATATAAAGGAGAATGAGCGCAGGGATTAGATGCACGAGGTGAAGTGTCTTAGATAATCATCTCAAGATGTGAAAAATAGCCTTGGTTGTGATTTATTCTTCCTTTTCCCCTTCTTTTCTTGAATTCTTTTGTTGTATGTTTTAAAGGTAAAGGCATAGAATCAAGTCTTTTTTCTTTCTTTCTTTCTAGTATATCTTCTAAAATTTTCAAGTATTCTTTTGGCTCCCCCTATCTAATGATTATTGCTAATGTGCATATTCAAGTGGTGAACTGGAGAGATACGGAGATTATCTTGTGAATTTGGTCATTCAGCTTCTCTCAGCTTACAAGGTATTTGTTTAGCTTATTCTGCTAGAATCTTGTTCCAGCATTCATGATGTTCAGCTTGATTTGCCATCTAGTTTTACATGTTCTTTGGTTAACCTTTTGATTCATCTTATTATATATTTTTGACTAGAAAGGGTTGGGCGTGTCACTCGCTTCCATCAAAGAAACTGTTGAATACCTGCGCCAAAGTCCTAGGTATCAACTTGTGCTATATTTGGGATGTTTATCACATGGTTGAAACTGATCTATAGATGTTTTTGGCTGTCAGATCTGAAAAGAGTCCTAGTATGAATGAGCAAAATCCAAAAGAGAATAAATCAAAGAGAAGGTACGAGGAAGAATATCTGGATCTTGAATCTAAGGTAAGCTAGCATATCATTTCTGCTCTCTCCCCTCTTTTGCCCAAAGCAAATAAGTTTTAGTTGATCAATCAAATCAATCGCCATTTGGAAGCCAAATGCCCTCATTGTTGCATCATATTTCTCTTGTTGGTCTTAACTTCTGCTAGAGATACTGAATTACCAAGTTAATTTGATAGATCTTATATTCAGTGCAACTAGTATATCATATCTACTCAAGAGATTCTTTTTGATATTTCAGTTTTTGATGACCTTAAGCACAGTGGAAGCAATTAAAAAGCAATTCTACAGCCAACCCGAAGACACATTCAGGTACAATAAATGTGTATTTTGGTTCATGGTGTTTCTGGTCAATAGAGAAATTCTTTTGAAAAGGGCATCCATTTTTCATGCAGGAAGGACCATGAAAAGGTTGAAAAGCTATTTGCTGCTCTCGAAAAGATAAAAAGTGAATTTGATTCTATACAGAGACCAGGTTTGGAAATTGAAACTCCTACGCAAAAATCACAAAATCCACTGACAAATGGCTACCCGATTAGTTCATCTTCTGTTTCGGGTAAGGCCTCCGAAAACTTTAGAGAAGATGAAGTAACGGATGGTTCTTCTATCAAGGTCGAGAAGACCTCGAACACGGCTAGCAAACCTGAAAAGCTAGAATTTGATTATGAAAAGGCTGAGAGAGACCATTTAAACGATGAAATTGGCGACTGGGAATTTGATGAGCTCGAGAAGGAATTCAGAGCCATCCTTTGAGCAACTGGGATGTAAATTTCATTACCTGGCAGAAAACAAGTGATTGGTCCTATAGAGAGAATTTTTACCTAGAATTTCTGATGCTTGGCGATGAAAAAGGTGATAGGATGATGTAAATTGTACTTTTCAGTTCTGTAATGAGGCATAACCTTTTGTAAATTCACACATGCAAGTTACGTTCGATTTTTTAATATTTATATATTATAACAGGCTTTCAATGCACAATTAGTTATTAAGTCCTCGAATTACGAAAGCGAAACTTGCTCTTTACTGTTAGGATTCTATACTTAAACATAATGAAATAGAGAATATAAAAGCAAGAGTGGAATCAAGGCATAAGGTTTATCTTGGTTTATTCTTAAACTATGGTTATATCTAGTAGAGGATTCAACCATAATTAATATCTTGCACATTTTTATTACAATCCTCAATTACAAGAGAAAGAAATTATATATATTCTGTAATTATTCATGGGTTGAAGCCCAAATTACTATTAATATATGGTTCAAACTATTAAAACCCTCTAGTAGCTCGATGGCACTGCCCCCAGCAGCCTCCGGACCCCTTACCTACTCATTAGGGAGCAAGAATCTATGTTTTCTTATCGGTAGGAAGTATGAACCACACCATAATATTCATTACTATTTGAATATAATAATACGACTATCTAGTCAACCTATCTATTAATCAATTGTCACTGACCTCCCATCGATGAGACAATGATTTTCCTCGTAAAGATTGGCAGCAAAGCACTACATACTTGCACGGCAGAAAGCCACATATGAAATTGTTTCTCAGCTCAGCGGATCACGCAGGTTGATTGGCGAATGAACACCTGCGGGCCAATACCTTTAGCAGGGAACGCAATTTTTGGGAAGTGAGTCACGTGATCAGCCCATGGGCTTAAGTTTCTAAGTGAGATTTCAGATTGCACAGCCGGTGTATGCAGTGGCTTTCTATTGATTGGGATCTTTGATAGCATGCGGCCATCACCCAGAGAGAGAGGGTCTTCTACGCGTCCAGACCTCATCTCACCATGCAATGAATGTTGAATGAATAAGGAATGCGTGCTACGCATAAATGTTTACTCCTTATTTACATTGAATACATTGAAAGTTCCAAACACTTATTACGAAAGTATAATTGGGTTTTCAAACTTTCAAAGAGTTCAATCAAAGGTTTTAAAATTTATTATGAAAGTGTAGAGTGTAATTAAAATCCTTTATCAAATTAATTCAATAAAGTCTTTCTACTAATTGCACATTTTGAAACTTTTCGATTATACTTCTATGATGAGTTTTAAAAATTGATTGAATTTTTTTAAAATTTTAGGACTTAATTATATTTTTGTGATAAGTTATATGATTTGACTGTACATTTTGGAAATTGTACAACTTAATTGTACAACTTAATTGTACTTTTATGATAAGTTCTAGAATTTCCATTATACTTATTCCATGATTCACCTATGAAGTCTATCTAACATCGACCACCACAAAGCCATCATGGTGTCATCCATTTCCACCACCACCAGTGCCCAACATGGTTACGGCCATCCCCCTACAATGGAGAAAAAGACGAATCGATTGGAAGTCTTTTTCGAGGAGTAAAATCGTGGTTCAATAAAACGTGTTTGCAAAAGGAGGATTCGTTCTTAAAAATGAACAACTTTACCTCGGACATGAAACGATTCTTGTCTACTTCTTTTCATGGGTAGAATCGTCCACGGTGATTGGCTTTTCCATAGGAAGCGCGGATGCAGCAGCATGGGAACGATCGGCTCGTGGACTCCGGAACCAAGAAAGGATCATTGGAAAGGCAGCCGTGCTGTTTGGGCAGAAAGTGCTTATCACGATGCACGAAAAATCACAGTCGCTGGGGCATCTTCACAGTGGGAGGATTTCATTCCCCAAGTTGTAGCAAGATTTTCCTTTTGACAAGACGCTTGCTGATGCTTTTATTATTGACGGGAGATTCGAAGAGACGGGGGCACACTTCCCCCCAATTCTGGACTTGTCAATTTTAGACCGGGGGAGTGTAATGGCTCGTCAGACACATGGTAATAATAGAAACGAGTACATGTCTGAATTTTTGCCTACGCCATAGCGATGCATATCTTTTCTTGCATGTCAGACATCGTACAAAGATATTGTGATAATTGCAATTACTGCATTTGTTGCTCTTGTCACCATGCCTTTCAACAACATCTTCCAAAACAGAGCACAACTAACAAAAGCAAATGCATAATTGCTTAGAAATCGACTATCTTTCAAGTATCCTACATGACCTGGGTTTACAAACCTAGTTATTGTATCCTTTGAAATATACCCCAATGTTTGTCGTTTCCAATAAAATCTAGACGATCCACTTCATAGCATCACAATGGATTAGTCATATACATTTTCCTAATTGCATGTGATAGAACAAGCCTAGTATTAAACCACCGGCCGGTGGCGTGGATGGTAGATCCTTGGCCCTTCCCGGTGAAGGCCAAGGTTCGAAGCTCCTGTGAAGCAGGAAGGCTAAAGTGCTATGTGGTGAATTAAGCGTGACGTCGGGGTGGTGGTTTCCCTGCTAGCGTCACCGGGGGATTTACGGCGCACTGTTGGTACAAGCTGGTTCCTCCTGTTCCAAAAAAAAAAAAAAATTAAAAGCCTAGTATTATCATTGGCATAACTTAGACAATAAACAATACTAACATTTGAAGCATAGGACAAGTACTCCTCTTCCATCCAAGTACACAATGACAAACTAGACAATTTATGATATGTGGCAAGTAGGGTACTTACAAAATTTATTAGCTACATGTCAAAGCACTTCACTTTTCTTACGTAACTCTTTCCAGTCACTTGAAACATTATAATAGTCTCTTAAGGCATCTCCATACTTGAAACCATCTTATGCACCCTTATAATCTATTTCAATATTTGCATACAATTGTCGTTCTACCTCATCCACCTCCACTAATCACTTGAAGCTTCATCAATTATGACCTCGAAACAACCGGTCAACTCTAGCAATTTTGTAGGCACTCTATTGTACTTTGAACATCTCTAGGCTCTACTAAAGCTCCACCTATTTTCGAGCGCCAATTAAGTCTTCTCTCCAATTGATCCCTTACTCCTCCTTTGAAATATAGTATATTCGTCACAAATAACCTCTCTACTGAACATAAAATTGGGTGAATTTTCCTAATTGCAACACATCCAACATCCCTTCACCCCATGTGCATAGTGTAGGAATATGAACTTTCTTACCTTGGCTTTGGCACACCATCACTCACATGAGCATAAGTAGGGCAAATGAACATCCTCAGTCCAATGTAATCAATAGGCTACCTGACCACATTTCCTCAAAAGTTTTCCAATCAATTGCTAATGATGGTGATTTGTTCACTAATCAATTATTGATATTCATTGTTTCAGCTTAGAAGTCTTTAACTCATCTAGCATTTAGGAGTAAAGAGTGAGCTCTCTCCAATATAGTTTTGTTAATTAGTTCTGCAACTCCACTAAGCAATGTGTCGAAACAGCTAATGTTTCACTATGCTTTCCTCTATGCAAAACTTGCCAAGCTCATCAAAACAGAATTACAACCCTATATTAGTTTTCAAGCACATGCTATTTCTTCCTAGCTACTTTTCAACCATTGCCCTCCTAGAATTGAATTGATCGAGCACCTCCCTCTTGTGCTTGAAAACAAATCCAAACTTTTCTTGAAACATCATCAACAAAAGACAATACATACCTGACACCACCCTTGGATAGAACTTGAGAAGGTCCCCATAAATTTGAGTGTATGTAGCAACATACAATCTCTAAGGTTTGGTAATCTGCCCTACGTAAGTTCACTCTCCATTGATTACCCATGTTGCGGTGTTCATAGAGTTTAGCTTATTAATTCAATGAGCTCCCAATAGACCCCTTTAACTAAAAAAATCATCTCCCTCTTACTCATGCGTTTGAGTCTTATGTGCCACAATGGTGTCGTGCTTTGATATGAAGCTTTAGAGAATCTAGTACATGAGCCAATCACCGTCATTCTTTAGAGGTGACAACCCGTAGCCTATCCTTTCCTTGCATCACAATAAGCACATATCAAGAGACCTTTAAAACTCTATTTGCAATGGAGATCTAATTTCCGAACTTATCAAAAGCACTCAATGAGATAAAGTTCTTTCTTAACTTTGGTATATGCCTTACATCCGTGAACATTTGCACCACTCTTAATCTAAACTAGTTAATTCCTACTACTTCACAAGTAGCATCATTTCCCATAAGCACCTTATCACATGATGAACTCATGGTGACTGTTAATACAACATTGGCATTAGTAAAGCTATTATCTATTATTGTAATAATATTATCATTGCCTGTAGACTCCACCTTAAATCCTTTACTCTTGTACTTCGGACAATCTCTCCTATAGTGTCCTACCTCAGTGATAACATTGATAGTTTCAAATGTTGCATCTCAATTTAGAACAGTCCATCTACTACCTCAAGACTCTCTTCATTTGTCTTAACCTCAGATAACCAAACTTTGCATAGTATTTTGCGATATCTTCTTGTAATTTTTTTAACCACTCCTTAGAAAACAAGGCAAACTTGACCTTTTCCAAGGTAATCGTAGTACGCCTAATAGTAGTGAATCCATAAAGTGCTCAAAAGAATCTAGTAGAGATGTCAACAATATCATATCTCGTTTCTCATTAGGCAAGGCCTCATTGATGTTCTTCAAGTCCATCATGAGTTTGTTAAACTCATCTAAGTGGGCTCTAATGGATGTGCCTTCAACCATCTAGAACTAAAATATAATTTTCAGCCTATAAAAGTGATTATTTAAACTCTTCATAAGATAAAATGCCTTAAATTTCGTCCACAATGCCGCGGCATCTTTCTCTTCAATCACTTCAATCAATACCTTATCCAACAGATTTAACATCATTATACTTTTCACTTTCTCCATCAACTCTACTTATTAGGCTCTTCATCTTATCAGTCAATTTATTCTTGCCATCCAACGCCTTTGCCAAACCTTGAGTTGTTAACAGTGTATGCATCTTAATATTTTATAACCCAAAGTTAATCCTCTAGTTGAACTTCTTGATCTCAAATTTCACTCCACACACATTCAGAAAGTAATTAGACAAGCAAAAGACCTAAATCAACTCTAGAACTTCTAACCTGAGCTCTTTTACCAATTATTGTAATATAATATGAAAATGCTAATGGATTTTACAATTAAATTGATGCAAAATCAATTGAGAAATAATTATGGAACAATAAAGAACACTAGAGATGTACATGACTTGGTCCGAGTGTTGATAGCTACTAATTAAGGAGAGCTAACAGCATATGATTTATTAATCATCTAGTAATTTGAGTTATAATCTCTCACATGCTCGAGTATTTTCCATGCCTAGATTAAGCTCAAAGCAAACCCATAAGTATTATCTCACAATCTCTCCTAGAGACTCACTCACAAAACTCATGAAGAGAAAATCTAATACTCCTTTCATTTGCTTTGTTGTTTCCTATATCATAGTAGGATATGAATACACACACACACACACACACACACACACACACACACACACACACACACATCCTATCTAAAATAGGAAACCTTACTAAAAAAACCTACTCAAATTAGGAAACTTCCTCAAAATAGAGAGATATTCTGAACAAGTTTAGCTGAAGTTTGACTGGTGATGACTTCCTCATTTGACATCCACTATTTAATTTTTGTTGCTTTGAAATGCTTGAGATCAATAGTTTTGTGACACGAAAGTAATATCTTGAAATCACAAACTCCTCAGTACTACAAAAAATGGGTGATCTTTCTAAAGGGTAAAAAATTGGCCATCGGTTTCATGTGGCAATATAGATGTCATATGACTTGTTTTAACAAGTATAACCCAATTGTGTTAAAATGTGTTTGGTGCCTTGTATTTTATTAATCAACCTAATGATTATTTAAAATGGGAACAATATTGAGATGTCAACAATTGGCTATTTGTTTAATCACATAACCTATGAATAGACACTGCAAGTTAAAACACTTAACATAGATGTTGACTAATTGCAAGACCTTGTTAGGTTATGAATTACACTAAGGGGAAGGAAAACTCTAATGTGGGACAACAATTCCATGTTTGGAAGGTGCAATCATGCACAGCAAGAGGCACCATGCATCTTGAAGGAAGACTTTTAAATTGTTCTTTTCACGATGTAACTTGTTAACAAACACCAGTGCTTGAAACACCTAAGTGGTAACTAATCCCAAAATGCTTTAATTATAAGCCACTCTAAGGGGAAGACAAACTCCGATGTGGAACTGAATATACTCAAGCAAGGCATAGAGTAGTCCCAAAATCCACTTCCTCTCAACTATGTTATATATTTTCTTTTTATCTCTTTTAGGTCAAATCTACATACCTCTTTACATATCTTCAATACTTGCAATCCCAATTTGATACTATATGGTGCAATACATCTTAATGAACAACGTAAATGTGGAACAAATGCAAAAAAATGAAAGGCACAGATAATTTATGTGGTTAACCCTAGTGTGCATATTTTATGAGGAAAGATAAAGGAGATGTTTCACTAAATTAACAACATAAGGTTACAATAGGTCGAAACATGCAGTTCTCGAGTGTTTTCTAAGCCTTTATTATACATGAAAAGTCTGAAAAACTCAAATTAAAGAGATACAAAATCCTTACTTTACACACTCACTCCTTGACGGATCCTTAAGTTCTCTTCTTAAGTTTGGCTGGACAATCTCTGTGAGATTATGTTGAATTACGTCTCTAATTTCAATCATTTGTGTGGGTCTAATGCTCAAATCATTTCAACATATTTCTTGGTCCAAGTCGGATGACCAAAGTTGTGCATCCTAGTTGACATGTTTAAAATTAAATGTTGGCCAAGTTTGGTCTCTAGACTTCAAGAGCTCCTTAATCAATCCTATAATAGTTGGAAAAGCTGTACTTTGTTCTATGAATATTCAAACTTTTAAAGGATGCATGTTTCACGGTCTCACGAAACTTCAAATCCTTTCACTTGCTCATGGTATTCTTGAACTCCAATTCAAGTCCATTTGAAACCGAATTATCTAAACTTTGGGCAACATTCTAGAAATCCTATATAGGCGACAATTCCAAGTCCAAGCTCATTGATGGTCATCTCTCTCGAGTCCCTCCAAGGCAACTTAACCACCACCAACATATATCAACCCCAAACTACACCCGAACTCCCGTAGAAGTACATAATCGATCTACACATCCTTTATCGACATACCACCTTAGATGAAAACACGTTGATCACCACTAAGTTTGGTTTTCTCACGATTGCCAACTCCAATTAACACTAAATTAGACCATTGTTCCAAGTCACGTCATTAACCAATTATGTTAATCACACCACCTTTCAACTTTTCCAATATAGATATATACCGGCCTTACTTGTCCATGATACCACTTTGTCTTCCACAAAACATTTCTACTCATAGCACTACCCTTAAATGTAAAGGGGCGACCTTTCATCGATCGACCACTCTTTGTGTCTCTTGCATGACCCGACTTTCTAAACCGAATTAATGCCACACTATTTGAAATATTTCCCTTGAAACATAGCCCATACATCTATCATCCCCAATAAAACTAGGAATCCATTCACAGCATCACAATGAAAACATAGACTAATTATATGCATTATCCCAGCATCATGTGAAAGATGACACCTAGTAATACAACAATTAATAATACCAATATGTGAAGCATAGGGGAAATGCTACACCTCTATCCTAGTGTACTATGATAATCTAGATAAATTTTAATGTGTAGCAAAAGGGGTACTTACCAATTTTACAAATTGCCTATTAGAGCACTTGGACGCTTTCTTGACATAATTTCATCGAGTTATATGTAACAACTATGTCAAAATTTCTCTCCTCGCCTTATCCAACACTTTCTTCACATATTTGCATTCAAGTGTCACTCCAACTCAACAACTTATGTCAACCACAACAAAGATTTATGCTCAATTCTTGCCTCGGAACATCTATCAACTACTAGGTAACCTCACAACTCTACAGAAATCGTCTCCTCATCTCTAGGCTCTCGCTAAAGCTCCATGTGCTTTTAAACACCAATCGGATCTCTCTCTGCAATTAGTTTTGTACTCCTTTACTAAAACAAAGCATATTTGTCGAAGATAACTTCTCTACTAATTATGATCAAGTTAATTCCCACCTATACACCATAGCCCTCAAGTATAGCATGCTGTCACCCTCATAGGCATAAGGTGGGAAACCAAACACTTTTAAATTGGTGTAACCGGCTAGTTTACTTTATGATATTTCCTTAGGAGTTCTACCCATACGGTATTTGCTACTTCAACCTAAAGATCCTCACAACTCCGACATTAAAAGTAAAGAGTGAGCTCTCCCATGTGTGATTTATTCATGAGTTCTATCACTCCAATCTGTTGTGTTGTGTAAGCAACAATGTGGTATTTCACTGTGACTTTCGCCATACTAAATTGACTTAACTTTTCATAACAGAACTCCAAACTTTTATTTTCTCTTAAAGAGACTACATGTCTACTTTTTGACCATTGCATCCCATTCAATGAATTGACCAAGAACCTATTGAGAAAACTCCTACCAAGTTTTGAAGTTGACAAAACTTTCTGATTTTTACTCTTATTTTGAAGAACAAAATGCTTCTCAAGTTATTTCGAAGACTTTTGCCAAAGTCTATTAAGTACAAAAGTATTTCCCACTCTGACAAAATGCAAATGGAAACTATGTCCAAAACGAGGATGAAATCAGATTCAGACTTATCGATCTTGTGACAAGAATTCAGAATGAACTCATTAGGAATTTATTCTACAGCATCTAGTTCTCTAGCAAAAGATTTCACTTTCCTTTATAAATACATTGATGGAATTAATCACAAATTGATGCACTCAATCTTGAAGACAAGTTCTTTTTTGGGAAGAATATACTTATGGAAACCTAGCTTCTGATTATATGAGGGACTAGAATTAGTGGATTTTCCATCTCAATCTTTAAATAGCTATAAAATCTTTTTAATCGATTCTATCTAATGGATTGATTAGAAGAAATTCCTCCGAAAAATGTCAACAGCTAGTGTGGCATGGAGGAGTATTTAAGGAGGTCATTCAATCTATTTGAAGCATGGGATGTGAAAATTAGAATTCCAAAGTTTGAAGTTTTTCCGACTACTTGTTCTTCTTCGGTGGTCCTATAAATTGTATTCAAGAGAGAAAATCACAAAAAGAGTAATTTAGTGAGTTAGGAAGGATCTTCCACTGAGTGTTTGCACTCATAAATTATATTTCTCTATTGATACTATAGTGAATTCCAACCATAAGGTTGTCAATGTAGGAGAGTGAATGTACACTTAAATTAAAGTCAAACCACTATAAATTCCGTGTGCAATCTTTTCTTCCCTTAACTCTCCTTATTTAAGTCTGTTGCATTATTATAGGTAATTTCAAAATTTTGTTTCATTGCTTAATTGATTCTGAACATTTACCAGAAGTTTGGTGACTCATTTATCAAACTTTGTTCGTAATTTATTTTATTCAATGTTTATTTGTCAATATTTCTTTTAAACACCTATTTAGCCCCCTTTAGGTGTTCTTGCTAGCATCATCGAAACCTTGCCCTTGTGCTTTGGAAAACAAAACCTGAACTTTACTAGGATAATAATTACTTGACATTGACCTCAATTACACCTAAGAAGACGATGCCATAAGTGTGAGTGAATGTAATCAATTGTATCCTCACTTGTGAACTTCTTTATTTAACTACATGTTGTGCTACTTGCTAAGGTCACATTGTTGGCCAAGGTCCACCTTCGAGTCTTCTAGCCACATAAAAGACCTTTGTCACTCATAATGCTTATCACTCTCTCTAACACGTGCCTTAGTCACTTGCACTATAACCCTATCACATCTTAATTAGAGACATTACTAAGATTGTAACGATCCTGACTCCCTCTCTAGGGTCTTGAGCAGCAAAGGTTATTTTTGCGACATCTCAGGCACGTCGCCATCCCGTTTCTTTTTATCATTTCATTAAGCACATGCGGAAGCGTATATATAACACCTAGACAACTACAAGCAGCTAGGAAAACAACCACTTGCAAACACATAATTACATTAGTTATATTTACAAGCCCTTTCATGATGGATAATTATATTTATAATCATTACATGCTCTACGCTAAAAAAGGCCGGAGTAAATCTTAGCTCCCTTATTGAGACTACAACTCCTCCATACCTATAATTCTAAAATAATGGGGTGAGTCATGGACTCAGTAAGTAAAATCCCAAATTCTCTACTAGAATAATATCTCATCATCAAAATTCAGTAGGTACAACACTTGCAATGTAATATCGATGGCAGATCAATAGCAAACTTATTGCTATCATCAACTACATGTAGATGTCCATTACCGCACACTTTAATACATACTTACCTTTAGCATATCAATGAACACATCAATATATCATGCTTATGCATATACTGGCACTCATGCAAATTCATTTATCGTTGTCCTAGCTCAACTAGGCTCTCTCGGCTCAACTGTGATATCTATTTTCAGCTAGGCATCCCCACTCAACCGAGGCGTCTTGGCGCTAGCTCACCAAGGCATTCGGGCTCAACCTAGGCATCTGGGCTTAACCAGGGCATTCCGGAGCTAGCTTACCCGAGGCATCCAAGCTTAGCTAGGGTATCCTATCACGCCTCGAACCTCGAGCGTGTGCACATCCCTCGATAGTCGATAAAATTGCGACGTCCCAACATGCATCGCCGACCCATTCATTTTATTACACATGCGGAAGTGAAATAAAAACCCCTGGCAACAAACAACATGGGATAGAAAAGCAAGATACAATTTTTACAAAACACTTTTATATACAAACTAGTCTATCTACAAAAAGATCAGCTTTAAAAAATAAGCTGTCCTACAACCTACTAGCCGGACACATTCATCGATTCTTCGGACTCCACCTCCAAAGGCTCTGGGGGTGTTAGGTCCTCTACAGTTCCATTAGGAGGGTTGGCTGCACCCTCATTTAGAGCGACGTTGACCGCAACGGCAGGGATATCAAATCCCTAAAGGGGACCTACCCTATACCCATTGAGTTCATGGTGAAACCACACCCTGAATCAATGAGGTACCCTCTGAGGTAGGCTCTCATCGACCCAGACAGTGGTCATGACAAGCTCATAGACCTAATGACTCCCGGGGATAGGGATGTCTATGCTCTGCTCAGTGACAGCCCGAGGCTAACCAAAACGTTTTGGAGGGACCGCCATCTAAGGACTTCAAAAGAATGAGCCCATGACGGGGTGAGACAATGTCTTAGCAAGTTTACCCCCTAAACCTCGACTAGGAAGGAAATACGGCCAGAGGCGGCCTAACCACAAAACCATAGATACTCACCTCGCCTTAATTCCTCCTTGCACGTCAGCACAGTTCATATACACAATACATATAATAGATACGCACATCAATTAGAATGCATCACTAAAACTCAATCAATCACAAGGGTTCCAATTATATGGCCAAATCGTTATGACAGATCAAATACCGTGCCACACAATTTTGTCCCAAAATCAAGTGCGGTTAAACCAATCATTCATGCGTTCCAATTTTATCACGGCCTACTTGACATTTGGTAGTCTTCTGGAGTAACTAGGCATCGTCTCATCCCATTGAGCATGGCAACATCTCACCCCATTAAGCACGGCAATCGCGAAGGAGCATCGGTCTAGAATCTACTACGATTGGCATTCTTTGACAAGGGCATCCTATATAGGAGCAACGTCCACCCAATACATAGCAACGAATGGTGGCTAGGTGGAGCTGTGATGGTGACCAAGGTAGCTCGGGGACCTGCGAGCAGACGAGGGACGGCGGGACGCAAGCAGAAGGCTGGCGACGGCTCGAGCGGACGGCTACTGCTCGGACGGGCGGCATGGGTGATTGACGAGCTACTAGCTGGTTCCTGCTTGCTTTCTCTGGTTTTCTTGAGCTTAAAGAACAACAACCATGGAGAAAGGAAGCCAAGGAAGAAGAAGGAGGCTGCTGCAGTTGGAGGGGGCCACCAAAATATCCCAAATACTCAAGTTCCATGCCCCATCAGCTCATGGCTGTCATCCTCAACCATTTTCCTTCATCCAAGCTTCCTTAGCAAGCTAAGAGAGGGCTGAAATGTTGCACACCCCAAGGACCTACGAATTTTGTGCATTCGCCATCCAAATGAAGCTCAATTCCTTTTTAATTAAGTTCAATTAGTGCCCAAAAAGTCCCAATAAGGTGTCCGCATTCATCCCATGATTTTTCCTTATCAATTGAACCAACTTGATTGCCAAAAGTGCAACAAAAAATGGTCATCTAATTTTCCCGGTCCAAAATAATCCTATTTTGAATTTTCACCAAAAACTTGGGTTTACAGAAAAATCTTTGGAGGACGAATCAATGTTCCTAAAATGAATCGTGACATGACAGAACCTTCATCAGGTCCAAATTTGCGATTAATTTCAACCGGACACGATTTTAGTATGACTTAACCTACCAGGTAGCTTTTAGGAAATTTTAGTGCAATTGACCTATGGTCAATTATTTTCGAGTCATAATGTGCATATTTGACTCATTGACAACTCTCGGTTATCGTAAAAATCTCAAGGTTTCAAATACGGGCATAGGGTACATAATTGACAGAAAAATCAATTTAGTGCCGTTCGACGAAAATTTTGCAATTATGTGGAATCACCTACACTTTAATCACAAAGCTCAATCAAATTGACCTATCTCCGATTTCTGATTGATTTTGACAGTACCGTATTGATCCTTGCAGATTAGCACGGTCAAGTAGTCGATTTCTGATCGAATTCTCAAGTCTATTACATTAAAATCCTTTAACGACTTCACTAGATAGACTAGTTATCTCGTGAGTGATTAGCTTAGAGAAAAGAACTATAGGTGCATTGATGAAAAGTCCAATCATTCAATTGAAAACAAAATCATAAAATCAGGATGTCACACATCCCGTTCAAGGAACGAGGCATCGCCGCCAATCCTATGTGGCAACGGGCACTTTTTCCTCTTTAATTGCATCATACAAGTGCATTACATAAGCTAGTTGTTCATCTTTTTTCTTAGCTAACGTATGTAAGGCTCAAGGGCATACTCACTCAAGTGAGGATGCCATGGCTCTTAACATCATGCTATATGATATGCCGAGCACGATTCTTGGTTTGTGGCTTGAGCCGCACGCTTAGGCTGATGTCTGCACCCAACAAGACTTAGAATCAGCACACTTCAATATTGATCTAAGGCCTCGTGGCTTAGGCTATCGTGACTTAACGTCGATTCTAAGCCGAGCGAACCTTGACCTCATCCTAAGGTGTGAACACACTCAAACATACAAACATGAACAAACCATACAAAAGAACACTACAACATACACGCGGCTTGCATGGGTGAGCACACCACTAAACTTGACGACGTAGGCTATTGCCCTAGCCAAGAGTTAGAGATTCTACTTACCTTCGATAAACCATGATAAACTATAGGTGATTTTACTAAGAAAGGGTCGTTTTGTGACGTGATGGGCAAGCAAGGTCGAGAGAGGGAGAGGACATGCAAGAAAGGAGGAGGAAAAGAAGTGAACCAAAGGTTAGAGAGAATGGATGGGAGTGGTTCTCCTATTTATAGGCCAAGTTTCATTAATGGCCTTAACTTATTCTTTAAGGAAGATCCTATCGTCATGATTACCGAGTCTTCTCCTTGCCACCTAAGTTAGTGAGTCATACCTTCATTTAAGGACTAGCCTCCAAGGAACACATGCTACTTATTCGCCAAGCCACTCCTAATTGGCCCACCTAAGCTTGTGAGTCACAATTTCATCATTACTTGGCTTATTTTAATCTCTAAGGAAAATCTTATGCAATGATGATCAAATCTTCAAATGGCCTCCTAAGCTAGTGATTCATCCCTTCATTTAATGTCTAAGATATGGCCATCATAAGTCTTGGATTTTTGGCACATTTTTCTTGGCTTTTATTGGCTTTTCTTGCTCATTAAGCTAAGCATTTTAGAACCTTCCATGGTATGGTTTACGTAAGCCATAAATCACTAATTTATTTACCAAGGCAAATCTTTTGGTATTATTACATAATCTTAAGATGGACACCTAAGATGTTGACAAGGCTTCTTGCTATTAATGTTTTCTTATCTTCAAGCCAAGAAGACTCTAGATTGGTTTCCTCCTTAAGTTAGGCATGCAGCCCCCTTTCTCTTCAAGTTGGGCATGTGATTCTCCCATTCTAAGGCAAAAACAATTTTGAGCAACTTTCAAAATCAGTACCATTACCTTATCAAATGGGCTCGAAAAATTATAAAATTTCAATATGTTGTAGAGAAGACCTCAAAAAATATTTCATAGAAGATCCAAGCCAAATTCGTTCAATGAAAAGAGCAAAAAATCATTGAACACAACCCAAAAATTCGTCCATCGAGCAGATTCAATGGTCAGAGATAAAGACTCATTTTGAAATCCAAATCTTCACAAAACTCTTTGAAATTTTAATATGTTATAAATATAGAGGTCATTTAAAACTTTTGTGAAGGAATCATGTCCAAATTTAAAAGGGAAGATTTTATAAAAATTTGAGAAAGCAACTTGGTTACCATTTTCACTGCAGTAGGTAGGTTCTATATGATAATTAATTGGGCCTTCATCCCAATCATTGTAACTTATAAAAAAAATGAAATTTAAATATGTTAAGATTAAGATGTTTTGAACAACTTGTATGAAGGAAGTTTCTCCAAATTTGAATAAAAAAGAGCTCTATAAAATTGGAAAGCAGGAAAGATCTAGTAGTTTCAAAAAATTGGAAAGTTAAAACCTATGAAACTAAAGGTGGCAAGTCTATGGGGGAGAGGTGGCACCCTACTTGGCTTGCAAGATCACTTGTCATCATTCCCTTGGGCCATGAGTCATTCCCTTTCATTAATTATTTGGGATACATAAGCTTCCACACTCGTTATCCTCATTTTATACATTTGACTCTTGTTCTTCAAGAAGATTGGCTTATCTAACTTAGCCTCCTAGTTGGGACCAAAATAAGGGTTGAAATCGAAGATATTATAAGGACTATTCCCATAAATCCTTGGAGAAAGTATACAACCCTTTTCTCTCTTTCTTGTGATCATGGTAAGCGCATCCCATGAGACTTTCAACCATCAACCTTGAGCAGAGAACAAATATCTAATTGTATTGAGGGTACTAAATGAGATAAGGTTCCTCCTCAGCTCTGGTAGATGTTGGAGAGCATTTCTATGGAACTTTTATGATTCCTAAGTTATCCTTGGTATAATATCTACTATAACAATTATAGATGTTCATTATTAGTTAAAGAGCTCAGCAAAGACTAATTGTGGTAATGTAGATTTCATTAGGAGATGAAGAAGTCATAAATGATAAGGTATTCATGAGGAATTGGAAGGACCATGGTTGATTTGTGAAGTCATTGAAAGCTGATATGCTTAGAAGTATCATCAGAAGATGAATCGCATATCATTTCATGTAGATTTTTCATGGACAATATCAACTAATTAGTGACAATATGCACATGCTAATTATGAGCAATGGATTGCGCTAACATCAAGTCATTAGTGATGCTATTAACATGTCCATTTATAAATGACCGTTTGAAGAAAAATTTATAGCTGTTAGCAATTGGAAACACCGCAGTAGGAGAACCAGAAATCATTAAAGAGCAATTGACAGACTTCATTAGACTATCAGAGTACTTGATGATGTGACAGGTCCAGCAAACTCCATTTTTGGAAATCATGCTGATGTTTGAGGAAAAAGATTATATAGGTGATCCTATTCTCATACCACTAACTCCTAACAACTCGTAACGATTCTTTGCTCCTCGAGACCATCTCCGATAGTAAGATTGAAGATGTCCATATAAATGACAATGAATGAAGCTCAAATGGTTGGACAAAAAATAGATAAAATTATTAATGTCCATCATCATTCTCTTTTGATAAAAGCGTGATATGTTAGTCTAAGATTTTCAGTGTAGTCTTCTTGCTGCTTTGTAATCTTGATAAAATTAATTGTACAAGGTGACATCACGTGAATCTTGATAGTGTAATCTATCATTGATAGAATCACTACTTGGTAATTATAACTTATCTTGAAAATTATTAGTGGATTTCAGCTTATGTTAAGGTTGTTAGTCTAGAGAGTGCACGTGGCATGAGGATTTATAAATTGTTGTGTGCTATCTCTACTTGTTGATTATCATCTATATCTTATCGATCGCTTCATGTTCATTTGATATCATCTGCTTCAACTGATTTTAGTAGTGGTTGTTGATTTGTACAAAAGATTGTCAAAGTCTTTAAAATACTTAGTCATCTCCATTTAGATTGCTTAGTTAGCCCCTAACTATTGGTATCAAATTTTTTTGTTGCTTGGAGTGTGTTACTTTTGAGCATAAAGATTTGTATCTGTTGCTAAATTGGTGGCTTATTTACTCTTCATTCTCAAGCTCCTAGCAAACCTCCATATTTAATGGCAATAACTATGGGTACTAACCCCAAAAAAAAAAAAAAAAAGAGTGCAAGGTTACATTAAAGCACATGATCTTTTCATGTAGGATATAATTCAAATTGACCAACAATACTAGCTAGAGCTCATGTCCAATAGGAAGGCAACAATGCACAAGTTGTCATGGTTGCTCCTCATCTAAAAAAAAGCACATAGAAGAACTGCACAAAATGAGTTAAACATAATTTCTTCTTATGTGATAGTTAAGAAAATATGGGATTGATTAAACAAAATTTCTTCTTGTGTGACAGTTAAGAAAAAATTGGGATTGACTCCTAGTTACATTTGAAAGAACTGATTGAGTGAGGAAGATGAAAACGAACATTCTTTCAAGAATTACGAGCTATTGAAGTTGAAGTCTAACGAAACAATGACTCAAATATTTACAAGATTCACTGAGATCATGATAGTCTAGCCAATCAAAGGAAGATCTTAACCAATTTTGAGAAATTGAATGAGCTCCTGAGAGCACTTCCAAATAATGAAGTCATGTAAAGACATCCATACAAGAAACAATAAGAATCCAACCTATAACCATGGATGAATTGATAAACACACTGATGTCCTATGAACCTGAGCATATGGATAAGGATAAAAACATCAAAGGTAAAAAAATTATCACATTTAGAGCTTATCATGATGATACAAGTGAGCAAAATTCATTTGAAGATGATGAGGACGTGGTACTACTAGCAAGAATATTCAAGAACAATGTGAGGAAGGAAAGAAATTTCCAAGGCACAAGACAAATGGGATCCTCAATGAGACAAGAAGTCCTTTAAAACAAAGAAGAGACCAAAAGTAAGAACATTATCTACTATGAAAACAAAGAAGCTGGGACACATCAAAAAGAAGAAGAGCAAACATGAAAAGAAGAAATGAGCATTGAAAGCTGAAACTTGGAGTGACACCAAAAGCAAATCAAGTGATGATGATGAGGTAAATTTGTGTCTAGTGGCTAACTCATAAGCTAACAAAGAAAATGAGGTAAATACATATGAACTCTCTGATGAAGAGGTGTAGGATTTCCAAGAGGTAAGGCATAAAAAATATTTCTAAGTTAAAAAGAGAAGTTTCAAAACTCACAAGCCAAAATCTTTCTCAAATAAAAGAACTTGAAAATCTGCAGATGGAACTTGTCACTATTAAAGGTGAGCATGAACTTTCTCAAATTGAAAGTGCTTCTCTTAAGAAAGAAATTTGCAAAATCAACATGATATTCTCTCTGGCAAAAAAAAAAAAAAAAACACTTGAGCACATTATGCCACAATCCCAACTCCATCTCTAGGGTCACGAGCGACGGGGGTTATTTTCGTGACGTCCCAAGCATGTCGTTGTCCCGTTCTTTTTATCTTTTCATTAAGCACATTTGGAAACTGTAATAAACAACTCCCCTGATAAACAATAGCTGGAAGACTGGGACATATATTACACAAAACACACTAATTTATATCATAACAATACTTTTACAAGCCCTTTCTCTATGGGTCATCTTTTCTTTTTACATCACAGTACAAGTTTTTCACATAGGCCAATGGAAATCCTATACATAGGCCAATGGAAATCCTATCTCCTCTAGCGTGACTACGGCTCTCAAAATTGATGTGAGATTTCTATGCCTACAAGACTGAAGGATGAGGGATGAGTTTTGGGAAACTCAGTAAGTAAAATTCCTAGTTCTTTGCTAGGAAAGCATCTCGTCATTAAGGCCTAACAAGTACACACTTGCAAATAGTGTCGATAGTAGATCAATAGCAAACTTGTTGCTACCCTCGACTACATGCAAATGTCCATCACAACATACTTCAATGCATACTTTCCTTTGACTTATCAATAAATATATCAACATATCATACTTATGCATAAATTGACACTCATGCAAATTTATCTAGTGTTGTTGTCTTAGGTTGACTAGGCCCTCTCAACTCAACCGGGTCTTCCAGCTTCTTGCTGGGCTTCCTCGCTTGACCAAGGCATCTTGGCTCGACCGAGACTTCTTAGGGATAGCTTTTTGAGGCTTTTGGGTTTAAGACCTAGGCATCCTAGCTTAACCAGGGTATCCCGGCTCAACCAAGGCATCCCATTCAATGAATGAGGCATTGTCACCAACGTTGCATGGCGACAGGCACCTTTTCCTCATTAAGTGCATCCATAAATGCATCATACAAGTTGGTTCTTATCTTTACTCTCAGTCGACAAATGCATAGCCTGAAGGCGTGCTCATTCATTTGTGTGTGTTATGGTTTTCTTATACTTCATTAATGCATATGTTGGGAATGATCTTTGGTTCGTAACTTGAATCGATCACTTAGCACCAATCCCCACATTGGACAAGGCTCGGAAATGGTATGCCTCAATATCGATCCAAGACCTCGAGGCTTGGGTACACCTCGCTTAAGTGACGATCCCAAGCTTGACAAACCTTGGCTCCAATCCGATGTGAATGCACATGTATCAAGAATGACCCTCGACTCGCGATTTGATCCAATGCCAAGCACAAAGTCCCCACGTCCACTTGGACTATAGAAATCGGCATGCTTGGTGCCTTACCAAGACCTCGTAGATTTGGGCAATCCGCGTACTGATCAAGGCATAAGATCAACACGCCTCAATGTCGACTTAGGACCTTGCGGCCTTAGGTGATTTTCGCACCAAGCAAAGCTTGGACCTGACATCCTATTTATACCAAAACCAAGGTTTTATGGCTTGAGGCAACCTTGCCTGGCAATGAACTCAATCCGAACAAACCTTAGCCTCATTCCAAGCGTGAACAACTCAAGCACACGTTCAAGCACAAACATGAGCAAAATCATACAAAAGATCCAACATCTTACCTATGGCTTGACAGGTGAGCACCTAACTAGACTTGACAATGGAGACTAACACCCTAGAGGAGACTTAGGGATCTTACTTACCTTGGCAAACCTCGATGACCAACTTATATAGCTTGATGGATTGAGGATGCAAGGCCAAGAGAAAGGAGAAGGAGGAGGAGGAAATGGATGACAATGTGAGGAAAATGAGGAAGGGCTCCTCCTATTTATAACCCTTGGTGTCATCATTACTAAGTCAAGCGGTCCATTTTGAAGTGTCCAAGTGGCCCGCCTAAATTTCTTGGGTGGCAAGTCTATTAGTCCAATAATTGAGGCCTAAAGAATGAGTTGGCTTGCTAGAACATCTTGCTTGGCAATTTATGCTTGTAGGCATCATTGATGACGACTCACTTTTCACTCTCATATTGGTCTACTAATACCCCGCATTTAATGTGCATTTAATGAAGTCTAATGTTGATGCTACTCTAGGTTGCCAATTCGACAATTCTAGAATATTTGGTCATAATGAGGGCTCGTGTAGCACATTCCAATTGGTCCACATATACGTCACTTTTTCTAGAACTTCCAAAGATATTTTTCCACCATAATGACATTTGACTTTTCAAGGGGACAACTCATCTTTTCATCAGATGAAGAGATTCTAGAATTCTCTTTATTTTGTCTTTTTCTTCATTAATGAGGCGGTCTAGAGAATTTTATCATCCAAGTTGGTTTCGGGGCCGGAGAATGGATCATTAGGTACACCTCAAAAAATCAAATCACGTACACCCGAGGTTCGGTCGTCATGTCCCATATTCGCCCAAATCGTTCCTTTGGACGATCGGTCGGCCAATAGGGTTAGTCGTCCTTTGATTGGTTCAAGACCAATCCTAAGGCTACCCATGACCTAGCACTAAGGCTGCGTTTGGATTCGGCTTTTCCAAGCCACTTTAGGCTTCCAAAGCCCTTTGGGCTAAAAACGGGCATTTGGCAAAAAAATTTGTAAAGATCCTTAGCTTAAAGTTTGCCTTTTGAAGGCTGAAAGCCCAAGGCAAGGATGACCCGCCTTGGGCATTTCAGCTTTCTCGGTAAGCTAGCTTGGGATTAATGAATTTTCGTTCATTTTCCATTGTTACCCTCATAACTTAAAGAAATTCCAAGTTTAACCCTTCTGAAAACCCTAGATTTGCATAGTGTTTCCTCTTCCTTTCCTTACCCACTCACAAGTTATCGTCTTTTCTTCTTCTCTCTCAAATCCACGAGCACGTAGTAAGAATCGTCATCAAACTAAGCTCCCCCATACAACCCGAAAGCCATCTTCTCACGCTACTATGGAATACATCTCTAGTTTCGTTGCGCCTCTGATTTCGCTGCTCTTTTGCTAAGCTATTTGGTCACCGCTTGGTCATCTTATGTCTTCGCTCATCAATCATCATCAAATTGAGCTCCCCCATACAATTAGAAGGCGTTTGTGGTTCCTTGATCACACAAAGAGAGAGAACTCAAAGTAGGCCGGGTTCTGTAAAGCCATCTTTGTTCTTCTCGACATACTTCGGAGCTAAACTTCAAGAGGTCTGGTCTTAAGGTGAGTTGGGAATTTTCATCTTGTAGTGCCCGAGCATGTTCCCTTTTCCTTGTTCATGTGTTCATCGATTTGGGTTTCTTTCTCGTGTTTTTTAACTCGCTTGCAAGCTCTCTGTTTGGGTGTTGTGGGAAAATGTAGAGAAAACTAGGGAAGGTTTTTGGGTTTGGGCTACTCTATTTTTTTTTTTTAACTGGGTGTGTGGGGGAGAGGTCGAAGTCCTAGTGCGTTTCACTGAAACGTGTGTGAGGACTTGTTGGGTTGGCTTGCTTTGAGATTGTGGTAGGGATGTTTCGGTAAAGATGAGGAATTTTGGAAATTTAAAAGTGGTGTGTAGTTGTAGGAACTTGGGATATTAGAAAAGAAGAGGTGAAATGAAAGCTAAGGTGAGAGACCTGGTTGGGCTATGATCATCTCAAAAGCAGCTCCATCTTGGCATGAGATTGGCGTGAGATTGCAAAAACTATTATGAGCTAGAGAGAGCGGGTTTGAGATGCTAGTGAGCGAGTTCAAGTAGTGAGATCTGGATATTGAGGGAGATTATGCTAGGCAAGCGAGATTTTCAATTTTTTTTTAATATTATCTTGAATTGTATAAAATATGTGATTAGATTTTTTACAATTTAATGGATCTTTGAAGGATTTCTAGTCCAACTTTATTCTATCCTATCTTAATTCAAATTTGGACGATGAAGCATAACCTTAAAACTTTCTAATAATGATTGAATCATTGAAATTTATTGTCCGAGGTTATGCTAAGATTGGCAAACATAACCATCAGTCTAGGTGAATGGGGCAGGTCTGATTTTTCACAAGGGTGTTGAGGACTCAAATTTATTTCTACTCTTGCCGAAATTTGCTTGATTTGCACCTTTTGATGCTCATTGATGACAAGGCGAACGTTGAATGGTTGGTTTGATATAACCTTGGGGATCTTGGGCCAATTTAGGGAGTAGTTCATTAGTCTTTAGACTCACTTAGGCATAGATTCCGTTTCATGCTTTAGTGAAGTTCCTTCGAATATCCAGTCATCTCACTTTAAATAAATGGATACATTAAAAGTCAAGTATAGGATCTCTTTCATGTTATCTCAATATGATTTAGAATAGTTTCTCTAGAGTAATTGGTAGGTTCATATGCCAGGAATATCCTTGGTTAGTCTAAAGTCAGGCAATAGAGAGAGAGAGAGAGAGAGAGAGAGAGAGAGAGAAAGAGAGAGAGAGAGAGAGAGAGAGAGAGAGAGAGAGAGAGAGATTTGGTACTCTCGGATACCCTCGGGTCTCTTCTCAAAATGGGGCCTCGGTTAATTTGGAATTCATCACCGAACCATGGATGGACAAATATCATCATTGATTCATGGCGGTTCTAGTTTTGGCGGATAAATGGGGAAATCTATCGCAAGGTCCCACATATCCCGATAGCCGTGAGAGTCTCTTAGAAGATTAGTAGGAATCATATCCCGAGGCTCAAATAGCAAAAACATGTTCATTACCAGGCTTGTATCGAGTTTACTTTCTCGCATCTCTCTTCTCATATTTTATATCCTTTGCTATGTCATTTTGATGTGTTCATTTCCTTATATCATTTGATGCATTGATCTGTTTATCTTGATTTGTATGCCTTTGAATTATTATCAATTTGGCAAACAACCATGCATGAACACAGAAGAGTGGAGTGTATATGGGGACTTAAAAATTTACATGATTTTTTACAATTTACATGATTGTTTGATCGATCTATTGCAATCGCTTGTTCTGCATGGCCAAATCAAAGGCAGTAAATTTTGCCTCTTCACCCTCCCTTTTAAGCTACTCAATTTGTGCTTGGAGAAGAGCCTGGGTAGGCTTCACTAGTATCTCCATTATGGAGAGAGTGCACTTGGGATCCACTGGACGGTTAATGTACTCTAGGGACGCGTGGTGTTCATTTATCCTTGCAACTCTTCGATATATGTTTCTTTAGTTGTAGAATTGCTCTTTGGGTTCATTTTCTTGGGCCGTTTGGGTTCGACTGACGTGTTGTTGGTTCAATTAGTTTGAAGGAGTCTTTGTTTTTGCTTGTAAAGTCTGAATCTTATGGAACACTTGTGTTTGAGATCATTGAGATTGCTGCAGTGATAAAGCTAGACATGCTTAGCACTAGATATCGTAATCAGAATTCTCCTATTAACGTCTCAATTTGGTATTTGTGTTGTTTATCCCTCACCGTGAAGCTTTTTCATCTCTTTTTTTTTTTAATGCAATTAACAACCTTGATTCTGCCCCTTGTTGCAATGTTTTTCTTATCACCCATATGGTTTTCAAGTATGTGCTCAATAGATCATGAATTTGCGAAATCTTATAAGAGCCTAAATGCATCCGTAGTTGTAAGGATCCTTTCCATCTAAAAGAAGAAATTAGCTAAAAATGGAAAATGAACGTCCTGAACTCAACCTTTTGTGCTATGCATAGTTCTATCTATATATGTGTTCATTTATCTATAGGGAATTGGGTTGTAGTTAATCTCATTTGTTCTCATATTTCAAATGTGTTTGTGTTTATTCTATTGGAAGATGGCGAGTTCATCAAAAGAAAAGGCTTATTGGAGCCCGAAAGATGTAGAAAAATTTTGTCGATTGTGCATTAAACAAATTGAAAAAGGCAATTGTCCTTCAAGCAACAAAAGAGATGGATGGACAGCTATAATTACCAAGTTTGAAGAGTTGAGGGGCAAAAAATATGATAAAAATCAAATGAAGAGTAAGTGAGATAATCTAAAGGAATAATGGAAAAAATGGAAGCAATTGATTCAAAAGGAAATAGAACTAGGATGGGATCCAAGGAGGAAAACCATTGATGCGAGTGATGAATGGTGGGAGAGAAAAATTTAGGTGTCTATCTTTTATTTGCCACATTTTTTTTATAAGTTCATCTTTTGTGATATAACTCATGAAAAGATCTTATTATAACAGTCCAATCCTAAACTTAAAGTCTTTCCAATGAAAGGCATACATTCGGATATGGAAGTTTTGTTGGACAGAATGTTTCAGGGTACAGTTGCCACTGAAAGTGTTACTTGGAATCCTGCACAAGGTTTATGCAATATTGAGAATCTTGAGACCACAGAAGCTGATATTGGTGATTGTGCAGGATCTACTAATAATACTTTAGAGTGTGATGTAGGTGAAATGAATGCCCAACCAAGTCAAAGTAAGAGCCATAAAAGAACGGTACGAAGTTCCACGAAGGAAGCTTGAGGAAAGAGAGAGAAAAAATTGTTCGGACCTACTAAGTTGTTCTTTGTTCGGTTGAAAGTAGGAGCAATGCAACATCGGTTGCAAGGGAATTTGACCCTTACAAAGAGATTATGCAAACATTGAAAGCCATTTCTGAGATTAAGAAAGATAGAAAGTTGTTCTTCTTTGCACTCTCTCATCTTTCTGAAAAGAAAGACAATAGGCAAATTTTTATGAACTTGGATGGAGATGAAGAGAAAGTCGAGTGGTTGAAGTATAAGATGGAGGAGCACAATAGTCGTCGCTAGGATACTAGTTACTTGTTTGAGCTTTTGATATTAATCTATCTTGTAATGTGAAACTTATTTTGGATTGGTGATTTGCACTACTTATGAACTCTCTTTTTAATTATGTTTTTGAGACTTGTGTTTTTAGTTTGTGTTCTTTTGATTGGATGGAGTTTGCATATATATTATAGATGATAATTGTTTCATTGATGGATGATTACCCATCACTTTTCTTATTGTTTTGTTACTTTAAATAGTTATGGACGACTCTCCTAAAAGAGAAATTCATGAAAAAGAGGACGGGGAATATTGGCAACTTGTGGAAATTACTCAAGCCGCAATCACTTATCAAGCAATATACAGTAACAAAAAACCTTGTAGGACATCATCATATACAGGAAATGCATGAGTAGGAGAGTTGATGGACGAAGATGCTAACTCGATAAGGAGTTATCAAATGTTTAGAATTGATAAGATTGTATTTAATAATTTAATGCATAATTTAGTAAAACGTTATGGTCTTGAAGAAATTAGGAATATTGATGTTACAGAAATGCTTTGAATATTTCTTCATATTTTAGGACATGGTATATGTAATAGGTTAACACAAGAGCGTTTTTAGCATTCTGGGGAAACCATAAGTAGGTACTTTAGCTTAGTATTAGACAAAGTATGTGAAATGGGAAAAGATTTGATTCAACTAGCTGATTGGCAATTTAGGGATGTTCCAGAGAAGATCAAAAATAATCAAAGATTTTTTTTTCCATATTTTAAGGTATGTTTTGATTATACAATAGGAAGAAGGAATTAAAAGCAAATTTTGATTATACAATAATATTTGTGTTTTTGTTTTAGGATTGTATTGGAGCTATTGATGGCACTCATATCGCAGTGGTGATACCTGTAAACGATCAGATTCATTTTATTGGTCAAAAAGGTACACCGACTCAAAATATCTTAGCGGTGTGTAATTTTAATATGGAATTCACTTATGTTTGGGCTGGTTGGGAGGGTCAAGCCCATGATACTCATATTTTCTATGAAGCTTTAGGGAGACGCGATGTGCAATTTCCTCATCCTCCTCCAGGTTTGTTAATTAATGGTTTTTGTACATTAATATGTATTAATGTAGTCTATATTGATTAAATTTATGTAATATTTGTGCAGGTAAATATTATTTAGTAAATGATGTATATCCAAATCTGATGGGTTATTTGGGATCGTATAAAGAAGTTAGATATCATTTACCAAAATTTCAACAAGGTCCCGCCCCTACAAGCTATCGAGAGAAATTCAATCGCACTCATTCCTCGTTGAGATCAGAAATTAAGCGAGCTTTTGGTGTCTTGAAGAAGAAGTGGAAGATTCTAAAGCATATGCCAAGCTTTCCATTTGAGAAGCAAGTAAAAATTATTATAGCAACAATGATTTTGCATAATTATATACGACGAAACGCCGCCAATGATGGACATTTTGCAAGAGAAAATTTGGATCCTAATTATAGATATTCAGTTGACCTTGATAATATAAATGAGGGGGCTGGTACTTCAAATGACAATTTACCTTATGACATGGCGCATTTACGTGATCAAATAGCAATGAGTTTAGTAAATACCTAAGGATGTTTGTAATTTTCAATGAAAACCTATTTCTTTCTTCGATGCATATGTAATCATGTTTATTATAATAAAATTGCTCTTTCTTTTTAATTGAGAAAAAGTCCACTTTGATGTATTTTTTCACTTATGAATTTGTTAATATATCTCTTTTATATATACATCTCAATGCAAAAAAAAAAAAAAAAAAAAGTCATTATTTTTGTTTCAATTTAAAAAATTAAAAATTAAAAACTTAAATTGATTTCGCTAAAGGACTTCCCAAATATGTGTTTAACAAACCGCATTTCCCCAAAGTTGCTTCTCAAGGCTCTTTTCAATTATAGTTTACCAAACAATTTTTGCATTTCATCAAAACCCTTTAGACCAAAGGCCTTTGCATTTCCTTAAAGACTTTTCCCAAAAGCTTTCCCAAACGCACCCTAAGCCAAGACACCCATGGACCTTATAATGAGTGATAGAATAGCCAGGTCTATCCCTAGGCTCATACCGGTTGGCAACCAATCAGCCGGTAGGGTTTATGGTTGGTGCATTAGCAATCCATGATCAGACATCACCAATTCAAGATTCTGTTTCGATCAATAAGAATTAAATAGGGAATTATGCATTTTTGGTTGAAAGGAAATCGCATTTGGTCAATTTGGATCGTTCATGTATTGGTGCATAACCAACAAAATCACCTACAACCAGAAATTGTGACCGGTTGGATCGACCCATGACCATCCGCCGATTCAAAATCATCGTGATCAATTTCGTGATCAAAAAGTCATCTTATGAGCTAGTGATCCTATCGCATCAATATGGTCAGTAGAAAATTCGGGGCCAACACCTCGACCAATTCATGACCGGCCGAACAATCAGTCGGTTGATCGGTCAAACTATGACCAATCCGCAATTCCTTGCTGATTGAACTAATCAATCCATTGTTGGAGAAATTCTCTTGAAGTATTTTGAAGCTGACAAAACGTTTCCATCAGTCTAGTCTGAAGGTTTGCAGACTCTGCTATTTAAAGTCTGAAGACTTCCGGACAGCCAGACTCAAGACTCAAAGTCTATCCTCATTGACAGTCTCTAATCCGTTGAAGAAAGGTTACCCAGAACTGGATGTTCTATTAAGGGCTTGACCTTATCAACTGGAGAAGATCTCGTGGCTGGAAAAGACTCAATCGAATTCTTTGATTGATCGTGATTGACTCGAAGATTAAGGAATCGATGATTGCCTAAATATTCTCGAAAAGTTCTACTTATGGAAACCGAGATCCTGATTGTATGGGTGAATAAGATTGATGGGCTATCGACACGTTCCTTTAATAGCCAGAATGATCTTCCTAATTGATTCTGTCCAACGGGTAGATTGGAGGAATTCCTTTGGTAAGTGCCAATGGGTATGATGGCATAAAGGAGTATATAAGGAAGACGTTCTAAGTTGTTGAGGTGTGCACGATAGAAGAATTTCAAAGTCCAAAGCTCCTTGTTGTTTAGACAATTCCTTTGAGCAAATACTTGTATACAAAAAAGAGTCTATATTTGTGAGAAACCTTGAGGAGGTGTGATAGAACATCTACACTGTAGAATCAAGGAAAAGCAGTGCTGTAACTTCTCTTTTGTTCATAGTGAAATCCAGCCGGTGGGCTGTTAGTGCGGAAGAGTGGACGTAGGCTTGGAATAAGTCGAACCACTATAAACTCTGTGTTCAATCTTCTCTCCTTACTCTCTTTACTTTGATCGTAAATCATTTTGTGAACTCCTTTCTATCGACTGCCTAGAATTGCTTCTGTATCTCGATAAATTGTTTGTGCACCCATTCACCCCCTCTAGGTGCTTATACTAGCTATCTTAATTGGTATTAGAGCTTGTGTACTCACTTTGTTTGAAGTGTTTTACTTCAAAGTAAAAGATCCATGGCTAGTATGTTGGCTCCAGGGCTGGTAGAAGGGCAAAGCAACACCAGACCGCCTTACTTTGATGGAAAGGACTACAACATATGGAAGAACAAGATGAAGGCGTTCTTAAGATCAAAGGATCCTCTGGAATGGGACGTTGTAGAAAAAGGAATCATCCCTAAAGCTGCATCTGTCTTAGAAAGAGGAAAGGACACTGTTGAGTCCAGCGAAATGAGTCAGGAAGAGATAATCAAGAGACAAGCTCTTGATGCAAAAGCAATTTACTCTTTATATTGTGCTTTATCACCTGCGAATATAACAGAATATCTTCTTGTGATACAGCCAAAGAAGTCTGGGATAAATTACACATTACCTATGAAGGAACCGATCGAGTGAAAGAGACAAGAATCAACATTCTTCTCGGTCAATACGAAGCCTTCAGAATGAAACCAGGAGAATCTATAAATGACATGTTTAGTCGTTTTACAAAAATCGTGAATGGTCTTGAAAATCAAGGTCAACCAATTTCTGATCCCATGAAAGTAAACAAGCTACTGCGTGGACTCTCCAAGGATTGGAATCACATTAAGACCTCAATCAGAGAGACTCAAAGAATCATGCCACTATCTGATGATGAGCTGGTTAGGACCCTTCAGTCTTATGAAGTGGAACGACTCAATGAAGACGAAGATCCTAAAGGTAAGAAATCTATTGCATTAAAATCTAATGATGATTCTGATGTAACAGATTCAGAAGACGACATGGATGATGAAGAACTTGCTCTCATGATAAGAAGATTCAGAAAGCTGAATAGAAAAGGAAGAAGATTCAATTCAAGGAAACAAAGTTTTCAAAAGCAACAGACCAAGTCTGCTGAAGATGATGAATCAAACAAAGATGTAGTCTGCTTTGAATGTAAGAAAAAGGGACATATCAGACCCAACTGTCCTCTTTTGAGGAAGAAGAAAGGAAAAACTGAAAGGTATCGATAGGCTCTCAAAGCTGAAACGTGGAGTGATACGGAGTGTGAAGATAGTGATGATGATTATGCCAACATATGTCTAATGGCACAATCGGACTCGAATCAAACTCGAGACCGATTCGGACTTAAAGTGAATTCGAGGTAAGTAATTTCAAAATCCCTATTAAAGTTTCAAAATACATTGATGAATTATGTTTTAGTCTTAAGACTTCTCTTAAAAGAATTTCTGAACTCAAAAAGGAAAATTCTGCTTTAAAACAACAAGAGAATGTTTTGAAAGAAAAAGTTAAATGCTTAGACCGGGATGTTTCTTCTCTCAAAGAAAGTGAAGATAATCTTTTGAAAGAAAATGCATTTTTGAAAAATGATATTTCAAATATTTCAAAAGATTTTCTCTAGGATCCGAAAAACTAGAGAAAATACTTTCTATTCAAAGACCTTATTTCAATAAATCTGGTTTAAGAATGATTGCTTTGAAACCATCGGTTTAATCGATTTTCCTAAAGTAAAAGAAAGAATTAAACAAAGACCAACAAGGAATGCTTACAAAAATCATTTTGAAAGGACCTTTGTAAAATCGTAGGTCGCAATGCTCTTAGATGTTCAAAATGCAATAGTGCGAGATCATTTTGAGAAAGAATGTCCTATGCTTACAAAAATCATTTTGATAAAGTCCGGGCAAAAACCGTATATCGACTAACTCAAAAAGACCCAAGAAAATATGGGTACCAAAGAAAGCTTGAGTTTCTTTTTAAATGCAGGTCACTATCAAGAAAAATGTGAAATGGTATCTGAATAGTGGATGCTCGAGACACATGACAGGAGACTAAAATTGCTTCATAAAGATTGTTCAAGTGAATGGTGGGAAAGTATCATTTTGAGGAAACAGCAAAGGAAAAATAGTAGGATTTGGAACTGTAAAGATTGGGAACCTCACAATAAGTAATGTTTCTTTAGTTGAAGGGCTCAATTACAATCTGCTCAGTATCAGTCAGCTTTGTGATGCTGGTTTCAAAATCAACTTTCAAGAGGGTATTTGTTCAGGAGCAAGTAAAGACTCAGTCTTTCATGGGTCGAAGACATGGAAATATCTACCTCTTAGACGTGAAACCAGATGAATCACAATGTCTAATCTCAATCCAAGACGAAGTGAACTTATGGCACAAAAAGCTTGGGCATATCAACATGAAGCAGATAGCCAAAATCTCAGCAAAGAAGCTTGTTCGTGGTCTACCCAATTTATCATACCAAAAGTCTAATCTATGTACACCATGTATATTGGGAAAACAGGTAAGAAATTCCTTTAAGCCAATAAATCAAGTTTTCACTAATCGTGTACTATAGCTCTTGCATATGGATCTCTTCGGACCAACAAGAACGCGAGCATTGGAGGTAAAAAATATTGCCTAGTAATTGTGGATGACTACTCGCAATTTACTTGGGTATATTTCTTGGCAAGTAAATCTGAAACTTTCTCTTACTTTGAAAAATTTGCTAAGAAGGTTCAAAATGAAAAGGGGCATGTTATTTCAAGTATAAAAATAGACCATGGAGGTGAATTTGAAAATCATGATTTTGCTAAATTTTGTGACGAATCTGGTTTACAGCATTTGGTCTCTTCTCCATATACTCTAGAGCAAAATGGAGTTGTGGAAAGAAAGAATAGATCTCCTCAAGAAATGGCCAGAACTCTCTTAATTGAAAGTAATATTTCTTTACGGTTTTGGGCTGAAGCAGTTTCAACATCATGTTATATCATCAATAGAGTTTTTCTAGGGCATATTCTAGAAAAAAAACCCTATGAATTATTCAAAGAAAAAGAAGCCCATTGTTTCATATTTTCATGTATTTGGATGCAAATATTTCATATTGAAAAATACAAATGATCAAGTTGGTAAGTTTGAAGAAAAGTCAGATGAAGGCATCTTCCTTGGATATTCAACCACAAGCAAAGCGTACAAAGTCTACAATAAGAAGACTCAAACTGTGGAAGAATCAATGAATGTTAAATTCCAAGATTCTATACAAAATGAATCTACTCAAACTCATTTTGAAGAGACTGAATCTGCTCCAAACTCTACAAAGTCTAATTCTCAAGAAGCAGCTCAGACTTTGAAGGACCAGCAACAAGTGACTGTTGAAGATTCAAGTGAAGGAAGTAACCATCAATCTGATAAATTAACCAGCAACTGGAAACATAAGTCCAGTCATCCCAAAGATCTTATTATTGGCGACATCAATGAAGAAATCCGCACAAGATCCAAAAGGCGAGAAGAGTCTAGTGCTATGGCTCTTATTTCTGAAATAGAACCCATGAGTATAGAAGAAGCTTTATCCGATGAAAGCTGGATTAAAGCTATGCAAGAAGAACTCAGACAATTCAAAGTTAATGATGTCTGGGAGCTGACTCCTAAACCGAAAGGTAAATCAATTGTTGGAGCTAAATGGGTTTTCAGGAACAAGATGGATGAGAAAGGAAAAGTCATAAGAAACAAGGCTAGACTCGTGGCCAAGGGATACACACAAGAGGAAGGGATCGACTATGACGAGACTTATGCACCGGTAGCAAGGTTAGAAGCAATTCGTTTATTACTTGCATTTGCTTGTCATAAAAATTTCAGGTTATTTCAAATGAACGTCAAAAGTGCTTTCCTAAACGGTTTCATCCGTGAGGAAGTCTATGTGGAACAACCACCAGGGTTCGAAGACCCAAAGAAATCAGACTCAGTGTTCAGACTCAAAAAGGCCTTGTATGGCTTAAAGCAAGCACCTCGAGCTTGGTACGACAGATTAAGTAAGTTTTTAATTCGAAATTGATTTGTTAAAGGTAAAGTAGACACTACCCTTTTTATTAAAAGAGAAAGCAAAAGCTTTTTACTTGTTCAAATATATGTGGATGATATTATTTTTGGATCTTCTAATGAAAGCTTGTGCAAGAAATTCTCTAAGACTATGCAGGATGAATTTGAAATGAGCATGATAGGTAAGTTAACCTTCTTTCTCGGGCTCCAAGTGAAACAACTGGAGGAAGGAACTTTCATTCATCAAGAAAAGTATGCAAATGATCTTGTCAAAAAGTTTGGGCTGGACAATTGCAAAAAGGCTGACATACCAATGTCAAGTTCCTTGAAGATAGACAAAGATGAAGGAGGAAAGAAAGTCGATCAAAAGCTGTACAGGAGTATCATCAGATCACTTCTTTATCTTATTGCCTCTAGACCTGACATTCTGTTTAGTGTTTGCATTTGTGCCAGATTTCAATCAGACCCAAAAGAATCTCATTTGAATGCTGCAAAGCGTATTATCAAGTATATTTCATCAACATCAAGCTTTGGTCTCTGGTATCCAAAAAGGGGAGACTTTACTCTTATTGGATATTCAGACGCAGACCTTGCTGGATGTAGAGTCGATAGAAAGAGCACCTAGGGTACTTGTCGACTACTTGGAGGCAAGATAGTGTCTTGGTTTTCAAGAAAGCA
The DNA here is from genome assembly GCA_016097545.1 of Eucalyptus victrix. Classification (NCBI taxonomy): domain Eukaryota; kingdom Viridiplantae; phylum Streptophyta; class Magnoliopsida; order Myrtales; family Myrtaceae; genus Eucalyptus; species Eucalyptus victrix. The sequence continues at coordinate 19,806,946 of CM027835.1, read as the reverse complement.
AAGTACAGTAGCTCTCTCTACAGTAGAAGCAGAGTATATAGCTCTCAGAAGTTGTTGTTCACAAATTCTGTGAATAAAACAGCAGCTAAGAGACTTTGAAATTGAAGACTCATGCATAGAGATTAATTGCAACAACACCAGCGCTATCAACCTCACCAAAAATCCAATTCTCCACTCAAGAGCAAAGCATATAGAGATTCGACATCACTTTATTAGAGACCATGTTCAAAATGGAGATGTTTCAATCCAATATATTGATTCAAAGAACCAACTGGCGGATATATTCACAAAGCCTTTGGAGAAAAATCAATTTGAGTCTATCCGTACCAGACTCAACATTTTGAGGTATGAGGAAATCAAAGTCTAAAGACTTTCAGACTCAGACATACAAGACTTTAAGATAGTCTTGGTACGACCGTCAGACTGTAAGTCAGTCTCTCGTTCTCTCTCTCGAATCTTATCTTGAAGAGGTACGATCGTTAGACTGTGTTAAATTGTTGCTATATCTAATCAACAAAATTACTGCATCGTTTCTTTTTCAAAAAGGGAAGTTATTTTTGAAATGACTATTTTCGCGTAAAAAGACAGTTATTTTGAAAAGGCATGTTTTTATTTTTCTTTGTGACGTTTCATTTATTTCTCCTTTTTACCGATCGTGTATTGTTAATTGCTCTTCACTTCACTCTCAAAAACCCTAGAAAGCATCGATCCTCCATTCCCGTTTTCTTCCCTTGTTTAATCTTCGAAAAAGTTGTCATCTTTCTTGGGAAAGTCAAGCAAGGAATCTTCCAAAAACTAAGAAAGATGTCGTCTTCAAGAAAGTCTTCGAGAATCGCAAGTAGGGGACCACGGCGAATGAGTGAGGGGCCTACGCACTTCGATCTCACTGAAGAAGATGTGGCTCCAGAATAGCAATCGAGCCCACAACATTCTCAGCAGCGTCACTCTCCTCCATCTAGCCCTCAAGGCGTTGATCATCAACAAGAGGAAGAAATCATCGAGGATGCAGACCCTGTAAGAGTTCAAAAGCCCGCTTTTATTTATAAGCTGTATCGTGCCTTAAAAGCAACGCGTACTCCCTTGAAATATGTCGATGATTTTATTAAAGAGAAAGGGTATGGAAATGAATACATCTTTCTGCGAAGAATGGAAAGTTTGGGAATTGCTCGTAAAGGGTTAGCTGAGGAAACTCTTATGAATATTCCAAGTGATCCTCGTGATTGGGGATCGAATCCTGTAGATGGGAATGATGATGACAAATTGTACAGTCAATTTCAACCGAGAATGAGTATTGCGGTTGAAAGTCGAGGAAAAAGAAGAGATTTGTTCAAATCGAAGGAACAAAAGAATTTGTACTCGAAATTGCTGAAGCGTGGGGTAATAAACCCTAGGAGTGTGGATTTTGATTTTCTGGATGCTGTAAATGTGAACTTGAGGGAGAAGTTCAGTTATCTTCAACTTGAAAGGTTCTGCTCCGACACTACAGAGGCCTATGTTGAACTAACTACATATTTCTATTTAAATTTTAGCTTTTTAGATGCGAATAGATTTTCCTTCAGTGTCAAAGATCAAGACTATGTTGTGGATATGGATATGCTAGCAGATGTGTTGGGAGTCGAGAGGGGAAGATATCAACCAATCAAAGTTTCTATGGCTAGTGCTACATTGGAACTTGTCAAGGACAGGAGAACAGAGGAAAAGATTTCCTACTTAAGGATGAGTGCATTCAACATCTTGCTTCACAAGATTGTGATCAATTGCCTTCGACCAAAATCAACTTCCAAGACTGATGTTTCTGATATAGCTAGTACGAGTACCTAGAGGGGGGTGAATAGGTATATAAAAGATTTTTCTTGATAATTTCTTTATAATTGTGCAATACTTAGACAGTTGAAGAATTCACGATAAGTAATAATCAACGTAAGACTAAGTAAAGGAAAGAGAGAATTGAACATGCGGTTTATAGTGGTTCGGCTTGATTCAAGGCTACGTCCACTCTTCTGCACTAAAAGCCAATTGGCTGGATTCCACTATGAACAAAGAGAGGTTACAGTGTTGATCTTCCTTGATTTCTAGGTGTAGATGATCTACCACACTCGCTCAAGGTATCACCAAGTATGGACACTCTCTGTGTATATAATTTCGCTCAGAATGAATCGACTAATAATCAAGGTGCTTCAGACTCTGGAATTTCTCTATCGATCACGTCTCCTTCACAACTAGAACGTCTTCCTTTTTATACTCCTTTATGCCATCATACCGTTGGCACTTACCAAAGGAATTCCTCCAATCTACCCGTTGGACGGAATCAATCAAGAAGATCATTCGAGCTATTAAAGGAACCTGACGATAGCCCATCAATCCTGTTCGCCCATACAATCAGGATCTTGGTTTCCAAGAATAGAACATTCCAAGAATACTTCGTCGACCATCGGATCTTCAATTGATCTAGATACGAACAAAAGAATCCGTTATATTTATCCAGCCAAAAAGATCTTCTCCAGAGAATAGGATTAAATCCTCAACCATATACTTCGGCTCTGGATTTCCTTCGTCACTGAATCAGAAATACTATCAATGAGAAAAGTCTTGAGTCTTAAGTTTTGAGTCTTGAGTGCTGAGTCTGGTGATCAGAAAGTCTTCAGACTTTAAATTGACGGTCTGCAAATATCCAGACTAGACTGATTGAAACATTTTGTCAGCTTCAAAATATTCTGGAAAGATTTCTCCAACAATCTCCCCCTTTTTGATGGTGACAAAACTTTCCTATAGATTTGAACAACTTTGACCTGCACAAACATACTCAAGTAATACGGCTATCTCATAAAGATTAATAAAAACAACCAGACTTTGCATCCACAGAAAATTGGTTAGTCTTTCATGAGTAATACCATATGACAAAACACTTGATATAAATGCAGATAGTCAAGCATCAAAATCCACAACCAATTCAGTTCACTCAAGTTTAGTCACTCAAACATAACCACAAAAACAAGTTTAAAGTCAAGTTTAAAGTTCGTTCAAATTTGCAATTCTCCCCCTTTTTGTCAACATAAAAAAGGTGAGAAAAGCGTCAGGTCTGCTTGGGAATGTGTACGATCTGGAAATCTCCCATTGACTGGACTACGCCTTCTAGCCTCTTCAAGTCTTCCCTTAGTTGAGCTACCTCTTCTCCTTTGGCATTGGCTTGAAGTTGTAGAGCGAGGTCTTTTATTTTGTCCTCCAGGATAACTGAAGATGCTTGTCCAGCATTCTTTATGGCTTGAATCTCACAGTCCAGAGCATAGATTTGGCCACGCATTTCCAGGAGAACATCCATAATACGACGAAAATTTGCAGAATTGTCCGTCTGTGTACTTGCATTTGCTTTCTCAGATGGAGTGAATGCAAACGATGGCGCTTCTGTATAGTTTTGCAGATTTGGTGTTGACGTATCGTGTCCTTCGTCAGGCAATTGAGAAGCCTGATATTCTTCTGGATCTGTTGGAGATTGTCTTAGACCTTCACTATCAGCAGCATGAGGTTTAGACCTTTGCTCACCAACTCCCCCTGTCTCTAGGACATCAAAAGGGGAAGAGTGATGATCATGCTCTTCTGTATCTTGATTCCCCTTCTCTCCAGATTCAGCTGCAGACTTTTCTTGCTCTTCTTCTCCTTCTTCTTCAACTTCTTTCTCCCTCTCTTGCTGCTCTTCTTCTTCTCTGTTCTTGGCTTGCTCCTCTTCTTCTCTCTGTTTCTTCTGATGTTCTGTCGATTGGAGAACAGAACGTCTGGTCCTTATCAAGGCAGTGATTGTAGGATCTTCCTCCTCATCTTCATCCTCCAAGATGAGAGTTCTCTTCTTTTTGGATGGGGCACTAATGGCCTCCTTCCCTTTTCTCTTTGAAGCAGATGGAACTGGAGTCTTCACTATAAATTTCTCCATTGCCTTGGAAAGTTCTTGCAAACGCATCTTCGTTAACATCTTCAAACCTACCACCATCTTATCGCACGGTCGAACACAAAGTGTATGTGGCGGTTCAATATTCATGTGTCTGAAGATCTTGGTCACCAAACCTGGATAAGGCAATTGTCCCTTATCCTTCGACATTGCTCTGTACATGTGAAAGAGAATAGTGTCAGGAAGAGAGAACTTCATCCCTGAGTTGATTGCGTACATCAATTTTGCCTCTGAATTAGACACATCAGTCTTTGATGTAGACTTGGGCCTGATGCAATTGATTACGATTTTGTGCAACATGATATTGATGGCACGCATCCTCGAATAGATGATTTTTCCTTCTACATTTCTATCCTTGACAAGTTCCAATGAGGCACGAGCAACTGAGACTTTAATTGGTTGATAACGTCCTCGTTCAACTCCAATGATATCCGCCAACATGTCCACGTCTACCACATAATCCTGATCTCGAACACTGAATGATATTCTATTCGTATCTATAAAGCTGAGATTCGAATAGAAATACACATCCGTTGTGCATAACCGTCTCGTGGTATCAGTGCAGAATTGCTCAAGTTGAAGCAATTTGAATTTCTCCCGTAAGTTTACGTTAACGGCATCCAAGAAATCGAAATCGACACTCCTAGGATTTATCACCCCTCGTTTCAACAGTCTGAAAAACAAATTCTCCTATTCCTTTGATTTGAATAACTCCATCCTCTTTCCCTTCACCTTTGCAGCAATACCCAGTCTAGGTTGAAAATCACTGAACATTTTATCATCGTCGTTTCCTTCAGTAGAATTAGGTCCCGACATACGAGGGTCACTGGGAATATTCGCAAGTGCTTCATCTGCTTTACCTTTGGGAGCAATTCCCAAATCCTCCATTTTTCTCAGAAAGATATACTCATTTCCATAATGCTTATCTTTGAGAAAATCATCCACGTATTTCAACGGAGTCCCAGTACTTTTCAACGCACAGTAAAGTTTGTAAATAAACGAGGGTTTTTGGACTCTTATTGGGTCTGCGTCCTCGATTATCTCTTCCTCCGGTTGTTGACCCGCATCATGTGGGGTAGATGGCGTTGAGTGACGTGGTGGAGAGTGAGTTGGGCTCTGTTGCTGACTCGATAATTCTTCCTCTTCGGTGAGATCAAAGTGGGTAGGTCCCTCCTTCATCCTCTGTGGTCCCTTGTTCGCGATTCTTGAAGACTTCCTCGAAGACGACATCCTTCCTAGTCGCTAAAAGATTCCATTGCTTGCTTTCCCAAGAAGAGATGACAACTTTCTCGAGGATGAACACGAAGTAGAAACCGGATTGGGAGGAGAATGCTTTTAGGGTTTTGAAGATTGAAAATGAAAATTGTATATATATAACTCAGTTTTGAAAAGGGAAGTTTAATCGGCACAAGGAAATTGTACGAATACCTCTTTTCGAAATCAATAACTGCCAAAATTAATCCTTTTGAAAAGACAAGTTTTCGAAGACTACAAAATAACTGAACGAAAGATCATACCTTTTCGAGTTTAGATAAAATAACAACTTACAATCTATAGTTGTTAATGTCTGAGTCTGAGGATTTAGAGTCTGATAGATTAGAGTCTGATGATCATCAACTTTCTGAGTCTGAAGGTTGGAGAGTCTCTAGACTTTAACTTCTTCGAGCTTCAAAATGTTGAGTCTGGAACGAATAAATTCGAATTGATTTTTCTCCAAAGGCTTTGTGAATATATCCGCTAGTTAACTTTTTGAATCAACAAATTGAATCGAGATTTCTTCGTTTTGAATATGATCTCTAATGAAGTGATTTCGAATCTCTATATGCTTTGATCTTGAGTGAAGAATTGGATTTTTTGTGAGATTGATTGCGCTGGTGTTGTCACATTTGATTTTTGTGCATGAGTCTTCAATCCCAAAGTCTTGTAGCTATTGTTTTATCCATAGTATTTGCGAACAGCAGCTTCCAAGAGCTACATACTCCGCTTCTGTTGTTGAGAGAGCCACCGTGCTTTGCTTCCTTGAAAACCAAGAGACTGTCCTGCTTCCAAGCAACTGGCAAGTTTCTGAAGTACTCTTTCTATCGACTCTGCAACCGGCCAGATCTGCATCTGAGTATCCCAGAAGATTAAAGTCTCCCTTCTTAGGATACCAAAGACCGATGCTTAAAGATGAAGCAACGTATTATTAAATACGTTTTGCAGCTCTGAGATGGGATTCTCTAGGATCTGATTGAAACCTAGCACAGATGCAAACACTCAACAAAATGTCAGGTCTAGAGGCAGTAAGATAAAGAAGTGAACCGATGATGCTCATGTACAGCTTTTGATCAACTTTCTTCCCTTCTTCATCTTTGTCTATCTTCAAAGAACTTGACATTGGTATATCGATCTTCTTGCAATTTTCCAATCCAAATCTTTTGACAAGATCATTAGCATATTTTTCTTGGTAAATGAAAGTTCCTTCCTTTAATTGCTTTATTTGAAGACCAAGAAAGAATGTTAATTCTCCCTTCATACTTTAATTGCTTTATTTGAAGACCAAGAAAGAATGTTAATTCTCCCATCATACTGATTTCAAACTCATCCTGCATAGACTTAGAAAATTTCTTGCACAGACTCTTATTAGAGGATCCAAAAATAATATCATCCACATATATTTGAACAAGTAAAAAGCTTTTGTTTTCCTTTTTGATAAATAAAGTAGTATCTACTTTACCTTTGACAAAACCATTCTGTAATAAGAACTTACTCAGTCTATCGTACCAAGCTCGAGGTGCTTGCTTTAAACCATACAAGGCCTTTTTTAGTCTGAAGACTAACTCTGGCTTCTTTGGGTCTTCAAACCCAGGCAGTTGTTCCACATAAACTTCCTCTTGGATAAATCCATTTAGGAAGGCACTTTTGACGTCCATTTGGAATAACCTGAAATTTTTGTAACAAGCAAACGCAAGCAATAGACGAATAGCTTCTAACCTTGCTACAGGAGCGTAAGTCTCATCATAGTCTATTCTTTCTTCTTGCGTGTATCCTTTGGCCACGAGTCTTGCTTTATTTCATACGACTTTTCCTTTTTCATTCATCTTGTTTCTGAACACCCATTTGGCTCCAATAACAGTTTTACCTTTTGGTTTAGATGTCAATTCCCAGACATCATTAATGTTGAACTGTTTGAGCTCCTCTTGCATAGCTTCGATCCAGCTTTCGTCAAATAAAGCTTCTTCTATGCTTTTCGGTTCAATTTCAGAAATGAGAGCCACAGCACTAAACTCTTCAAGTCTTTTGGATCTGGTTCGAATTCCTTCATTAATTTCGCCGATAATGAGATCTTTGGGATGACTGGACTTATGTTTCCAGTTACTGGTTGATTTGTCTGGTTGATGATCCCTTTCTTTATTTGAATCTTCATGAACATTTTGATGCTGGACTTCTAGAGTCTGAGATACTTCTTGAGTTGTAAGCTTTTGAAGGTCGGAGAAGGTTCGAGACTCTTCATCGAGTCTAACTTGGATTCATCTTGCGTAGAGTCTTGGAATTTGACATTCATTGACTCCTCCACAGAGTGGCTCTTCTTGTTATAGACTCTGTAGGCTCTGCTTGATGTAGAATATCCAAGGAAGATGTCTTCATCTGATCTTTCTTCAAACTTACCAACTCGATCTTTTGCATTTTTCAATATAAAGCATTTGCAACCAAACACATGAAAGTATGAAACAATGGGTTTCTTACCTTTGAATATCTCATAAGGGGTTTTCTCTAGAATAGGTCTTAGGAAGATTCTATTGATGATATAGCACGCTGTTGAAACAGCTTCAGCCCAAAATCGTGAAGAAATTTTACTTTCAATTAAAAGAGTTCTAGCCATTTCTTGAAGAGATCTATTCTTCCTTTCCACAACTCCATTTTGCTCTGGAGTATATGGAGAAGAGAACATATGCTTAAAACCAGATTCATCACAAAATTTTGTAAAATCTTGATTTTCAAACTCACCTCCATGATCTGTTCTTATACTTGAAATAGCACATCCTTTTTCATTTTGAACCTTTTTAGCAAATTTTTCAAAATATGAGAAGGTTTCAGATTTACTTGCAAGGAAATATACCCAAGTAAAACGAGAGTAATCGTCCACAATTACTAGACAATATTTCTTACCTCCAATGCTCCGGGTTCTTGTTGGTCCGAAGAGATCCATATGCAGCAACTGTAGTACATGATTAGTAGAGACATGATTTATTAGCTTAAATGAATTTCTTACCTCGCTTTCTCGAATACATGGTGTGCATGGATCGGACTTTTGGTATGGTAATTTGGGTAGACCTCGAACAAACCGCTTTGATGAGATTTTGGCTAACCGATTCATGTTGACATGACCAAGCTTTCGTGCCATAAGCTTGCTTCATCTTGAATTGATATTAGGCATTGTGATTCATTTGGTTTCACGTCTAAAAGGTAGATATTTTCATGTCTTCGACCCATGAAAGCGAGTAAAGTCTTTACCGATTCCGAACATATTCCTTCTTGAAAGGAGATCTTGAAACCAGTATCACACAATTGGCTAATGCTTTGAGAAGGTTGTAGTTGAGTCCTTCCACTAGAGAAACATTGCTTATTGTGAGATTTCCAATTTTCACAGTTCCAAATCCCACAATATTTCCTTTGCCGTTTCCTCCAAATGAGACTTTTCCACCATTCACTTGAATAAGCTTTATGAAGCAATTTGAGTCTCCTATCATGTGTCTTGAACATCCGCTGTCAAGATACCACTTTACCTTTTTCTTGACGGAGACCTGCATTCAAAATAGAGTCTCAAGCTTTCTTTGGTACCCAAATTTTCTTGGGTCCTTTGGTGTTAGTAGGATAAACATTATTAGGCCATACTTTCTTAACAGGCTTCCAAACCATAGAACACTCTTTTTCAAAGTGATCCTTACTGTTACACTTTGAACACCTTAGAGCATTTCGACCTACAGACTTTACAAAAACTTTCTTGAAATGATTTTTGTAAGCCTCTCTCGATGGTCTTTTCTTAATTCTTTCTTTTACTTTAGGAAAATCAATCAAGGGAATTGTTTCTGCTGTCATGCCTAGACCAAACTTATTGAAGTAAGGTCTTTGAACTGAAAGAACTTTTTCAAGCTTTTCGGATCCTATCGAAAATTTCTTTGAAATATTTGATAAGTCCGTTTTTAAGAAAACATTTTCTTTCAAAAGATTATCTTCTTTTTTATTAAGAGTAGAAACATTCAAATCTAAACTTTTGACCCTTTCTTCTAAAATGGTTTCCTTTTGTTTTAGAGCTGAGTTTTCCTTTTTAAGTTCGGAAATCCTTTTGAGAGAAGTCTTAAGACTAAAACACAGTTCATCAATGTATTTAGAAACTTTGACAGGAATTTTAAAATCACTTACCTCAAATTCACCGTCGAGTCCGATCCAGAACTGAGTTCGAGTCCGAATGTGCCATCGACATATGTTGGCATATTCATTATCACTTTCTTCACATTACGTATCACCTGGTTTCAGCTTTAAGAGCTTTTCGAAACTTCTCAGCTTTTCCTCTTTTCTTCTTGAAGAGAGGAAGGTTGGGTCCGATGTGTCCCTTTTTTTTACATTCGAAGCAAACTACATCTTTGTTTGGTTCCTCATCATCAATAGACTTGGTCTGCTGCCTCTGGAAGCTTTGTTTCTTTGAGTTGAACCTTCTACCTTTTCTATTCAGTTTTCTGAATCTTCTTATCATGAGAGCAAGCTCCTCGTCGTCCATATCATCTCCCGAATCTATATCATCGAATCATCATTTGATTTTAATGCAATGGATTTCTTACCTCTTGGATCTTCGTCCTCATTAATTCGTTCCACTTCATAAGACTGAAGAGTTCCAATCAGCTCGTCGACAGATAGAGGCATAATTCTTTGCGTCTCTCTTATTGAAGTCTTTATATGATTCCAATCCTTGGAGAGTCCACGTAGTAGCTTGTTCACCTTCATGGGATCAGAAATTTTGTCTTTGGTTCTCAAGACCATTGACAATATCTGTAAAACGACTAAACATGTCAGTTATAGATTCTCCTTGTTTCATTTTGAAGGCTTCATATTGACCGAGGAAAATGTTAATCCTTGTCTCCTTCACTCGATCTGTTCCTTCATAGGTGATATGTAATCTATCTCATACTTCTTTTGCTGTAACACAAGAAGATATTCTGTTATATTCAGTTGGAGACAAGGCACAATATAAAGAGTAAATTGCTTTTGCATCGAGTGTTTGTCTCTTGTTTATCTCTTCCTGAGTCATTCCGCTGGTATCAACAGTTTCTTTCCCTCTTTCATAGACTGATGCAGCAGTAGTAGTGATTCCCCTTTCCACAATGTCCCATTCCAGAGGATCCTTTGATCGTAGGAAAGCTTTCATCTTGTTCTTCCAGATATTGTAATCCTTTCCATCAAAGTAGGGTGGTCTGGTATTGTTTTGCCCTTCCACCAGCCCTGGTGCTAGCATACTAGCCATGGATCTTTTACTCGAAGTAAAACACTTTAAATAAAGTAAGAACACGGGCTCTGGTACCAATTGATATAGCTAGTACGAGTACCTCAGGGGGTGAATAGGTATATAAAAGATTTTTCTTGATAATTTCTTTATAATTGCACAATACTTAGACAGTTGAAGAATTCGCGATAAGTAATAATCAACGTAAGACTAAGTAAAGGAAAGAGAGAATTGAACACGCGGTTTATAGTGGTTCGGCTTGATTCAAGCCTACGTCCACTCTTCTGCACTGACAACCAATTGGCTGGATTCCACTATGAACAAAGAGATGTTACAGTGTTGATCTTCCTTGATTTCTAGGTGTAGATGATCTACCACACTCGTTCAAGGTATCATCAAGTATGGACACTCTCTGTGTATACAATTTCGCTCAGAATGAATCGACTAATAATCAAGGTGCTTCAGACTCTGGAATTTCTCTATCGATCACGTCTCCTTCACAACTAGAATGTCTTCCTTTTTATACTCCTTTATGTCATCATACCGTTGGCACTTACCAAAGGAATTCCTCCAATCTACCTGTTGGACGGAATCAATCAAGAAGATCATTCGAGCTATTAAAGGAACCTGACGATAGCCCATCAATCATGTTCGCCCATACAATCAGGATCTTGGTTTCCAAGAATAGAACATTTCAAGAATACTTCGTCGACCATCGGATCTTCAATTGATCTAGATACGAACAAAAGAATCCGTTATATTTATCCAGCCAAAAAGATCTTCTCGAGAGAATAGGATTAAATCCTCAACCATATACTTCGGCTCGATTTCCTTCGTCTTTGGATCGAAATATTGTCAATGAGAAAAGTCTTGAGTCTTAAGTTTTGAGTCTTGAGTCCTGAGTCTGGTGATCAGAAAGTCTTCAGACTTTAAATTGACGGTCTGCAAATATCCAGACTAGACTGATTGAAACGTTTTGTCAGCTTCAAAATATTCTGGAAAGATTTCTCCAACAGTTTCAAGTTCAGAGGCAAAGCTGATGTATGCCATTCTCACTGGGAAAAGGTTTTCTCTTCCTTATACTGTTATGTTCCACATGTATAGAGCCATGATGAAGGACAGAGGCCAACTTCCTTACCCAAATCTTGTGATGAAGTTATTCAGACATCTGAATATTCAGCCTCCGCAAATCTTTTGTGTTCGATCATGCGATCATATGGTGGTAGGACTAAAAATGGTGACCAAGATGCGTCTGAAGGAATTGAACAAGGCATTGGAGAAATTCAAGGAGAAGACTCCACTCAAAGCTCATCAACCCTCTTCTTCATCAAAGTGGAAAGGAAAAGAGCCCTTGGTTGCTTCAAAACCAAAAATAAGAGCTCTTATTGTTGAAAATGAAGATGATGATGAAAATCTCACCATCTCTGCAATGGCTTTGAAGAACTTAAGTCGTTCTGTTCCAGGGAAAGAATCGGAACAAATGGCGAAAGAAGCAGAGGAGAAGGAAGCAAAGGAGAAGGAAGAAGAAGAAAGAGAAGCTGAGAAGGAAAGAGTTGAGATAGAAGAAGAAAGAGGAGAAGAAGGAGAACCTAACGAACACTCTTCTCCACCTGTAGGCATGGAAACAGGAAGAGATCAAGAGAAAAGAGGGAAGTCCTCATATCCTGACGCAAGTGAAGGAGTCAGTCGCTCACCTACAGACCCAGAGGACGTTTATGCCTCTCAATTTCCAGAAGAATGTCATGAAATTTCATCGCCAAACCTGTGAGATTATGCTGATCTACCATCGTCTGCATTTACTCCATTAGATCAAGCTGAAGCAAGTACTCAGACTGATAATGCAGCAGATTTTCGTTGAATCATGGATATTCTCTTGGAGATGCGAGGTCAAATTTATGCCTTGGGATGCAAGGTCCAAAACTTGCAAACTGCGGGTCAAGTTTCTTCATGTTCATTGAATGATAAAATCCAAGCCCTCACTATTCAGACTCAGGCAAATGCCAAGGGTGAGGAGATCGCACAGCTGAAGGAAGACTTGAAAAGGCTGGAAGGCATCGTTCAGTCTATAGGAGATTTCCAGCTTGTCCGCGTACCCAAGCAATCTTGACTTCATTCTATTTTCATCTCAACCTTTTTAATGCTGACAAAAAGGGGGAGAGATGCAAGATTTGAACAATTTAACTTTTAATCGTGTGGTTGGTGTGTTGAACTAGTTGTTGGATTTTGTGGATTGTTTTGATCTATTTGACTTTGTTTTTGTGTCTGGATGAGAACTGAACTAGACTTGGATTTGACTGCTTTTATTAACTATCATTGGTATCTTATGGATGGCTTTATCACTTATTAGACTAATCTATTTTCTGTGGTTGCAGATTCTAGTGTTATTCATTTAGCCATTTATCTCTATAAGATATGCATATATGTTTGAGAAATGTTTTGCAGGTCAAAGTTGTCCAAATCTACAGGAAAGTTTTGTCACCATCAAAAAGGGGGAGATTGTTGGAGAAATTCTCTTGAAGTATTTTGAAGCTGACAAAATGTTTCCATCAGTCTAGTCTAAAGGTTTGCAGACTCTGCTATTTAAAGTCTGAAGACCTCCAGACAGCCAGACTCAAGACTCAAAGTCTATCCTCATTAACAGTCTCTAATCCGTTGAAGAAAAGTTACCCAGAACTGGATGTTCTGTTAAGGGCTTGACCTTATCAACTGGAGAAGATCTCGTGGCTGGAAAAGACTCTACCGAATTCTTTGATTGATCGTGATTGACTCGAAGATTAAGGAATCGATGATTGCCTAAATATTCTCGGAAGGTTCTACTTATGAAAACCGAGATCCTAATTGTATGGGTGAACAGGATTGATGGGCTATCGACACGTTCCTTTAATAGCCAAAATGATCTTCCTAATTGATTCCGTCTAACGGGTAGATTGGAGGAATTCCTTTGGTAAGTGCCAACGGGTATGATGGCATAAAGGAGTATATAAGGAAGGCGTTCTAAGTTGTTGAGGTGTGCGCGATAAAATAATTTCAAAGTCTAAAGCTCCTTGTTGTTTAGACAATTCCTTTGAGCGAATACTTGTATACAAAAGAGAGTCTATATTTGTGAGAAACCTTGAGGAGGTGTGATAGAACATCTACACTGTAGAATCAAGGAAAAGCAGTGATGTAACTTCTCTTTTGTTCATAGTGAAATCTAGTCAGTGGGCTGTTAGTGCGGAAGAGTGGACGTAGGCTTGGAATAAACCGAACCACTATAAACTCTGTGTTCAATCTTCTCTCCTTACTCTCTTTACTTTGATCGTAAATCATTTTGTGAACTCCTTTCTATCGGCTGCCTAGAATTGCTTCTGTATCTCGATAAATTGTTTGTGCACCCATTCACTCCCTCTAGGTGCTTATACTAGCTATCTCATCCATGGCCAATGGTCCATGATCAATCCTTTTTGGACCTTATGGCCGATCCTTATGGAGTCAGAATCGAGGATGTTACACATTATATCTATTCAGATTTATCATTACAACAAATTGATTTGGGTCATGTGGATGATGAGGAAGAGAAGAATTACTTTCCAAAAGTGAATGAGAGATTGAAATGAAAACCTCCGGCTTATCTTCATAAGAATCATTTCAATAAGCAGTTTACTAAATCCATTGGTGAACAATTTCATAGCTGTTCAACCTGTAATTAACATGGTCATTTCAAATATGAATGTCCAACTGAATAGGCAAACCCAATAAAATCTATTGGTGACTCAATACGGCTCCCAAGCCTAACCAAACAGGACCCATGTCAGTTTGGAGACCAAGAAAATGATGAGAATTTTCTTTGTTGCGAATGATTATGAAGAAAAACAAGTGGTATCTTGTTGGCGGCTATTTACAACACATGACTAGAGATACTACTAAGTTTGTGAGTTTAATCATATAAATAGTGGTACTATCACTTTCGCAGGAAAGGACAAAGGCAAAATAGTTGGCAAATAGAACATCAAGTTAGGAAATATAATCATTGAAGATGTATAACTTGTCAAAATACTAAACCACGACCTAATAACTATCGGTCAACTTTGTGACGAGGGCTCCGAGATTAGCTTTAAGGAAGTTACATGTTTTGGAGTTAGTAAGGATAAATCTAAATGATTTACTAGAATATGCTACAGCAATATATTTTTGCTTGATATCAATCTTGTTGCTGCTCAATGCTTAGTGTCCATCAAAGATGAACAAGAGCTATGGCACAAGAAATCAAGTCATGTCAAAATGAATCAATAAACATTGTCGGCACTAACCAAGCTTTGCAGCTATTACATTTGGACTTATTCGGGCCTACAAGGAGTACAAGTCTAGGAGACAAAAGGTAATGTGTAGTAATTGTTGATGATTACTCAAGGTATGCATGGGTAATGTTCCTAACTTACAAGCATGATGCATTCATTCTTTCATAAAATTTGCTCGGGGAATTCGAAATGAGAAAGATTATAATATCACATCTATTCGAACTGACCATAGTGGAGAATTTGAAAACCAAAGCTTCTTAGAATTCTGTGATGAAAATGGCCTCGAGCATAACTTTCCTCAACTTACACTCCTTGGTGAGATGGTGTTATAGAAAGGAGGAATCGCTCTCTCCAAGAGATGGCAAGGAAAATGTAGAGAGTGGCGCACTTGCCTAATTTTAGCCTGAAGCTGTTGTTTTTACTTACTACATCATGAATCGAGTACTTTTAGACCATTGTTGGAGAAACACCCTACGAAATACTCGAAGGTAGAAAACCAAGTATGTCATACTTTCATTTCTTTGAATGCAAATGTTACATTCTCAAAAATGCTAACAACAATATTGTAAGCTTGAACCACAAGCTAAAAAAGGTATTTTTCTTGGTTACTCATAAGGTTGGGACACCTGGAGTGGCACGGAGAGATACTTAAGTGCCATAACTTTAAAATGGTACACTTAAGTGCCAATATTGGAGTAATTTGGGACACTTAAGTGTCACTCTGGCGAAAATCCGGCCAAATGGCTGACGTGGCCATTTTCAGGCGAGTTTGGTCCAAAACGGCGTCGTTTTGCCGACGTGGCGGAGAAAATCCAAAAACGACGCCATTTCATGTCTACGTGTAAATAATAATATAAAAAGTAATTAAATTAGATTTAAAATAAATTTTATTTAAAATATTAAAAAAATTAAAAAAAATTAAGAAATTTTTAAAAAATTAAGAAAATTTTAAAAAATTAAGAAAAATTTTAAATTTTAAAAATTAAGAAAATTTTAAAAATTAAATAAAAAGGGGGGTTCGAATGGGGCGGCGAGGGCCGAGCCCTCGCGCCGCCGCTCCCCGACGTCGCCGGAAGGGCCGGAGGAGGGAGGGGAGGGTCGGCTAGGGTCGTTGGCCAATTGGCGGCGAGGGCCCGCGAGCCCTTGCCCAGATCTGGGGCGAGGGTCACAGCCCTCGCCGCGATCCGGCGAGGGCTCGCAGCCCTTGCCGTCGATCGGCCTGGGGCCGGCGACCCCGGCCGACCCTGCCCCCTCCGTCGCCGGCCCTTCCCGGTGACGGCGGGGAGGCGGCAGCAATGAGGGCTCAGCCCTCAACCGCCCCATTCGACCCCCCTTTTTAAAAAAATTCTTAATTTTTAAAATTTTTAAAATTTTCTTAATTTTTTTAAATTTTTTCTAATTTTTTGAATATTTTAAATAAAAATAATTTTAAATATAATTTAATTAATTTTTATATTATTATTTATACGTAGACACGAAACGGCGTCGTTTTTGCATTTTCTCCACCACGTCAGCGTGCAAAACGACGCCGTTTTGGACCAAACTCGCCGGAAAGTCGCCACATCAACCATTTGGCTGGATTTTCGCCGGAGTGGCACTTAAGTGTCCCATTTAACTTTAAAACTGACACTCAAGTGTACAATTTTAAAGTTATGGCACTTAAGTGTTCCTCCATGCCAAGTTATGGCACTTGAGCTGTTCTTTTGCCCTCAACTTTTAGTCCCTCATATCTTGTGTTCAACAAAGTTTTGCATAGAGAGAAAGAATCCGTAAATGTCAGATTTGAAGATAACCTGAAAGGTGTACAAGCTGAAAATGTTGAAGAACCAGTTTTGTCCAACAACTTCGGCAGCACGAAGCACGAAGTCCCAAATATGCACCTTACCGAAAGACTAGAAATTCAAATTAAATCATCCTAAGGAACAAATCCTTGAAGGAATTGACGAAAGAATCAAGATCATATATTAGAGTTGATGAACTCTTGGCATTAATTTCCAAAATCAACCTTAAAGGAATTTTTTTTTTGTCAGCCTTAAAGGAATTGACAAAGCTATCGTTGATGAAAATTGGAATGACGTAATACAAGAGGAACCTTATCAATTCAAAATCAACGAAGTTTGGAAACTTATTTCTCATCCCAGAGATCATCCCATCATTGGAATAACATGGGTATTCATACAGAAACTTGATGATAAAGGTAATGTTGTGTGCAACGAAGTAAGATTGATTGCAAAAAGTTATTCAAAAGAGAAAGCTATTGATTATAATGAAACTTATGCTCATTTTGCTAGACTAGAAGTTATTAGATTGTTACTAGCCTAAGCTTGTTTTTATGATTTCAAATTATAGCAAGTGGATGTGAAGAGGTGCATTTCCAAATAGTTACATTAAAGAGCAAGTGTTTGTAAAGCAACCACCTAGATTCAAAGATCTAAGCAAAATCGATGTGTATCGATTCAAGAAAGCACCTTACGGACTCAAATAAGCACCACTAGCATGTTGTGAAAAGTTAAGTACTTTTCTTGTTGAGAATGGGTTAGACAAAGTAAAGTTAACACAACGTTATTTATAAAAAAGAAACGATAATATTCTATCAATTCAATTTAATGATATCATCTTTGGATTCACTAATGAGCTGTTGTGCAAGGAATTTGCTGATATCATGAAGAGTGAATTTGAAATGAGCATGACAGAAAAACTAAAATTTTTCCTTGGTCAACAAATTAGGCCAACCAAAGGTAGCGCCTTCATATTTTAAGGAAAATATACTAGAGAATTTGTGAGGAGATTTGCATTTAGAGAATTACAAAAAGGTTGGCATGCTTAATGTCTCCACCCACCTAGAGCGACAAAGACGAAAAAGATAAGTCTATTGACCCTAAGCTCTATAGAAGTATGATATGATAATTACTATACTTAACATCATTTAGACCTAATATTTTATTCAAAGTATGCATGTGTACACATTTTCAGTTAAATCTGAAAGAATGTCAGCTAACTGCCGTTAAATGGATCATTAAGTTTGATGGATCTTTTATAAAGTTAGGTCTATGGCACTCCAAAAAATTCAGATATCATATTATTGAAATACTCAAATGCTACCTCCACAATGTGTAAAATCAATAGAAAAAGCACCTCTAATACTTGTCAACTAATGGGTTGTATATTTATTTCATGGTTTTCGAAGAAGCAAACGTCAGTTACTTTTTCAACCATCGAGGCTGAGTATGGCATTAGGTAGTTGCTATGCTCAACTCATGTGTATGAAACAATAACCAAGTATTTTTGAAGAAAAAAATTCAAGCATTCCCATTATGTGTAATTTTACTAGCTCTACTAATCTTACAAAAAAATCCAACTATGCATTCTTAAGAAAAGCATAAAGTACATCATCATTTCATTAGATATCATGTAAATAAGGATGATATTTGTATTTATTTTATTGATTCTAAGCATCAATTGGCTGATATATTTATTAAGGCACTGGATGTAGGCACTTTTGAGTTCATCAAAAGTGAACTTGGAATATGTAATCCTTTCGAGTAGAGTTTTTTACTCACTGATGATAAGAAGACATTGCCATTATTGTCATAAAAATCGTGAAAGTAGCACAATCTAAGAAACTGGCAATAAAACAGACAACGGGTACATATTGTATTTTTAAAAGGTTATCATTATAGTCTTCTCTCTCCTACGCTGCCTTGACCGTTCTAACATTGATTGATGGTATTTACTGCTAATTGATTATGTGAGGAAGTTAGTGGCTACATTTAAAATATAAACTATTCAATTGTCCACTCTTCCCGACATATATGTGTGTGCGCGC
The DNA here is from genome assembly GCA_016097545.1 of Eucalyptus victrix. Lineage (NCBI taxonomy): Eukaryota > Viridiplantae > Streptophyta > Magnoliopsida > Myrtales > Myrtaceae > Eucalyptus > Eucalyptus victrix. The sequence continues at coordinate 19,788,425 of CM027835.1, read as the reverse complement.
GCGCCTCTTTCTTTTAATTTGGAAGCAAATGGTGTTTTACATTTACCAGATAACACTGTCCCAGCTATTAGAAAATAATGTTTCACAGTGGGAATAAGGGATAGTGCCACTGAGAGCTCATGTACTCGTGCTCCATTTCGATAATCAAAATTGTCTTTCTACTTGTTCTGTCTGAAACCTTCCCATGCTTTATCAAAAAGTTTACCGTTAGTCCTTCAGTTAAATTGTTTCATCAAAGTACCGAGTTCAATACTAAAGCACTTGCTTGAGGTAGAGGTGAGCATCGGTTCAGAGTCAACTTTGGACCGACCCTGAACAGGCCCAACCCTGTCGGTTCTGGTCTTGTTCCCATGAAGACCGGATCGGTCCTTGGTCCTAGAATTCCTAAACCAGCACTATGTGGGTTGGTCTTCGGTTTTGAGAGTTCCGGATCGATCCAACCCTGTATATATATATATATATTGTTTATAATTTTTTTATGTAGAGAAAATCTTAAAACAAATTACGTCAGCAACATTAAACAGCTCTTTAGTAAGGAGTTCAAGTAATTTTACATTATTCTTTAATAACTTAGATTTTTAATATCTTTTACGGTATCGATAGTCATAATTTACGAATGAGGAAAATTTTTTTGTGAGAAGTTTTTACCACATCCAAAAAGGTATAAACAGTTTCTTATGGCATCCTCCTCTAGTATTCATTTTCTTATATCTTATTTGCCATCTTAGTCTTCAATTTTCCAAAAAAACTTTTCTGCTCGCCACTCGACACTCGCCTTGTTCGCTTTGGGTCACTCGTGCCGCTCGCTGCTCGATGTTCGCTTGGCTTGTTGCTCTCCGCTCGTCATTTGATGCTCATTTTGTTCAATGTTCACCCCACTTGACTCTCACCGCTTGCCTTTTTTAGCTGATCTCGCTCATAATTGAACTCATTAGGTCAGTACGGTTCTCGGTTGCCCTTTCAAGAAGTACAAAAAATGAAATAAAAAATTATTGCTTGGTTCTAGGTTAACCCTAAAATTAGACCAAACCGATTGGGTCAATTTGATCCTCAATCGCTTTTTTAAGAGTACAAAAAATGAAATAAAAAATTATCAGTTGGTCTTGGATTAACCCTAGAACCGGACTGATCCAACCGAACCCATTGGGTCGGTCCGATCCTCGATCCTAAGCTCAATAGGATCAGTCATTGATCCTAAAAATTGAGGATCAGTATTGTGCGGGTTGGTCCTAGGGTTAGGGGGCAGACCGGCTCAACCCGGACCGCTCACCCCTAGCTTGAGGTAATCAAGGATAAAGTTCGAATTCTTACTTGTATATGTGAGCTCATGTGGCTTATGTGCTGCCAACATGGGACTACATTGATAGAGAGAGAGAGAGTGGAGGTGACGGTAGGCTTGACACGTATGATGTGATCTCTGATTATGTAGTGGGTTGTGCAGTGGATAAGTGGCTAAGACCACTGGTGCTGAAAGCAGCCCATGCACAATCTTTTCAAATTCCTTTTATCCACATCTGTCAATTTAAGTACCTTGAATCTGGAATATACATTGCATGTTCAAGATGTTCAGGAATCTCGTCTTCTGAGATGTCGACAGTGCCTCTTGTTTTTAGTCGAAGCTTCAATGTAACAAGCAAATGGATCTATCAGGAGTCTTCGCATGAATTGGTCTAAAGTAAACACGTGAAAAGAGTGAAGTCAAAGGTTATGATGGGAACAATTCGAAAATTACGGGGAACACTTTCCATGTTATGTGACCGCACAGCTTTTTGTATTCTGTTTTTATCTTCTAGCGAGGAAAGCTCTGAATGGATGTACATAGAACTGATTTTTTAATTAGATGTGTACATTACATTCGAAGCCTCTCATAGAAAAGATACTTGAGTGCATCTAATCCAGTGAACCTAAGATCACATTCACCATTAGATCCAATGGGACTTACTTGGATTCCATCTCATTCAATGACACATGTGAGTAATCACCCAAGGTTTTTCTTGTTATTCGGTCAATATGTCAATTGCCTCATGAGCACTTGGTACTGGTACTGGCAATTCATATTTGCATGTTATGTTCATATCATTTTGTATCGTTAAGAAAATGTTATGGTGTACTTACATAATGTTTATTTATTAAAAACGAGCAAAAATATATCATTTATGTCAATTTCAAGTTAGTTTATGTTGGACTTGAATATTTTTCAAGAAGTTCGTGTCGTATTCAAGTCGTGCTCTCGTTCCGGGTTGGAAGTTGCCATCCTTATCAGAAATAGCAAATTCACACTACATTGGAAATAGGACAACATTTGAAAATAATGCCCACTTGGATATTTACAAAAGCAAAATTTTCTTCTGATTTTGTTTTTGGTGTTTTGTCCTCAAGCTTCTCTTGTATCTTGCAAATTATTTTGGAATTTGAACATTGAGCTCGTTTCTCAAAACGCGGAGAGAGAGAGAGAGAGAGAGAGAGAGAGAGAGAGAGCATTATTATTTTTGTTTTTCGGTCATTTTAGAATGTAAGTTGTCCATGCATTTTGTTGCCTAGTTAATATGATGCATGCATATGTCGTAGGTATGGGTGTCCACATTTGACTCTTGGTCAAAATCAAAATGATTGACAAGCTTGTTGTCTAGTTTACTTATCTTATTAGAGTGTTTTTTTCGGAGTTTGAACTATTGATGGTTGTTGACCGCCGGCAGAAACAAAAGCAAGGTCACATGGATGATCAGGTAAAATTTGAATAGTAGATATGCTATGCATCCAAAAGAAAGGTAATTAAAAAAAAAAAAAAACTACGATTGCAGAGTAGAAATTCGAGTCTTGATGAGGACACCCAATTTCCGAATTTACAAAATAATCACTAGTTTAGTTGACTAACACAAGGGGGAAAACTTAGGGTCTCTTTGTTAATTGGCCAAATAATATCGATTCTATTATTTTATTCTCAAAATAAAATAAAAATAAAAAGAATAGAAATCTATTTGATAATTTTTTTATTCTCGAGAATAGATTTAGAACAAAATCAATAAGCAAAAAAAAGTTATTTTTTTATTTCCAAAAACAATTCCTTGATCAAGCCAAATTTTTTTTTTTCTTTCTCATTGCTGATGGCTGACAAATGGCCAACAACCTCATTAGAGCTCACCATGGCTGGAGACCTACAAGGCAAAGTTTGGTGAGCTTGCCAAAGCCTTGCCCTAGCCTAGCTAGGCTTCGACGAGGTCATCGAACCTTGCCTCGTGGCCAACAATCGGCTAAAGAAGAAAAAGATGAATGGAAAAATGGAAAAAAGGAAAAAGGTAAAAAGAAAAAAAGAGAAAAATATATTAAAACTATTAAAAAATTAAAAGAAATTTGAATTCACAAAAGAATTTAAAATTTTACCAAATGCATTTCTATTTCAAAAATAGAAATTTTGAATAGTTATCAAATGCCTTTAAATGCTTTAGAAACTCACTTAGAGAATAAACTAAAAAAGAATCATTTTTAAACAAAAATTATTCCTGAGAACAAAATGATTATTAAATACATTCTTGGTGATCAAAAGAGGAGCTTGTTTGTTTCTTGGGAGGAGGAGAATTAACATGAACATAACCCGAAAAAATTATCCCTTGAATCTCAAATCTTATGTACATAATACAATAAAGTTCTAAACATTTTAGTTGCTACAATCAAGTCATACAATTTTACACATAAAGTACAATCAAAACATAAATCGTTCAATCGATTCAATTATGCTTAAACTAATACTAGAAAGTACAATTAAGTCCAATAGAAACTATACTGAAATACTAAATAGGTAATAGTTTAAGTGACACATAGAGAATTTTTTAGGCAAAGTTTTTTTAAAAAGGTTATGGATTTAATTGAACTAATTTAAAAAAAAAAAATTGATTGCCTTCTGTATCTGAGGTTGGGGACTTTTGGTGCACTTTTACGTCATCAAATCTGCATAGACGCTACTATATCAATCACATGCAAAAACTTTAAATGTCCCAACTATCACAGACACGGTAGTATGAATAGCACAAGCAAAAATGTAACACGATTGACATAGGTGTTGCGCCAAATTGAGCCTAATGGGCCATGGACGGATAATGATGCCCACCAAGCATGATACACAAGAGAGTAGACTCACAATAATCTGAGTAAGACCTGCTATCAAAGATATTGACAGTTCGGTATTGAGTATCACCCATGAGCGAAAGGATAAACATGAAAGAAGTTTTTGAAGAGCCCAATATCAAAGAGGTGACAAGTAAGACAATATAGTTATCAGTGTGGTTCCAAAGATTCCGGGATATTTGAAATTGAAGTGATAACCGTATGAGAACAATTATTCACAACACTAGATTATATAAATAGCTAAGAAAACATTATTGTAAGGGACAACAAATATCAATATACTCAATTTCGACTATTTTTACAAATCTCTATTATACATGTACTTTCAATTGTTTTAGATTTATTGTTTATTTTATCATGTTTGCACTAGAATTTGTATTCTCCTTTCGAAACGACATAAGGCAGGACATAAATAATAAATCCAAAGGAACTCCCTTCTTCTTAGATGAAAGGTTCTTGGTTCGAGAATCATCTTGGCCAAATGTGACTACTAAAAGGAGCCGAAGTGGTGGTATGGTCTAATAAATTGGTTAGTGATGTTGACGGGGGACATTCAATTGATGTGGTGTTTGGTAGAAGTAAGAGCATTGGAGAATTGGGTTCATTCGTGATCAAAATTTCTGCATTAGATAGATCAAGTCAAGAGGGGATATGACCATGAAGAAATTTTTTGTGATAGATAATTTTGTAGACATGTGGTTCGACTTCATTCCTTTCGTCAAGTCAAGCTTTGTTTGGGCGCGAGATACCTCTGTGATGGTTAAGCACCCAATGGGAAGTTGGGTGAGCTAAGATGGATAATGAGCATTAAGACTTGCCTAAATGTCAAGCCGAGGTTGAGTTTATTAAGAATGTCTCTAGTTTGAGTAAATTTCCTAAGTTGAGTGAATTTCCTAAAGAAATGGTTCCTATTTTGGATAGGAATAATATATGTGTCCGTGTGTACTCTACTTTGATATTAGATACAGCAAAGCAAATGATAAGAGTTTAATATTCTCTATGTTTTTTGAGTGAGATCTCCGTGAGAGATTGTGAGATAATACTTGTAAGTTTACTTTGGGCTTAATTTAGATGCATGAAACAATCGAGCGTGTAAATGATTGTAACTTTATAATTCTCACATTGATTAGTGAATTATTTGTTGTTAGCTCTTCATATATAGTAGATACCCAATTCGGATCGAATCATGTAAAGTTTTGATTTTTTTTTATTGTTCCTTATCTATTTATTTGGTGTTTTCGCATTGACCTAATTATAGATTTGGTAGTGTTTTCATATTATATAACAACAATAATTTCTTATGCTCGTAAAGGTCCCAAAGCCCCAAATCATTCTTGGAGCTCTCACGATTGAACAAAAATTTCCAGGTCTCTAAGTTATGGCGACGATGTCAACTCACCGAAATAAATCGTGTTCATAGTCTCGAGCCTTAGGCCCCGATATGGGACAAAACCTCGTCCGTGAATTGGTGATTTTACCTATCAATATTGAGCTCATTGGAAAACTCTCAACACAAGCATCCTAATGCCACAATAATCAAGCAAGTTGAATGTCAGGACACAAGCTACGAGCCTGGAAAGTTGCACGTCACAAGGATGAGGCACGCCCGCCTTATGTCGAGGCACTCGCAGGTCAACTTGAGGTGGTTGCTTCAGCCTATAAGTACGGCCGCCCTCCCCCCCATTTTTATATCAAGCATTTATTTATGGCACACTCCCGCTTCAACATGAAGTAACCCCTCCTCCCCCTTCCTTTCCCCGAACTAGTCTGTGATTTTTGGATGAGGAATCTCTCCAGAAAGGTCTCTCTTTAATGAGATTTGAGCTTCTAATCTCTTCTTCGGCATTCTAGACCCTCCTCTTTATATGCGGTTAAAAAGCATTTGTGGAGAGTTATATTAGATTCTAGATCTTAGATAACTCTGTTTGGTTGCTAATCAATGCATGTTCTAGGCCGCCCTAATGCCAAATCAATCTTAGATTCCAGACTTTGTTCTTGTGCCGTCGAAAATTCTACTAGAGATTATGAACGTTTCTAAGCAATTGTAAATCTGCGGTTGGGCCATTATGCTACTAAATATAAATTGTTATGGTAGCTGTGCTACAATGCTTGCTATTATTGTTGATGATATATAAACTGGTTGTTTGGAGAGGATATAGGGTGGTGGATATATAAAAATGCTTAATTAAATATGTGAGTCAACCCATAGTTAAATATTGGACAATGCGACTAGAGGTCAAAAACCACTGGACAGTGCTATTCAAACCCATGAATTGAGCCCCGTGCAGAAGATCATTCATATCATGATTTTGGATTCAGTTATGATTTTTTAATCGAATTATGATTCTGCTTTAGCCTGGCCAAAAGGGAAAGATGTGTTTCTACATTACCGTGTCTAAGTAAAGCCGCTTATTGAAATTGCAATGTGATATTTGCATGTGGTTTCCCATATCTTGTGATTTTCCATGTTATGTTTCGATTCCAAAATTGCCATGTGTATCTTACATGTTATGTTTCCACGTTGAATTGCCTTTCATGTTTGCATCATTTCATTGATGTCCTCTTTCGATTCCATTTACATGTCATGTTTGCACCCAAATCACCGTGTCATGTTTGCACCCAAATCGCCGTGTCGTGTCATTTTTCGTGTTATATTTGGTTGATTTTCCATATCCTGCTTGCTTCTAAATTGCCATGTCATGTAATTTTCATTTCACTTTTCAAATCAAAATTGTCATATCATGTTTGCATTGCTATGTAATATTATTTTCATGTCACATTTCAATTCCAAATTGCCATGCCAAGTTTGCATCTACATTGCCACGTCTTGTGATCTTCCATGTTATGTTTCTACCTCAAATTGTCACGTCCTGTTTGCATCCAAATTGCTATATCATGCCAATTTCATGTTGTGCTTTAATTCAAAATCACCATGTCATGTCATAGTTGCATTCGGATTCATGTCATTTTCCATTCAATGCCATTTTTTGCATAAAATTTGCATCCCGTGAGGAACGGATTCGAATTGTATATTATGTCATTTCCATGTGAGGTTTTAATTTCATTCATGCATGTGACCCTTGTCGACATTACAAATGCACACCTCACGTCATCCAAAACGACTTCTCATTTCATCTGCATCTCATGCATACACACTTTCACACACACATGGAAGTCACGCCTCTACACCGAGAAAACGGGCTCGTTAACCAATAACAACATCGAACGGGTCTTCTAGCAACATTTTGAATTTTAAGATGGAACATTATATAGGTTTACGATAATGATGAATGGTTAGGAACTTTTATTTTAAAAATAAATAATATGGGCTGTGGTATTGAATGAGCACCGTGGGATGCTAATTCGTCCCAAGTGTGACTAAACTCCTAGATTTAAAATCTCTAAACTTTGTTCGACAAGTTTACTGCACACGTGCACTAGGTAGCTTCCCTTCTCGTCATTATCCAAGCGTCCAAATGACTTAGGTTTTCAAAACTAATTGGCGGCGAATTTAATATGTTTTTTAAGCAGGTTACCATATTTGCATCTCATAAATTAGCTGAAACTAGGATTTCGGGAAGATGCTAGGAACCAAGAGGCTCCTAGCCAGCAACCATTGATTTTGCAAAATTCAAGGTGCTGCACTAGTAATTGCACCAAGAAAAATGCATTAGGATTTTAGACGTGAGAAATGCAAAACGAATAGGTATTTCTATTTTGTTTCAATCAGTCTATTCAAATTGAATGCATATTATATCTATTTTAAAATGCAAACCTTGGCCCTGTAATTTTCCTCTTTTCTGATATGACATCGATGATCCCATGTACTATTACCCATTGTTATATAATCCCATGTGCCTATATTTGGTTCGAGCAAGCCAATGAACTTCCCAAAGGAAGTCCACTGTTTGTCGTTCAGTCCAATTACTCCTCATCAGAATGCTCATTTGGACAAAATGAGAATACATGCCATTTCATCATTTCTCATTTTCATACAAATTCCCTCTCAACCACTCCATCTCTTTTTCTTCTCTCTCTAGTCTGCCCATGACAACGCTGTTTAACACTAAAATCACCAACTATGAACCTGTTCAAGCAAAATATAATTGCTTGAGCAAGAAAAAATGCTTTTCTTTTCGTGATAATTAGAAATCCGAACAATGAAGATCTACTAACTTACATCTACATTAGTGATGTTTCTCGCCAAGAAATAATCCATGGATGGGCACCAATGTTTCTAAAAAGTTTCAAGATTCTGATTGCACCAAATAAAAGTAGAGAAATGTTGAATAAATAAAATAAAAAAATGGATGACAGGGCAGAAGTGTCATTTTCCTCCTTTTCTTGATGTGCCTTGCAAGCATTTGTTGGACGTTGATGCCCAAGGCTTAGGCGTCAGAATGAGAACCAAAGGAGGATTTTTTTTCTTTTTGTTCCTCATTTTTCTCTGGCTTTTGCTTTTACATGTATCAATTCATGTGTGGAGGAGGGAGGAGAACAAGCAAAATGGATCAGCTGGTCAGCCGGTGGCCTAGTCTCCTTTCCCGGTCTGTAAATGGTAAACTATTAATTGAATTCAAAACTTTGTAGTTTTCTTCTTGGAAGCATTCAATATTTTAAGTAAGAAGCTCTGACAATTTTCCTAGAACCCAATGTCTTTGATTTCTCTTTTCCCCCACTGAAATTTGCTTTTTCTACATTGGCACCATCCTCACTTTAAATGATGCCCGCTCTCCCCCCTCTTCTCCCACACCTATAAGCTCATCTCCCCATAATCATCACCCTCACCATACCAAACGAGAGAGAGAGAGAGAGAGAAAGATTTGGTCAAAAGAAATGGCCAGAGATCAAGAACAGCCATCATGTAGCCATGCACATGGTTTGGAGGAAGAAGATGAAGAAGACTACATAGACATGGAGGTGAACATGGGGATGAGCACTTCATCTTCCTCAATCAGCCCAAACTCATTCTCCTACAGTATCTCTGCTACTTCACCTCCACCCCAAGCCAGAGATTTTGAGTTCCAAATGCCCTCATCTACTTCTTGCCCAGCTGATGAGCTCTTCTACAAAGGCAAGCTCCTCCCTCTCCACCTCCCCCCAGGCTCCAAATGGTCCAAACCCTCATCCAAGGCCAAGACCCATGTGAGGAGAAATTCCCCATTCTGCCATCATCAGCCTCAGCTCCTTCAACAAGAACAAGCACCCCACTGGGCTCCTGCAACATCTCCCCTGCCCAGTCTTGCAGGGTCAGCTGTGATCTGACCCCATCAGATGTTGATGACGATGACGATAGCTTCTTCTTTGAGTGGTCCAATGAGGTCAGAGGCTTCATCAATCACCAACACCCAAAGAAGCGCAACCCTGGTAATTGGTCCAAGAAGCTGAAGCAGATCAGGCAGTCCTCCCTCTGCCAAAGGATCAGAACCTCTTCCAGGGCATTCCTCAGGTCCCTGTTCAGCAAGTCTGGGTGCTCAGATGAGTCTAGTGCTGAAGCCTCAGTGGTCGCATGCAATGCAGAAACAGAGAAGCTCTGCAGAGAGAGAGAACTCTGCGGCAAGTACATGAGAGTAGAGAACAAGAAGAAGAAGAAGAAAAACAACCTCTTCGGAGAGAATTGCATCAATGATGGGTTCAAGATGAAATTAGCATCGGCCATAATGAAGGATATCGATGGGGAGTATGCTGAGAGCAACGGTTTTATCCATAGGAAGTCATTCTCGGGTGCGATTCAACGGCATCCGGGGACCAAGTGCACATCCTCTTCCAGCTCTTCTTCTTCTTCTTCATCTTCTTCGTCTTCGTCGTCTTTTTCGTTTAATTTGAATGGGGTGAATGAGTTTCAGCTGCTGAAAAGGAGCAGCAGCGCGAATTCGGAGCTGGAGAGTTGGATTGAAGGAGCGATTGCTCACTGCAAACAGTCTCAACACACGTTCGTTTAGTCTTTGGGGAAGGATCCCTCAAAAGAGAAGTTGGGTTCATGACTCGGTTATTGATCCAACAGTGAGTGCTTCATGTTTGAGTTGGATTTTAACAGCTCTATAGCTTCAGCATACAATGTAATATGTACATGTACTCTCTTTGAACAGAGGGCAAGTATCAAGTCGATATGGTTCATCATATTTGTTGATCCCACAAGATTTTTTTTTTTTTTTGGAAAGCTTACTTAAAAATTTCACTTTTGCCCAATGTACGAAGGCATTGCAGCACACAATAAAGTGATTATGTCGTAATTTGATAAGCGAAAACACGTGGTTATGCCATCTGAATTAATGAACCGATTCAGTATTAAGAATGTTAGATATGAGGACCACACTCAGTTCATGCTTCCATGATGATCTAACTTGTTGGATATCCCATTATTCACATGAAGGCCAAAAAAAAACAGAGAGAGAGAGTAAATATGAAACTGTAAAAGATACAGGAAAAGAGGTAAGGACTGTAGGTCAATTTCCAATTGATACGTCGCCAAAAAAAAAAAATTCTTCAATTGATGCACTTTCTCAAGTTAGGTCACGATGGAGGCCTGCAGATGCCTTACTTTATTGAAACCGAACGCACGGGTTAGTATGATGCCCGAAAACTGATTCACAACATCAACCTTACCCACCCCCTCCCCAAAAAAAAAAAAAAAAAAAAAAACAACAACAAGAATAAGAAGAAAAGGGAGCACGGAAAGGCTGTCGAAGCTTTTGTTTCAGCAAAAGCAAAGCATAACAGGACGTTCAGCACAAATGCGTGCTTCATCCTTTTTTCAAACAGTGAAGAACTGAACTAGAATCTCTAGTCCACTGCTTTAGCTGAGGTCCTAAGGTCGTAAAAGGCACGGTATCTTCCAAGGACGGTTAAAGTTTTTGCTGGACAAAAGCTTGGAAAGACTACTCCGCATGAAAATGATGAACATCATCGGCTGTGGCTGCTTCTCTGTAGAAGTATAAAGTTGGCCGAAAAAGTCTGCGAGTGTGTGGTTACTGACGGGGTCAGAGTGCACCTGATTCCCTTTTTCGGGAAATATTAAAGGCAGAAGACATTGGCAAGGATTCCAAAAAGGAAAATTTTATGGAACACAGTGTAATCTGGGTATTACACAAACCATCATTGATGTGGATGGTTATAGTTTGGGGGAGAATAAAGGAAGTAAAATCCAGGGTTGGCTAACCCGACACAGTGGATCTCATTATCAAATCACTACTCCTTTCCAAATTAACTTGGTGGTCTCTCCCGCCATCTGTATGGATAGAGCGGTTTGCAACTCGTGGGGTTTAGTACATGGAGACGGTTAGGCAGATATCTGGGAAAGAAAGAGGATAGAAACCAGTTCATTTCTCCAGTTGCAGCGTGGCAACCAACTAATCAACTATACCAAGCACATATTTGAAACACTGAGATGCAATTACAGAGCTAGCGTCTGCAGAAACTCAGACAAAGAAGATAGAACGATTTCTCGAGCACTCTATCCACTTGTTGTTGTCCTTGATTTTGACTAGACTTCAAACTACGGAAGCATGTCTGCTAGATTTTTAACATCATTAGATGAAAATCACTGAATGGGCTAGTTTTCGTGGGTCGCGTGAGAGTTCGGACAAAGCAAAAATTTCCCTTACTAGATAAACAATGGGGAACAGCTACTTCCTTTTTCCCAGCAAGAGTGTTGCCTGCAGACGCATCTAAATTCCCAACAGGAACCCAAGAATCGGCCTTCTGTTGATGTATAAGATCTTTTAGTAGATTTGATCTAATCGAAGACCACGCTCACGTGCTGTGCATGTGTATACCAATAGCTTTTGCAGAGCAAAAAGATTGATTAAACGGACTTCTGTTGAGGAAAAAGAAGCTGAATTAGTGCCTAATGGTGTTTCGAACAGATTACTACTTATGGAAGATCAAGAAAATGGATCTGCACAACCTTGTGCAGTGACATGACGCAGGTGGCGCTGCTGGGGACCGGTCAGCAACTGGAGCATGTGGGCAATGTCAGGAAAAGATTCATTCGTGGCATCAACAATAATTTTTTCCACGCAGGAAAAAGAATTTCTGCAAGTAAACTGCCATATCCACACACTTTATTCTGGTGCCAATGTGACACCTCTGTAAAGTAAAAGCCAGGAAAAAGCTGATAAAAAGAAAATATTTCAGTGAATTCTCTCTCTCTCTCTCTCTCTCTCTCTCTCTCTCTCCGTGTACAGTGGTTTCTGGGCACTACATTGCAGTATTGATGAATCCAATAGGGAACGAGCCAATGAAACCATTTTCTATTGCATGTCACCAGGAAAATCGAACTCTCTGCACATTGTGTAATTATGTTGTTGAAATCTGCAACTGCTGAATCCAGGTTCCACTTATATTTGCCAGTTATAGGTACAATTATTCGGCAAAGAGTAATTGCTGAATATATTAATAATATCAACCAAAAGGGAAAATATATTGTAGACTTGGAATGCCATGAGCTCCGGGAGTTACAGATTACTTAAAAATGCGCATTTTACAAGTCAGCATTCCAGACATTGCAATTCAACATTGAAATTGGACTTTTAAACACAAGGCCCCCTTTTTGTGCGGCCAAGCTCAAAAGCAATCCTTACGAGATCGAGAGAGGCCAAAGTGAATTCCCTATAACTTCTCCACTGGAATCATGAGGAAACAATTTCCTGACACAAGATTCTGGACATTCATTATCCCCTTGCTAGAAATTTAATCAATGGCTAATCAACCCCCAACCCCCAACCCCCAACCCAAAAGGAGAGACATCATTATGTCCAAGAATCTTATGTGAGCTTTGCAGTTTGCACGTCAATAAGAGGAAGCAGGTGTCGTGCAGTAGAAGTTGAAACTATCGCCCTATGGTGAAATAAGTATTGGGTCAAAATTGTACCCTGCTACTGGGCAAAACCGGACTGTCGGTGTTATCATCATGTCAGGCAGGCATGTAATCTTTTTCAACATCCAATCGATATCATAATTTACATCCGGAAAGCCATATATTTTGTAACGTGATCGTCAGCTACGCACTAGGATTTGCTCGACTGACAAGTTGAAATTAACTGCTGGAATTGGATAATCTTTTTCACACCGTATAGCAGTGAAGTGGAGTTTTGTGACTTGCTGTAAATGAGTCCCTCATCTAGAATTTGGGGAAACAGTGTCAGAGTCCTTTTAGTAAACCGCAGTTGTGAAAGATGGATTGAATAGGTAACGCAAGTGGTTTGAGACTTTGAGTTGGTCAGTTAACTTGTTCTTCAGGCAGAAAGAGCCATAGAAATTCTCACTCCTTGATTAGACTTCAACTCGTGGTCTGTGAAGGTCTAATAAATTATTGTCAGAAGTAGGTCGATCACAAATAAAATCACCAACGTAATTCTAAGGAAATACTCTCCTAATCTGACAGCAAAAATTGCACATCTAAATCAAATGTATAGGCAGCTCCGAACATAGATCTCGCGTATTCATAAGTATATGGGTAAATAAATTATAGCAATTTTCAAATAGATCATAATTGAGGTGGATGTATGAAATGTCAGTCAATGTATATAAATGTGGATATTTATAGGCGATCATATAAAAGGGATGTTCTCATTTTAGACTAGCAGATTTGATCTAACCAATGAAATGAATTACTCCTAAAAGGATCCTCATGGATAGAATAAGGTTACACTCAATTTGATAATGATCGGGCGACATTTCTTCTCTAGTCCAAACCAAGGAATCCCGTAGAGATGATACAAGATGAATCTCGTTCTATCATTGATCAAAGATTTCTCTATTTAAAATACGAATCAGAGTTTGAAGAATGGGGAGGAGTACTCGTCCCGCCACAAATAGCAGAGGACTATGATGCATATCCAGATTCTTGGTTAGTTAAATAGACATGCGAATACGGATACCCAAAACGCATCAGAACTCTAGAATAACCGCAAGCACAGAAAATGAGAAAAAATGATAAATATCTGAGGGTAATTCGTTTTATTGAAAAACACAGGAAAGGCCAGAAAGTGGGTAAATGGGTACTCTAAGATAATTATAATTCATATATTGGACTCTTAATAAATTGATAAGATATCCGTCTTTGCATTTCTTTCACTGAGGGGAAGTTCTCCATAGTTGTCAGTTGAAAACATGATTACACTCGGGGAAACCAAGATATACCGTGAGCGGAAGCATGTCTAGAAACGGTATGAACGTTGCACTTACTCATCTAGTGCCTTCAACCAATCAAGAAGAAGTGAAATCCCAGAAACGAAGACCCTTGTGCCTGATAAGAAACCCATTCTTTTTCTGGGGACACCTGGTCATCCTCATGCCATATTTACAGTGAAAAACTCTTGATCCTTATAGAAGGCGGCTCAAGCTTTGGTTTCAGAGTGTAACATTAGATAGCATATATGGCCTTCACTTCTGAATCAGTTTCTGAAAAACAGTCTGAGCGTGTTCTACTTCGTGAATACTTCTCTTTCTTTCTCACTGATCGGATCCGTTTATGTTTTAACACAAAGAATGTCATTGTACCAAGAACTCCAGCCATTGTCATTCCACCGATGACCGTCACTAGAACAGCAGCCCACTTACTATGTCGACCGATGACAATGTATGATGAGGATATAAACGCCACGGTAGTGCACACAGAGGCTAACCACATCAATTTGTTGATAAATTGAACAACCTTCCTCTCGGACTTCGTCTCTCCCCTGACGAGAGTGATCTGTACTACCACAACCGCCAAAGAAGTGAAGAGTGCAACGGCATTTGAGATGAAGAAAACCTTAAATGATAGAGTACTGACTACAACAGCCATCCCACTGTCATTATCACCACCAGGAACAGTGAAAATTGCTGCAAAAGCTACTGTCGCAAAGAGGACAGCAACCACGGTGACTGAGTTGGTTGCATTGTTGATTCCTACCCGATGAAGCATTCGGAGCTCCTTTGCAATTCCATCCACATTCCTGTTAGTCTTGCGTGTCTGTTCAAGCTGGGTATGAACATCTTTCTTGATCTCTCGAACAGTTCTTCTGAGCTCATCTCGTGGTTGGTTCAGCTCATTGGCTCTGATACCACCAAATCTACTTAAGCATTCTTTTATCTCTTCACTCTCGTTCGAGAGGGGGAGACCCTCCGCTATATCAAGGGCTGTTTTATGGTCTCTGGTTAATGCATTTACATTTGTATCAGGGAGGTAAAGCAGCTCGTTTACAATCTGCAATAAGTATTATAACAATGTAATTCTTAAATTATCCAGAATTGCCAAAAGATGACAGGATCTGAAAGCAGATGAAGAGAGAAATAAATGGGCATATCCTCAAGTGTAAATGGACAGCATCCCTCAAAGCTTAGCTATTGGGAAATGGACCCACGATATTATATCTATCATATCTACTAACACCGTTCCACAAATGTAAGCTGCACTTTACGCGTGGAAGATAGAACGTGAATGTAACCACATCAACAAGGACCAGAGACTACACAACACAATAATAGGACAACTAACAAAATAACAAGATATTGTTAAGATCCAACTCTTGACTTGTGCTTTGATACAATATGAATAAAAGTTTTTTCCAAGAGTTTAAGTTAGTAGCAAACATGCCCGCAAGGTACATCTAAAAAATCTCTAAAAGTTGGGAATTGAAGGTTGAAACTCCAAAACAAATGCAATTACAGCAATTTGATCAAGTTTAGGCAAATCTAAAACCAAATTTGTTTCGAGAAAAGACTACCTCCACAAGCTGAGCAAGTCTTTAGCTATCTTTGGAAGTATATGGTCTACTGCTGACACTAATATAACGAGGCAATACAAAAAATCCAAACGTTTCATGTAAAAACAGATTTTGGTAATACCAATTAGTCAATCATTACCTGAGCTCGCTTTTTTCGGGTGGCAACATGTAATGCTGTATTTCCAAATCTATCTGGAAGCATTACTATAGCTGCATCTGCCTCAAGAAGCAACCTCACCACTTCACAGCTGACCCCTTTTACAGCCATGTGCAGTGCTGTTTGTCCTTTCTTGTCAGTTCTTCTCGCTAGCTGTGGATCCTTGTCAAGCAATGCTTTTACAATGTCAACATGGCCCTGGCGAGCTGACAAGTGCAAGGCATTCTTCCCGTTTGATTTGGGAATCTCTAGCAAACTACAATCTTTAGACAGCAGTTCATTAACTACAGCTACATGCCCTCTCACAGCTGCAGATAAAAGAGGCGTTGCATTTGATGGACCCATCGTCTTGCTCAACCCAGGGTCATATTCCAATAGCAACTGGACAATTGCTGCATAAAAGTGGTCATTTCACAAGAAATTAGAATTCTTGATCTACTTACTTTGCTTTTAAGGAGCAGAAAGTTGGTAATAAACATAAAAGCATTCTCTTCACTATGGACATCTAGATAGTATTATTTTGCAAAATAGAGCACTCCAACAGGATTTATATCTTTGTTATCAACTAAAAGAGTACTGCAGCGTACAGAATCCATTTAGTGCACTGAATATAGTCAGGCTTTGTTGTCATCATTGTGCGGCATTTCCTTTCCATGGACCATGTTTACTACATCTCTATCCCTTGAAAGCTCCACGCTCAAATTCCAAGTGGTTGCCATAAATATGGACTTCACACTCTACCTTCTGTAGCATGAGGAATCGTTCCACCTTACGGTTATAAAGCTATTTAATGCTTATGTTAACCAGACAGGTAGTCCTAACAGGGGAACAGTGTCTCAGAAATAAAAAGCTTTCACTATTCATCATCAAATTATTGCAATCTCCATTATATCAAGTGATCAAACACTTCACAGTCAAAAAGCATAGCCAGGTATTGCCACGAACCATCCATGATATGCTGTGTTGACTTGAAGTTGTGTTTTGTAAGATGGAAGACGTCACAGACAAGCATGACTCATTTAATACAAAAGGCTTTCCCCAAGGAAGATGATTGCTAAGTACAGGATTCAAACATTACCTTGATGACCTTTACTGGCAGCAATATGCAGCGGATCAAAACGAGATGCATTTTTCATACGAATCCCCTCCTTAGTTGAGTATTTCAGCAACTCCTTTACTATATCCAGGTGCCCCTTCTCGGCTGCAGCGAAGAGTGCCGTCTCTCCCAACTCATTGACTTCATTGACCACCGCGGACCTTATCTGTGCCACTTCAGCATCAAAATCTGCCCCACTGAGTGTTCCCATCATCTGAGCATCAATTTCACCTAAAATCTGCACGATGGCATCCAGATCACCCCGCTGTGCAGCCAAGTGCAGTTCAGTGTCATTGTGGCGACCGGTCACCTGCTTCACATATTTCTTTTTGCCAGCCTGATCAATCCGCTTCCCAGAGTTGGACAAAACCAGAGCCTTCCCAGAATTCGAGACGACTAGAGCCTTCCCAGAATTTGATAAGACCAGGGTTGGCGTCGCTGTCGCCGAAGCTGAAGGTGATGCCAGGATGGCCGAAGATGCAGGGATGGAGAGGGGTTTAAGGTTGAGCCTTGGAACCGGCCCCTTCTCCAGGTCCCTCTCCAGTTCTTCACAAATAAGCGATAATCATCAGGAAGAGAAATTATGCATTGTTTAGCCATGACCAGCTAAACCCATTAATCGGTAGTACTCAACTATGGCTAAGAAAGCTGTAAACCAATCTAACTGCGATTAATTAAACGTTTTGAAGCAAATTGCTCTGCCATCAAGCGCCATTCTCAGTTCAATCGCTTTGCGCGTAAAGTCTCCGACGCGCCGGATTCCCAAAATGCCGAAAAGAACTCGAGCAAGAGACCCAAAAGACAGAGACAACGAGAATGACGAACATTATGCCATGAAAGAAAAAACCTTACCGAGAATAATACAAAACTAACATCCTCGTTTCATAGATCTGACCACGTCACCTAGTCGCGATCGACGGAACCGTAATCCGACATGCGAACGAAACAGAAAGCGAATTCATATGATCATCATCAACCCGATCCGCCAATCGCACAGGAGGACGAACATCACGAGAATTGTACCTTCGTAAATTTCTGACTCCATCGTGTAATGATGACGAGGGTGACGAAGTTGATCATCGATCTAAATGCGGCAACATTTCTCCTTCCGCAGCGGCGGAGAGGCGGCGGCGGTGGCGGTGGCGGGAGATCGGGCTCCGAGAGAAGCAGAGCCGAAGAAGATGAGGCGAAGGCGTAACGAAAACGGTGACATCTCACTTTCTCTCTCTCTCCCCTTCTCCTTTTGCGGTTGCCGTTGAGATTCGCTTTTGAAAATTTAAATAAAGAATAAATAAATAAGTGAATAAATTAATAAATCAGGACGTACTTTTGAAAAATTAAACATAGAATTAGTGAATTAATAAATCAAAACGTGCTTAGTAATGAGTTGGCCCGGGACGACGTTGTTGGGGCACTCGATTGTCGTTGGCGGTGCTGAGCGTCGGCTTGGCGGGACGACGTTGGCGCTGGCTTGGCGCCACCGCGTCCATAGACAAAGCCACTGCGTTGGTGGGGCCCGACCCCCCCGCCAGGTTTGGTTTTCATGACCAATTTGAAGTCATAATATTTTTATTCATCATTTAAGTGCTATAATTTATATATGAGACTCATTTAAGTGACACATTGTTTTCTAATCGTTTAGAAGAGTCTTACGAATTTTAAAAATGTTTACCACAAATCATGCCACCTCGAATTTTCAACACTTAAATGAACGTTATAAAAAATTTATGATACTCAATATAAAAGTTATGACATTTGTGGTATCATCGTCTCATATAGAATGCCATACAGGTGAAAAGCGAATGTTAAGATTAGTTGAGCATGAGGTGCTACAATAGTTATAGTCACTTCAATTACCATCTATTGTTTGATATTTTAAGAAAATGGCTCTCTTTAACCCCCCTCTCAACACTAGCTCTCTTTGCACATCATACCGGAGAGTGCAATTCATGACACAACATGATAACATAATTTAAATACCACACAAATAGCAGTTGGATTGAAACTAATTGTACTTGGATCAATTTCATGTTAGCCACAAGCACGATTAGTTTTCATGTTGTGTTCATGTTCGTGTTCGTGTCTATTCTAGCACTCACAAAATTGATTTGCATAATTTTTTTAAATTAATGAGGTATTGACACAATCTATACATGATATGTTTAGACACGATTAACTAAAAGATTTTTTTAAGCTATCCACTACTAAAATTTTAAAACGATAGTATTGCATTGACTTTGAACATGTTTTGATTTGATTTCATGATATTTCTTTCAAGGGTTATTGCAACCTGTAAACAGATTCTATGAAAATTGAGAATATTTCTCATCAGATTTGTGTTGACGTGTTGATTCCGAGTTGGGAGGTTGATATCATGTCATGAAGGATCATGCAATTATGTCAACTTGTCAACATGTTATTTAGTAATGTCACACAGGTTATGTCATGCTTGGGTCGCATAAGAAAGCACAATTAACTAATTGTGCCTTGTTTGGATTGACTTGATCTGTTGTATGCCCCTATGCTGAAATGATTATGAAGCTAACAATGTGAACTAAAAGGGAGATTAAATAGGTTGTGTGTCGATTAAGGAAAACTTTTGCTGAATGTAATTCACAAGCATTGGAAAAGATAATGACAAATATATGCTAAATATGGTGACAACCAATAATGTAACTTATGTAAGTGTGTGAGTGATGTTGGTGACCACTCACTGAAGACAATGTATTGTAAATGTAAAGTACACAACAGCTTATAATGGTTCGATTTTATCATCAAATCTATGTCCATTCTCTAAATAACAATCTTAACATAGGCTAAATTCCACTAGTAAAATTTGTAATGTAAGTTCCAACAAGCAAGTATTGTTTCTTTCAAATAATAGATCACACTATCATCACATAATAACTGCTCTTACACTTGGTACACTTGATTTCATTGCAAATGAAGAACAATGAAAACCTATTATAGAAAGTATAAGATCATACTTCTTGATTCAGGTTAGCCAAGATGAAGCACATTAATAGAATTCACGGTATTTGTTTTCGCCAACCCTTTTGAGCTTCATTGATCCTTTTTATATAAAAGTCCTCAATCATTCTATTAGAGACTCTAAGGAAGATCAAGAGAGCCACTTGAGTCATATGAGAGTGAGTAAGCGGAGCCTTTGTCAGAATAGGGACGTCTGTCGACCCGAGGAGTTTCCTCCCTGGACTCTTCATTTCCTTGAACCTGCCCCCTGTTTCAAAGGAGATTGGCTTCACGGGGATCCAAGCTGACCCCCTAACCCCCCAAAGGGGGTGTGGATGGGTTGGTCAATGGGCCTGGAATGTTTTTCGAGGCCCAGATCCCCGCCTCTACCCAGACTTTCCCGGTGGTCATAGCCTTTTAGGGTCTTGCTAAGGACCAATTGCCTATACAATTGTTTCTTCCAAAATCTGCACGTTCCCTAAAATAGAGTTTGTTACAGCTGTCGCTTCACCAATTCTTGGTCTAAGGCAAAATTCTATCAATTGCTTCTCTATTTCTTTTTCGGTTTTTCTGCTACGGATTCCAAGCTTGCAAGCGGCTAATTTTCTGTACAACTAACGGTCATCTTCAAAATACCTCACCATCATCACTTGCAATTTGATATCAGCACGATCGAAAACTCATTATCAACACATGCAGATTATCAGCAAATTGTTTGACGATCTTCAATGATGGTATTGATGAAATGACACAAGATTTGAAATTTAATGATCCTTTCGACTTTATCAGCATCCCTTCCAAGGACACTAAACTGACTTTGGTATTCATTTAAAAAAAACCTCCTATATACTTTGAAGTTTGCAAAAATAATCAATGATTTATTGAGAACTTGATGTGCATGAAATTGTTTGCGTTTCAGATGATATCCACGTAAAAAGGATCTTTGATATGATAAAGTGAAAAGATTCTAAATAGCTTAAAGAACCTACATGAACAAATTATGGGGGAGTTCATAAAGAATTCAGAATTGGAGGTACTAAAGTGAACAACCTAAAAGATTTAAATCACTATCGTACTCGAAGTGTTTAAAGAGAAGCAGTTGGCTATAATCAGGAATCCTGATATAATCAAAAGCTCGCAGAAGCTTGATATAAATAGAAGTCCGAAATCACCATAATATTGGAAATCTTGATATAACCAAGAACTGCTAATATAAGCAGAGCACCTACACTATTTGTGACAGGTATTTTTAGATATTTTATCTGATCTCTTGATAGTTTGTAATCTAGTATGAATTCTTAACTTGGAAGATTTTGATTAACTATAAATCTTAAAGATGATATTCGCAAAATATTTAATCACGTGAGATATTTTGATTGATTGATATACTTTCCATAGTCAAGCCACTCCAATTTTTGGAAATCGAGATTTGATTGCATGAGCGATCAAATCTATGAGAATTTTGATTGATCGACCTCAATGGCTATTTGATTTTCTCAACAATTGTTTGAGGGTTAGTTTGGAAATTGATCTCTTTGAAGATTGTTTAACGGGAAAATTAGATGCAAAGGAGTGTAAAAAGAGATCAAGTCATCAAAGAGAAAAGATTGATCAAGCATTCACTTAATTGCAATTTTTCCAAATTTTGGTCCTTGGTTGCAATTTCTCAAAACTCATGTCCTTGATTACCAATCTTTGAGGAGTCTGTCTTTCCTTTGCTTTCTTCCTTTAAGGTCTCATTGTGTGCATACCTATTTGAGCGATTGTCATTGTCTTGATTGTGCAAGTAACCCATCTTTGGTTTACTTTTATGGATTGATTGATAGAGAATCAAGGCTTGAGGACCTAAATGGATGAATTTATATTTCCTTTGCATGTGATTTGTATATGGATGTTTTAGGATCGGTGCATGTACATGGGGTAAACCAAAGGGATACACTTAGACCCTAACTCTAGGAGTCACTCAATCTTGACCATCGATTATAAACATAAGGGATAGCCAAGTATAGATGACTATAATTAATCAAGTCATGGTCATAGGATGGCTCGCGAAGTCGCGATACATGCAGATCAAAGACCAATACCATGTATGATTAGTTGAATGCATTTGTCCAATTCTTTGTATTGATTGTCTTTGTTTGAGTTCACGTGTTCATGTTGTATGTTATGTGATTCTATATGGTAGTATAGCATTAGGATAGGATTAAAATAGGTCCAAAATGCAATCCCTTGGAGGAAATGGCCAAAAGAACTTGAAGATGGTGGATAAGCTGATGTCTAATCCAATTTTGACAAATCTGTACCCCTTTATTTCCTGATATATTTTTCCCGTTTTCTTTAGTGTTTTATAAATACCCAATGAATCGCGGCTTTACTTTACTTGTATTTCAAATTTTTCTTTTTTTTTTTTTTGGTTTTGGATTCTTTTTCTCGCCATACAATTTCAATTTACTTGCTTAATGTTTTTTTTTTTCTATCCATTTTGATAGTTAGTATAGAATCATATAAACAAATCATTCTTGTGTAATCATCTAGTTTTAAATTTGCACGGAAAGATAATAACATTGCATAATCACTTTGGAAAACAACCATATTCATTGTTATTGAAATGGCGCTAATAGAAATCTTTAGTATAACCTAAGCCCCATATCCACGAACTCTTTGGTTTGGTGAAAATTAAGGAAAGTCTCACGACCCTAAATTGAATTTCTAGCCAACCTCCAACAAAGATGTTA
Source organism: Eucalyptus victrix (assembly GCA_016097545.1). NCBI lineage: Eukaryota > Viridiplantae > Streptophyta > Magnoliopsida > Myrtales > Myrtaceae > Eucalyptus > Eucalyptus victrix. The sequence goes on along the minus strand of CM027835.1, from coordinate 19,765,634 downwards.
GTGGCAACCCCAATCAGTTGGACAAAAGAGGAAGAGGAGAGCTCGAAAGTCACGACCCTTAAAAGCAAACAGGGAGAGAAAGTGGGCTGATTTGTTAACTTTACTCTTTTGATTATTATATGAGTTGAAAGTGAGTTCCATGATAGTCCCATTAATTTTAGACTCTTTTTTTTTTTTCAAAACCCATTTTGATCCATATAAACAATTGAGCTGACCCAATTTAACAACTCCATCCTAGACATCGTGAGATTTCGTGGCACCGGGGCCCATACCCGATATCCTGGCGGGACCACTCCTAAATGAACCGTACAGCGGGTTGAACTGATTCCTTTCCCCGTTCCGTAACCATTCTCTTGTTCTTCTTCTCCTTCTCGTCAGTTCAGAGAACCACCGACAAAACTCCAGCAGTAACAGTCTCGTCCTTGCCGACAGCGACAAAAGCAACACAGCATAACGCCAAAAATCTCCAAGACTTCAGTTTTCAAACACAGCAATCAATTCCCCTCCTCCAATAACGCACCTCCTCGCCCCCCTACCCGACAGAATGGGCAACGCCCTTGGCCGTCGCACCAGGCACCGCCACGACACACGTCCACCAACCGTCCCTTTCCCCGATAAAATCGTCCCTCAAGCACCTCACATCCCCCACCTAATTACGGCCCCGCCCCTCCAGATTCACTCTCGACCCGGAACGGCCGCGTCATGGGGTCCTTGCCGTACGCCCACGTCGACTCCGCCCTCCGGAGCCTCGCCGGCCAGGCCGAGGGGTTCGGCCGCTCCGCAGTCGGCGGCCTCCACGGCCCTCTCTACCGCGTCACCACTCTGGCCGGTCAGTCTCGCGACGCTTCCTCTCGAACTGCGGTGCTCGAGCTGAATCGAATATGCCTTGTTTCTCTTTTCTTTACTTTTCTTTTTCGTTTTGTGTTGCTTTCAAATGATTATCGTGGTTTTTGTCCGGTTATTGGTATTTTTCTACGGAAAGGGGTTTCTCTGTGGGACCTAAAAAAAAAAAAAAGGGTATTGGGCATGGCTGGAATGGGATATACGTTGAAGAAAACAGGGGAATTTCTGCTAGGATCAGAAAAGGCCTTGTTCTCATTGTGTCAACATGTTCTCTATACTAACATGCTCAATGTCGACTAGTACTCTGTGGGTTGATCTGCTCTATGGCTGATGCATGAATGTACGTCTGACGAAAGTGATAAAATGCTTGAAAGTTTGGTTTCTTTACATTTCACATGTCTGTCATCCCTCCTAGATTAATCCAATGTAGATGATTTTTGGCTTATAAACCAGGTGTTACAGTCCTGTGATGCCTATGTTTGAGTTTAGCCATGGGAAAATGCATCTGAGGAACTATCGTGTCACATTATGTCCGTAATCCCTTTGGCGCATGCCTGTTTGTCTACGCGAGAAAGGTTATATTTCGCTTCGGTTGTTGCAGATGATGGCCCAGGATCGCTTCGTGATGGGTGTCGCAAAAAAGAACCCCTTTGGATCGTTTTTGAAGTGTCGGGCTCCATTCATCTCTCGTCTTACTTGAATGTGTCTTCCTATAAGACCATTGATGGCCGTGGCCAAAGGATAAAAATCACTGGGAAAGGTTTGAGGTTGAAGGAATCTGAACATGTCATCATTTGCAATCTAGAGTTCGAAGGCGGTAGAGGGCCGGATGTTGATGGCATTCAAATAAAGCCCAATTCAAAGCACATATGGATCGACCGTTGCAGTCTACGTGATTATGAGGATGGCCTTATAGATATCACAAGGCAGAGCACAGATATCACCATTTCAAGGTACTAACTTTTTCTATTTTCGACAAGTGATTTCTTTTATAATTAATCTGATCTCAATGAATTTGATTATTTGTATCCAGGTGTCACTTTTCAGCTCATGACAAGACAATGCTCATTGGAGCAGATCCCTCCCACGTTGAGGACCGATGTATGAGGGTGACCATTCACCATTGTTTTTTCGATGGAACTCGACAACGGCATCCCCGAGTGAGGTTTGCGAAAGTACATCTGTACAACAATTACACCAGGAATTGGGGCATATATGCTGTTTGTGCTAGTGTAGAATCACAGGTGATAATGACAGCCCATGGAATCTCTTCTTTTTGCTTATCTGAACATTTTCCTTGTCTTTGTGGTATTGGTGGCATGGTTTAGATCATAAGTAACAATGTTTCGTTCATAATGACTCTTCATTTGCTACCAGATATTCTCCCAATGCAATATCTATGAAGCTGGTCAGAAGAAGCTGGCATTCAAATATCTCACAGAAAAGGCAAGTGCTTATACTTTCTTGTTCACCATAAAGTGAAGTGCAACTGGTAGTTAATTGTCAGAGTGTTTGTACTGTAAGTGTTAGAGATTTCTTGTTTGTGAATGCTCATAATGTTTCTCTTGCAAATAATGGAGAATGGTGATACGTCGATATGAATGGTTTGTGAATAGTTGCTTCCATCCTGGAGATCATTTTCCTTTCTCCTCATGTAATGTCATTATTAATCTCCAGAACAGGAGCAAAATGGCTGTTTGTTGTACAGAGTTGGCAGTTGTGAGAGTAAACCCTGTTTTACTTTGTGCTAGGTAATCAATAAGTTTCTGGAACTCATTAGCTTGTTACATGACCTTGGCTTTGTTAAGCATTGCAGTAGTTATATATGTAGGGAAAAAGTTGAAGCAGTTAGGCAATCAGATTAAGTACAATTACGTTGACTAGAATTAGTTCATTGTTAGCTCAAACACCTCTATTCAACTCTCATTTTCTTGAGCTGAAAAATGTCTGTTATTTTAAGCATAGACAACATGTTATCCCAAATGCAAAAGAGACAAAGGTTGATGGCTGAAATGAAAGTTGACTGAGTATTGGACTGAAGATTCTCTTTTTTTTTCTTTTGGTCAAAGACTGAAGATTCATTATAGTTGGAGTACCTTTATAGTTCAGGCGCCTTGCTTGTGTATACTGTAATTGAAGAGGAAGAAGCAAGAAGCGTGGGTAGTCTAGTACAATGCCAATCTTGAGCTTACTGAGCTTCAATACATTGAATTAAGACAAGGTTCTAACTTGATTTAACACGGTTGCTAGCGATATCAATTTAGCTATGGTAAAGCTATGTTGCAAAAAGTCCATATAAGTGTTCTCTACCACATCTTACCATGTTAGCTTCAAATTATTATGGGTATTTTTTTGGAAGATATGGCACTTATTCCTCTTGATTCATGCACTTAACGAATAGACTAAGCAATGGAAGCAGAAGTAAGAAAGATTGCGTTGCAAGTAGTTTTTATCTTGGGAGAAGGGAAAGTACTAAAAACATTCCCCCCACGTGTCACAGCGTCTGTGCTACGAGAGAGAGAGAGAGAGAGAGAGAGAGAGAGAGAGAGAGAGAGAGCAGGGTGGCCACGTGGGCGATGTCACTGGTGAGGTCATCAGAGCAAGCAGGGCAGTGGCTGGTGGTGGCCAATGCCAGTGGACACTAGTTGCCTGAGACTGATTTGGAATGGGTGTTTTGAAGAGGGTATTTTAGTCACTACTGGAACTTAGGATTTGAGATGCAAAAGTGAGGTTCTAGAAATAGGGGGATGTAAATTGGTTCTAAGATGAAAAATGCGGAGTTTTTCTGTTTTCCCTATACAAAGTGAGTACTCAAATAAGGCTTCCAAATGTCATTTTTAGCTTGTCGAATCACCATCTTTGCGGCTAGTGCTGTAAGAATTGTACTGGATGGTCATCAAGATTACGTATAAGTATCGAGTTCATCGTGATTGATAGGGGCAGTGAAACATGCTTTGAATTTTTGTTCTGACTTTCAAGGTTAAAAATTTGAAAGTCCTGGCTGTGTTTGACCGCCACTTTGGTAACCAGTTGATGCACATATGAGATTTTAGAGAATCCAGTAGACTTGGCATCAACTATGGCTTAGATCTCGTGGAGAGAGGTAAATTCGCTTTGTCTTTTGAGTTGAAAGACTAAAATCTCTTGCATGAAAAAGACAGATTAAACTCATGGCTTCTTTAGATGGCTTTGATGTTCCTCAGAGAATTCTATCACAATTACATTTTGCAGAAAAATTGATGACATTTTGTGGTTTTTGAAGTCTTCCTGCTGTGTCATGACAAATGTGTCGCTTGTGCATCGCTTGCAGTTAGCATTCCATGTCCTAATAGCATAATGGACCAAGTTGAGGGCTATCTTTGATCTGTTATGTATTTAGGACTTCACATTATCTACTTATTTTGGCTACTGATACGAGATTATATCGTATTCCTGTGACTAGCCATGTGTCTGAGACTTGTGATCTCACTTTTCTATATAGGCTGCTGACAAGGAAGTCCAGGGCACTGGTCACATAAGATCTGAAGGGGACTTGTTCATGGTGGGAACTCAACCAGGTCTAATGACTGATCAAGCCGAACACTGCGTGTTTCATCCTAGCGAATACTATCCCACTTGGACAGTGGAAGCTCCGACAGATTCACTGAAGCAGGTTCTACAACATTGCACAGGATGGCAGAGTGTGCCTCTGCCGGTTGATCACGGAGTCTCTGCATAGCGTGCAACTAAAGCTCTACCTCACTGTGCTTCTTGTCTTATAAATAACTTAGTTCCTTTCCTTACACCGCTGTATAAGTTCAGGTCTAAATTGCAGACAACTTTATTGTCCTCGTATATACTTGTGGCAATGACGTGACTGTCGACTGGGGATCAAGATAAAAGGATGGTGTCCACGAATATGTAGGCCTTGACATTTTGATGCGAGCTGTTTCGTTTCCGATCCACCAATCGACCTACTTCGGTTTAGTGGAGTAAAATGAAGGGTTTCTTGCAAGTAACATCAGCGTCGCGGACCAAATGAAGTGTCGTCATGTATACGATGAATCGTCAAGGGTGTTTGTTTTCTTCCTTCCTTCTTTGTTTCTTTCTTCTTGCTTATTTTTTAGCAGAATGCTAGAGCAATAAAACTTCTATTGACCGGCATTGGATGGCATTGAACATCACCACTTTGGTGCAATCGCAATTGCTGAGATACCCATGCCTCAAAAGTCCCACATGCCATGAGTGGTGTTCTGGACTCGAGGCATCTAGAAGGGGGTACAAGTTAGGTCTTCCAAAGTCAGGTCATTCATATTTAGAAAATTTGTTTTGAGTGGCTATAGCTCGAGACTCGTTTTAATATTCATTATTCAATCTGCAAACACAGCGAATTTCAAAACATGTATGTAACCGCGAATTTGATCGAATCCCTGAAATTTTCCCTTCGTTCATATGATGGCAATCCTATTTTTTTTCCCACCATTTAAACTAGAAGCTGGTGTTATTTGACTTGCCGATGTATGAAAACTTGAAAAGGGGGAACTCATGTGATCGTTTTGATGTGGAGTTGATTTCCACGGCGATGTCCAAATTTTCAAACACTGACAGGGTTGTTGACAGAAAATATAAGATTCCATGTCCACATCAATTGCCTAGAACTTACGGCTTGCGAGAAGGGGTTGCAGTTCTAGTCCACCGGCTCTTCAACGCTGCTTAATAACAAACGAAAACATCAATATGATGTTGCTTTAATGGTATGATCGTCTAAGTTGAGATGAATGTCATGCATGACTAAACAAACACAAATGACTAGGATCGTTACTGTCTAGACTTGTGTCAATGGATGGGTGCAGTTCGAAAAACTCTCATGATCAATTGTAATGACTAATTCGGTCCACTAAACTCTAACTCGGGCAAGTTTTGTTGGATGAGTGTGCTGATGTGGGTGTAAACTTGATATATCATCTTCTACGATAAGGTTTCGTTGTGTAATCCTGAATTATTTGAGTTTTAGTCCCAAACTATAGTTGCCATACAATCAATATTTTAAGTATTTCTAGGACCATAAATATCCCGAAAATTTGGAGCAGAAACAAGTACCTTACAAAAGTTCAATTAAGGCGCGTTTTACTGTTTTTCTTTTTGGCTTCTGAACTGGGAATTGTGAGAGGAAACATTCCGCGGGCCAAGTGGAACTTTGGCAATGTGAAAGTGAACGTGCGATCGTGGCCTCTTGACGTTGTCGGCAGGGGTGGGTCCCAGGGGAACCAGGCTATTTTCCGAGAGGAATAGAAGTTCTTGTCTCGATTCAGATGTATTAAATCGAGTACATCCTAATCGTTGATTTTGTGAGCCTGATGCCAATCACATTATAAATTCGCAAAATGGACAGTCCGATTTATCCGGTATAATGAAAGAACGGAGGATTTGTTAGCCATCAAATTGACCCCTTTTTGAAAAAAAAAAAAAAAGAAGAAGAAAAAGAATCGACCCCATCAATTGCATCCTTATCAAGGATATTTTCAGATACCGTACGTTAGTACAAGCACACATTCTATGGACGCCTCCATATTTCCATTTTTTTTTTTTTTAGAGAAAGATATATTTAAAGTTGTAAGACTTATCGCGAAAGTATGTTTTCAAAATTACAATTAAATTCTAAAACTTATTAAATTAGTAAAATTAAGTCTTTTAAATTATTATTATTTTTTGTTCATCAAGTTTTAAGATTTGATTGTATTTTTTAAGAATTTTATAATATAAATACATTTTTGTGATAAGTTTTAACATTTGATTACACATTTTTTCAACTTCCAATGCACTTATCTTTTTTTTTTTTCCTAAACAAAAGGGGAGGAGCATAGTGTCCCAAATATGTATATTGGTAATTGAACTTGTATGAAGATATGAGAGTCATTGGATGACGCGGGGCATACAGAACAGAAGGCAGGGATTTGAGGGTGAAGATCGGAGGTAGAGCCAGGATCCCCGCCTCACCATCCCTAATCTGATCAAACTCAAAGATGAATAATTTGCGAATCTCGATCGTCGAAAGTTATTTCACTCTACTGCTGTCGATCGAAAACGTAGTCTCTAAGTATTTCATTCACAAATTTACTATGAAGAAAAGTATAGGGAAAATAAAAAGTAAAGGAGTACAAAAAAACAGAAAAAACAAAAAAGATTGTTCTCAACGAGACCATGATAGGCGCCGGTTCGACGAAGTCGAGGACGTGCTCCCCAGATCGCCGCCCGTCCCGCAGAACAGCTCCGACAGGTAATTTTGCAGATCCTCAGGGGCATATCGGACAAAAAGCCCCTCGTTCCTCTCCCTCCCTATCGCCGGCCTGTGCGCCTCGTAAAACTCCCGGTACGCCTGCACTAGCCTTCCCCCGACGGAACCCAAGATCTCCTCCCGGAGCTTCGGATCCGGTACGACGCTCTCGCCCTGCTTCCGGTACGCCTCCCCGAAGCTCGTGTTGAACCGCCTGAACCGCTCCTGCGCCTGCGCCGGCGACGGCGGCGGCGGCGACGAGCCCTCCGGCAGCGACGCGAACACCTGGCCCCACGCCAGCCGCTCGTACTTCCCGGCGAACTGCTTCACCTTCCTCTCGTGCTTCGCGACCCACTCCTCCCCGAGCAGGTCCTTCAGGTTCGACGCCCGGACCTTGGAGACGACGTGCTGGAGGTTGTTCGCGAGGAAGAGGTAGGACATCGCGACGTCCTTGTACCGCTTCGCCTTGCCGTCCAGCTTGCAGAGGAGGACGAGGATCAGCCACGCCAGCCGGAGCGAGACCGCCGGGGTGTCGTCGGACTCCGGCGCCGTGTCGAAGTACGACTCCGGCAGCGACGGCTTCGCCGGACCCGGCCAGTCGGCGAATATGTCGACGACGATGCTACCGTAGTCGGCGAGGAGAGCGAGGTAGTTCATCACGCGCACCGTCAGGGTGTGGACGCCGCCGCCAGCGACCAGCGGCGACGACTTCGGCGAGTCCTTCTGGATGGCCGCCTCGAAGTCAGAGAGCATGGCGCGGGCCGACTCCCCGATGCGAGCCAGCGAGGCGATCGCCTGCGACCGGACGGCGGAAGTCGACTCGAAGGCGAAGATGGACTCGATCTCCGGCCAGTTCTCGGAGATAGCCGAGTACATGTCGAGGAGGCGGAACATCTTCTCTTCTTGCGACCTCTTGCTCCTCGCGACGAGCTCGGGGAATCCGAATAGGAGCATCGCCCCGTCCCTCGAGATCTCCGAGAAGACGGACTCGCGAATCGTGTCGGATGCCGCGAACACGTGGTCGCAGAGGATCCTCTCGCCGGTGAAGAGGGTCCGGATCGCAATCTTAACCGCCTCCAGCCAGTTCTTGACCTTCATCTCGAGCACGTCCCAGTCCATCTTCGCGGCCTGCGAGGCGCTCATTCGCTCCACGCCGAGCCGGTAAATCCCCTCGTCCACGATCGATTTCCGGATGATCTTGTAAATGGCGACGCACTCCTTTCCGTAGCCGGAGGCGATCATGCACTCGGCGATGGACCGGAGGTCCGACATCGCGGCCGTGGAGGCCTCCTCCACCTCGGTGATGGTGTCCCGTGCGGCGCACGCCTCGTCGCCGTTGCCGTCGTCGCTGTAGTCGGAGGTGCTGGAACGCGCGGAGGTGCGGGACGACCGGGCCGAGACCGACTCGGGATCGAGGTGGGCCCGGTTCAGGGACAGTATCTGGTAGAACTCCTTCTGGAGCCGCTTCATGGCGATCTCCATCAGGAACTGGGCGTGGACCAGCCTCTCGTCGGAGGCGGGGCTCGCCGACGCCAACGCGTGCATCGACTTCTGGAGGTTGCTGACGCAGGCGATGAACTGCGCGGCCTCGCGCTTGCTCTCGTAGAAGAGGGAGGTCACGCGGGCGTAGCTCGAGGTGTCGGGGTTCCACTTCATGATGAGGAGGGCTGCGGACTCGATGACCTTGTCGGCCTCGGCGGCGGCCGGCCCGGGCAAGGCGCGCCGCGCGGGTAAGGCGAAGGAGGAGGTTCTGGGATTGAAGCAGATGCTCCTCATCCCTTTCCTCGGCATGGTATGTCGAATGGTTTCTGGTTTCCGCTGATCTTCGTAGGGATGGTCGACCTTTCTTGGAGAGGAAGGGAAGGAAGAGGGTGGCGAAAATGCGTTGGCGAGTCGGAGCGGGAGGGGCTTATATAGAGAGAGCGGAGAGGGGAGAGGCGGAGGGAGGAGAACGGCGTTGCTCGTGGAAAAGTAGGGAGGATTTGAACTGGTGGCCATTGGAGGGCACGGAAACGTGGGGTTTTGACTTTTGGACTTTGTGGAGAGCGTCGAGTCAATCGGACACGGAACACGTGGCGCCCCCTAGCTCCGTTCCTTGGGAGCACACCGCCGAAGACAGATGTTTTGGCGGCCCCCCGCCCCGGGGTATTTCGTTTGTTCCGATGTCTTTTTGGTTTCCCCAACTGGGGCCCACTTGGCCGACCCGAAGGTTATTATTATTATTATTATTATTGTTATTATTATTTTCATCATTCGAAACACGACGTGCTTATATATTAATGATGGTCAAGTTTTGATTGGACATTATTGCACTTTTGCCGGGCAAACCCATGCGCGCCCTCTTGACTATACTTGCCCTTTTGCCCTTTTCGTACAGCCACGAATGCCTCGTCGTGTTGCTTGGACTATAGGCAAAAGTTTAAGGGAACTGTTTGTATACTAATAATGATGGCTAAGGTATGGGATCTCTCTGATCTTGAGCAATTCCCATGCGGTGGTGCCTCGTATTCTCGGTCGGTTGTTTATTTCGGGCATATTGACCTCTTTTTTAGGTCAAAGGGCATATTGACATCAATCATGTATAAGAGATTTTAACTTATGAAGGTTTGTGATTATGTGATTTGTGATTTATGAATTTACTCTATTTATAGGCGGATTGGAAAGGTTTTTTTTTTTTTAAGTAGAAGCCAATTTGTCAACGGAAATTTCTAATGGAAATTTATTGTGCACGAAACGGGCATAAATTGAGATTGGAGAGTGATTTGTACTTAGAGGATAAAGCGATATCTTCCATGATGCCAAATAGGTTATCTGGTGATGATACAAAAAAGGTAAGTTCCTGCTGAATCCTCATCTTATTTACTTGAATAAGCTTTAAATTCTAGCGTTGTACTTAAAGGGCTTCTGCAACCAATCTTTGCGACATCTCTAGCTTGGTGGCTCATTCGACTCGCAGATTTGCCAAACAATTTGGTGCCACTTATTGTGTAAACAGCCTTTGTGAAACCATGAGCATAGACCTGGAATAGGAATGTCCTCCAAACACCGGACGTTTTTCTTTGTGAAGTCACCATCACAATTGCTTGGGGGTTTTCTTTTAAGGTAGTAGTTTCCTCCAAGGTTGCGTCTTCGTGGGTACTAGCTTGCAGCATTCCCCTACAATTCCTTCCAATCATTAGGTTGTTGTGTATTCTCATTGTCAAATTGGGCTTGTTGCAAAATTCACTGAAAATTCGAGCAAGTTTGCCAAGTGGAGTACGGATTGAGTTTGACAATGACAAACGGAGGTGGTTGTTGTTGTTGTTCACCATTACAATAGGTAGGATGCAGTTAAATTGTTATAAGAAGAAGGGAAAATTATGAAATTCGCAGAAGATTTTAAAGAGCAAGGGTGTTAGGAAGTGCTTTGTAAGTGAGAACTGAAAATAAAGAAAACGGACTAATTTTTAGGGAGATTTTTTAGCCAACGGTAAGTGACCGTATCTTTTTGGGGCCATTGGGCTCCCAAAAAAAAAAAATGGCCTTGTTCCGATAGCGACGATGCCCGTAACAACTGGTCAGTCTAACAGGCATGTACCCAAGAGCCAATCGCAAATAAATGGGTTGTGATCTTGAGTTTTAGTAAGTCTAAGATACAATGTTTTATTTTAAAGAGGGATAACTTCTCATGGTTGGTCAAATCACAAGAAAAGGTCCTTTATGAAATTTTTAGTGCACTATGACTCGACTTTGATTGAAATGGAGAGATTTTAGTTGAGAGTGGGGAAGTAGCCTAAGGGATCAGCTAATGGCAAAATAAGTAAAGAAACAAATAAAAGCAACCAACAAGGAATTGGCGTACATGGGAGGAGAGTTTGCTCATCTTTCTATGGTTATGTATTCAAGTCTTGATGGGAGCATCTCAGGAGGCAAATTTTGAATGCACCAAGCTGAAATGTGAGAGGACATTCTTAAGATCATTAAGGAAGGTCGAATTGTCGATTTGCATGAAAACTCACTCGAATATCACCGTACTGCTAAACCGAAAACAGAATAAGACAAAAGCAATTATGTGATAGGTAATTTAGCTCATATATGATGGTGAAATCAACAAAAGTGAGGAAAATATGTCAATGTGCAAGAAGGAATGAGAGAGTTTAGTTAATTAAGCTTTTATTTCGTCTATATCGGTGTAAAAATATGGGTCATTTCAATTTTATGGGCGACATTAATTAAGGGTGAAAATTTAGAGATCATTAGCCATGTATAATAAGTTCATTTTAAGCTTTCACTGTAACAGTTGATGTTAATTTTCTTTTTTCTTTTTGGAAGAAAATCGGATTAAAAAAGTCTCCATAATTTTCAGAAACAGCAATTCTTGTTTGATTTTTAATAAGAGACATGATGCAACTTTTTACATCTACTATCCGACAGAGCTTTAGCTGTTAAACCGGACCTACATCAATAGGAAACACACTGGCCCAAAAAGTTTAATAGGTTGACAGTTATCGTCCGTTATTTAACAACCCACCATAATTCCAACAAAGCTTTAGCTAATATTATATTTGGACCCATCACAACATGGGCAAATCACTTGCACAAAAGTTGATTGGTTGACTTTAGCAGTCCAATATTTAGCAAACCCTATATTTTTAGTGATTAATTTCAGGTGGATAAATTTCAGACCAAAAACTTGATACCAGCCCAGTTAGAGTAGGTTCTTGATTTTTGTACCCGGAAACAAATCAGTCCTCTTACATTAGAACTGAATCGGTCTATTTCAAGGTAAACAAGAGAAATATATATAAATTTACATAATATAACTACTATTTATGAAAAAATTATATAATATTAATAATCTCTGGCATAGTGGTTAAGACATTAATAGATATCGCATCCTTTCTAGGTTTGAAATCCATTTCTGTAATTTCAATATATTTTTTTAAGCTAAAAAAAAAAAAAAAAAAAAGGGGCCAAAAATCGGTTCTCAACTAGTCAAGGCCAGGCCCCTAATTTTTTTTCCCTGAGAACCTACTGGTACCCTTGTAGAGCGGACTGGAACCGATCGGGCAAGGCTAGTTCTATTCAGTTTTCAGATTGCACCCGTTTAATCGCTCTTCGCTACTAAGCAGCCTAAGAATATGGCGAGCAAACGATCCATATTTTAGGATCTCGCTGTGTGTCAAGCGGCGACATACATCATTATATTACATCAATGCTATGTAAAGCTATAACTCTTCGCTTCTTGCTTGTTTTTCATCCTTCCGCTTGCACGGCAGAGTTCATCGCTTTTGAAATGCACTCCTGGGACACCATAAATCAGAGTAAACTCAAAAATGAATTGCGCAAGGAGAGAGTTGTTCATGGAAAAATTGATGCTCCCGCTTGTAATCCATGTAGTAGTTTAATGTGCCGAACCTTTCCTAGTCGACGATAAACTCTAGCGGCACCTAATGAGATGGAACACCGAGTAAGTCTTTCTTGGATGGATCGTTTAGAAAAATTATATGGAAAATGGCATTACCTTCGCTGGCCATACCATGCTCCATTTGGTTCACACATCCAATTTCTTAAGTGAAACATATACAAATTACTTCAGGGCAACAATTGATTTCAGCCCGTTGCGGCCATCATTGGGAGAACGTTATAAACTCCCCTTCAGTTTATGCATAAATAGTTGAAGCCATTAAATTTACATTCGAGAAGTTTAGGTTTTTCTATTAGATGTGAGTACATTTTCTACAAAGTATAATCTTAGTTTTTTTTCTATAGCTTTTTAGATTTTATTTTTTCCAATCTCTCTACAGATTTTTAGCAGGAACAGAAATTCATCTGAGTAGCAAGAAAATATTAGAATGCTTGATCGACCTAACCTTCTACTGCTGTGTTATTAGTGCCAAATTGTTCATTGATCTAAACTATAGTCTATACGCCTAATAACAGAAGCATTGAGTCAGAATGAGAGAGTCGTGCTTATAACTTGATAAATTTTTTTATTTCTCCTTTCTTTTATCCTTGTAATTACCAATTGTTGCTGAAAATCGAAATTTTTGGATGGAATAGTCACATTATGTAAAGTATCTCCACTCTCGTCGTCTAAATACAAGATGAAAAAGATGGGTGCGTGATGAATCAACTGAATCCACATCAATGAGAATGGTCGTATGTGGAATGAAGCGTTAGCATCTAGCGATTTACATGCTCGAATGGGTGGATCACGTAACCCTTTTTAGAAAAGTCTCTTGCGAGATACATCATACATAAGAGAGACACCTTTCCTTAGAGTGGTCCAACGAGTGACGTCCACGGAATTTTCATTAGAGGAAAACGAAGGATGAGTGGTAAAAGTCCTCGCCTCTCGCCTCTCGCTTTCAAAGCAAAATGTTTAAAATGAGAGATCAACAGAAATTTGTCCTTTGTAGATTAGATTTCAGTAACGGCGGACGGCGGTCTTGGTCTCTTTATTTTATTTTACTCTTCTTTTTTATCTTTTCATGCTTCACGAGTCAAGGAGCAATTAGATCACGGAAAAAAGGGAAAGAATGGTTAACAAGCGGCTAAGCGACGAAACACTCGGACTGCAAAATCAGCGACGACGAGACTCCTTCCTTTCGCGGGTTTAATCTTCCACGTTTTTCGTGAGCTTACTTGTCTCGCAAGTTGCAACGTGCTTTCAGAATTTTCTTCGCAGCGTTTAAGATAGATTTTCAATCATGCGCGTGAAGATGAGTTGTTGTCTATACTTAAAAAGATGGAACGAGTAAGACGGTCATCGTCCCCAAGGGCTTGAAAGCTCTAGAAAAAAAAGTCCTGATTTAATATTTAAGCATTTTATATCTAAGATTCAGTGTAAATTGGATGTGGACTTAAGATAAAAGCATGAAGCTATTTATAAAAAGACAAGTAAGGATATACAAAGATTTGAATTCGAGATTTGTCAATATGTGAAAATTTGTAACACTGCTATCAAATGTTCATAAAGACTAAGTTATTTGATGTAGACATGATTTAATATTTAAATATTCTAACAACAATATAATTGAACTACTTTTCATCATGCATAAATTGACCATTAGACTCAAAAGATAGGATACGGACGTGATTACATCAACAAGAAAAAGAGGAAACATGAAAAATTTAGAGTCTAGAAATTTAGAATAGTCCAAACGTCAGCAAAATAAGTGAATTGACTGGGGGTTTTATATCGAGAGGGCTGTGGTGGTGATTGCCTAACTATATCATTATGTGGCAATATTGTTGTAGGGAGCCAATGGTAGAGAGATGGGCACGTGTCAGAGGGTTAGGGCCAATCATGGATGGAAACGTGCCCGAAGGATATAGGCCAACACCAAGTCCATTATAAAGGGCAAGAGAATATGTTGAACCAACCTTAACAAGTCTCGCTCTTAACCCATCAAGTTAAAACTCTATAAAACATCCTAATCGGACAAGAATAACCCAACATCTTGTCACCTATCCTAAGCCATTCTTGTGTATAGCAATGCTTACTTGAGCTAAACCTGTGCCAAAAATCTATAACAATGACATTTGTTAGTAAATACAAAATGAAAACGTACATTTACTCTTCATAAATATAAAAGGGAAAAATTTTGCATCTGCAAGAATAAAATTGATGCGGGAGCATGAGATTCTATTGAAGAATGCTCAAGCTCAACTTAGGTCTCGTCGAATGATCTTAGCTTAGTCCTTACTCCAGCAAGTAAAGACCAATTTTGGCTACAAGTTGATTTGATGGGTTCAAGATTGAAAATGTTGATTCAATCAACTAGTTGTCGATTTCAGGCTGATCAACTGCCAAGATATCGAGTTATAAGTTTGTTGTTGACTTCGAGGCTGCTAATTGATTACCTAGCAACTAGAGGCAGTTCTGATCTATTTCATTGATCTTCCTACTTAGCTATACTAGGTGGCTATATGGCTTCCAAGGCTAGTGGACGAATTTGGAGAGTTTAATCCCAAAACACTATGCTTTTGGATTAAGTTTAAAACATTTAGTCCTAATTATCATGCATCATGTCCTAGTTATCATATGTTTTGATTGTGTTGTCAGTTATGAGTGTTAGTTTTTATGAGTTTTTAGTGTGACGACCATTTCAGGAGTCATAGTTACTTATTATGGTTTTTTAGAATTCCAAGAGGCAATTTTGTTAGCCTTTATTAATATAGGCACAATCTCATTTTGTATACACAAGACTTGAATCTGATGAGTACATGTGATTGTTCTCTGAGTGAGTGAATATCTATCTTTAGTTCTTTATCCAATTTCATAGATGGTGAACCGAAAGTTCTTTATCCTTGATTTGTGGTGTTCCTTTATACCTTGGTGGTGAGGTTTATTTATATGAAGTTCTTTATCTTTGGTAGGTGGTTTGATCCTTTATGCTATGTGGTGAACTTCATTTAATGGTTCTTTATCTTGGCTATTGGCGTATTCTTTTATGCCATTATGATGATCTTCATCTATCCCAATTTCATTTTCCACTCATACACATTCATTTAGAACCTTTTTACCCTGGAAAACGAATTTTCCTAGTTATCTCGACCGCATTAAAAGTATATGCCATGACATAATTTGTAGCATGTGCACGAGGACCAGCGACCATTCCAAATCAACAGTGAACCTTATAATTGACCTTAAACCAAATCCAATGTATCTGGAGTCTCCAAAATGACCGTTTGCTGATGTGAGCCTGTGACTTCCGATGTGGTTGGAAAGACCCGTGGAGATGGCGTCTATAGAATTTTTGTCTGCAGTGCCCAGCCAATAAGTTACTACGTTCTTGTGGCTACTAGACCATCCATGAAGGCAGTGGGCCATTTACAACATATTGTCATAAGAATTGCACCATTAAAATTGATAAGTGATGTAGGAGTATTAGATATGGAATCGCGAGAGCGCTCAGAAATTTTTATTTTGGTCTAAGATCGTTTTTTTTTTTTTTTATCGTAAGAAATGTGCATAATAAACAGGTCAAGCTTTACTATATATTTTATTCACTTCAAATCGTCATGTGGTCGTATTCGACGGCTTAATCCCTACGCTGTGACAGATTACTGGAACGACGTAGTCTTACCGAATACTGCAACGGCCAGGTCTCCAATACATCACCATCTCCTACAGAAAACTACAGGTACAGCTGGTCAGTTTTTGCCTTTGAATGCACAATGCAGACTCTCACCTCGCCTCGCCGGTAAAAGGAGACCTCTTGCGCTAAATTTGGGAATTTTGATGCTGATAAATTAATTGCATTTTGCCTTTAAGATACAGAATTGATCAAGAGTCCCAAATGGACGAGCTATGTGAAATAGTTAGATACGACCTAATTAGATGGTAACTCGTTGCAGGAACTCAACCGATAAATTGATCATATTGCCCCATGGGAAGTCGTTCAATCGCTTAACAAAGATGAGTGCATGTCGAGGGCAACTTTAACAAACTAGGGCATTGGGTTAGATGGTGAAGGATTTTATTTCTCTCTATGATTTTGCAGTGAAGCTTTCTTGAAAGTAATTCGATGTGGGGAAATGTGCCCTTACGATCATTTGAAAATGTGAACTAATCGAGGCGCACAAAGATTCATTCGAACACCGGATGATTGGTAAAAAGAAAAATATTAGTTTTCTTCTTAGCATTGTGGATGCATAAGTTCTATTCATCTTTTCTTGCATAACAATGAATACTTGCCTCAGATGAATACTGCATTTGTAAAAGCTGTACCAATCTCATGGGTCATTAAGTAAGAAGTGAGTCAAAGATCGGGAGTGTGAGAAAATATGAAATTTCTTTACACTTGTAGCATGAACAATCAAATCTATGCCAAGCACCTACGTCCTCTTTCACACATGTCCATGTCTTAACTTTTAAGCTAACTCAAATGAATTTTCATATATTTGGAGATGACTAGTCATTCTTTACTAATCTACTCATTTTATACGTGCTCTCGAGAGGGTCCGATTAAAAAGAGGGCGAGGACAAACACGACAAAACACATCACCGGGACCAATCAAAATGATGGTGATATCACACTTTGCATCTTGGGGCAACCCATTGTTTTCACAGTGTGTACCTGGGCGTGTCGCAGTTGTCTTTCGTAGAGCACCTTAAGGCTGACTGTTGACCACCACAACGAGGACTCACACAATCGGACCGTAACGAGACTCCCCCAGCTGATCCGTCCCTCGAGGCTTATCTTCTTCCTCGTGCTGCGGAAGACATACGCCTCGATAAGCGTTCGATTACGTATCCGATGATGAAAGTACGCCGTTGCTTGCGGAAAGTAGGAATGATTTGGTTGGCCGACGAGAGCGAGGCACGTGGGGTTTGACTTTTGGACTTCAGTCAACAGTTATTTTGGATCCCCTCCTATTTCGTTTCGTTCCAATGTTTCTTTTTTGGTTTCCCGGGTCAGGGCATGGTTGGCCCGCCCCTTTGTCTTTTTCTTGCAAAACTAAGATAGCATGTAATGTATACGAAACACGACTTGCGGATATATTTATAACATTTAAATTTTAATTAACATAATTATGCTCTGCCATTTGAGGCTTACCCACTCGCCCCTTTTGATTTTAAATCGCTTTTTATGTCATCACAAATGTCTTCTCTTGTAATTTGGATTATACACAAAAAGGTAACAGATTTGCACGCTATACGACACCCCAGGTCTGGGATCTCTTTGATCTCCAACAATTCCCACACGTCGGTGTCCCTTCCTCTCGGTCCCCCAACTCCAATACATTACAAATCAAGTCGGTCACATGTAAATTCAAGTTCTGTTTGTCAGCGACTAGAAAAATGTAGTTGTCGGTGGATGGCTGAATTTTTATTTTTGGATGTTGCAAATAATTAAAAAATTAACTGCAGAAAATTAATGTAAAACACTCAATTCAATCTAACACCAATGAAATACAAATACCAAAGAAAAATTATTTTTACAAGTGCCCTAATAACTATTAAAAAAAAAGTTACCTCCAAGAGAAGGGATAATAACATTAGAAATGCCATAACTTTTGTGCAGTATCACTTAAGTGCCATAACTTAAAAAAAAAAAAAAAAAATGCATTCGATTGAGTGCCATAATTTTTAATTGATCATTTGAGTGTCATAACTTTTTAATAACATTCATTCAAGTTCTGAAAATCCAACATGGAATGGCATTTGAAGACGATTTTAAAATTTATGATATTCAAGTGATCAATTGAAAAATTATACAACACTTGTAATCAGGAAAAAAATTATGATACTAAATGAGTTTTGTATAAGGTACGACACTCAAGCGATTGAAAAGAAAAGTCATGACACTTAAATGAGCAAATACGAAAGTCGTGTTATTATTTTCGCCCAAGAGAATGTCTAATTATGATACTCAAGTGAGTTTCTAGTAATTACCAATTGTTGCCCAAAATGGATTTTTATTTTTTTTTTATGGAATAACCCCATTATATAAAATATCTTCACTCTCAATGGTTATATACAAATTTATAGAACATAAAAAAAATAGGATGCACATGGTACTAATGTGTGGGATCAAACAAATCCCCATCAATGGCAATGTTCATCTTTGGAATCAAGCGTCAGCATCTAGTAATTCATATGCTCAAATGTGCAGATATCATGCAACCCTTGTCGGCGAAGTGTTGTATGAGGCAGAACACATGAGAGAGAGACGCCTTTCCCCCGGTCGGTCCAACGAGCGACGTCTATAGAATTTCCATTAGCGGAAAAAGAAATCTGATGGGTGAAAGTCTTGGCCTCTCGCTTTCCACGCCAAACGTTTAAATGAGAGATTAACTTTAATTTGCCCTTATAGATCTCAGTGATGACGGATCTCTACTCTTCTTCTCATCTTTTCATTCTTTACAAGGCAAAGACGTCAGCGCATAGATCACGGGAATCAAGAAATAATGGTTAATTAGCAGCTAAACGACAAAGCGCTCGGACTGCAAAATCAGCGATGACAAAACTCTTTGCTTTTTTGCGCGTTTAATCTTTCCTCGTTTGACCTGAACAAGCGAAGCCGATATGAAAAGACTTCACTTGTCTGGCAATGTGCTTTCAATAATATTTTCCGTAGTGTTTACCCGGATCATGGTTTAGAGAGCAGCCGTTAAGATAGTTTTTTAATTGTGCGCGTGAAGGTAAGTTATTATTGACTATAGATTGTCATGATTCAACGGCTTTAATAATACCTGAAGATGAATATTCAAACAATTATGTTTACATGTAAGTTGGGTTTGGGCCTAGAGTTAAAGCTTGAAAATATATATGTGGAAGCAAACAGATGTATGAAAAGATTTGAATTCGGGATTTCCAACTACAATATCTTGTGAAAATTTGTGAGGTCATTGCTAATTATTCAAAAACATATGCTGCTAGATGTAGACAAAATTTAATATACAAATATTTTAACAATAACATACTTCTTACTTCATTTCCTCTTGCGTAAATTGACCGATACACTTGAAAGATGGATAGTGGTTGTGATTACATCAAGAAAACAAGGAAACATAAAAGAATTTGGAGTCTAGAGGTTTAGAGTTGTCCAAAAGTCTCCAAAATGAGTGAATTGATTGGGGGTGTTTATAGTGAGAGGGCAATAGTAGTCCTTGGCTGACAAGATCATGCCATGTGGCAATTTTGATGTGGGGAACCAACCGTAGATAGGTCTTCACATACCAAGGGGGGCAAGGGCTAATCATAAGTTGTCGTGTGTCAAGAGAACACATATTGAGCACGCTAGAAAGAGTTAGGTAATAGCTAATCTATGTATAGATAGTCAATCCCATTTTCACATATCCTTCAAGATAATAATAGTCCACTATGATATCACAAAGCCCGGTCCAACTTTTCTATCGGCATGAGCACGGGAGTAATCAAATGGTGACAAATATATTGTACCTACAAGTACATTTTTCTTTGCGCGAGAAAAGAAAGGAGAAAAGGAAAAAGAATCAGGAGAGAGTCCTTCAACGAAAAAATTGATACTCCTTGGCACACTACTTAAAACCATTAAATTTACACATGAGATGTTTAGATTTTTATGTTTGATGTGAGTAAATTTTCTATGAATGCTTCATTTGTTTCACAAAAAATGGATGGATAATTTGAAAATATATTTTTTAAACAAATCATCTGTATCACTTAAAATAACTAATTAATGAAAAATACTTTTTTTTTTTATCATTGATAACAATTTATGTCTATACATTTTCCTTGATTATGAACATTTTTTTTTTTCACTCATTTAATTTTATAAGCAATACTAAAGATCATCTTAAGGAAAATATTTTCTAAACTATCAGTTTTCCATGAAACAAATGGAGATCGATATTTTTTAGATTTATTTCCACTCTCTCTACACTTATTTAGTAAAAAAAAAATTCATTAAGAGTAGAAAGTAAATCTTAAAATGCTTCATTGACCTAAACTCCTACTATGATGTTACTAGTCGCCATTTAGTTTTTTTTTTTTTTAAATTGTTCATTGATCTAAAGAATAGTTTATACAAATATAAAGAGAGAACGGGATCAGAATGAGAGAGTTGTGTTTATAACTTGATAACTTTTTTTTTATCTATTCCCTAGTTTTTTTTTTCTAGTAATTACCAATTGTTGCCCAAAATGGATTTTTTTTTTTTATGGAATAATATCATTATATAAAATGTCTTCACTTTCAATGGTTATACAATTGTTGTCCAAAATGCATTGCACATGTACGTGTGGGATTAACTAAATCCCCATAAATGGCAATGTTTGTCTTTGGAATGAAGCGTCGGTGTCTAGCAATTTATATGCTCGAATGTGTAGATCTCACGCAACCCTTGTTAGCGAAGTGTCGTACGAGATAGAAGACGTGTAAGAGAGACGCGTTTCCCTCGGCCGGTCCAACGAGTGACGTCCATAGAATTTTCATTGGAGCAAAAACAAGAGCAAGTGGTAAGGTCCTGGCCTCTCGCTTTGAACGCAAAATTTGTTTTTTTTTTTTTTTTTGGCTATATTAAACGCAAAACGTTTGAAATGAGAGATTAACAGTAATTTGCCCTTATAGATCTCGGTGTTGACGGATCTCTAGTATTCTTCTTATCTTTTCATTCTTTATGAGGCAAAGACGTCAGCAAATGGATCACGGGAATCAAGAAATAATGGTTAATTAGAAGTGCTCGGACTGCAAAATCGGTGATGACGAAACTCTTTGCTTTTTTTTTTTTTTGTGCGTTTAATCTTCCTGTTTGACCTAAATAAACAAAGCCAATTAGAGAATAATTTACTTGGCTCGCAACGTGCTTTCAATTAGGTTCTCCGTATCGTGGTTTAGAGTAAACATATATTTTTTTTCTTAATTTTGCGAGTGAACGTAAGTTATTGACTATAGATTGTCATCGTTCAAAGGCTTTAATTATATCTAAAGATGAAATATCGTAGTTTAATATTTAAATATCCAAACAATTATGTTTACACATAAGTTGAATTTTGGCCTAAAGTTAAAGCGTGAAAACATATATGAGGAAGCGAATAAAGATATGAAAAGATCTAAATTCAGGATTTTCAACTCCAATATCATGTAAAAATTTGTGAGGTCATTGTCAACCTCTGAAAAAGCATACACTATTAGATATAGACAAAATTTAATAAATAGATGCTTTAGCAATAACATATTTCTTATTGCTTTTCATTTTGCGTAAATTGACCGTTACACTTGAAAGATAGATTGTGGATGTGATTACATCAACAAGAAACACAATGAAACATGAAAAAGTTTGAAGTATAGAGGTGTAGAGTTGTCCAAAAGTCTCCAAAATGAGTGAATTGATTGGGAGTGTTTATAGTGAGAGGGCAGCGGTAGTCATTGGCTAACAAGATCAAGCCATGTGGCAATTTTGGTGTAGGGAACCAACAGTAGATAGGTCTCCATGTGCCAGCAGGGGGGGGACTGATCATAAGATGTTGCATGTCAAGAGGACACGCACCGGCACCAAGCACACTAGAAAGAATTAGGGAATATGCCAATTCATCCCTAATGGATCCCACTTTGAACCCATCAAGCTAAACTCTCTAAAACATCCCAATCAAATATTAATAACCCAACATCCTGCCACCTATCCTCAGTCAATCTTGCGTGGAGCAGTGTACAAGTAAAGTCCATATCAAGTCCCCAACAATCACATTTGTTGATAAATTCAAGAAATTATATAAAGGAAAAGTAAATTTACTTTTCATAGATATGAAAGGATCAAATTTTGCATCTACACGAACTAGGTGACCGAGAATCCACGTCGCACCAAAAATAAACATCATGACGCCTTTCCTAGCAAGTTACCCGCCGACCGGCCACAATTGCAAATCAACATGGAACCTTCTAATTAACCTTCAACCAAAGCCAGCTGGAGTCTCTAAATTGACCGTTTGCAGCTGTGAGCCCGTGACTTCCAATGTGGATGAAAAGACCTGAGAGGATGCTACGTTCTTGTAACTACTAAACCACTAAGAGCGTAATGTCATAAGAATTGCACATTTAAAATTGATATTCGACGTAGAAGTATTAGAAAATGAAGTCGCGAGAGGGCTTACAAATTTTATATTCGGTCCACGATCGCATTTCTTCGTTATAAGTCATGTGGTTAATTAACGGGTCAACCTTTGCAGTATATTATATTCACTTCAAATCGTCATGGGGTCATACTTGACGGCTTAATCCACACGCTGTGACAGCTTACTCCAACAACGTCGTCTAACGGGTCAGTTATTACCTTTGACTGCACGGTGCACGCTCTCACCTCGCCTCACCGGTCTAAAGAGAGGCTCCTCTTGCGTTCTACTTTCGTAATTTTGATGTGACATGTTAATTGCATTTTGACTTTAAGAAAAAGAATCGGTTAAGAGTCCCAAATGGACGAGATTTACATATTATGCTGAAATATTTGGATACTCTCTAATTACATTGTAACCTGCCGCAGGAATTCAACCGGTGAGACGATCATATTGCCCCATGGGAAGTCGTTTAATCACTTTAGAAAGAATGGTACTTAGACTGTGAAGGAGTTGGACAAGAGTAGTATTTACATCTTTGTCTAATTTTGCTCCAGATGGTACGATTATCATGGATTTGGCCAAGAGTAGTATTACCATGCTCTCTCAAGCTGACTTTGCATCTTGGGGGCAAATCTTTGTTTTCACAATGTGGACATGGGCATGTCATGGTTGTCTTTCGTAGAACACCTTAAAGCTAACTGATGAGCATCACAACGAGGACTCGGACAATTGGACCGTAACGAGACTCTCAGATCCATCTGTCAAGGCTTATCCTCTTCCTCTTGCAGCGGAAGACATACATATTAATAAGCGTTCAATAACATATCCGATCATGAAAAATTGATGGCGAATAGGGAAAAGAAATGGGCATGCTTTTGTTCAATAATGGATAATGGACCCTCTTAACTTAGGAGGGGTGATCGGGTCCAAGGTGGGTAGGACTAGGAGTCCTAAGTCGGCTGGTCTATGCACCTTTCTTCACAACAATAAGGTGACCTTATTTTGAAATGGAGGTTTTATGTATACCTTACACAGTTAATTATAGAAAAAAGTTTCCATATATATATAATCCTATTACATACGTGCTAATTCAGTCACAAAATATTGATTCGATCAATTTAATCCTAAGAGATTTTTGACAATTTGCTAATTGAGTTCTTTTGGTCAATTTTAATTAGAAATTGCTAACTAGATGTGAGCCTTATTATGCGACATAATTGGCACTAACGTGGACAATGTATATTTTTTTGAACTTTTGAATTTTTATGTTTATTTATTCTTTTATTTTTTTTTTTTTTTATTTTTTTTTTTTTTAATTGTGCTAGCAAGGGCCATTGACGACTCTCGCTAACTACGGGCAAGGGTGTGAAAAGGCTCTCACCAGATCAAAAAAAATTAAGGAGGTTACACTTATGACAATGGATGGTAGAACTTTAAATCGGTACACTTATGACAAATGGATGATAAAATCCCAGATTAACACACTTGTCAATTGTCATGTATATCTAATTCAACAATTTAACGATAAAATTCAATAAAAAATAACAAGAGGTAAATTTATCACAAATATACCGTTTATGGTAAATTTGTGACAAATACAATAATTTGAAATTTTTCATCAAATTAAGCATTGAGAAAAACTCATCTTTCAAACTTGATTGACGAATGGGGTGAAGTGGGCAGTCTAACTTGTCATACCAATACCACGTGGACCAGCTCGTAGTTTGCCAAATCAACAAAAGAAACTTCGGAAGTCCCCAGTGGTGCAACGAGTTATATTTACTTGATTGCGTCGTGTGGGCTACTAATTGAATTGACTATTCGCGGTCTCACGTTGGACTCTGATGGGGACCGACTTGGGTATGCGTCACCTTAAAAAAAACAAGTATGGCCTACACGTATTTCATACAAACCCAATTCACGTGTGTCGATAAATTAAGTGAATCGAATATATAACTTATATTATTTAGTGCCCCACATGAACAAGATTGAGTAAAATTACCCAATCAATCATAAACTTAGCGTAAGGATATATATTTAGATTTTAAACTTTTTAATTTTTTCCTAAATCCATTATACGGCAAAAATTGACAAGAATAGCAACATTGAAACTGTCATGCAAAAATCTATGACTAAATTGGTAAAATTAAAATAAAATTAAAATAAAATTGGTATACAATAGATTTAAGACTAATTGGATAATTTCTGCAATTAGATTCACATGCTCTGGCTTGACATAGGAATTTATTTTCCCAATTAAACTTCCATTTACGCATGTAAGGTTTAATCAGACTATTGTGTCGTAAGGCTAGTTGTCATTGAATGCGTCACAAGACAGTGTGCTTTTACTTTTCTCAATAAATTTCCCATTGGACTGTTTACATTGATCACGGAATTGAACGGAAAAATATATAAGTCAATATGTAAGGATGATCAGCAAGCTAGTAAAGTCAAATGTTAGTTTTCTTTGCCAAGTTAATAAAGTCAATAAGAACCGACCAAAAAAAAACATTAAAGTCAATAAGAAACACCCTTTTTCATACTCGGTGTTAAAATTGCACAAAGGTCCTATTGACACCAAAATTTGACATGGCTCCTATGAAAAAAGGCCAACATCGAAAGGAGATATGTGAGATTGGAGTGATGACGAAAGGATTAGTGGTTTGACAGTCTTAGGTTTGATTAGTATTAGGTTTGGTTACAAAAACGTATCACATTCTGTTAGTCACTCACGCAATGTTGAGCTGACAAAAGTATATATATAATTTGATGTTTAAAAGTATTAAGTATGGGGAAACACTGGACCTGACCCCAAAAAAGAAGAAGGAAATATCGAACATGTTAAAGACAGAAGGCTGTACGAATGCATAAACTTTGACTTTCAGAAGACTACAAGATAAAGAGAGTAACCTTTCAATCATGCTGTCATGATTGAAAGTAATCCATTTTATCAATTCTAGTCCAATGATCTAACCAGTCCAATTTTTTCCTTTATAATTCAATCAAATATAGATTTTAACTTTTGGTAGGCTACAATAAAGAATTATTAATTTCATCCGCGTTAAAGATTGTATTAATATGTAATTAAGTTAACTTCTTTAAAATGCAGGCATGTAGATACAGAAATTCCCATCATAGTACTAGATAAATAGTCAGTTTCACCACGAAATTGGGTTCACCGGGAAAGTCATTGTATATGGGAAAATGATAATGTTAAAATTCAACCTGTATATTCTGAATTGACTATGTCCAGCTAAAATTTCTTTTGAATACATATTACGTAATATATGAATTGTGCATTCATATCATGCTCTATCTATGCTAATTTAGCCCCATCTATGTTTGTTAACGTATGTGATAATTTTAGATTTCATGGAGAGTTGCACAATCAATGCTAAATTGATTATGTAGAGTTAAATAGTTCTCAATCATTCAATTGAACCAATGGTAGTCTTAAATAGTTTGAGTGAAAGTGCGGCCAAGTCCTCTTAACCAAATGTCGCCTGAAATTTCTAACACAATGGTCTAGTCATCACCGACCATTCTATATCTTATGGCCAGCAATTGATGTGGACAATATTTTGGAAAAAATAATATTGATTTTCTATTTTTTTCTATTTTTTAATTTCTTTCTTTATTTTGCGTAGGATACTGTTCAAAATCTTTTCTGATTACTGATCACTTTGTTTCTAGATTTAAGCAGGATCCGTCGCGAAATTGATGGCAAGCACAGAGCAAAAGCAAGCTCAACTTGGCTCCATATCGGCTTGAGCTTAGCCGGATAGCTTGTCGGTGACTGCAATATGGGTGAATCTAAGCTTCAGGAGCTTCCCCACCTTTCTTCGCCATGCAATTGACCTTGGATTCAAGGTCACGGTCCTCCAAATCTACGTTCATGGAGGTACATGACCCTGGATATGAGGTCACGAACCTCCATTTTTGCCAATTGTGAGGTTTGCGATCTAGAATCCAAGGTTATGGACCTTCATTGGCAACAGATTTCTGAGGTCATAGAACTTGAATCCAATGCTAGTGACTATAATGGGGTCTGTTGTTGTTAGCCATATGCTTTAAAGCAATCATATAATAATTACATGTTAGAGATTTAACCCATTTTTGTCATCAGCAAAAAGTGGAGAAGAATCAAAGGAGTTTGATTTCTTACCCTTTACCAAAAAATAAAAATAAATAAAGGAATTTGATGAAATCAAGGCTTTTTGGGAATGCGAACAAGCTGCAAATCTCCCATCAACTGAACTATATCTTCTAACTTTCGCAAGGATTCCTACACCTCCTTAACATCTTTAGATTTGGCAGTCTCTTGAACTGTCTTTTGAATTTGAAGCTTAAGGTCTTGTACTTGATTATGAAGAGAGATAGAGGTAGCTTTCAGTGCAGATTGGAGGTTCTGAATCTTACACTCCATTCCATATTGTTGAGCCTTTATCTCCACAAGGAGCTCTAGCAGTCTTTGAAAGTTTGCAGAATTCTCTGTTTGCGTACTAGCTTCAGCATCTTCATTTTGATGAGTGTTAAAGGATGAGGGAGCTTCAGCTTGTCGAACATCAAAACTTGGAGAGGATGCCTCAATATCAGTTTCAAGAAAATGAGAGGCATACACATCCTCTAGATCTGCTGGAGATCTACTCACATCATTACTAACAAAAACAGGTGAAGAAGTACCTCTTTTTTTTAGCAGCTCCCCCTGTCTCTGTGCCTACAGGTGGAGAAAAGAATTGTTCTTCATGTTCTTGCTTATCATCATCTCCCAAGTGATGTTTTGTTTCTTTTCCATCTCCTACAGTTCCACTCCGAGTCTTCTCAGAATCCTTTGACAAGGATATTGTAAATGTTGGTTCAAAAGAGTCATCTTTGTTGGAGAAAACTTCATTATCTATTTTAAAATTGACAATACGTTTCCATCAGTCTAGTCTAAAAAACTTGCAGACTCTATCGTCAAAGTCTGAAGACCTCCAGACTTAAGATTTAAAATCTACCCTCACTGATAGTTTCCAGACCGATGAAGAAAAGATTTATCTGATGAAGAAGACTTATCCATATGCAAGTATATTTTTAAGGATTTGGTTCGTACGGTTGAAGAAGATCTCACGGCTGGAGATAGCATCTTGTGATCAATTATTCTTATTGAAATCAATTTGAATAATTAGATATGTTGATTGGTAAAGTATACTTGGAAGGTTATCTAGATCCTAATTGTATAGGCGAGCAGGATTGATGGACTATCATCACATTCCTTAAATAACTCGAGATCTTCGTAATTGATTTTGTCCAATGGGTAGATTGAAAGAATTCCTTTAGAATGTGCTAATAGTTATAATGGCATGGAAGAGTATATAAGGAGAACGCTTGAGTTATTCGAGTGTGTGCGTGAAAGAAAAATTCCAAAGTTTGAAATTCTTAGTTTTTTGTTGTTTCAATTTGTCAAACTTAAACTGTACTTAAAAGAGAGATTAAATACTTGCAAGACCTTGAGGAAGTGTAGTAGAGTCTTTACACTATGGAATCAAGGACGTGAGACTGTAAAATCTCTTTTGGTTCTTAGTGGAATTTAGCTAGTGGGCTGTCAGTGCGGGAGAGTGGATATAAGCTTAGTCTAAGCCGAATCACTATAAACCTTGTGTTTCAATTCTCTTTCCCTAAACTCTTTACTTTAATTCGCAGTCTTATATAACTGTTTACAGTCTTTTACATCTTCAGTCTACTGTTTTCATAAAAGTCGAATTAAGTTGTTAAGTTTTGCAAAAACTTCTTTAACACCTATTTACCCCCTCTAAGTGTTCATATTAGCATTATCAATCTTGACCCTCTTCTTCTTCTGCTTCCCTTCCTTCTTTTTCTTCTCTTCTTGCTCTTCTTTCTTCACTTCCTTCTCTTCTCTCTTCTCTTCTTTCACTTCTTTGCTTTGTCTCTTCTCGTCCTCTTTCCTCTTTGTTCTGTGGCTGATCAAAACTAACAAAACTCTGTAGATTTCTCAAGGCAAATGTGGAGAGTGCGAGATTATCCTCATCTTCTTTGTCTTGTAAGATAATGGCTCTCATCTTCTTGATAGGTGCACTCATGGGCTACTTGCCTTTCCTTTTCTTCGCAGCAGAGTCTTGTTTTTTTTTTGGTTGGGGACTTCTCCTTTAAGCACTCTAGTGCTTTATTCAGCTTCTTCAATCTCATCTTCGAAACCATCTTCAAACCTATCGCCATAGGAGCAATGGTTCTAACACAAAAAGATGCTGGAGATTGAATTTGAAAGTGTCGAAACAATTTTGTAACCAGTGCAGAGTAATGAAGTTGTCCCTTGTCCTTCACAACAGTTCTATACATGTACATCAGGATTATGTGTGGCAGCAAGAACTTAATCCCATTGTTGATAGCGAACATCAGCTTTGCCTCAGAATGAGATACATCTGCCTTGGAGGTTGACTTGGGTCGGATGCAATTGATTACAACCTTATGCAGCAAAATTTTGGAGGCAGACATTTTGGAATATGAAATTCCTTATTCAGCAAGTCTATCCTGAACAAGAGACAATGTTGCATGACCAACAGACACGTTTATTGATTGGAAACTCCCTTTTTCCACACCAATGACATCCGCCAATGTATCCACATCCACCACAAAGTCTTTCTCCCTTACCATAAAACAAAATCTATTCATGTCTAGAAAAAGATAGATTCAAATAGAAGTAAGCAATTAATTCAGGGTAAGCAACAGAAGTCTCAGTACAGAATCTTTCAAGTTGAAGGAGAGCAAACTTTTTCCTCAGGTTCAACTTCAAGGAATCCAGGAAATCAGAATCCACAATTCAAGGGTTCATCACCCATCTTTTCAGCAAATTCGAATAAGTCTTTTTGTGATCTTTAGAATGAAACAAATTCATTCCCTCACCATGTACAGTAGCCGCAATGCCTATCCTAGGCTAAAAATTCTCATACATTCTCTCGTCATCATCTTTCACCTTAGGCTGAGTAAAAGAACTAAACTGTGGATCACTTGGAAAGTTAGCAAAAGTCCTGTCTGCCAAACCTTCAAGCACAATGCCATAGAAACATGGTCTCGTTCTTGTAACCTCTTTCTTGTAGAAACTCATCAATGAATGTCATCACAGTACCACCCTATTTTAACTTATTATAGAGTTTAAAAAGAAATTGGGGTTTCAACGTTCTTACGGGTTCAACATATTCCACAATTTCTTCTTCCTCTTGTTGGTGCGGAGGATCTCAAGTCGCATGCTGACACTGTTGAGAATATTGTTGCTGTTGAAAAGAGTCTTCTTTCTCAGTTAAGTCAAAATGAATAGGACCCTCTGACATGTGTTGTGATCCTCTATTAGCGATCCGAGACAATTTCCTCTAGGAAGACATTTTTGCAATTGATGAAGATTTCTTGAACTCGTTCGGTTTAAAAAGGTGAAAACTTTGTAGAGTAAACTTGAGAGAAAAAGTAAGAGAGTAGGGATTTTGTATTCTAGGGTTTGTGAAAACGTAAATGGAGAAGAATGACTCGACGGTATTTAAAGCAAGTGAAACGGAGTATATGAACAATCACAAAGGAAAAAATAAACTGTATTTTTCGAAAATAAAAGTTACCAAAAATTTCAAAAATTCAAAAAGATAATTTTTAAAAATAAATTAGGTAAGTAACGATTCAAAAATCAACGTACATTTTTAGGTTTTTCATGCCAAAATTAAATTACCTGCATTGAAAAAAAATTAACTTACAGATGTAGTTTTTAAACATTCTGAGTCTGACCACCTTCAGACTTTAACCGATATAATATATAATGTTCAGTCTGGTGTGAATAGACTCAATTATACTTTTCTCTAGTGGCTTTGTAAATATGTCTGCGAACTGATTCTTCGAGTCAATAAATTGAATCATAACTTCTCCATTCTGAACATGATCTCTTATAAAATGATGTCGAATCTCTATATGTTTCGCCCTTGAATGAAGAATTGGGTTCTTTGTGAGATCAATGGCACTGGTGTTGTCGCATTTGATCCTAGTGTACAATTCTTCAATTCCAAAGTCTCTTAGCATTTGTCTTATCCACAAAATTTGTAAGCAACAACTTCCAAAAGCCACATATTCTACTTCTGTTGTTGATAGTGCTACAGTACTCTGCTTCCTTGAGAACCAAGACACCAGCTTGTTGCCCTGCAATTGACAAGTACTAGAAGTACTCTTTCTATCAACTCTACAATCGGCTAAATCTACATCTGAATATCCAAGGAAAGTAAAGTCTCATTCTTTAGAATACCATAGACCAAGCTTTGGAGTAGTTGCAACGTATTTGTTGATCCGTTTTGCAGTATTTAAATGTGATTATTTGGGATTTGATTGAAATCTAGCACAAATGCAAACACTAAACAAAATGTTAGGTCTAAATGCAGTAAGTTAAAGAAGAGAACCAATAATGCTCCTGTAAAGCTTTTGATCAACATTCTTTCCTCCATTTTTATCTAGCTTTGAAGAACTTGACATTGGTATCTCTGTTTTTTGGCAATTCTCCAATCCAAACTTCTTGATGAGATCTTTTGTATACTTTTCTTGATGAATAAAAATACATTTCTTTGATTGTCTAACTTGCAATCCTAGAAAGAAAGTTAATTCACCCATCATACTCATCCCGAACTCATCCTGCATAGACCTAGAGAAATTCTTGTAAAAATTTTCATTAGGAGATCTAAAAATAATATCATCAACATAAATTTGAACCAATAAAAAATCTTTACCCTCTATTTTGATGAATAAAATAGTATCTACTTTTCCTTTAGCAAAATCATTTTGGGTTAGGAAATTATTTAACCTTTCATACCAGGCTCGAGGTTTTTGCTTTAGTCTATACAACGCCTTTTTTCAGTCTGAAGACTGAGTCTAGCTTTCTTGGATCTCAAAACCAAGTGGTTGTTCCATATAGACTTCTTTTTGGAAAAATCCACTTAGGAAAGCACTTTTTACGTCCATCTGGAATAACTTGAAATTTTTATAACAAGTAAAAGCAAGTAATAATCTAATTACTTTTAACATCACTACTGGTGCATAAGTCTCATCAGTCTATCACTTCTTCTTGCATATATCATTTGGCCACGAGTCTTGCTTTGTTCCCGACCACTTTTCCTTTCTCGTCCACCTTATTCCTGAAAACCCATTTAGTCCCTATAATAGACTTACCTTTAGGTTTAGGAATTAGCTCCCAAACATCATTGATGCTAAACTGTCTAAGCTCTTATTGCATAGATTCGATTTAGCTTTCATTAGATAGGGCTTCCTTTATACTTTTAAGTTCTATTTCAGAAATAAGTGCTAAAGCACTAAACTCTTCTCGCCTTTTGGATTTGCTGTGAATTCCTTCATCAATGCTGCCAATAATGAGTTCTTTGGGATGACTTGACTTATGCTTCCGGTTGCTAGTTGGTTTGGGAGTCGCTAATCCTCCGCTTCAGCTTGAATCCTCCGGTTTTGCTTGAAGTTTATCTCCAAGTGATTTGAACCACTTCAGGAGAAGTAGACTTTATAAAGTCTAGAACATGTTTAGATTCTTCAAGTTGAGTCTAATCTAGTTAATTTTGCATAATTTCTTAAAACTTGACATTCATAGATTCTTCCATAGATTGAGTCTTTTTTGTTGAATACTCTGTATGCTTTGCTTGAAGTAGAATATCCAAGAAAAATTCATTTGTCTGATCTTTCTTCAAACTTTCCAATTCGATCATTTGCATTTTTCAAAACATAGCACTTACAGCCGAACACATGAAAGTAAGAAATATTTGGCTTTTTCCCTTTATAGACTCCATAAAGAGTTTTCTCTAAAATAGGCCTCAAGAAAACTTTGTTAATGATGTAACAAGCTGTAGAAACTACTTCAGCTCAAAATTAAGAGGAAATTTTACTCTCAATTAAGAGGGTTCTTACCATCTCTTGCAATGATCTATTCTTCCTTTCCACAACCCCATTTTATTCTAGAGTATATGGAGAAGAGAAAACATACTGGAAACTAGATTCATCACAGAACTTCACAAAGTCTTGATTTTCAAACTCACTTCCATGATCTATACGTATGCTTGAAATAACATATCATTTTTCATTTTGAACCTTCCTGGCAAACTTTGAAAAGTGAGAGAAGGCTTCAGACTTATTTGTCATAAAGTAAACCCAAGTAAAGCGAAAGTAATCATCAACGATTACTAAGCAGTATCTCTTTCCACCAATATTTTGAGTTATGGTTGGTCCAAAGAGTCCATATGTAGAAGCTGCAAAGCTCAATTAGTAGAAACTTGATTTACAGGTTTAAAAGAACTTCTAACTTGTTTTCCCAAAACACAAGGGGTGCATAATTCAAACTTTTGATAAGTTAGGTTGGGAAGACCTCAAACAAACTTGTTAGATGAAATCTTGGTAATTTGCTTCATGTTGACATGACCAAGCTTTCGATGCCAAAGATTTTCTTCATCTTGAATTGATATAAGATATTGAGAATTTTATGGTTTTATATTCAGAAGGTAAATATTCACATATCTTCATCCAGTAAAGGATTAAGAGAAATCTTGTTCTCGAACAGATGCTTTCTTGGAAATTAATTTTGAATCCAGTATCGCAAAGTTAACTTATACTGAGTAGATTGTAATTAAGTCCTTCCTGATATAGCTAGTATGCAGAATAAAATAAACTTCAAATAAAACAAAGGAGTTAGGGAAGAGAATAAGAACACAGAAATTATAGTGGTTCGGCTTAATTAAAGCCTACGTCCATTCTCCCACGATAACAGCCTTCTTGGCTGGATTCCACTATGCAATCAACAAGAGATTACAACTTCGAGTGCAAACACTTAGTAGTAGATCACACTATCTCACTAAGTCACTCTTTTGGTATTTCTCTCACGATTACAAACGTTTAAGCTCTCAAGAGACAAGTGTATAATCGAAGGTTGCTCAGACTTTGGAATTATAAATTCTACGCTCCGTCTCTTACTTGCTCATCGGTCCTTCATCTGCTTAAATACTCCTCCACTTCCAAACTAGCCGTTGGACAGTATCCCGGAGAATCGTCTTCAGCTCTGTATCTAGAAGATTTGGTAGCCGTTAAGTGACAAAGGTAGAATCCCAAATTGATTCCGATCGCCCATACAAACGAAATCTTGGTTTCCATAAGTAAAGCTTCTTCTTATAAAAAGTTCTTGTCTTCAAGATCCAATCGTCAATCAATTAGATTGAATCAATCAAATCAATATTGATGTGGAATCCAAACCAGATCACTAGCCGTTATATGATTGGGCTTGAGTTACGATTCATCGAATCTGGATGTAAAGTCTGAGTCTGTAGACTTTACAATATGAGTCTGTAAACTTTACAACTGGGTCTGAACATATCTCGCCGAATAGATTTAGCTTTAAAGTCGTACCCAGTTCAGCTTCAAAGATAGAGTTTGTCTTCTCGTTCAGCTTCAAGATAGAAATCGTCTTCCGGTTCAAAGCATTTACGTTCGATGCGGAATTAGTCGAGTTGACAGACTTCGATGTAGAACAGACTTTGACACTAAAGTCGCGCGTCTTCAGACTTTGAGTCTTGAGTACGCGGTCTTCGGACTTTGACACGAAGTCTGGAAATCTTCAAAATATACTGGATATATGTTACGTTCGGTCTTCGGTCGTCTTCGACTTTGATAAAATCCTTTACATGTTCTATCATCTACATGGTCTATTACTCAACCATCAAACATGTTAGTAGCCTTTGATTTATTTTGTCATCTTCAGAACATCATAAGGGATTTCCCTAACACTTCCACCAATGAGACATTGTTGATAGTCAGGCTTTCAATCTTCATGGTTCCACATCCAACAATTCTTCATTTATTGTTTTCACCAAATGAAACTTTTCCACAATTTATTTGAACAAGCTTAATAGAACAACTCGAATATCTTATCATGTGTCTTGAACAATCAATATCCAAATACCATTTGATCTTCTTCTTGATAGTGACTTCTGATCAAAAGAAGAACTCAAGCTTTCTTTGGTACCCATATTCTCTTGGGTCCAGGAGAGTTAGTATTCAAAACAGTTTTTGCCCAATCTTTCTTAATAGTTCTCCAAACCTTGGGACATTCCTTCTCGAAACGTTCTAAGCTGTTACACTTTGAACATTTGAGAGCATTTCGGCCAACAAGTTTTACAAAAACTCTTTGAAAATGTTTTTTATAAAATGCCTTTATAGGTCTTTGTTTAATTCTTTCTTTAACTTTAGGAAAATCAATTAAATGAATAGTTTATGGAGTCATACCTAAACCAGATTTGTTGTAATAAAGTCTTTGTACAGAAAGAATTTTTTCTAACTTTTCAGATCATTTTGAAAATCTTTTTGTAATGTTTGAAATATCTTCTTTCAAAAAGGCATTTTCCTTTGAAAGAGAATCTGAATTTTCTTTCAAATCAAAAAAACTTTTATCCAAACTTTTAAACTTTTCTCTCCAAGAAGTTTCCTATTGTTTTAGTTTAGAATTCTCTCTCTTAAGCTTGAAGATTCTTTTAAGAGATGTTTTGAGGTTAAGACAAAATTCATATATATACTTCAAGACTTTAACAAGAATCTTTAAATTGCTAACCTCAACTTTTTTATCTAAGTCTGAATCAAAATCTATTTCAAAATCTGAGTTTGACTCGAATTTGCCATTAGACAAGTATTGGCATATTCTTCATTACTTTCCTCGCATTCAGTGTCACTCCATATTTCTGCTTTGAGAACCTTCTTATACTTCTCAATTCTTTCTTTCTTTCTTTTTCTTCAACAAAGGATAGTTAGGTCTAATATACTCATTTTTCTTGCATCCGAAGCATACTACATCTTTGATGATCTCGTTGTCCTCAGTCAATCTTTTTTGGAAATTTTGTGTGCCCTGCTTCTCCGAGTTGAATCTTCTTCCCTTCCTATTCAACTTTTTGAACTTCTTGATCATAAGTGCTAGCTCTTCATCATTCATCTCATCTTCTGAATCTGTATCATCAGAATCATCATTATATCTTAAAGCAATTGACTTCTTATCTTTGTGATCTTCTGTTGGAGAAAACTTTCTTATTATTTTGAAGTCGACAAAACGTTTTCATCAGTATAGTCTGAAGACTTGCAGACTCTATCATCAAAGTCTGAAGACCTCTAGACTCAAGATTTAAAGTCTACCCTCACTGATAGTTTCTAGACCGACGAAGAGAAGACTTATCCAAATGTGAGTTTATCTTTAAGAATTTGATTCGTACAGTTGAAGAAGATCTTACGGCTAGAGATAGCACATCGTGATTAATTATTCTTATCAATTCGGATAATTAGATCTGTTGATTGACAAAGTATACTTGGATTGTTCTACTTATAGAAACCTAGATCTTGTTTATATGGGCGAGCATGATTGGTGGGCTATCATCACATTTCATAAATAATTCAAGATCTCCTTGATTGATTCTATCCAACGGATAAATTGGAAGAACTCATTTGAAAGTGCCAACAGTTATGAAGGCATAAAGGAGTATACAATGCTCAAGTTATTCGAGTGTGTGTGTGAAAGAAAAATTCCAAAGTCTGAAACTCTTAATTCTTTGCTATTTCAATTGTTGAGCTTAAGTTGCTTGTGAGACCTTGAGGAAGTGTGGTAGAGCTTCTACACTATGGAATCAAGGACATGAGACTGTAAAATCTCTTTTGATTCTTAGTGAAATCCAGACAGTGGGCTGTCAGTACGGGAGAGTGGATGTAGATTTGATCTAAGCCGAACCACTATAAATCTTGTGTTTCAATTTTCTTTCCCTAAACTTACTTTAATTGGTAGTTTTGTATAACTGTTTATAGTCTTTTACATCTTCGGTTTATTATCCTCAAAAGACAAGTTAATTTATTAGATCTTGCAAAACTTCTTTTAACACCTATTCACCCCCTCTAGGTATCCTTACTAGCCTTATCATCTTCTTCCTCATTGATTTGCTCCACTTCATATGATTGAAGTGTGCCAACAAGTTTGTCTACTGAAAGAAGCATGATCCTCTGGGTTTCTCTAACCGAAATCTTCACGTAATTCCAATCTTTGGAGAGTTCACACAGCAGTTTATTGACCTTCATTGGTCCTGAGATTAGTTGTCCTTGATTTGCTAATCCATTCACAATTTTAGTGAAACGACTGAACATATCAGTGATGGATTCTCCAGGCTTCATATTGTCCAAGTAAAATGTTGATTTTTGTTTCTTTTACTCGATCAATTCCTTCATAGGTAACATGCAATCTGTCCCAAACTTATTTGGCTATTTCATAAGAAAAAATTTGGTTATACTCAGTAGGAGATAAAGCACAGTATTAAAAGTAGATAACTTTAGCATCAAAA
Organism: Eucalyptus victrix; assembly: GCA_016097545.1. Taxonomy (NCBI): domain Eukaryota; kingdom Viridiplantae; phylum Streptophyta; class Magnoliopsida; order Myrtales; family Myrtaceae; genus Eucalyptus; species Eucalyptus victrix. The sequence continues at coordinate 19,728,644 of CM027835.1, read as the reverse complement.
GCTTGTCTCTTGGTTAATTCTTCTTGTGTCATGTCGCCAGCATCTACAGCTTCTTTTCCTCTTTCTGAAGTTGATGTAACTTTGGGATTGATCCATTTTCCTACCACATCCCATTCCAAGGGATCTTCCGATCTTAGGAACGCATTCATCTTGTTTTTCCACACATTTTATTCATTCCCATCAAAATAAGGAGATCTGGTGTTGTTTTGACCTTTAACTAAACCTAGAGCCAAAATACTAGTCATAGATGTTTAGGTCAGAAGTAAAAACATTTCAATAAAATGAGCACACAAGCTCTGATACCAATTGAAATAGCTAGTAATAACACCTAGAGGGGGTGAATATGTGTAATAACATTTTTTGCAAGATTTAGAAATAATAATTGCTTATAAAGATTCACAGACAAATTCAGACTTTAACAGTTTTAAACTTAAACAGATAAACAAAGCTACTAATCAAAATAAAAAAGTTAAAGGAAGAGAATAAGAACACAAGGTTTATAGTGGTTTGGCTTAAATCAAGCCTACGTCCACTCTCCCGCGCTAACAGCCTTTTGGCTGGATTCCATTAAGAATTCAAAAGAGATTTTACAACTTGTGATCTCTACTTCATAGTGAAGAGTCTCTACTAGTCTCTCACAAAGTCTCACTAGGAGTTTCTCTCTTATGTATACAATTTGAGCTCAGTAAATGAAATAGAAATGAACTAGGAAACTTCAGACTTTGAAATTTTTCTTCTATGCACACTTTCAAACAACTAGAGAGTTCACCTTAAGTACTTCATCATACCTTCACAACCGTTGACACTTTTCAAATGAATTCTTTCAATCTACCTGTTGGACAGAATCAATCAAAAAGATCTCGAGTCATTTGAAGATTTATAATGAAAGCTCGTCAATCTCGTTTGCCCATACAATCAGGATCTTGATTTTCATAAGTAGAATTTTCCAAGTTTACTTGCCTTCCAAAAGATATGATTATCGACATTGTTTCCAATAAAGATAGTTAATCTCATAGGTGCTATATCCAGCCATAAGGCTATTTGTAAGACATACGAATCAAATCATTGAAGAAATAAAGATAATCTCGCATTTGGATAAGTCTTCACTTTTTAATTTGGAAACTGTCAGTGCGGGCAGACTTTGAATCTAAAGTCTAGTGGTCTTCGACTTTGACGCTTAAAGTCCGGAAGTCTTCGACTAGACTTTTCGAAATGTTTTGTCAACTTCAAAATAGTGAATTAGTTTTTTCCAACACAAATCACACTTAATTTGCACAATCCACCACTCAATTAAATAAATCAATCATATCATTACAATCAAGTATAAAATTCCAGTCACCGATTATCCCGGTCTAATTTCCGAAAAATAATAATTAATTAAACAATTAAAAAAATTAATTAATAAATACCAATAAATAGCAAAAATGCACACTTATGCCGTAAAAGCCTAATTAAAAGCTGGGATAAGCCTAGAAAATTTCCAAACATATCTAGATAAATATTATAGCTTATCTAGTTGCTAATTGTACTACTCTAACCACCTAACATGCAATATTGAATCATTAAATTGTTAATCTATTTTAACTAACCATTTAATCCATACTTAACCTAAACTAATCAACTCCTAAGCATAATTAACTCTCTAAGCAAAGATTAGTAAGTAAACTCACTAGATTAGTGATCTAATAGGACCACAGCGATGAAGACGCGAAGACGGTCCACAAACTCCAAAACGGGGCACCTTTTGAGGTCCGGAAGGGCTCCAAAGTGGACCAAACAATGCCCCACAAACCCAAAATTTGAGATTCTGTTCTTGGGCCGAGTAGCTAGAACCGGTAGTGGAAAGGGCTGGAAACGATGAAGGAAAGGACCGGCGGAGCTGCATCAAGTCAAGCAAAGTCAAGCAAGGCTTTCGGCAGCTAGACAGTGACTCGGGACTTCTCAACGGTGACCAAGGACGGCTTGGGGATGTGGCCGGGACAAGGACGGCGGCCATAGACGTGGGAGCAGCGCATGAGTAAGTGGACGACATACAGGCTCTGGTGGCGTAAGCGATGGCTGTTCGAGCTTTGGCGGGCGTTGACGGGCAAGGAGAGGGGAGTTGTAGCTTCTCTTTGTGATATTTAGGACCTCTTATGCTCTAGAAATGGAGGATCGATGACAAGGAAGGAGATGGGGGGGACAACAATCTAGGTGGGGGCCACTTGGTCTTTAACTTCACCTCTTTGTCCCATTGACTTGAACCCACCATGCCCAGCTGGTTTCCTCAGCCATTTTCCTGCCTCAATCTTCCTCTAGAAGCTATTGAGATGGTCCAAAGATTGAAGGCAAGGAGGGCTATGAATTTGGACTTGATTTTCCCTAAATTGGATCAATCCTCTTCCAATTGAAACCAAATTTTGGTCCTATAAAATCCATCGTGGTGTCCTCGATCAAAATGAAAATTTTCCATGCTAATAGAATCAACTTGCATCCCAAAAACGCGATAAAAAACGGTTCTCTGAATTTTCCTGTCGAAAACGGCCCTATATCGACTTTTCGCCAAAAATCTCGGTTTATAGAAAAATCTTCGGAGGATGAGTCGACATTCCTAAAATGACTCACAACATGACAGAATTTTCAATTTCTAAAATTTGATTCAAATTTGTAGTTAATTTCGATCTAGCGCGATTTTAGCGTGACCTAGCCTACTGAGTAGCTTTTAGAAATATTTGTTGCAAATGACTAGTGGTCGATTTTCTTCAAGCCACAATGAACCTCTTCGACACATTGGCGACTCTTGGTGGTAGTGAAAATTTCGAGATTTCAAATACGAACACAAGATATCAAAACGACAGAAAAATCAGTCTAATACCTGTCAACGAGAATTTTGTAATTTGGTGGAATCACCCACGTTTAGCGACACATCTCAGTCGAATCAACCTATCTCCGATTTCTAATCGATTTTTAACTGTACCATAATGATCTCTACAAATAAGCACAGTCGAGTAGTCGATTCCTAGTCAAATTCTTAATTAATGACTTCCCCAGATAATCTAGTTATCTCAGAAGTGATCAGCTCTAAGAATATCACTATTGACGCGTCGATGAAAGGTCTGATGTATTCTCTTGAAAACAGAATTGAAAATCTCAGGATGTCACAACTTGCAAGAAAACTTCCTGAGTAGTACCGAAAAGAAGCGTGAAACTTACGAGAAGTGGCACGAAGATGACCTAAAAGTTAGGTCATACATGCTTGCTTCTATGAATAATGAGTTTTAGAAAAAGTATGAGATCGTGGAAAATGCTTACTTGATCATCATGCATATGAAGGATTTTTTCTATGAGAATTGTCGAATCTCTAGACATGACATATCTAAGGGATTGTACCATATGAGAATGGTTAAGGGATCATAAGTGAATGATCATGTTCTGAAGATGATTTTGCACATTGAGGAGCTAGCCAGGTCAAATCTTCTTATAAATAATGAATTAGCCGTAGATTTGATACTCCAGTCTTTGCCCGATTCTTTCTTTGAATATGTCCAGAACTTCAACATGCATAAGATGGAGAAAACTCTTGCTGAGTACATGATATGCTAGTGGTTTATGAGAAGGAAATGCACAACACAAAGCCCATTGTAATAGTTATAGCTAAGGCTTCTCTTAAAAAAAGCAATACCACTTTAAAGAAAAGGAAATAAAAGAAGTCCATAAAGTCGGCTATATGTCCGAAGCCCAAGATTGAAAATGGAACTGTCACTATTGTGGTGTCAAGAGACATTAGAAGAAAAACCATAAGAAGTACCTCACGAGCTTGAAGGTCAAATCGAAAGATTGACCTTACGAAGGTATGTTGTCCATACTTATTGAAATCAACCTTACGGTTGGTTTTGAATCTAGCTTGCAGGTTCTAAATTCCGCTGCAACCTTACATATTTGTGTGTCTTTGCAGAATATGGAAAATAAGTAGGATTTTGGGGCAAAATAAGATAGTATTGACATCTGTAAATGGAGCAAGAGTTGATGCATTAGTTATAGGAGCTTATCATTTACCTTTGCTTTCAGGACATGTATTGTTTTTAAATAATTGCTTGCATTATAAGAATGCGATTAAGAACCTCATTTAAGTATTTTGTTTGAGTAAAGAGAACTATGAATTTTATTTTATTGTTGATGATATGTGTTCCATTTATTATGATAAAAGATGTGTTAGTTATGGTTTGATGACCAACAATCTTTATACCATTACAAAGTTTGGTAATATGATTATCAATGTCAATAAGCATAATGATGTAAATGCCATGACCAATAAGCAACCTAGAGATAAACCAAACCCAAAGTATGTTTGATTTCTCTAATTAGGTCACATTGGAAATGACATGACCACTAAGTTGAGTAAAGATGGATATATTAATCCATTAGACTTTGAACTGTACTTAACTTGTGAGGCATGTCTCTTAAGAAAGATGGCAAAGACGCCCTTTGTAGGTCAAAGTGCGGGAGCTGCTGATATTCTAGGATTTATACACATTGATGTATGTGGTCTACTTAATGAATCGACCGGAGGTGGTTATTCTTTCTTCATTACCTTTACTAATGATTTGTCATAGTATGGTTATTTATACTTAATGAAGTGTAAATCTAAATCTTTTGAAAAATTCAAAGAATTCAGGGCTGAAATTGAGAAACAAATAGGAAAAAGTATTAAGGCTCTTCATTCTAATCGAAGAGGTGAATACGTTAATACTGAGTTCCTAAATCATTTGAGAGACAATGGCATTTTATTGCAATGGACACCTCCAGGAACTATAAAATATAATGATGTTTCTGAGAGAAGGAATAGCACTTTAATGAATATAGTGCGATCTATGATCGATTATACCGATTTACCCATATTCCTTTAAGGATATGCTCTTAAGACAACCACATATTTACTTGAATGGAGTTCTAACTAAGTCCATTCCAACTACACTTTATGAGATATAACACGGTAGGAAACCAAGTCTTAATCATTTTGAGATGTGAAGTTGTCAAGCTTATGTCACAAAGCTGAAGACAGATAAATTGGAGGCAAAATTTGAACGGGGTTACTTCATTAGGTATCTAAAAGAAAGTCTTGAATACTATTTCTATTTTCATTATGACTAAAGAGTTTCAATTAGTAGACATGCTTCATTTTTAGAAAATTAGTTCATCTAAGAAAATGGAGTTGCACGGGAAATAAAATTATAAGAAGAGACCAATGAAGTAGCAAATGATTAGGTTCAAGTGCAGATCTCAGATTCAATGGGAGGTTCTAATGCAAAATTTGATATGGTTCCAACACATACCTCAAATTCAATGGGAGTTTCTGATACACAACTTATGAGGAGAAGCACAAGAATGTTTTGTCCCCCTATTTGTTATAGACACTTGATTGAAAGTACTAAGTCATTGTTCATTGTAAATGAAAGTGATCAATCAAGTGATTCAAAAACCTATGAAGAAGCACTGTTTGACATCAATTTGATAAATGGTTAAAAGTCATAAAATCTGAAATGAATTCTATGTATTCCAATAACATTTGGACTTTAGTTGACCTACCACATGGTATTATACTAATTGGCTATAAATAGATCTTTAAGAGAAAGATAAATGTCGATGGTCAAGTTGAAACATACAAGGCATGGTTGATGAAAAAGGATATCATCAAATAGAATGGATTGATTATGACGAGACTTTTTCATTCGTAGCTATGCTAACATCTATTCAAATAATGTTGGCTATAGCCGCACACTTGAATTTTGAGATATTCCAAATGGATGTCAAAATAGCTTTCCTAAATGGATTCTTTGAAGAAGACATCTACATGAAACCATCACCAAATTTTGAGTTTGATTATGGCAATTAGAAGGTGTGTAATTAGAGTTAATAGCAAAATTAATGATTTGAAACGATTTCAGACTTAACAGCTTAAAAATCTAAAAATAGTTTGAGACTTAACAGTCACATTAATGTTCTGAAGTGGTTTCAAACTTTACAGACATATCAATGATTTGAAATGGTTTCAAATGTAATGGTCAAATTAATGATTTGAAACGGTTTCAGAACCAATGGGCAATTTAATGATCTAAAACAATTTCAGATTCAAATGTCCAATTAATGCTCTGAAACGGTTTCATATGTAATAGTTATATTAATATTTGTAATGGTTGCAAATTAATGCTTGGAATAATCCTCTGTAACGGTTACAGAGTTAATGCCCAAATTAGTGTTTGAAAGAGTATCAAAACTTATGTCTATAATATGTTTATGGCCAAATTAATTATGAATTGATTTTAGAGTTAATGAGCCGATTTAAATGTGATCTAGACTAGTTATAAAAAAGGCTATTGTGAGAGCAAATCACAAAATGATCAACAATCAACAATTGAGAGTGTTAATAGTGATCAACCAAATCATTCACACAAGAGCAATTGCTAGCACAATTATAGTTCTCTCTTCTATTTAATATAAGAATGGTGGTATGTCTAAATTAGAGGCCCGACACTTGTGGGTTTGAGAACGTGAGAACCTACGTTATGAAGAGATCAGATGTTCTACATCTGAAGAATGTTAGAACCAGCATTACCAGAAGACATCAAACGTTTATGGTCAAAATTCTAAGAATGTCAAAATCGGTATTACCATAAGATCAAATGTTTGTGTTCATAAATTGAAGAATTTCATAATTACTGCTATGAGGACATCGGACATTTGTGCTCAGAATCTAAAAAAATGTCATAACCAAATTTTGAGTAAGGACTAAGGATAATAGCCTACTTCTCATTTCTATGAGTTTTAATTAAAATGCATGAAAATGCTTTGGAAATACATGTATAAGCATTTTTTACTTCTGGTACAATCAAACTTTGATCTTAATTTACTTATACACATATTCTTATTTATTAAAACAAACACCGACAATTAGAGCTGAAGATCCTAAATTCGAATCTTTCCATGCTCCATTTGCCTTCGTAATTAAATCTCCACATTTATTACTAGATCAAAAATCAAATTAAGCATGAAAGGGAGTGTTATAACATTTAAATAATAAATTACACCTTCATCTAATAGCTTAAGTTTTCAGAATAATTGGCAATGATCCTACCAAATCTCACATATTCGATGTGAATAAATTTTCTATAAAGCCTCATTTGTTTCATAGGAAATTAATGATTTGAAAAAAAAATTACTAAAAATGATCATTTGTATCACTTGTAATAATTAATTAATGAAATATGTTTTCAACGTTGACAACAAGTTATGTCAAAACATTTTCATTAATGATGGAATTATTTTTCATTCATTCATTTTTATCATTCAGAAAAAAAAAATAGAGCCAAATACAATAAGCGATCATTTTCGGAAAAATATTTTCCAAACCATTCACTTTCCATTTGTTTTTTAAAAAAAAAAATAGAGCCAAAGTATTTGATAATTTTCTGTGTTTATAAGATTTTTTTCCACTTGTTTTTTTTCTACACTTATTTAGTCCAAAAAAAAATTCATTTAGGGCAGAAAGCAAGTCTTAAAATGCTCCATCGACCTAAATTTCTACAATTGTGTTACTAGTAGTTATTTAGTTTTTTTTTTAATTAAATTGTTCATTGGTCTAAAGAATAATTTAGACAAATAAAATGAGGAGAGCGGGGTCAGAATGAGAGAGCTGTGTTTATAACTTGATAATTTATATTCATTTTCTTGTTTTATTTTCTAGTAATTGCCAATTGTTGCCCAAAATGGATTTTTTAATTGGAGTAGCCATGTTATATAATATATCTTCACTCTCAATGGTTACATACAAGTTTATAGAACATAAAAAGATAGGATGCACATGACATGTTCGTGTGGGATCAACCAAATCTCTATCAATGGCAACGTTTGTCTTTGGAATGAACCATCAGCATCTAGCAATTTATATGCTCGAATGTGCGGATCTCATGCAACCCTTGTTGAAGTGTTGTATGAGACGGAAGATATATAAGAGAGAGACGCCTTTCCCTCGGTTGGTCCAACGAGTGACGTCCATAGAATTTCCATTAGAGGAAAAAGATGAGTGAACGATAAGGTCCTGGCCTCTCGCTTTGAACGCAAAATGTTTGACATGAGAGATTAATAGTAATTTTGCCCATATAGATCTCTGTGTTGACGGATCTCAAGTCTTCTTTCACCTTTACATTCTTTACAAGGAAAAGACGTCAGCGAATAGATCACGGGAATCAAGAAATAATGGTTAATTAGCAGCTAAGCGACAAAGCGCTCGGACTGCAAAATCAGCGATGACGAAACTGTTTGCTTTTGCGCGTTTAATCTTCCTCGTTTGACCTGAATAAGCATAGCCGATTAGAGAAGAATTTACTTGCCACGCAATGTGCTTTCAATGGTATTCTCCGTATCATGGTTTAGAGAGCAGCCGTTAAGGATAGTTTTTTAATTGTGCGCGTCAAGGTAAGTTATTGACTATAGATTGTCAATAGATGCTTTGACAATAACATATTTCTTACTACTTTTCATCTTGCATAAATTGACCCTTACACTTGAAAGATAGATTGTGGATGTGATTACATCAACAAGAAACACAAGGAAACATGAAAATGTTTGAAGTCTTGAGGTTTAGAGTTGTCCAAAAGTCTCCAAAATGAGTGAATTGACTGCGGTGTTTATAGTGAGAGGGCAGCGGTAGTCATTGGCTAACAAGATCATGCCATGTGGCAATTTTGGTGTAGGGAACCAACAGTAGATAGGTCTTCACATGTCAATAGGGGCAAAGGCAGATCATAAGTTGTTGCGTGTCAAGAGGACGAGGACTGGTGCCAAGCACATTAGAAAAAGTTAGGCAATATATCGAGTCATTTCTAATGAATCCCCTTTCAAACCCATCAGGCCAAAACTCTCTAAAACTTGACAGTCCAATATTAATAACCCAACATCCAGCCACCTATCATCAGTCATTCTTGTGTAGAGCAATGTTCAAGTAAACCTGTAACAAGTCCTCAATAATCACATTTATTGATAAATTCAAGAAATCATATAAAGGAAAAGTAAATTACTTTATATAAATATGAAAGGATCAAATTATGCATCTACACAAACTGGGTGACCGAGAATCCACGTCGCACTAAAAGTAAACATCATGACGCCTTTCCTAGCAAGTTATCCGCGTGCCGGCCACAATTCCAAATCAACATGGAACCTTCTAATTAACCTTCAACCAAAGTCAATGTAGCTGGAGTCTCTAAACTGACCGTTTACCGCTGTGAGCCCGTGACTTCCAATGTGGATGAAAAGACCTAAAGAGGATGCTACGTTCTTGTAAATACTAAACCACTAAGAGCGTAATGTCATAAGAATTGCACATCTAAAACTGATATTGACGTAGAAGTATTAGAATATGGAATCGCAAGAGGGCTTACAAATTTTAAATTCAGTCCACGAACGCATTTCTTTGCTATAAGACATGTGGTTAATCAATGGGTCAAGCTTTACAATATTCTATTCACTTCAACTTGTCATGGTTAATATATATTTTGTTGTTTTCTGACCAAAAAAAAAAAAAAAAAAACTTGTCATGGGTCCTATTCGACGGCTTAATCCAGACGCTGTGACAGCTTACTCGAAGAACGTCGTCTTACCGAAAACCGCAATGGTCAGGTCTCCGATACATCATCAACTGGTCAGTTATTACCTTTGAGTGCACGGCGCACACTCTCACCACGCCTCGCCGGTCTGAAGAGAGGCTCCTCTTGCGTTATACTTGGGTAATTTTGATGCGACATATTGATTGCATTTTGACTTTAAGAAAAAGAATCGATTAAGAGTTAAAAGTCCTAAATGGACGAGATTTACGTATTGTTGAAATAGTTGGACACTCTTTAATTAGATAGTAACTTGTTACAGGAATTTGACCGGTGATTTGATCATATTGGCCCATGGGAAGTCGTTCAATCGCTTTAGAAAGATTGGTGCGTAAATGGTGAAGCAGTTTTCTCCGTCCTCGTGATTTTGGTGCGAAACCTTATTGGAAGCAATTCAGGAGTGGAATCGCTCAATGTATCAGTCGATGTGGAGTGCCACTAATTGAGGTGCGCGAAAGCTAGTTCAAACACCACATGACTGCTTATGTTAAAAAGAAAAAGAAAAAAAAAAGTAAAGTTCAAGTTTAAGTGGTCAATATTAGTTATTTTCTTAGCATCGTGGATGCATAATATCTAGTCGTCTCGTCTTGCATAACAAGAAATACCTCTTTTCTAAAAACTGAACCAATCTCATAGGTCATCAAGTAAAAATTAAGTCAAAGATTGGAAGCATGAAAAAATATGGAAATTTTTTGCACTTATGGTTTGAACAATCTAATCCATGCTGAACACCTAACTCCTCACACACACTTGTCCATGTCTTGAATGTTGAAATAGTTTGTTATCATAAAAGAAGTATTTCTTGATTAAGAGAAAACGGGACTTTAGGTTAAGAGAATATGTGACTCCTGGTTATGAAAAGTGATAACTCTTCGTCCTAAAAAAAGATTATCAATAATTATGAAAGGAAATTATTCTTAACATGAAAAGTGGTGAGAGTTGGGGATAAAGCACTTATTCCCAATAGATGTGTTAATTGGTTGTCTGTGAATAAACACAAAATCACATATTATTTTTAACAACCACAGCTGTTCATACACATAACTTTAACACATTCAAAGTAAAATTCCAAGAGAGAATTGAATAATTGCTTAACTCATTTCTCTGTGGCTTTGGTGTATATCTTGGAGGCATATTTGTTCTAAATCCAGCAGTAACAATAATTGGGGCAAATGATACCTTAAGGACAGTAATCGTCATCATGCATCAAAGCATCAAAGATCAACTATTACTTCTTGATTTCTTCACCAATCAAAATTCCCCAACAGTAACTTGTAACCTAGCCCAAATGGGTTTTCACATCTTCTAGAGACAATACGACATTCTTCACTAATTTACCTATATTATATAGGTTCTCTCATAAAATTGAGACGGTCCAAAAATTCTTTAAGAAGAAGTCGGTGAGGATGCATAGAACAAAACATATCACTAATGTGGCATCCCAAAATTCAAGTCAAGCTCTAAGTTATATTAAAGCCTATAATTAGGTAATGAAATTACCTATGGTTTATGTTTTAGCCATTAGTTTTCTCTTAAGACTATGTGTTATGTGCTTGTGTTTATGAGACTTTAAATTAGATAGATTAATGATAATAATCTATGCTTGGCCATGCACCTCATAAATTAAATTCCTATAAACAAAATGTAATAAGATTTTGGCCATGTGGAATTTAAAATGTAAAATTTATAGAAGAAAGTATAAAAAGGGAAAAAATTTAATTTTATTTAGGTTAGGGACTTAGGCCCATTGGCCTAAGCCTTAGTGGGCCAAGTTGGTCGGCCCAATTAGGCCTGCGGATGGGGCTGCTGTCGTCGGCCCAAGGGAGGCCCAAGAAGAGAGTGGCCGGCCCAAGCCCAAGCCCAAAGCCCAAGCCCATGCAAGTGTTGTGACAAGTGGCAAGAGGAGATGGCATGCATTGGCCAATTTGAGAGGCAATCTAATGATTGCAAATGATGAGGAAATGGGGGTATAAAAGGGAAGAGGAGAGAGAGAGAGAGGTGGCCGGTTAGCCATTCGGCCAAGTGAGAGAGAGAACCGTGCGAGAGAGAGGGAGAGAGTGTGGCCGAGAGAGGAGAAGCCGAGAGGGAGAGGAAGGAGTCGCCGCCGCACGCCACCCGCTTGTCTGCCGTGTGCCGCCCGTTCGCCGCCGTGTGCCATCGTTCGTTCGGTCTAGAGGCAAGTTGGGAATCCACTTTCTACTCTTGCACCAATGTCTTGCATGTATGGTCGAAATCTAGGACGTTTGGAGGCATGGGAGTGAAGCTAATGTGTTTTGTTCTTGAGTTGCATGATGTTTTCGCATGAACCGCCCGAGTCAGACCTTTGTGAGAGCTTGCATGCATGTTTTGAGTTCGATTTTGACTTTGATCTCTTCATGAAAGTTGTAGCTAACATCTTAAAACTACAACATGTACAAAATTATGGAGAGTCAAACATCTTAAAGATTTGGAACGATTTCATGACCTTTCGGTGGATTTGTGGTTGCATGTTGATTTTTACCAGGAATCTCTCTTCGATCTCTTCAAAATGAAACATGTTAAACTATAACATACTCAAATTTGAAGTAAAATTAACAAGTAAAACCTAGTGAATCGACTTACTCTTGAAGACGATAAATCTGGAGACATGGTACAGGAAACCCGAGACTTCATAGACCCATATGATGACTATACTCTGGATATTTGACTTAGATCCCTTCATGAAACTTGTAGAGAACATCTTGAAGTAAATCATATCCAAATGTCAGAGGAAAAAAAGAAGAATAGGTAGGTGAAGACTCAGTATTTCGGAGAAGCATGCATTGGACGTTTCAGTGTTAGATCCAGAAGTTTCGTGTGACTGTAGAAAATAATATAAAAATAATTTGGCTTATAAATCTTCATGAAAAATCTACTTTAGTGTCTTGGCTATAACCTGATAAAATTTCATAATTTTCGGATGTCTTTTGGATATTTTAATCAAATTATCTCGGAAACTGTGCATTCTGTTTTTATCCGAAATTACATGTTGTATTTGTGGGAATTATTATTTTGGATAGAATTCGATTGGCCTTGTGTTTTTCATGGAATTATTACCCTATTGTCTTGTCTATCACTAGCATTGATTTCATGATTTTTTGAAAATCATATGGATATTTAATTTAAATATTTTCAAAAATAGTACAAGCTGGAATTTAAATAAATTTCAAAAAAAGGGGGGGGATGATAAATGGACTATGCTAATTTGTATGAGTGCCATAAATTTTATGTTTATGATTGATTGCATATTGCCACATGTATGACAATGATTGATGATGCATATGAAGATCGAAGGGTGAAAGTGATTTTGTTTGCCATTACATCATGTGACATGCTGAGTTGAGACCTAAATTGGTAAACATGATCAATGATAAATGAGAAATCTGTTTGTGGCGGATGATAATGCCCTGGGAGTATCAGGATGCTCGGGATGGGGGGTGCCGGATGCTCGGAATGTATAGAGATACATGGCCAGATGGCCCTAGGAGTATCAGGATGCCCGGAATGGTTGGGTGCCGGAAGTCTCGGAGGTCTTTGCCCGAGGGGATGCCTCATGATGCCAGTTGGGATGCGAGATGCCCGGAATGTGGGGGTGCCGGATGCCCGGTGGCCTTAAATGGCTGAATGCCGGAGGTTTTTCTCGCGATGCCAGGATGGGGTGCGAGTGTAAAGTATGAGATGAAATTGATGATCTCGAGAAAAGAGTGATGTGGTGATCGAATTGAAAGTTAAAAGTGGAAATTGAATTATGCATACATGATATGATATGATGATGATCACCTATGGCATGATGATATGCTTACATGATATGATATGATGATGATATGCATGTATGATATGATATGATGATGATCACCTATGACATGATGATATGCATGTATGATGTGACGATGCCATGATGATGGTGATATATGATATGATATGATGATGATATGCATGTATGATATGATGATGCCATGATGATGATGACATGTGCATGATAGGATGATGTCATGATGATGGTGATATATGATATGATTGTGATGAAGATGTATGATGATATATGCATGACTTCAAGGTAAGCACGCATGGATGCATGAATGGCATGTACGATGATGTGATTGTATTGTCTGATACATTGAGTGGTTATTGGATTCTTTTACCTGCTAAGTGGTTGTACTCACCCCTTCAGGGACCAACATTTCAAATTAGCAGGATGCTGCTCCCTGCTATCCCTCGGGGCGTTTTTTACGGCATATCCTCGGATGTAGAGGTCGAGTGCGAGGAGTTTGATTGTCCCTCTATTCCTGGTCTGACGTATATTCGAGTGCGTTGTTTAGTTATGTACGATGTGGGCCTGGCTGGGGGCCATGTTGTTAGGAGTTCATATCCGTCCATGTTCGTCGCGACGGAGTGATGCGTGGGATGTTGCCGCCGCCACTACCTGATGCACCGGAATGGGTGTGAGAGCCCGTGCGTGACAAGTAGGAGCTGAAACTTTTTGGGATGGTTAGCTGACACTAGTGATGGGGGATCTTGCACGTTAGTCGTAGTGGGTCGAGTGTTTCTTTTTAGGTTTTAGGCTGAGCATGGCTAAGTCCTAGCCTCTATTTTGATGTACCAACCCATGGAAACCCATCTCGAAAATATGTAAATAAAGTGTCATGGCTTTTTCTTTATTATGATGGTTTAGTGGTGTGCAATTGTATCATGGTTGATGGAGGGTGAGATGGCGATGTATTGTTTTGCTTCCACTAATGAGTCACGTTGGGACCGTTTTAAAAAAAAAAAAAAAAAGCAGCCGAACTGTGACACCCCGAACCCCCTTAAAAGCGGCCGAACTGTGACACCTCAAACCCCCTTAGGGTCGCCACAGACACCTGGCGTTACACCTAATTACATCTCTTATCCGAAGCATCATAAATCATAGACATATATATACGGTCCCAGCGCGACTCATTAACGGAAGCAAAATAATACATCGCCATCTCACCCTCCATCAACCATGATACAATTGCACACCACTAAACCATCATAATAAAGAAAAAGCCATGACACTTTATTTACATATTTTCGAGATGGGTTTCCATGGGTCGGTACATCAAAAGAGAGGCTAGGACTTAGCCATGCTCTGCCTAAAACCCAAAAAGAAACACTCGACTCACTACGACTAACGTGCAAGATCCCCCATCACTAGTATCAGCTAACCATCCTAAAAAGTTTCAGCTCCTACTTGTCACGCATGGGCTCTCACACCCATCCCAATGCATCAGGTGGTGGCGACGGCAACATCCCACGCATCACTCGGTCGCGACGAACATGGACGGATATGAACTCCTGGACAACAGGGCCCCCAGCCAGGCCCACATCGTACATAACTAAACAACGCACTCGAATATACGTCAGACCAGGAATAGAGGGACAGTCAAACTCCTCGCACTCGACCTCTACATTCGAGGATATGCCGTAAAATATGCCCCGCGCGACAGCAGGGAGCGGCATCCTGCTAATCTGAAATGTTGGTCCATGAAGGGGTGAGTACAATCACTCAGCAGATAAAAGAATCCAATAACCACTTAATGCATCCTACAATACAATCACATCATCGTACATGCCATTCATGCATCCATGCGTGCTTACCTTGAAGTCATGCATATATCATCATACATCTTTATCACAATCATATCATATATCACCATCATCATCACATCATCCTATCATGCACATGTCATCATCATCATGGCATCATCATATCATACATGCATATCATCATGTCGTAGGTGATCATCATCATATCATATCATACATGCATATCATCATCATATCATATCATGTAAGCATATCATCATGCCATAGGTGATCATCATCATATCATCATACATGCATAACATCATCATATCATATCATGTAAGCATATCATCATGCCATAGGTGATCATCATCATATCATATCATGTATGCATGATTCAATTTCCACTTTTAACTTTCAATTCGATCACCACATCACCATTTTCTCGAGATCATCAATTTCATCTCATACTTTACAGTTGCACCCCATCTTGGCATCACGAGAAAAACCTCCGGTATTCAGCCATTTAAGGTCACCGGGCATCAGGCGCCCCCACATTTCGGGCATCTCACATCCCAACTGGCATCACGAGGCATCCCCTTGGGCAAAGACCTCCGAGGCTTCCGGCACCTAACCATTCCGGGCATCCTGATACTCCCAGGGCCATCCAGCCATGTATCTCTATACATTCTAGGCATCCAGCACCCCCCATCCCGGGCATCCTGATACTCCCAGGGCATTATCATCCACCACAAACAGATTTCTCATTTATCATTGATCATGTATACCAATTTAGGTCTCAACTCAGCATGTCACATGATGTAATGGCAAACAAAATCACTTTCACCTTTCAATCTTCATATGCATCATCAGTCATCGTCATACATGCAGCAATATGCAATCAATCATAAACATAAAATTTATGGCACTCATACAACTTAGCATAGTCCATTTATCATGCCCCCCCTTTTTTTGAAATTTATTTAAATTCCAGCTTGTACTATTTTTGAAAATATTTAAATTAAATATTCATATGATTTTTAAAAAATCATGAAATCAATGCTAGTGATAGACAAGACAATAGGGTAATAATTCCATGAAAAACACAAGGCCAATCGAATTCTACCCAAAATAATAATTCCCACAAATACAGCATGTAATTTCGGATAAAAACAGAATGCACAGTTTCCGAGATAATTTGATTAAAATATCCAAAAGACATCCGAAAATTATGAAATTTTACCAGGTTATAGCCAAGACACTAAAGTAGATTTTTCATGAAGATTTCTAAGCCAAATTATTTTTAGATTATTTTCTACAGTCACACGAAACTTCTGGATCTAACATCGAAATGTCCAGTGCATGCTTCTCCGAAATACTGAGTCTTTACCTACCTATTCTTCTTTTTTCCTCTGAAATTTGGATATGCTTTACTTCAAGATGTTCTCTACAAGTTTCATGAAGGGATCTAAGTGAAATATCCAGAGTATAGCCATCATATGGGTCTATGAATTCTCGGGTGTCCTGTACCATGTCTCCAGATTTACAGTCTTCAAGAGTAAGTCGATTCACTAGGTTGTACTTGTTCATTTTACTTCAAATTTGAGTATGTTATATTTTAAGATGTTCTCTAAATTTTCCATGAAGAAATCGAAGAGAGATTCCTGGTAAAAATCAACATGCAACCACAAATCCACTGAAAGGTCAGTGAAATCGTTCCAAATCTGGTGTCTCCGTAGGATGAGAGTTTGACCCCTCAAATATCCATAATTTTGTACCAAATTTTAATATGTTGTAGTTTAAGATGTTAGATACAAATTTCATGGAGAGATCAAAGTCAAAATCGAACGCAAAACATGCATGCAAGCTCTCACAATGTTCTGACTCAGGCGGTTCATGCGAAAACAGCATGCAACTCAAGAACAAAACACAATAGCTTCACTCCCGTGCCTCCAAACGTCCTAGATTTCGACCATACATGCAAGACATTGGTGCAAGAGTAGAAAGTGGATTCCCAACTTGCCTCTAGACTGAACGAACGACGGCACACGGCGGACAAGCGGGTGGCGTGCGGCGGCGACTCCTTCCTCTCCCTCTCGGCTTCTCCTCTCTCGGCCACACTCTCTCCCTCTCTCTCGCATGGTTCTCTCTCTCACTTGGCCGAATGGCTAACCGGCCACCTCTCTCTCTCTCCTCTTCCCTTTTATACCCCCATTTCCTCATCATTTGCAATCATTAGATTGCCTCTCAAATTGGCCAATGCATGCCATCTCCTCTTGCCACTTGTCACAACACATGCATGGGCTTGGGCTTTGGGCTTGGGCTTGGGCTTGGGCCGGCCACTCTCTTCTTGGGCCTCCCTTGGGCCGGCGACAGCAGCCCCATCCGCAGGCCTAATTGGGCCGACCAGCTTGGCCCACTAAGGCTTAGGCCAATGGGCCTAAGTCCCTAACCTAAATAAAATTAAAGTTTTTGCCTTTTTATACTTTCTTCTATAAATTTTAAATTTTAAATTCCACATGGCCAAAATCTTATTACATTTTGTTTATAGGAATTTAATTTATGAGGTGCATGGCCAAGCATAGATTATTATCATTAATCTATCTAATTTAAAGTCTCATAAACACAAGCACATAACACATAGTCTTAAGAGAAAACTAATGGCTAAAACATAAACCATAGGTAATTTCATTACCTAATTATAGGCTTTAATATACCTTAGTGCTTGACTTGAATTTTGGGATGCCACAACTAAGACCAATCAAAATGTCGGAGATCGCTCTCTTGAGGTGACTTTGCATCTTGGGGCAAATCTTCGTTTTCACAACGTGGACATGGGCATGTCTTGGTTGTCTTTCGTAGAACACCTTAAGGCCGACTGACGAGCATCACAACGAGGACCTACACATTTGGACCATAATGAGACTCTTAGCAGATATATCCGTCAAGGCTTATCCTCATCCTCTTGCAGCAAAAGACATGCATATTAGTAAGCGTTCAATAACGTATCCGATCATGAAGGCTTCTGTTTAATAATGGATAATGGACCCTCCTAGGTCGGCTGGTCTGTGCACCTTTCTTCACAAAAATAAGATGACCTTATTTTGAAAATGGAGGTTTTCTGTATACCTCACACGGCTGGTTATAAAAATTAGCTGGACAGGTTGGGTGAGGGAAACTATCAAAAAAACCCTTAAATCAGTATATGTGTTAGAAATTGCTAATGTGGACGTGTTACGTGACATAGCCAGCACTGGCGCATATAGTATTTTTTTTTTTTTGAATTTTTTTTTATTCTTCCTTGCTTTTTTCTTTTAATTGTGCTGGCAAGGACCGTCAAGAACTCGTAGCTAAGGGCACGAAAAAGCTCTCACCAGATCAAATAAAGAAAATTCCCGTAGCTTATAACATGAGAAAATTCCCAATTTCTTTGTAGTCTCTTTTGTTGAGAAAATAATTAATATCACGAAAAATTCCAAATCGGTATATTTGTAAAAAATTTATCCCAAACTAATTTTTTCATTAACAAAAACCTCAAACTAATACATTTGTGATAAATTTACTTCAGTTTTATTATATTGAATTAATATCACGAAAAATCACAAATTATTATACTCTGTGAAACTCTAAATTGATATACTCGTCAACTATCAAATATCATTTAATCAAAAATTTGATAATAAAATTTAAAAAAAATTAACAGATGTTAAATTTTTCATAGATGTACAATTTATGATTTTTGATTGTTAAAAAATTAATTCAAGAAAAATATGTTATGGGTAAACGAATTTGAAATTTTTCGTCAAATTAACCCACAAGAAAAACCCAGGTTTCAAACTCGATTGACGAATGGGGCGAAGTGGGCAGTCTAACTTGTCGTACCAATACCACGTGGACCAGCTTGTGGTTTGCCAAATCAACAAAAGAAACTTCGGAAGTCCCCAATTGTGCAACGAGTCATTTTTGCTTGATTGTGTTGTGTGGCCTACCAATTGAATTGACTATTGGACTTGGCATGCCTCACGTTAACAAAAAATGTACCTGTATTTATCGGATATAAACCCAATTCACATATATCATTAAGTTAGGTGAATCTAATATATAACTTATATTATTTAGTGCCCCACATTAATAAGATTGAAGTAAATTATCCAATCAATCATAAACTTATCATACAGATATCGACTTAATTTTAAAATTTCTAATTTTATCCTAAAAATCAGTGTATGAAGAAAATTGACGAGAATAACTACATTGAAATTGTTGCGCAAAGGTTTATCACTAAATTGGTAAAATTGAAAAAAAAATTGAATTAACATTCATATAATAAATTTAATATTAATTGGATAATTTTCCCAGTTAGACTCACGTGCGCTGGTTTGATATACGATTTTTTTTTCGCAATTTAACTTCCATTTACGCATGTA
The DNA here is from genome assembly GCA_016097545.1 of Eucalyptus victrix. Lineage (NCBI taxonomy): Eukaryota > Viridiplantae > Streptophyta > Magnoliopsida > Myrtales > Myrtaceae > Eucalyptus > Eucalyptus victrix. Next base: position 19,709,014 of record CM027835.1, on the reverse strand, counting down.
AAGTTTGATCAGACTATTATGTCGTAAGGCTAGTTGTCATTAATTGCCTGACAAGACATTCTACTTTTACTTTTCTCAATAATTTCCTATTGGACTGTTTACATTGATCACCGAATTGAACGGCAAAAATATATAAATCAATATGTAAGGATGACAAGTTAGTTAGTAAAGTTAGATTTTAGTTTTTTTTTTTTTTTTAAACCAAGTTAATAAAGTCAATAAGAAGCACCCTTTCTCATACTCGGTCGGTGCTAACCACCACAACCCCTTTTGAATATTTTGTGTTCTGAAGCCAATCTATCGTCTACTTATAATCCTTGCTTTAAATGAAAGAATGACTTATTTCTGACCAAAAAAAAAAAAAATACTCGATGCTAAAATTGTACAAATTGTACAAAGGTCCTATTGACACCAAAATTTGACATGGCTCCCATGAAGAAAGGCTAACATCTAAAAGAGTTACATGAGATTGGCGTGATAACGAAAGGATTAAGGGTATGACAATCTTAGTTTTGATTAGTATCAGGTTTGGTTACAAAAAACACATCACAATCGTTTAGTCTCAATGTGAATGTCTTTTAATTCACGTGATGTTGAGTAGACAAAAGAATATGTAATTCGATGTGTAAAGCAATAAGCACAGGGAAACACTTGACCTGACCAAAGAAGAAAGAAATATCAAACATGTAAAAAACGTAAGTGTATAAGAATGCATGAACGTTGACTTTCAGAAGAACACGATAAAGAGAGTAACCTTTCAATCATCCTATAATGATTTGAAGTGATACATTTTATCAATTCCAGTCCAATGATCTAACCAGTCCAATTTTGTTCCTTTATAATTCAATCAAACAGAGATTTTAACTTTTGGAAGGCTAAAATAAACAAATTTTAATTGCATCCACGTTAAAAAAATGTATTACTATGCTCTAAAGTTAACTTCTTTAAAATGCAGGCATGTGGATGTGGAAATTCCCATCATAGTAATAGATATATAGTCAGTTTCACCACGAAATCGACTCCACTGGGAAAATCATCGTATGATGGGAAAATGATAATGTTCAAATTTAACTTGTATATTCTGAATTGACTGTGTCCAGCTAAGATCTCTTTTGAATACATATTGCGTAATATATGAATTGTGCATTTATATCATACTCTATATATGTTAATTTAACTCCATGCATGTTTGTTAACGTACGTGATACTTTCCGGCAAGTCACATAGGCGAGAAAAATAATAAAAAATTGCTATATAAGATTTCCGACGAAATTCACTGGGGATAGCATTTAAGTATGAAAAGTGGCACTTAAGTGTCACTTTCACTTAAGTGTCCATTCGTATCAAGTTTTGACACTTGGGGTGCACTTTTTTCAAATTTAATCGTGTTAACTTTTATGCGAAATTCTAATATAGTTCTTCTGGCCAATTTTCTTTACAGGTCATTGATGTAGCGGTGTGTTATAAAGGATAGTTGGCAATAACTAAACCGTCACATCAACATTTTCCAATGAAGATTGATTGCAATGACTTCATTATAATTTCATGCAAAAATTTAGGACTAAAATTAGCACAATTGAAAAATTTAGAACCAAATTGATATCTATATAATAAATTTGTACTTATTAGGTAATTATTTCAAAAGGTATATTATGCATGGTAAGGCGACATGTCATTATCGGCATAATATGAGTTTAATCATGTCAAGAGTCCCGGATGCCAACAATTAACAAAACTCCCTCCACAATTATTCTTAGATTTTCATCAAAATCATTTTAGATTGATTGCGTATTTTATCTATTAGAATGAGGTGTAACGGGTTAATAACAATATCAATGCGACTATGTGTCGTCACCTTTCACAGCGATTGCCTCTTTTATCGATTATATTTTATTATGTTTCACGAATTACTTGCAATATATGATGTCATGCAGATTAGTATTCAAACATGAGAGTTTGAAAACGCAAATCAAGGGAATGATGATGCCATGCAAATAAGAATTCAAACGCGCGAGCTGAAAATGCAAAGTAGGGAAGCGATGTTATGCAAATATGAATTCGAGCAAGCGAGCTGAAGACGCAAAGTAAGCGAATAATACGGTGAGAGTAGGAAGTCAAACATGGGTGTAGAAAACGCAAAAGCAATCAAAGGATGCCATGCAATTACGAATCGAAACATGTGAGTTGAAGAGGCAAAGCAAGAGAAACATCTAGTGCAGAATTTGAACATGCGAATTGAAAACGCAAACCAAGCGAATGATGCTACGCATATCAGAATTCAAACATGTGACGATGTCATGGTATAGTCACTCCCACAATATAATTAAGAAAGTAGGTCAACGTACAAATAATTCTATGTATGAATGATGCTACGCATATCGGAATTCAAACATGTGACGATGTCATGGTATAGTCACTCTCACGATATAATTAAGAAAGTAGGTCAACGTACAAATAATTTTATGTATGCATAGAGTTTTATATGAGTAATCTCACTTTTATATGGTAAAAATTCCAAACTCGAGGAAAAAAAATTACGAACCTAGAAAGTCAACAGTGGCTTCTGCCCCCTCGGTCCAGAATTCTAAATTATAGTTTAAAATATTTGCCCAGAACATTACGTGGGATTAAAAAATAACGCCTTGCCCCTCCTAGCCTCATTAACCATATCTGTGTGAAATATCCCATTATATATGTCAAGGTATATTGCAAATGAAAATCGGGATATATGACCTAACATTAGATTTGTTCGCACTGGGTGATATGAAGAATCGAATATGTGACATCCCAATAATCCACATATTAAGTACACTCTTCAACTATTAAGCCAACTCCATATGATTTGCAATCATAGAGTTTTGAGTCGTCTATTGTTTATAATTTTGCAAAGTGGTCATTGGGGGTAATGTTGGTTAATTGATATGGGATCATTTCATCTTTATTCCAATGAACAGTCATCATCTCACACACTAAATCCTAAATTTTGTATCAACTTTAATTTACGAACTTTCACTCTCTTATGCGTCAGGCCTTAAATTTTACTAAACTAAGCTCTTCCCTTCTTACATATTAAGTTCTAAACTTTAATTTCTTTACTCCCGCTTCGGGGACTTAGATTGTTTTATTCAATAACACTATTAACATTTTTCATTAAAACGTGAATGCCTAACCTAAAATTGTCAACTGCCAATTTTGTTGAGATTTTTGCGTGCAAAACCCCTCTTTGGTTAAGTTCGCTCAAAATTCCTTGACTTAAATTTTTTAGTGAATATAGATTCAATTAGGTTGCCAATGGGCTCAAGTTATGCTCTCCCTCTTAAATTTCTAATATGGGCTCTTTACTTAAATACATACATACATATGCTCTTTGTAATGAAAACCAAATTAAAGGAAAATTTATACTCGTCATTCTAATACTTTCATGCTTTTTCTTTTTTTTTTCTTTTTATCAAGTCCATGTACTTTAGTTTGTCTAATTAGATTCTACTTTCTTAATTTTTTTAATCAATGTTTGCCTAGCAGTGGATGTGTCCAAACATCTTTACCATAAAAAATAAACCCCTAAGTTTAGAGTGTCTCTATCGACTTCCTCTCTTTGTGTCCACTGATCATAAATACTGAAGGTGACAAAGGAATTTGATCTCCATCTTTATACGCGCAATCACGCAAGTCTTGATTTTGTCCTAATAATGTAGATAATGATCTTTGTTAGGACATCCATGTCCAATTGCTTAGGACCACATAAGCTTAATTCAAAGTTCCACTTGGAGGGACCACGTTATTTACACTAGTTGATGTACTTGGACCATTGCAATTGAAATGTCATGTCATGTGACATGACAACGATATTGAAGGTGACAAAGATACTCTAGTCTCCATCTACCTCTGTTAGCAATTGCTTGTTCATGCAAATGTTGACCTTGTCCAAATAATAAAAACATCGACCTTTTCTAGGACCTAAATGTCTAAGTACTTAGGACCACAAAGCTCAATCCGAAGTTTCACTGAGAGAGACCCAATTAGTTACACTAGTCAATTTGCTTCTCCCATCGCAAATAAAACGTTCTGACGTGACTAACATTAATGATCAATGATGTGATGAAATTTCTTAGTTGAATAGTTGTGGCCATACTTGAATTTTAGACTGTTTCAAAAACAAGATAAATATTGTTTCGTCTTCATGGATAGTGTTGAAAGGCCTAGAACCTTAATTTAAATCTCAATTTCAGTGGCTAGATTAATTGGAAATTTTATTCTAACGAATGACAACGCGCATTCTTATTTAGATCTTATAAACAATTTCCTTGTATATTTCACTAAACAAGTTTGATATTCAAAGGATTGGTTATATATTACGAGAAAAGCCCATGCATCGAGAAAAGTCAGTTTCTTTATTTGATTGCATAAAAAGTTTTTGCACGTACTCTTTAACAAAATACTTATTTTAGTTGCGGGACTTCGTAATATGCTTAAAATCAACTCATATACGACAGAAACAGTAGTCCTGTGAGGAAATCCAATTGGAAATAGATTAATATATCCAGATCATGTCTTATGGCAACGGAGAAAAAAATGGCCACCGAATTAAATTCTACATTAGCATATGGATTCATTCATCGCTTATATGCATCCCTTATTTATGAATTTTATCCCTATATACTTTTCTTTCTCTTTTTTGGGATAAGTAAGTTTTTTAGGAAACTTTAAAAAAAAATGCACGCAGGAAAAAGAAAATAATAGAAAATGTCATGTCATCATTTTTCATTAGTCATATTAATGAAAGAACTTAATTGTATCTAGGGAAAATTCTAAATAAGGACTTGAAGTATTTTCACTTTTTAAAAAGATGATCTAGAGTGAACCTTATTTTAAATAAGGGCTTCAAGTGATCATGGCAATTTCAAATAAGGGTCTAATATTGACAGTCAATCAAATATCATTACTAGTCAAGGAAAGTTTCATTGAAAAACTTTTTTTTTTCCTTTCTTGTCTTCCCTGCTTATCTTCTTCTTTGTCTAATAAGATGAATAGGGAAGAGTGCCCAAATACCAGCATCAAATTGGACCACTTCACTTGCGGACACATTTACAAAAGCCAAAAAAAAAAAAAAAAAAGAACTCTCACACCAAGGAACAAATAAACCCAAACGCAAAACCATGACATCAACAAAATCTCCCCCTTCACCATGGAAAGTGAGCTCAAAGACCTCTCACCCATTGCCCCTCCCTAGCCCCCAACCCCTCCTCAAGCTAGAGCCGGAGGCGAGGAGGAGAAGGCACAGGAGTGGAATAAGGAGAAGAAGGGTAATAGGTTATCACAAATTCATGGCAAGAACTTGTAACTGAGTTATGCAGTTCCGGGGCTTTGTTAGTGGAAATATCGGCCAGTGATTTAGAAGCTATTTCCTCTATAGGAGGTAGGGAACGTTTATCCAAATTGATCCTTTCTCTTTATCCATGTTCAAGTTTCTGCTGTTGAGAACAAGATGAAGATGAATAGAGAAGAAAAGAGAGAAATATAATAAAATAAAATTGGTTGAAAATGCCCTTGATCAACAAGAATATTTGACCAGGCGAGCTTAGATCCTTATTTGTGACTAATATAACCATTTCAAGCTTTTATTTAAAATAATGTCTACTTTGAGCTCTTTCTAAGAAAATGAAGGCATTGTAGCCTCTTAATTTTTCATTCTATTAATTTGATACATTTTAAGATTTGATTATAATTTTTGAAAGTTTCATAACTCAATCGTTCTTATCATTTCCTGTTTATAAGTCAAATCACATAATGGGCAAGATTTTTTTTTTTTTTTTTGGTCATAAACTTTTTTGTATTCACTTACTACTCAAAACCAAAATAGCCCATAAGAGGGGCATCATTACAAAGTAGAGCCCATAGGGCTTGAGGCGGGTAAGAAAGCCAATTCCGTGGGAGACGTTTTTCGTTTGGGCTCGAGCTAGGCAGTTGGCCATACATAGTAGGCAAGACTTAAGGAGTTCATGTTTGGGCAGGAGCAAAATTATTCAATTCGGTCACTCATTCTAGGCTTATGGGCCTAAACTGTTAAACAGATTGACCAATTGATGAATTTGCGACTAGGCCCAGTTTATGATCCTCTTATTTTGCGCCCATCTCTCTGTCGTCGGTTTTTCTTTTTTCCCAATTATTCTATGAATCTGGATGATTGAAAATGCTGAGGACCGCTGTAATTCCCATCAAAATTATTTAAATTTACTCACAAAATTTTGATTCTCTCTTTTGTATAGCAGTTAGGTGCTATCTAAATCAGCTTTGGCCCATCGGATTAAATCCATCATGTCGATCCTATCCGAGGTAGTCCATCTTTGTAATTAAGAGAAATACACTAGTCTTGGCTTTATATACTGTTTCTTCCCTCCCTTTTCAGTGCATGTAATGTTCATACTTGTGTACAGACCCAAATATATATATATAAAAAAAAAAAAAAATATGTTTATATTTGCATAAGTTTTGCTAGGAAGCAAATTATGGACAACACGAGTAAGAAAAGATATGTAGATACAAACTGAATAAAATAAAGAAATTCAATTGCACAACGCAATCAAAATATTGAACTAGCAATAAAATGTTAATCAGATAATGGAAAATCATCTGCTATGCCAAAAGAAAAGGCATTGAAGACTTTTTCATCTCTGAGCGTAATATAATAATTATATTAATATCAAGTATGAGGGTTTTTCTCACATATGCAAATGTAATGAATCAAACTAAGCAAAGATAGTTAGCATAGATAGGAGTCTATCTCAGTAAGCATCAGAGTAGGTCCCCAATAAAAAAAAGACAGAACACCACACATAAAAAAACACAAGTCGGATGTCTAATTGTTCGGGCAGCAATGATAGGATCTAGTGATTGGGCCACATATAAATATAGTTTAAATATAAAATGAACCGCGATACCTTCAAACAAGACCGCATAGCGCAGTGGATTAGCGCGTTTGACTTCGGATCAAAAGGTCGTGGGTTCGACTCCCACTGTGGTCGGTTGTTTTAGGTTTTTCATATATTTGCCATTTTTAATTATATGAGATTAGCCTTTTTTTTTTTTTTTAACGCCGGATCGAAACATAAATGGATTACATATTGGTCCATTATCTAAATTAAATTAAACTTTATAAAATTACATATTTTTCTCTATACAAATGTTGAAGATAAGTGCTTGCACAATTTAAAAAAACATTTAGAATATTATATTACCAACATTGCACATAGTTGGTATTAACATACAATAAATCTGAGGAAAATATATAAACGATAATGTATGTGTGAGCTTAGTCGGCTTTGGGATTCTCTAATGTAGCGGGTCTGTTTAGTTTATGTTCTAATTTTACTGTTCTGAGCCTTTTTAGCCTTTACGTTTCGGCTTTGATGCCCTCGAGTCTTAAGCTTGATGGGTGCTGTTGGCTGGTGGGTGCTCTGCAGCTCTATGGGCTTGGGCCTCGATTAGCACATTAAGGCAACCATGCCGAGCTGGCCCGGCCCGCCATGGTGATGGGATAAATCCAACTGTATCAGTAATTGTGAATTACTTGATAAAAAAGACCAGCTTCTACATGTCACTCCTGTTCCTAGAGAGGGAAAGTGACCTGGAGTACTTTTGAGATCAAGTAATATGTTATGCAAATATGTTATGTTAGTGCCGTTTTCTTATACTACAAATATACAAAACTCTGTACCTAAATAATTTTTATAAATATAAACAAATTGCCTTATTCACATTTATTGAATAAGGCTTTACTCATAAAGCAACATCATCTGATTATTGCTTAGAACATGTGATAATGTATTTAGATAGATAATCTACTGGGCATCCCAATTAAACATATGACCCTTCAGTCAATCCCTTGAATTTAATTTCACACAATGTTTCCGAGACTATACCGATAATAATGTAAGATCCTTGAAACTCAATAAATACAAAAACTTATTTCCAATTGTGGCACCATGAGCAAGGAAAATCCAAAAGTAGAGCTACAGGGAGAATCCTCGCGACAGCTTGATTATCGGGTAAGGCCAGCAACGTGACGAACACTGAACACATGAAGGATGACATGCAAGAACAAGGAAAAACGTCTTTAACAAAGAGAATTCCTCAAGAGTATCCAAGGAAAATAATAACATTTTCACCACAAGCATTGGCAAAACAGAACAAAATCGGGAACGGTTTCCCAGGATAAATGTAGATTGGTGATTGGGTGCGTTGAATGATGATATACACAACGCAAGAAAAATTCAGACACGTCCATAGATAATGGAGAAACACTCAGTATAGAGCACACAAGGAAAGAATTCAAGCATTCTCTGCCCATAGAATCAAAAGCAACCCTCGGAAGCCACATTACACTTAGCAACACTATTGAAGTTCTCTTTTATGTTTCCTTCTAGAAACTCTTGTACTAGTTATCAAATGTGTATAATTTTCCTTCCAATAATTTCGCGGTTCCTCTAAGGTATTAATAGTTACCTTGTAAGTCCATTTCATTATCGTTTAAGTATGTTTGAAGTTCTGCTTGGGGGTAATGATGTTCAAGATGTTGCATATAAAGGTCATGATTTATGTTATAACTAGAATGGCTCATAATGAACTATTATATAAAATAGATATTCCGTACATCCCTCAATTACAGTATAATAATTAGAAATTGCATCGAATGGAGTTGCATATGTATCATACGGTGGTTCTTTTTTTTTTTTTTTTTTTTTAATTTGAATTAATATAATGAAAAATCATAAATCAATACATCTATTAAAACTTTAAACTTGTATATCTATTAATTTTGTTATTTAAATTAATAATTTAATGAAAATTAATAAAGGGTAAATTTCTTATATATATTAATTTTGAATAAATTTATCATAGATTTATTAATTTGAAGTTTTTTGTGATATTAACTTCTAAAGTAATTCTTTTTAGGGACTAGATTGAAAGGATTGAACAAAAATACAACATCCGTAAAAATCTGGCTCTTCGTAAAAATGAAGCTGATGAGAAAAAGAAAAAAAATGCATCTTCACTCGCCAACCTCCTCCTCCTCCTCCTCTTCCTCCCCCTCCCTCTGCTTCCATCCCAGGCAAAACAGCTTCACCTACTTCGTCTTCTTCTTCTTCTTCTTCTTCTTCTTCTTCACTGCAAATTCCTACATTCGACCAATTCAATCTCAATTCAATTCCACGCAATTCAACCCTTCTTAACTTCTTCTGCGATCCATTCGTCGTTCTTTCCGTTCTCCATCGCTCCCGATTCAGGGCGATCCCGACCACCATGAAGCAGCTGCACAAGCAATCGAGCATGAACGTCCGCCGCGACGAGGAGATGGCCGCCCCCAAGCCGTCCTCGTACTCCCCCAAGGCCCTGAAGCACCCCCGCTCCCTCCCGCGTTCCATCCACTACCTCCTCCGGGAGCAGCGCCTCCTCTTCGTCCTCGTCGGCATCCTCATCGGCTCCACCTTCTTCATCCTCCAGCCCACGCTCTCCCGCCTCGGCCCCGGGGAGGCCCGCGCCTCGATCCCCCGCCTGTTCCGGGTCGCCCCGGGCTTGCCGGAGCGAGATCAGGTCTCGACCGCCACCGCCGTCCCCAAGCTCGTGCACGGGTACGGCCGCGTCCCGGCCTCGGTCGCCGCGCGGCGGCGGCTGAGGATCGTCGTGACGGGCGGGGCGGGATTCGTGGGGAGCCACCTCGTGGATAAGCTCATCGCCAGGGGCGATGATGTGATCGTGATCGATAACTTCTTCACGGGGAGAAAGGAGAACGTCGTCCATCATTTCGGGAACCCGAGGTTCGAGCTCATTCGGCACGATGTCGTGGAGCCGATTCTGTTGGAGGTCGATCAGATCTACCACTTGGCTTGCCCTGCCTCTCCCGTTCACTACAAGTATAATCCCATCAAGACTATCATATCCTTGCTGACTTCTTGTTTTGGCATTTGGGGCTCTGTTACTTATGTGCATTCCTTTTATCTTGAACTTTCATTTCTCTGTGTTCTTTTTAATTGTCATTCTTTTAGTTTGACCCAGCAGCTTGTGATTAGTTTGCTAAATTGGCAAGATTTATAGAGTTTGATATCCTTAACTGAGATCATACAAGACAAATGTGATGGGAACTCTCAATATGTTGGGTTTGGCAAAGAGAATTGGAGCGAGGTTCTTGCTGACTAGCACAAGTGAGGTCTATGGTGATCCTCTCGAGCATCCTCAGAAGGAAACCTACTGGGGAAATGTCAATCCAATTGGTACTGTGCTAGTTTGTATTTTCCTTCTTATTGTTCTGGTGCGCTGCCCTTCCATGTCTATCTTATCCGCAAACCATTTTTAGGTGTTCGGAGCTGCTATGATGAAGGAAAAAGAACTGCTGAAACATTGGCGATGGATTATCATCGAGGTGCTGAAGTGGAGGTGACTGATTCTAACTGAATCTTACGTTAAAGATGCTATTACTTTCTTTTGTTTCAAATTTATTGGGCATGAAGTAGCTGTTGACTTTCACTAGTACAGGCAAGAATTTGTTCCCAAACAAAGCCCCATATGGATTTAGCTAATTACCTTTACATGCTTTTTTTTATAAACCAATCACATATCATTCTAATTCAAACAAGGCGATCTCTTGTTCTGAGCTGCTTCAAGTTCAAGTTACACTTCCCTGTGAACTTTCTGGGAATGTCCTGAATTAGTAGGTTGCTTTTCCCGGTCATTGTCATAAGTATGGTTACCTATCTCGCATGAACACATGAAGATAGTTTCTTCAATTTATCGGATTAAGTACCAATTGAGTGCAGACCCATTAAGGCTGTTACTGTATTATACTCGGGCATATCATTATAGCTGTACTGGAGTTTAGAGTAATTTCAGAACTCTGTAGATTTTCTGCATATCTGATCAGTGGCAGCATATTCCACCTGGATCTCCATGTTGTCTTACCCAAGTCCTGATATCCACTACTTAATAAAGAATAATGAAAAAGTTCCTCTCTCATAGATTATATGTGTTTGTATGGTGATTATTAGTAAGATTTAATGTAGTTAATTTTTCTTTCTGACATGTATAGTGGCAATAAATAAATACATGACAAGGATAATTGAATGCAAAAATGCATGAACATTCAATAACTAGTGGGAGAAGTTAACGTGACTAGCCAAAGAAGCTAGAGGGTATAATGGTCTCGTGGTCAAGCCCGAATAATTTCACTTTCCTTCATCTTACAGATACACAGAGTATAAGCAAATAATGGAGAAATCCTTAAACTTGTCAACTACATGCAAGAAATTTTTAACTAAATTCCACTTGATGTCTCACTTCTATAATAAGAAAGACACGTCATGTCAACTTGTGTGGTGCAATTGAGATACATAGAAGCAACATGCCAAAGAAATTTTGCAAAGTCTCAAAGACAATAAATTAATGCAAAAGGTAAAGCCAAGGGAGGAGAAGATAATACTTGACTGACCACATGGAACAACCACGTGAGTGCATATTGAACGTTATATTTATTAATGTGATAAGTTTTTGGACTTTCTTAGAAATATAACTCCTTTTGAATGAGGATTATACTTTAAATGTCGTTAATAGGAGAAACAGAATAGTCCGAACATTCAAGTAGAAAGTGTGAGGAGTTGAAATTGAATCTATGATCCAGATTCATGATATCTTCAACATAGTTAAAAGCATTAACTTTTTTTATTCTCATAAGTGGCTCTAATCATGTATTTCATCAGTTTGCCTTTCTATGTCACATGAGCCAACGGGGAGATCTTCATCTTATACATACAATTAGGCTAAAGGGCTAATGTGCATGCTTTGGTGACTGAATGCAAATAGACCAGTTTAGAACTTTTCTAGCAAATATTGTAGCTGGGAGGTTCATGCTTATATTTCGACCACATTGGTTTTTCATGATAACTAGGCAGACCATTGTGCATTCAATGTATATCTTCAAGGTCAAATATGTAGAGCAGTTGTACCATAATGCCTCTTGGGCTTTTCACAGTTATGAGTTGCCTTTCATAAGAAGGATTTAATCTCTGCTGGCTCTGTCCCTCTATAGCTTTTGGTTATCATGGTAAGAAAAATATCTTTCAAAGGGAAGAGATTACCTTAAATACCCATGGGTATTCAAGATTGATATGTCTACAATGAAACTTATTTTCGTGAAAAATCGATTGGTAGATGTCAAAAGATTCTAGGTCACACACACACACACACACACGCACGCACACTAACACTAACTAATGGATCTTGAGCTCTTTCAATATCTAGAATGCTCTTTGTTCCCTCTGGTGGAACTATTTTTTCGCTCAAAGTTTGCTTAATTATCTAGTTAGAAGAATAATGGTGGACATAATATTCTACTGTGAAGGAAATAGGAGGTTTGGATCTTTTGGGTGTTCTGGTCTACACATTAGAGACTCAAGGCTGATCACCCTAGGGGGAGTCATCCACAAAGTTTTAGCTCAGGTGTTGGCCAGAAGGCTTAATTATGGAGAATCATGTCAACAATCTTTGAGGACTTATAAAAGATGCCAAATAAAGATCTACTGATAGATGACAGTTGCAATTATTTTCCTTATTAGATTAAGAATTTCAAATTACGTGTCAATTATGAAGTGAATACTATGTGTCAATTACAAAGTGAATACTCTGTTTCTTCTTCTTTTTTTTTTTTTTTTTTTTTTTTTTTTTTTAATATATAAATAAAACTAGGACATCAGGTTTCCTAATCATGAGTTTCCCATTCAATTTGGAATAGGGTTTAGTGGAGTCCTTGAATAAAATGTGCATCCTATGGACTGTTTAATAACGATAGAATTAATGAAATTTCAGTTTTCAGCAAGTGTTTGCTATTCATTTGTATGGTGTGATTTTAACTGCAGATGTAATGCTTTGATGGGTTCATTGGATAATACCTAATTCAATCTCAATACTTCCAATCAATCCTTTTCCTACAAATATTGATTCCTCCAGTACTAATGTCAAATTTCAGCCTAACCCTAATCTACTGTTCATATTTACTGTTCCCAAGACTGTTCATGAGCATTGTTCCTAGAACAGTATTTGGAGACTTGATTAGCATCTGATTGGGTCCTACATCACTAAAGGGCGCAATGTAGGGGCTAATCGGACCTTTTCAGTTTGCTTTTATAGAAATGGGACAAATCTTTAGTGCTACCTTGATGGCAAATGGAGTAGTTGATCCTATAATCAAGGATGGCTCTTATCCTGTAAGTGATCACAAATTCTTAATGTCACCATAAGTTGCGTATTTGTTGGCAAAAGATATGGAATGGGAGTGATATGCAGATTTTAGAGGATCAATAGGTTCATTTTTGCAACTTCGATTGTAGTGTTGTAACAAATAGGAACAATTTCATGCTTTGATGGTTGTGTTTCACTGGAGTAGTCACGTGATTGAAGTAAATTTGATGTTCCATAAAAGAGGAAAAGGCATATGATGGAAGGTCCAAGTCTTCTAGTGGCTGGAGCCAAGATGAAATGTTGTAGCAATGATGGAAGAAAACTTGGATAAGCTACTTTATAAGCTAATTCCATGGTGCTATGGGCTGTGTAAATGAGACTCAACTTCTTCAACCTTAGCGGGATTGATTTGGTTCAATTCCGCAGTGGGACCTGCATTCTTTGTTTTGCTTTCTTTTTGATAGAGTTCCTATGTTTAGGAGGGCAAGCTGCATTCAAATTGCTGCTCACCACCTCCAGATCACTATTTTTTTTCAATTTTCCTCATTTTCTGAGATCTATCGATGAAGATGTGATACAATAATAAGTGCAGATGCCCTTTAGAGATGAGCTATCCAAATAAATGACAATGCTTTGACTTTGTTAAGCCTAGGTAATATTGCTTCTTAAATCACTAGAACTGAGGCCAACATCTTGAGATCTGTTTTTACTGCAGATTGTTAAACAAATGGATTAAAATAGACTGACTGTGATTTAAGATTGGCAGACTGTTTGTGTTCCAAGCTCAACTCTATGTCAATTTCCACATTGAGTGTGGTGCATTTGCTTTTTAGTAATAATAATAGCGCAGTTATATTTAGTCTTTCTCTTGACTGTCACATGCAATGTTCTGCTATTTATTAGGTTCTTTCTGCAGGTGCGCATTGCTCGAATTTTTAACACGTATGGCCCTCGTATGTGTTTGGATGATGGGCGTGTTGTCAGTAATTTTGTTGCTCAGGTATCTGGTTTTCTGTCTTTCTCATACAAAATGTTTCTGATGATTAGAGGATTATATTTGGGATGTTCTGAGTTTTCTCATTTATTATACCACGTAACTATGGTTCTTAGGCAATCCGCAAACAACCATTGACAGTTTATGGGGATGGAAAGCAAACACGGAGCTTCCAATATGTCTCTGATTTGGTATGGCCACTTAATTTTGCGCTCATTTATGCTTGGGTATGCACACTTCACATTCGCAATACTTTGGACACTATACAGTGTCTTCAAAATGTTAATCATGAGCAAGTATGCATACTCTGATGAACTCATGGTCTATAAGCTAGATTTGTGAAGTTTTGAGAGAGTACTTCATAGATGGGCGAAAGTGGATTGTTATAAGATCTCCATTGTAGAATAACCTTCCATGTTTTGGCTGTTTATGGTGATTTACGAAGTCCTGATGTCAGGTTGATGGACTGGTGGCATTAATGGAGGGTGAGCATGTTGGGCCCTTCAATCTTGGCAACCCTGGGGAGTTTACCATGCTTGAACTTGCTGAGGTTGATTTCTTCTAAGTTTTCATCTATATGTTTCAATCCTCATAGCTTGGAAAAAGCTCAACGTTGAATTTCTGTTTCTCCAGCAAGCTTTTTTGGTGTTCTTTCCTTGTCTCTGTCCTTGTTGTCGAATCACCTTGTGGGCACAAGCACGCATTTGCATGGACAGTTCTTCAATAATGCTTATGTCTTCTACCACACTTTGGGCACAGGTTGTCAAAGAAACGATTGACCCTAGTGCCACAATAGAATTCAAACCAAATACTGCTGATGATCCGCACAAGAGGAAACCAGATATCGGCAGGGCAAAAGAGCTTCTCAACTGGGAACCAAAGGTATCGCTGAGAGATGGACTGCCTCGTATGGTGTCTGATTTCCGGAATCGCATCTTGAACGAGGATGAAGGGAAAGGTTTCTAATCAACATGGATCACCGAACAAGCTTGTATAGCGTTAAGAGCATTTTTGTATCTTGATGATTTTTTATATCGAATCACGCTTGTCATTTGCCAATTTTGTAGCCATTTTTTTTTTTTTTTTTGTATCTGGGGTGTGCCTAGACGTGTTCTATTATGCACATCCTTACTCAGAATTCCCTGTTACAATTACTAATTAAATGTTCCATTCTTTTTGGGGGGTATACAATGTCCAAGACAAGTAGTAAATTGGCATTTTGTTTAGCTTAGCCTATATGCATTTCTTTTGTTTCTCTGCCTAATTTCCATGGATGCATAGGCGATTGATGCTTTTTACGAATGCTTCCCTTATGTTCTTGAGAGGCTGTGGTTTTTATCCGAGGTTGTGATACTGTTTTCTTTCTATCTCTTAACATCTCCCGGTCCTCTCCTTAGGATGGGAGTTCATCTGATGTCCAGTTGCCAAAGAAAGTAGAGCCCTCTCTCGAATGGCTAAAGAACTGTGGCACATGCCTTCTACAAGTTTTATCATGCCAGTCATCACCCATTTTTTATTCGAATGACTTTGTTTGTTTTGCAGTAAACAAATGGTTTGAAAAATATTTTTTGAAAAATATTTTTCTAAAAGCAATTGTTTGGATTGCTTACAAATGTGAAAGATTAAAAAATGATTTCATCATTTATAAAAATGCTGAGACATAAATTGTTATTGATAATGAAAATATTTTCAATTGACTAATTATTTTAAACAATATAAGTGATTATTTTGAAAAAGAAGTATTTTTGAATTATTTATTTTTTATGAAATAAACGGAGCTGACGTGATCATTAGCCTTGGGGTACATATGATGAAAAAAGAGAAGACTTAATCTACTTTGATGCTCTGGTCCCAACTGGGTCCGCCATTAACAAAAGAAGTAAAGGGGCACCTCTTCCAGGTACTTTCATCTATGTACATATTATCTGACCAAGAATTTAATTACGTGCTATGCGAAGGTTAAATTGGGAAGTATTGGATATGCGTTGGGGCTGTATGATGCGAATCAAATGGAGTTGGTATTGCTAAAGGATTTGATAAGGAGGACAAAAAATCCAAAAAAAATAAAGTTTATGTATGCAATGTGAAAAGATGGGAAGAGAAATATTGAAAAAAGGGACCAATGCATAAAAAGTCTTAATATCTATTGTGAAAGTGTAGTCGAATACTAAAATTTTCAAATAGTATAATTAAATTTTAAAGTTGTCAATTTTTTTTTTCAATTAAGTCCCTTCATTAATTCCATCTAATTTGATTAATTAAAAAAACTACCGTGATTTTTATTTAATTACTTTCTTAAAACACACGGCGTTAACCAATTGCCACGTCAAGAAAATATTCGGAAATTTAAAGACGAAAAAAAAGGAAGCTTCATGTGAATGGTTAGGTGTTTCAGCTTCGCGGTCGTGGCTGCTCGAGCTTTGTGCTTTGTCGAGCTTAGCCATGGCCATTCGAGTTTCTTCGAGGTTGTGGTCATGGCTGCTCGAGTTTTGCCAAATCCGATTATGGCAGCTCCAGCTTTTAGGCTTCTTCAAGCCCGCAGCCATAGCCACTTGAGCTTCATCTAGCTCAGACATACTCGAGTTTTCGAATTCGTGGACGTCGCCCTTGAGGATGGCAACAAGGAGGATGCGGTGTTGGGCGAATCGGAGCTGGGGAAAGTCGAAGCATAGCCATCTTCACGCTCGCAACGGTGGGCATAGCGGAGTTGGGGGATGCAGTGGTTGGTAGAGTAGTGCAAAATCGAGCGACGACGGTAGTGGACAGGTTGGCGTGACAATTGGCCAAGAAGAGGAAGATGCTTGAGTTGCGGATGCCGCATCGGCGCCTCTTTCTCCAAAAAGATGACAAAAAGTATCAAATCAACATTTTTCATTGGTTATCTTTACAGGATTAATGGATGTATTCGATTTTATCAATTTGACAAGTTTTAGGATATAATTATATTATTTGAAAGTTTTATGATTTGACTGTTTTTTCTTAATAAATTTTGGAATTTTTAATGTAGTATCTTAGAGAAAAATGGAGAAAGACAAAGAAAGCTATAAAATCATATGAGTTAATTAGCAAGGATGGAGATTTCTGATTAGGAAACTGGAGATCACTTATTAAAATCCCACAAACTGAAAATTAATTAACATTGCCACGCTGTTTTTTCCAAACTAGTGAACTTTTGGCTGGCATTCTTCCTCTCTTTTTCACTGTTCATTGTCCTTTCCAACCTTCAACCATCATGGGGGAGAGTTTTGAGTTAGTTTTACCCTCTCCTCCCTCTTTTATTGATTTTATTTGTGTTTTCTTGTTATTCTTGTTTTTTTCTTCTCTCCCGATTTAGATATGAGAGTTGTCTTCTCCCAGTCTAGTTCTAGATTTGAAAAATTTAAACTCTCACAATCTAATTCTGGATTTAGGAGCTATCCTCTTCCTATTTAGATTTGGGAGTTTAATGGATTTGATACCCAGCGCTCTATCAGTGTACAAGTCCTCTACCAATAACTTCAGTGGTGATCACATGAGATATGGCATTTCATCGAACCACAAAAATTTGCTCTTCCAAATACTAGATGTGTGTTTTTTCAACTATTATGATTGTTTTTGTAAGACAATGGTGTAGAAGACGTTGAATCTAGGTGAGGACCGCTAGCTCACAACACCATAGTTATTGAAGAAGGAATTTCTAGCATGTGCTTGTTTTTGAAAACGATACGAGATTCAATAATTGGTTCAATTATTTGCTTGATAGATTTATTAGTATGGAATGAGTGTGTGTTTAACCCTATTAGTTCTTTATCAATGCTCTTTATTTTCTGGATTTTGCTTTGTTTTTGTAATATTATGAGTTGTGCTCTATTTTGATTTATTTTGCTTTGAAACCTATGTATTTCTCATATATTCTTTTAAGCAATGATAATAATTTTTTTTGACAAAAAAAGTCGCACTAATTACGTGCAGGTTAAGGTGCAGATTAAGGCCACCTGCACAGGTCAAGGTGATCTGTACAGGTCAAAAGCTTGGATTTACTTAGTTGACGATCCTTGAATGATCTTTTATGTGCCTTCAAGTAGTCGGCTTTCTCTCGTGCCTCTAGGTTATCTAAATAAATAAATAAAAAAGGCTCATGTGTCTCATCAAAAGCATCGGCAGTACAAATTTTTGGGTGGCCAGTGTATGTTCCGCAAGGAGTCAAAAATAATTGTCCTGAAAATCTCAAATCATGGGTGTCCCCTTGCCAGACTTTAAAGAGCAGGACTCTGCAACTGCATGCACATGCAGCCTGTATCATCTTCTCTGTACGTTCATGTAAAGGTGGGGTCTGTGACTCTGCTATTTACTTCTGTGTAACGTTCATAAAGTGTGACGCTGAATGGGGAATTCAGACAACAGTGGTCCCAATGCCCTCGGGCTCAGGTTAACGTCTCTACAACCACCTCTTCCGCTAGCTGGGTTCTCATCTCATGTTCAGGTTCATAGGAAAGATGAAGCAGCAAGTCATCCTTAGCCATGGTAGACCGACACCATTGTAGCCATCGAACGTGAGCCTCGCATAGACCGAGTCGATGTAATATTTTTCCCTCTACCCAAGTCGAACGTGATGGTGAACAACTCTAGCATTATTCCATGTCTCGGGTATCGTTAAACGTGACCTCTCTGAGCTGCTTGCCGCTGTCATCTCTTTTCTTTCCTTTGAAAATTTTCTTTTTAACGTTGCTCTCTGTCCCAGATTTAACAATATTTCTGCTGACAATCTTGTTTTTTGGTTGAATCTTCGACAGCATCCTCTCAGTCTGTGCGAAGACAAATAGGAAACGCATTTATTCATGGCCCATGCCTGGCGTCTCAATAATTAAAACAAACGGTAAGTTCATTAGACTCCTAAAATTTATTATAAAAGTAAAATTGAGTTCTAAAATTTGGAACAAGTGCAATCAAGTCATAAACTTGTCAACTTGATTTAATCAAATCATTCCGTTAACTCCATCCAATTTAGCTAACGAAAAATATTGATGTGTCTTATTTTTTTTACTTTCTTAAGACATGAGGAGATAATTGGCACCCATCAAGCGCCACATCAAAAAATATTTAAAAAATAAAAAATACAATCAAAATTAGATTAAAAAATAAAAGGCTAAAATTTATTTTAAAAAACAGAGAAGAATATATTCTCACTCATGGCTTGGCCAAGCTTGTGACATCCATGTTTCTGGGTCATGAGAAATGGCCATGTAATTGGTGTGCCAATAGTGGAGATCGGCCATGGATCTATCTAAGAATTAGTCATGGATCGATTGGCCCGATAAGAAGGATCCATCTAAGAATCAATCATGGATTGATTGGCTCGATTAGAAGGACGACCAAGGGATCAACCATGGTCCAATTGAAGGATCAGCCGTGGATCGATCATGGGATTGGTAGTGAATTGGTCCTCTGATCACGCAAGTCGACCCAAGCTATTTGGCCATGGATTGACCGCTTGACCATAAGGGTTGGTTGTGGGGGGATCATGTACTGTCATGGATCGATGGATAATCATGGATCAATCCCTCACAGTCATGCACTAGTTGCGGGTGTTTTTGCTTTGTCATGCATTGACCTCGAGAGATGATGAACCGATCACATGCGACTGTGTGTCGGTCGTGAATTGATCGATTCCACGCAATCACATGACAACGAGAGTCAATCATGGGTTGATTATGCTTGACCATGGATTAGTCATGAATTGATCATGGATCACTTGTGATGGATCACGGATTGATCACAGATCGATTGTGAATTAGCTCAGCAACCTTGCCGCTTGGCCATGCATCAGGCTATGAGCTCGGCCATGCACCAATTAGTCTAGTCATGTGCCAGGCCATAAGCTCGGCCTTGTGCCTAGGCTATGAGTCAACCCTGAGCTTGAGCAGCTCAGCCCTACACCTAGCCAATCCTAGCCATGTGTCAACCAAGATAGGCCTCCGACCTAGCCACATTGGTTAGGCTTGGCTATGAGTAGTGTCGCTCGGTTGTGAATTGGCCACAAACCTCAGCCCGAATGGTGTAGTCAACTGTGGATGAACATGAAAAGCTCTTGTCGATAATGTTCGCGCTTCCATCGGCTTCCTTCTATGTTTGCAAAATGTTCTTTGGAAAGTAGTCCATAAATGAAGAAAATAACTTACCAACTTAGGTAGCAAAGAACTTAGGTGACAAGGATGAGGATTTGGTTATGATTACATGTGACAACTTAAGTAGCAAGCTAGTTGAGTAGTAAGAAACATGTGACCAAAATCCAAAGCCAATGATGACCAAATCTTAGGTAACTCATGTAGGAAGGATTCATCTTACTAGGTGGCAAGGAGGAGATTTGGCAATGATTGCTAGAAGATTTGGCTTGGAGAACAAGAAAAGCCAAATCATGATTATAGGATGAGTCATAAGCATAAAGGGACCAATGAGAAGAATGCCATATGTCTCTCTAGAATCTTCACTACCTTATGTGGCAAGGGGAAGATTTGGAAATGATCAAAAAAGATTTAGCTTGGAGAACAAGTAGGCCAAGTCTTGATTATGTGATAGCTCATGAGCTTAAGTGGACCAATAAGGAGCTTGATAAGTGTTCTTCATTATTTCCTCTAGAACTTAGGGTGCCATGCCATCAAGATAGTCTTGCCACTCCAAAGGAGCTCATTAGGCTTGTGAGGATCATTTAATGATGTTTGACCTATAAATAGAGTACCACCCCCTTTATTCCGAACATCTTTGGCTCACCTCTTCACTTCCTTTTCTCTTGTGCCTTCTCTCTTTCTCTTGGCCTTACTTGCCACTCACCCTCACCGCTAGCCATTCTTGGCCAATTGCCGCCGCTTCGTCGACTGTAAGTAGAATTCTTAACCTTCAACTAGGGCGAGGTGCTGCATTGTTGAATTTGGATGTGTCCTCACCCGTGCTTAGTTGTGTGCATGATGACAAGTGTTTTGTATGATTTGCTCATATTTTTGCATGCATAAGTATGAACATGCCCAGAGTCACGAACGGGTCTCGTGCTGCCTTGAATTGACATTGAGGTGTGTCAGTTTGAGCCTTGGGTGGCTTGGTTGTGTTCTTATTCAGGCTTAGTTATGTACATGTTGATAATTATTTTTGTATGGTTTGCCATGTCTTTGCATGCATAAGTATGTTCATGTCTCGAGTCATGGACGAGTCACGCTCGGTTTTGGATCGACATTAAGGTGTGACGGATTTGAACCTTACTTGGTCTTGGATTAGCATTGAGGTGTGTCAATTTGACTCTCGCTTGGCTTTGGATTGCTATCTAGGCATGTCGATTCAAGCCACGAGTCACGAGTTGTGCTCAGCATATTAGTATAGTTATGATGTTATAGGTCATGGCATACCCACACTTACATGAGTATGCCTTCGGGCCTTATTTGCATTAGTTAAGATGAAATATAATGAACCATATTGTGTGATACATGATGTGTAGTCACATAAATGAAAGATAAAAAAGTCATCAACATGTCTTGGTAGTAGCTTCGGCTACGCCAAGGAAAAATCCTTGAGGGGGATGGTCTAAGAGCACGTCCTAAAGAGGACAATATTGGTTTAAGATGAGGGATGGTTCAAGAGCATGCCTCTAACCCAAATGACGCATGACGTTGTCTTGTTCATGAGAACAAGATGTCCCCACGTCAACGTGATGCCTCGAGGAGAGTTTTCGTGATGCTACTAGGAGTTGGGCGATGCTTGGCTTGAGGCTGGATGCCTTGGCTAATGCTATGAAGCTTTTGAAAGTATGTGAAGAACCATTTGAGACCGTTAATGAACCTTTTGTGCATGTTGATATGAATTGTTTTCTATGTTTGTTAATAAGCCAAAGGTAGGGCATACTTTGATTGTGAGTTAGATTTGCTACTAATCTGCCATTGATGCATTAGAATGAATGATGTTCACATGTTAGGTTCAATGATGAGTCATCCTTCTACATGAGCATTAATAATTTTACTTATTGAGATTTCGACTCACCTTGTTGTTTTTCCTTAAATTTGTAGATATGAAAGTCTCGACCCTTTGAAGCTAAGGCCACGCTAGAGGAGGTAGGAATCCCCTAGCCTACATCCAATAGAAGATTAATTTAAATAAGAAAGTGTTCATAGAAAATGGCTTGTAAATATACTGACGTTGATTAGAAGTAGTGTGTTTCGTGCTGTGTTTTCCTGGTTGCTTGATTACTGTGTTGTCTGGAAGATGGTTGTTGTACATGCTTTTGCATGCTCATAAGAATAAGATAAAATAAAAAAAAAGAAAGAAATGGGTCGGCAATGCGCCTAGGATGTCACAACAATAACCCCTTGTTAGTTTGTTACAAAGCCCTTGCAAGTGACCGCCGCCACAACTGCCAAGAAGGGCTAGTGGAGGTCACTTAGGTCTTCCTAAAGGTTAGCAACCCTTCTCAGCCTGAATCTGGGGGAGGGCGTAGGTCGATGAGAGTTGTTGGGCTTCAAAAAGGCCTAGGCAACCTTTGCCATTCCGTCCCAACGGCTATGATGATGCCCACTAGTGAGGGCTTAGCCAAGCCATGGGTGAGTTCACATGCGTGTGTTTGCACTTTTAGCTTTTTTATTTTTAATCTAATTTTATTTGCATTTTTAATATTTTTTTGACGTGGCACTTGGCAGGTGTCATGTCATTGCCATGTGTCTTAAGAAAGTAATAAAATAAGATATGTTAGCATTTTTTGTTAATTAAAATGGACAGAGTTAGTGGAAGGACTTGATTGAATTAATTTGACAAATTTTAGAGTTGATTGCACTTATTATAAGTTTTAGAACTCAACCGCACTTTCATTATAAATTTTAGGACTTCTAGTACACATATAAAAAAAAGGGAAAAAAAGAAGAAGCAATTCAATATTACGTGCGAAGTATAACTAGTTGCTACATTCATAACCCACAAGTTGGTAGACAGGAAATATGTCAATAATGGCATGACAACAAGAATGCTCCAGAAAATCTTGGGTACTTACATCATTATGATGAGAATAGGGACTTCACTGAGATGTACTTATAAGCAGAAAATGCGACTCGTTATTTATTTATTTATTCATTTATTTATTTATGTAAAATGAGTCTACTTTAATATTCATGATAAAAAGTAAGGTCAGCGAGATCGACCATGGGTCAGATGACCATACAAGAATTTTTCCTCTAAAACTTAACATAAGGCTTTCTAATTTAAGTCCCACGAGGGAAAACATGCGTTGTATAACTTGTACATATTGTACTTCTTAATCACAGCGATTTGAAGCGAAATTAAATAGTTTATGATCGGCCCTTGAGGTGAATTAAGATAAACATAAATTCAGAGACAGGCAAAGTACGGCCATTTCCTTTACCGAGCAGGATCAACAAATGAAATGATAGGTCTTTTGTCTATTAAATCAGATTGGTAGCTTTCTTTGGAAATTAATCACATTGAATACTTGTTATTGGAGAATAAATCCTTGCAAAGGAAGTCAAAAGTGCTGGCTAGGGTTTTCATTTTATTTTAGCAGGGTTTTTAATTCTATTTTTCTCTATTTTTCTCTTTCTAACTTAGAAATTATGAATGGGAGCTCATATGGCCACTTAAGCAGCCACCCATTTTAGTATGCCAGAGTGAACAAATTTCAGTAAGTCTAGCATTGCTCGTCGATAGATGCTGCGTGGGATAGAAAGTTCCATCTTTACATATTAAGTACTAGATACTCGATCACCTAGTCCCAACGTAGTCAATATTTTATCTAACTGGGAAGTAAATATTATTTGGTGCAGAACAAAGGTTTACTAAAGTAAAGTTAGTAGTGTGAGAGATGCATCATATTCCATCCATCCATCCATCCCCGAACTTATGACCCCAAGTTTCAAGGTTTACTCGGAAAATTATTTAAATAATCCTAAACCTATTGTACGACAGCTAATTTAGTTTATAAATTTTTGATGATTTGTTGATAAAGTAATTCTAGCCAATTTTGGCCAATAATAATCGCTGACATAGCGATTTAGTTACCATCAGCTATTTTTCGTGGCATGATTGACACTAATGTGGATGATTTTTACTATTTTTTGTGAATTTTTCTCAATTTATTTCTTTTTTCTTTTCTTTTCCTTTCCTTTTTTCTTTTCTCTTCATCAGACTTTTGGCTGATGGAGGTTGCCACGTACTAGTGAAGAGAAAAAAAAAGAATGTCGTGAGTTGCAATCGAGTCAAGTTGATGCAATTTAATACTCATACGTTATACACGACTCTAGCTCGACTTTCTTGAGTTTGGGAACTTGATTTGACATTTCAACAAGCTCAAGCTTGAGTTCAACATAATAAATTAATAAATCAAATTCTAAATAGGAATTAAGCTCAAACTAAAGCCAATATGAGCTCAAATTCTAAAAAGAGAACTTGGAAATATTAAAAAAAAAAATAAAATCAGATATTTGATTAGGTTTGTGAATTACTCAAGTTAAAAGTATTTGTGAAGTTTTGTGGAACCATTGTGACTATTGTCAACTATTCTTAAAATTTAAATTGTTAGATAAAGACAAAGTTTAATATTTAATTATTCCAACACTTCCCGCAAGCTTAAGCTGCTCCTTTTGCCTACTAAGTGTGTAAATATGTAATTGGAAAGGCAAATTGGGGCCTTGAATGATTTGAACTTAGGATCTCTTGTTCTGATATCACGTGAGATTTTATGGGCTCACTATCAACTATTTTAAGAGTTCAAGCTATTAGATGGATGCGTGGTTTAATATTTGATTATTCCAACATTCCTCCTCCCACTTAATTTAGTCATTTTGTCTAATACTAAGCATGTAAATATGTACATACGAGCTTGCAATGATTTGAACTCAGGATGTTGAACTCTAATACTATGTGAGATTTTGTGAGATTAATGCCAACTGTTCTAAAAATTTAAGCCGTTAGATGAATACATGATTTAATAATTAATCATTCTAACACTCTTTCTCATGCTTAATCTGATCCTTTTGTCGAGTATTAAGTGTGGAAATACATAATTGGAGAGGCAAATAGGGGCTAGAACAATTTGAACTCGGGATATACAACTCTAATATCATGTGAGAATTTGTGGAACATTGCCAACTATTTTGAAAGTTTAAGCTATAATATATAATTATTTTAACAGTATTATCAAGCTTAGACTCAACTTGTTTAGGTACTTGAGAGAGAGAGAGAGAGAGAGAGAGAGAGAGAGAGAGAGAGAGAGATCATAAACTATCTTAGTCCCAGCAGGCTTAAGTACACGAGTTATGTGAACATAAATGCGGTCCGAGTCCAGTTGGATGGACCATGGTCCCCTAAAAATTCGTTCCATATGCAAGGAATAAATCTTGCATGCTCGAGATGCATGTGAACTTAAAATATGCAGTGTTGGATGAGATGAGATTCTCATGATTCGCACCTAATATAACGGTAGATGTGCCGTTGGGCTCACTGCGCTCGGAGCACGCAAGTGTATCTCCTGCGCAAGCGGGGAAACCCACTTACCTGGCCAAGCTTTAAATGCAGAAGCAGACAACCTCCCTTCTGCATCTAAACACCAGCCACCTCAATCATCACCGCATCCTATCCAGCATGAGACGAATAGACATCTCGTGTGCATCCCAAGCCTCGACGGCCGTATGCTCGAGCATGGAGAATAGGGCCAACCCTTCATCCTCATTAAACTCCGACCGTCATCTGGGCGACCGAGCCATCGACCGCCACAATCCCATCATCAGAGACGCGAGGCGGTCCGTCCGGTCGTCCCTCCCCATCACTCCCCCTTGCAGCTCTTCTCACCACCCTCCCATCGACCCCATCCCGTACCGCCTACTTCACCAGAAAGCCAAACCAAACTCTCTCTCCCCTCCAAAATCAAGCGTCGACGACCCGAACGAGAACCAGTCAAGAACTGACCAAACGAAGAACAAGAGCAAGAAGAAGAAGAGGGGTGTGCATAGCATTTTGACCAGGAGCTTCTCTAGCAAGACAGAGACTGCGTCGACCGTGCGGAAGAGCGTCAGCCATAAGCCCGAGCTCGGGGATGCGAGAACAACTCCTGCTGGGTCGACCCGGTATCTCTTGGGTGGTACCGGTTCTGTTGACGGGCTTCCAGATCACGACCCGGCTTTGGCGCCTGCTTCGGCTCACAATTGGACCAACGATAGTCAAGATCATCATCAACAAATTGTTGCTTCCAAGCGCACTTCGTCTTCTTTGTCATCTCGCTCTGTGTCTGATTCCAACCAGGTAAGAGTCTTTTTTCTGTTGGTTCACTTGCTTGTGAGTAAGCTTCTACAAATCGACAGGCTTTGGCCAATAATTACATTTACATCACTTTAGTAAGAGCAATTTTTACGTCTGCCGGTGGAAATTTTTTTAAGAAAATTATCTACGTGCAAATTCAGATGCTCTAATTTCATAAATACATTTGAACCAGGATAGAAAATATATGTTCAAATGTCTAATTCGGTTTATAAATTCGTGTTGGTTGGTTTCATCGCAGCCCACTATATATCATGCCCCATTATGAACACTTCAATTTTCAAAAGAGTTATTACACGTGACACTAAAAAAATTAGAAGGGCATTGATAGCTTTAATTTTTTTTTAATTGTTCACTTAAACAGTCGTTGGAGCACTCTTTGGAAAGTCCTGTCATTTAACATGCTAATTAAAAACTGATTAACTTTCAATTCACGTACTTTTTGAGTCTGCTCAAATCCACGTCATAACATTGCTAATTTTAATTATATATACAATTAGCTCTAGGACATTTCTTTTATGGGCTACATCGACTAAAGATAAAAAAAAATTGTAAAGAAAAAATTGTAAAGAAAACTACATCGTTCTTGTTATTTAAAGACGTCGGAGTGAAGGTGGCGGCCGTCGCGCAGGTGGTCGTCTTGAGGGTGTCACTGCACTGCAAAGGCTGCGAAGGGAAAGTGAGAAAACACTTATCAAGAATGGAAGGTATGCATTGTCATTACTTGGCCAGGCCAGTTTTTTTCTATTGTATTTCATTTTATTTTTCTGGTACAATTTTTATAATTGTATCAGTTTCACCACAACCCAAAATTCCCGAGCAGCGAAAGTTAATCTCTCATTTATAAAGCTTACCGAATAATATCCAGCTTATTTTAAGGCTATATAAATCAAATAAATATGTTTCATGAAATGGCAATGTCACGCAAAATTTTACTTAGAATGCACAACTTAACATGTGTTTTTACTCACGGTGGGATCAACTATTATATGATTAGTGATGACTTTACAAAATATCTATAATCGGTTCTGCATGACGTGTTTTCACAGTTCAATTAGTCTCGTGGCTAACAAAACCCTAGAGATTTAAATTGCAGGCGTGACGTCATTCAACGTAGACTTTGCAGCTAAGAAGGTGACCGTTGTGGGAGACGTCACGCCGGCCGGTGTTCTGGCCAGCGTCGCAAAAGTGAAGAATGCTCAATTTTGGACATCATCAACGGAATAGCATCTAATTTTCACTGATCTTTCGCAAAGCTTGCCATGAAAAATCTTTTGTGTCCTCGTAATATGTTGTGGTCTAAGTCTCTTAGGAGTAGCTAGCAAATGGATCTTTTTTTTTTTCTGCTTTGTTTTGTTTTAATTTCTTTAACTTTTCTTTCTTTCTTTTTTTTTAAATTTTTACTTTTGGTTGAAGAAAATAATGGGGTTGAGCAGTTCAGGAATTTTTATTTTTTTTTGTGTGTGTTTTGGGAATCTCTATTGCTTTGGAAGATGGGAGTGTTTTGATTCTTTTTTCGGCTATATTCTCGGATGCTATTTGTTGTCATTTTTTTTTTTTTTATTCATGAGAAAAGGACATGCTATTAAATAATGATTTTCCTGCCTGGAAAAATGAACTTCAAGCCCGTTCTTCTAGATAACCAGGTATGGTTGGGCTACAATTTACATAGCCACGCCTTTGCTCTTCCCGATAATGAACTTTCCGTAATCAGCTCAATGTCTAATATTCCCTGCGTGATTTTGCTTTGGGAAGTTGCAAGAATTAGCGTTAATTCTTGGCCCAAGGCCATGGAGCGTTTAAAGAAAGAAAATTTTCGACCGGTTCGACTACGCTTATAGAAGCAAGGGCCTATAGAACATGTGTATCGATATCATCCGAAACATTAATTGTATGATGTTTGCACCAATAAATGTCCAAATTTTTTGTATGGATAAGCAAGTGACTAGAGTGTAAATGTTATCAAGCACATGACTTATTATTGACAACCACAAGGACTGATATTGATATCGACGCATATCAATGATTGTTGACCGTTGTTGATATACGGCAATGTATGGTTAAACATTAGTTGACATAGATATTAACGAATGAGATTTGCAAGCTGTCAGGGCATTAAGAGAAAGTTAAACGCATAAAGTATCATGTTGCGATTACAGGAGGGAAGTTATTTGAAAAACAAAGTGATTGAGGTCGTGGACTCTGGAGCAATGGGCCCATGTTTTTCAAAGGAACAACCATCCAAGGAAAAGAACATGGCATTGTGAGAGTATGGACATAGAACTTTTGGAGATGAAGGAACATAGATACAACCGCTAGAAAACCACTTACAATTAGTTATGACACCACCAATATAAATACCATCGATCATCTACTGGAAAGCCCACACAAATCAAACGAACTTACCATCCTCCAGTTGTCTTTACTTTCCAGCATTGTCCTTTTATTTTCTAGACTCACTTCATCGATTAAATTCTAGTGTATACCTTTATCTTGAGTGTTATATTGTTGATTAAATTCTAGTATACTGTCTCTACGTGATTAGGCTTTGTTATTGATTAAATTCTGACACAATTTGTTTACACTCGGTTTCGTCATAGTCTTTATTTCCTAGGCTTTGTTGTCAATTAATTCCGGCATAATTTGTGTTTGTACAGTCCCATTTGAATTCAAGTTGTTGATTTCCTTTTCATTTATGATATTCCTTATTGGGAGTTGCCACAAAACTTATCTCATTCAATTAAAAAAAATCAAATAACGACTTTTGATTAAATATATTTTGTTGTGCGAGAAATTTTAATGAAACGTCATTTTGGCACATCCAATGAGACCAGCGTCCTTAAATTGAGAAATGGAGACGTGGGGCGAAGAAGGTAGGCAATTTCTAACCCTTTGTCATCATTGAATCTTTGACAATTTTTAGATACTTATCTTTTCTAGCATGTCATCTAATAAATTTTAACTCTATTTAATAGATAAGATGTCTATCAATTGTTTAAATTTGAAAGTTCGAAGAATAGCCCGATCATATCATATCAATTTAAACTTGATTCGTTTTACATGAAGTTATTGGCATGTGAGGCCAGCCCTTTCAATTAGTTCAACCAGCCATTTTAGTTCATTTAAATCACAAAAATAAAATAAAATATGAAATCACACTCATAATCACTAGCTAGGTTCTTCCTTCATATCTTCCACACATTTCCAACTCTGTTTAAAATCAATTATCATTTTTTTACTGACTTATAAAATTTTGATTTTCAGTAGCCAAATAAAAAACAAAACTATGCTTATACTTTAGGGTAAAAGCTACCAAAAACCCCAAACTTCGCTCACCATAATACATTTATTCCATTTTTTTTTGTGTGATACAAAAAACCCAAAGCTTATACTCATGCGATACACTGATCCCAAATATAGGACATATTTATCATAAACTTATTTTTTGTGACACCAAAAACTCTATTTTTTTTTGGTGATATAAAAAAACCCCAAACTTTTACCTATGTGACATTTACCCCAAAAAATTGTGTCATAGAGAAAAGTTCGTAAAAAATTTAGGGTAAATGTGTCTTATATGTAGAAGTTTAGGGTTTTTAGTGTCATAGGAAAAAGTTTGGGATAAATATGTCATAGTGAGCAAAGTTTAGGGTTTTTGGCATCACAAAAAATAGTTCAATGTAAATGTGTCACTTTGAGTAAAGTATGGGGTTTTTTGTGGCTTTTTTCCCTATACTTAAAGGATTTTTTTTTTTTTTTAAAAATAAGAGCATGAAGTGGGGCCATTTTTTTTTTCAGAAGAGGACATGAATTAACATGTTTGAAATAATGGCCTAAAGTGATCAAATTAATCTCAAATAATGGCCCAAGCTTACCAGCTAGCCAAATCTTCATTGGTCAAATTGCAGTGTGACTCTCATGCTTATTTCAATAGCTGAAATAAAGGAAATTTTGTCCAAATTTTTTTTTTTTTTGGTAAGAGAATTTTGTCCAAAATTGTTTTTTTTTTTTTGGTAAGTTTGTCCAAAATTGTTTGTTTTGACTAAATTTGAAGAAGCCCCAAATTGATAGTTGCTTCCAATATTTATAGTTGCTTCCATCAAAATAAATTGGCTTGTTAGGAGCTTGAGCATCATTGGTAAAAAAGTTGCCAAAATTTAGCCATAAGAGAAGATCTTTATATTTAGAAGAAATACACTTCAAATGATGAGCAACAGGGCTCTAATACCAATTGTTATGAGCTAACAATACAATTTAGAAGGGAGTGAATAGGTTGTTTTAAAAAACTTGACAATCTTTTGCAAAAAATAGCTGATGCTAAGTAAAGATCAGGTTAGGGTGATGTTTCAAAACTTGTGATGGTAATGTGTGCTTGTGAGAGTAAATAGAGTAAAATAATGGCAAGCAATGATATATAATATTTTGACTTTATCCCCAAGTCTATGTCTACTTTTTAAACTAACAGCCATAAGTTGGATTGGATTCTACTAGTAATCTGCTCTGAAAGTTACAATCGGCAAGCACTAATCCTATTATAAGATGGATCACACTATTAGGACTCAGTTGTTGCTACTCTTACTCTTTCACACTTAATCTAGAGCACGATCACTCAAACAACATGAATGCGATACTCAGTGAAACAATCGGAAGATAGCTTATCATTAAAAACCGTTTAAAAGCAAATTTCTAGATCTTGATATATGTGACTCTTTCTCTAACATTTGACATCTATGATTTTTATTTATTCATTAATAACCATCTTCAATTTTTTCGTTGGAGGTGGATTAGAGAAGTAAAGAGCTATAAGAGTTATTGTTGAACTTTTGTCCAGAGTTATAATTGCCTATATAGTCTTGTCTTGAACTTTTGTAGGTTATCAAAAAATAGCATTGACTTTGATAGACCTGTTAGACTACCTAGCTACTTGATTATTATGTCTTATTGAATTCTACTGTTGAGTGAATTCACAGCCACAATAACTATATTAACTAAATCAATGAACATTATCAAAATGTATGTTATTGCCATAGCACCAGTGACTTGGTAAGTACAACATCGACATGGATATTGACATCAACTTATATTTTAAATCCGTTGGTGTTGTTTAAGGAAAATCCGTATTAGGACATAATGCAATCTTTTGTCCACTGGATCATACCATGAATCTTGTTGGTCCCTTGTAACAAACATCTGCATAAATCATAATAATATTATAATAAGGATAGTTTGGATATTATCAAAATCACTTGGAAATGTTTTTCCAATAGATCTCATCCTGCTTGTGGTTGAACCATTTTCTTGTTTAATTTTTTGTTTGGATGGATTTAATCTCTAGAGGTCAATCATGTCATGTTTGCATAATATTTAAAATGGCGATTTCATCCCGTCTTGAATCTCAAGTTCACTTTATTAATTTATATGAGTAACAACGAGCGGTACCAATGCACCTGAAATTAATCGAGCCTAGTTAGAAGTTGCACGGGCAGCCACATTTTGGTATTAATTCCCCTAATAAAAACACCTCAGGGAGTTCATTTTTTTTTTTTTTTGGGTAAAACCTCAGGGAGTTCATTTAATACTTAAGTAAACACAATTTTCTCCACAGCAGTGGATAGAACCATGAAAAATGTCCTAAACGATTAGGCAGCTCCAATTTTTGTATAAAGAAATGTTGGGAATAGCGGATCCCCGAAAATCGGATTCGACACTAAATCGAATCCCTAAATCAATGCGGAAGACGAAGCCCGGGAAAATCACGTATCATTGATTGTAAAGCATACCACGGATTCGAGCGTACCTTGTTAGCCGTAGATTAGACACCGACGTCGATAGAGGAAGAGAAACTTGGCCCTGTTCGATCTGAGGAAGCAAAATCCTTCAAGCACTTCATTGTTTTTGCTTTGAAGAAAACGAGAGAGAGAGAGAGAGAGAGAGAGTGCGTAGAGAGAAAACGTACGTCTTTTTCTTTAAACAAAACGGTGCATTGTTCTCTCTCTCTCCTCCCTTTTATACCTCTCTCCTTTCACGGGCCCTATTCCCGTGGGCCGGGCTTTTTGGGCCCAACTTGGGCGGACGGGCCTTAAGCCCATCTCATATAAAACTATCATCTCCCACTCGCACATGGTAGGCCGAACAGGATTCTCTTTACCTCTCTTCAACATTCATACCGGTGAATAATCCGTACGACCAACATACTTTGAGAGCTCGTTGCTATACATCTGTTAGGAATTTATAGCAGCTCATAATGGGCGTCACACTCCGAGTAGATTTAGTATGCAGTACCCTAGATCGATCGATCACATTTATATTTCTCTTGATCTCTTTTAAATATGATATATATATATATATATATATATATATATATATATTTATTCACAATTATAATTATCATAAAGACAGTCATAATTGATCGACCAGTGAATACAAAACCACAATGTGATTCTCCAAAATCGATCTTCCTCTTTCCTTCAAACTCTCAATTTCAGTCCAGCTTGCTTTTCTAGAAATGCCCCATTAGATCGAATCGTCTCATGACCATTGGCAACACCCTAAGATAGCAAACACTAAATAGAAATCTTGAGAATAAGTAAGAGTCATGAGGGGACTAAAAATTGAGGAACTCTTTTCCTCAAGAGTCTCACACATCATAAAAGTTGATATCAAACTTTTTGCCACTCTTATTAGTCGTCTCATGCATACGCAGTATGAAATACGTATTACGGTATCAACTCCTTTCCTATGGAGCGTATGTCTACACCTTTCAATACTGTACATATGATAGTTTAGACATACCCAATGTCTAACTTGAGTTCACGTATCTACTCATTCACAAAATTCATCAGAACTCATATCTGGCATCATAGACAGATAAAGTAAAATATGTGGGTTATTTTACTTTCGAACATCTTTAGTATTATGTCCTCATCTTAACACTTAGTTAAGGCGACATATGTATTTTTAAGCTTGAGCTCTCGATTATCACCTAGATAATAAGCTTAAAAACAGTATCATCTCTATTTATTACACAGTAAACAGAGACGATTACCCGTGTGAGTGGGCTAATCTTTTATCTGTCCGACATATTTCTCAACTTAAAATAATGCACTGAGCATTAAGATGCATAAAGATCATACAAAGATTCATAGGTATTAATAATGAAACAACACTAGTTCATAATTGTGAACAACTCAGGGAAATTACAATCCAGTACATCAGACTCTACGCAATTCTAGAGATTTTACATGACCACAAAATATATCTCTAGGTATTGGCTTTATCATAGGATCTACTACCATTCTATGCGTAGATATGTACTGTAAGTTCACATCCTTTCGTGCAACCATATCTTTCACAAAGTTATACTTGGTATCTATATGTTTGGTCTTGCCATGATATTTTGGATCTTTGGTGTATGCTATAGCTGCTTGGCTATCACAGTTAACCAATAATTGATTTGCAGTTTTCTCAATAACACCTAAATGATCCAAAAATCTCTTAAGCCAAACTCCTTCTTGTACCACTGTTGATAATGCCACGAACTCAGCTTCCATCGTGGACAAAGCTATACACGTTTGCTTCTTACTGCTCCATGATATGGCGCCATTGCTCAGTAAGAAAGCAAATCCAGAGGTAGATTTTCTTTCATCTAAATCTCCTTCCCAATCAGCATCTGAATAGCCTTCAAGTCACAAATCCTTTCCTTGGTAATTCAACTTGTAATCAGCAGTTCCCTTCAGATACCTCAGTATTCTCTTGACGGCTTTCCAATGTGCTGGACTTGGATTGGATTGGTATCTACTCACCATTCCAGTTGCAAAACATATGTCGGGTCTTGTACACATCATAGCATACATCAAGCTCCCAACAGCACTAGCATAAGGAACATGTTTCATTTGTTCATTCTCTTATGGAGTCCTTGGACACAGTTTATGGCTCAATCTTTCACCTTTTGCAATAGGAGTGTCTATGGGTTTACAGTCTTGCATACGAAATCGTTCAAGAACCTTATTTATATATGTTTCTTGCGAAAGAGACAACGATCTCTTCAAACGATCTCTTGAAATCTTAACTCCAAGAATGTATGCAGCCTCACCCATATCCTTCATCTCAAAGTTGGAAGACAACCAACTCTTGACAGTCTTAACAAATTCCATATTGCTTCCGGCAATAAGTATATCATCAACATATAATGATATGATCACAAATTGATCCTTGGATCTTTTGATATATACACAATGATCCTCATCAATCATCGTAAAATCATATGCCATTATGGCATTATGAAAACG
This sequence comes from Eucalyptus victrix, assembly GCA_016097545.1. NCBI lineage: Eukaryota > Viridiplantae > Streptophyta > Magnoliopsida > Myrtales > Myrtaceae > Eucalyptus > Eucalyptus victrix. Next base: position 19,674,232 of record CM027835.1, on the reverse strand, counting down.
TATATACCATTATCTTGATGACTGCTTAAGACCATCTATCGACCTCAAAAATCGACATACTTTTTCTTCTTGGCCTTTCACTATGAAACCAGCAGGTTGTTCCATAAATATTTCTTCCTCTAATTCTCCATTGAGGAAAGCAGTCTTTACATCCATTTGATGTAATTCAAGATCCAAACTTGCCATTATTGCCAGAATAATGCGAATCGAGGTAAATCTCACTACAGGAGAAAACGTATCTTCATAATCAATTCCTTCCTGTTGATTATACTCCTTCGCCACAAGGCAGGCCTTATGCCTTTCATCGAGCCATCAGCCTTTCGCTTTATTTTGAGAACCCACATGTTCCTAATAGCTCTGCGTCCTTTTGGAAGATCAACAAGTTCCCAGACTTGGTTTGATCTCATTGACTCCATTTCCTCTTCCATTGCATTAATCCATTTTTCTTTACTAGGGCAATTCAGAGCCTTATTAATATTTCTTGGCTCATCCTCATATTGTGGAGCAACCATAAAAGTTTCCCCTTCAATGTCAAAATGTCGACGGGGAATACTTTGGCGACTTGTTCGTCATATGAGAGATTGTACACTTTGCATATCATTCCCCATCATGCTCCCTCTTGGATTAGGTAATGATCATGTCGTCTCATCATGTGGTTGCAATTGAGAATGAGTTGAATTCAATTCATCACTTCTCATATTACTCCCACTTGGACGAACTCCACTAACATCATTATCCTGATCCAAGGTCTCAAATAGGGAACAATCTTCCCATATTTCGCCTTTCTTAGGAAATTCATCCTCTAGGAATGTGACATCTCGTGATTCAAACTCAGTTATATTCCCACTTTTCTGCTCACCTATGAACACATATCCTTTTGAGTGTTCTGAGTACCTTATGAAAATACTCTTCTTTCCTTTGGGACCCAATTTTCCAAATTTGTGAGAGGACTCATGTGTATAGGCGGCACAACCCCATGACTTAAGAAAACTTAAGTCCGATTTTTTACCTGTCCATAACTCATATGGAGTGGAAGTAACTGATTTGGAAGACACACGGTTAAGTATATCGGCAGCAGTTAACAATGCATCACTCCAAAAGGTAATAGGTAAGTTAGCATGCGCCATCATGGACCTAACCATTTTCAGTAAGGTTCTGTTTCTTCTCTCCGCAACACCATTTTGTTGAGGAGTATATGGAATAGACAACTGTCTTTCTATTCCTTTTTCATCACATAATTTTCTGAACTTATCAGATAAATATTCTCAACCTCGATTAAATCTCAATGCTTTTATTTTCTTGTCTAATTGATTCTCTACTAGGTTCATAAACCTTTTGAAATGACTTATTGCTTCTGATTTATGAGAAATCAAATAGACATATCCGAATCGAGTATAATCATTAATAAAGGTGATGAAATAAACAGTCCCATGCCTTCTTCTCATATTCATTGGACCATAGACATTAGAATGGATTAAATGCAGAGGAAATTCAGCTCTTTTACCTTTCCCAAATGGTTTCCTTGTCGTTTTCCCTTCTAGGCAATGCTTACATATGGGTAAATCGACTTTTTCAATGTCGCCCAACAAGCCCTCTTTGACTAGTCTATTCATACGTTGTTGGTCAATGTGACCAAGTCTAGCATGCCACACATTCACATCATTATCATATGAATTAGGAGACGTGATAAGGGAATAACAAATAATTGCATTAATATACTCAATATCTAATACGATGAAACTATCTAGAAAATAACCATAGCCATAGTAGTTTGTATCCAAATACAAATCTACACCTTTATTATGGAAGTTCATATTAAAACCTAATCTAACCAACACTAAAACAGACACTAAATTCCGACGAATCTCCGGAGCATACATCATGTAGGAATAAAGTGCGTCCACCACGCATATTCAGTTGGCATGTGCCAATTCCTTTTACTTCAGCTCGGGAGTTGTTTCCCACATAGACCAACTTAGTTCCAGTTGTTACTCGTCGGAATTCCACGAAGGATCCTCTATCCTTCGCTACATGGTCTGTCGCTCATGAATTTACAGTCCACAAAGGATTAGACTCAGTCAAGAATACAGAACTCGACACAAAAGTAAAGTTCTGAAAAGTACAAGGGGTGTTTACCTTCTTTGGCTCATGACAATTGCAAGCATAGTGACCCTTCTTGTCACAATTGTAACACCTCACCCTTGACATTTTCTTCACTTGAGGACGTTTTGCTCTCTTGTGTTGGTTAACTTTTGATTTCTTGTAACAAGGACTTGATCCTTTGCAATCCCACATATTGAACGAATCAATACGCTTGCGCTTAGAGCTCAAAGCCCTTTCTGAACTAGAACCAGCATTGTAAATGTCTACTTTCGACTCAAATGCCGTTAGACAGTCCTCTACTAACTCAAGGTGGCGCACGGCATCCTCAAGATCTTCCATAATATGGTCAAGAGCTTCTAGTGCTTCTTGCTTTTCACATATTGGACTTTCATGTGCCAAATTTCATAGTTGTCACCATTGAGCTTTTCACCTTTGTTCAGCTCGGCAACGATGCTCTTTGTATTTGAAGCCATTGATCCGAACACATTAGACATATGCACGAATTATTAATGCCTATCATTTATGCATCTCTTTTTACATAGACCCATCATATTAATGAATAATTTCAAGTAAGGCTTCAGAATCAAAAGGTCACTACGTTTCCAATCATCTTCCAAAAATCCTAACTTAAAACTATCATTAATATGATTGTCATATGCAAAATCAATTCTATGAAGCTACAAAAACTTCTAAAACTACCCATAGCTAATTACCCACATCAACCAGCAATAACGAAAGCAACAGATAATTGACATACAATTAAAAGCAATAATGCTTTCAATTAATACAAATAACATATCCATTACACTAAGTAATATATGCAAAAAAAAAAAAAAATCAACATAGAAAGAGATATTCAACACTCAAAAACATCTCAAACTAATCTAAGAAATAAATAGGGAATGTCCCTTCTAATCTATCAGTCAAAACATATGAGAAAACTGAAGGCACATTTGCCAACCATGGAAAAAACTTTTGGAGAGCTTTCATGTCGCCACCAAGGCGCATTTACTCTACGCTATGTGGCGCTCAATCTAAGGGTTGAAGTTTTGGCCAACTCAATCCTATAGTACTCTCTTACAAAAGCTTCCACTAGCCTCCTATAATCCGGGACCATGTTGACCTCCCATAGCCGATCTAACACTACTTGCCATTTACGTGGAAGAGTGTTCATCAAAGCCGGCACCTTCTCAAAATCCGGCATAAGATAACCATTGCAGATGATTTTCTGTATCATCTGATTGATCCTGACCACATGTGATACTAAATCACCATCATGCCACCGATGATTAGCTAACTTTGTCATCAGCCTTTTAAGTCTTACAATTCCCTCGTCCGTTCTCGGGATTGCAAGTATCCTTGCAAAACGCATCATAGTTCCCGCAACAAATGCGTAGAACTAAAAATGGATTACTTATAATTCATAATGTACAAAAGGGAAAACACATAATTTTCCATAATTCATGCAACAAATGCAGAATTAAAAAATGGATTACTTATAACCCACATAGGCATGACTGAAAAAGAAACAAATTATTTATTTATTTATTTATTTTTTCGGGTCAACGGTCAACGGTCAGTCAACGGTCGGTCACGGTCAACGGTTCATCGGGTCGGGTCGACGGGCGCGTGGGTAGGACCAGTTGGACCAGTCGGACCAATCGGACCGGTTGGCCGGTCGGACGAACCGACCGGCACGTGTCGTGCGCGTGCGTGGGCTGACGTCATGCAGACGTCACTTGCACGTGCCACGCGCGTGAGTGGGTTGACGTCACGCAGACGTCAGCCGACATGTGCGCGGCATGCGCCAGTTGGTCGGGTTGGGTCGCCTTCGAGTGGGGTCGGGTCGCCGGCCGGTGATCGCCCGGCCAACGGTCGTCGGCGATGACGTCATCGGTGACGTCATCCCAGCGGTTACCGACTGTTGGGTGATGTCACGGTGACATCAGCACGCGTCGGTTCGCCGACCGGCGCGTGCCGGTTCGTTGGCCGCCGGTGCGCACGTGCCGGTTCGCCGCCGGTGCGTGTGGCGCACGCGCTAGCCAATGCCAGCGCTTCGGGCGCGTCGCACCCACGCGCAGCACCTTCTGGCCACGCGTGTGGGCGCGTGCGGTGTCGCACGACATGTCGCCGGACTCGTCTCGACGATCTCTTTCTCCTATGCCATCAGAATTCAATTTCGACTTACGAAAACTCGAAAAAATGGCCGAACAGCGCTCGGGTGTCGGGATTTCTCGCCCCAATCTGTACGGCTGAATTACTGTTGCGAAAAATCAATCAAAAAACATCAAATTGATCGGGAAAACGTGAATTAGGGCTCTGATACCAATGTTGGGAATAGCGGATCCTCGAAAACCGGATTCAACACTAAATTGAACCCCTAAATCAATGCGGAAGATGAAGCCTGGGAAAATCACGTATCACCGATCGTAAAGCACACCACGGATTCGAGCGTACTTTGTTAGCCACAGATTAGATACTGACGTCGATAGAGGAAGAGAAACTTGGCCTGTTCGATTCGAGGTAGCAAAATCCTTCGAGCGCTTCACTGTTTTTGCTTTGAAGAAAACGAGAGAGAGAGAGAGAGAGAGAGTGCGTAGAGAGAAAACGTACGTCTTTTTCTTTAAACAAAACGGTGCATTTTTCTCTCTCTCTCCTCCCTTTTATACCTCTCTCCTTCCACGGGCCCTATTCCCATGGGCCGGGCTTTCTGGGCCCAACTTGGGCGGATGGGCCTTAAGCCCATCTCATAAAAAACCATCAAGAAATATAGCAACTATCTTCAGCTGTAGATTGCACAAGGACTTGGGTGGGTAAAACAGTAAAAGTAAAATCCCGTGTGAATTCTGATTAAGTATAGAATGGTGCACATCTCCACTTACATAGAAAGAGCCAATACTCAATAATGTCCCCCGAGTTTCATCTTTCTACTCATCATCTGCTTAACTTATTGTTCCTCTATAAACCTAATTATGGATAATACAATTGTGGATACAATTGCCACACAAGAAACATCCGTCCTCAGGAATCTGATGTCTTGTATTTTCTCTATACGTGTAAGCCAATTTGTAACTTGATAAATTTACGGGCTGGCTGCAGCAATATCAAATTAGACTATTGCTAAGAGACTTGGCAAAAGTTCCCAGGTTTCTTCTCATTCTCCTCTTCTGCCCATTTTTCTAGTTTCTTTGCCTGGCAGATGATTTTTCCGCGTTTGGTCAATCTTCCACCATGATTATATTAATTTTTCTTCTCTAAATTTTCTATCTTGGCTGATGCCTGCCCCCTTTGCCTGCATCCTACCACGCTTGACATTTTAGCTATTTGAAGTCAATGAACCATATTCAGAAGGATGTAAATCGTCTGCAATCTGCATCTTCATTTTAATATTCTATATTTATTGTCACTATCACCATAACCCCTAAAGCTAATGCGTCTTGAGGATGCATCATCATGTTTCATGCTCCATTTGTTTAAGTTTTTCCAGTCATTCAACTTAACATCTGCTGAAAAGCAGCCTTTTTAGCAGTAAAAAACCGATACTTCTCTAATATGCCATATAAAAGACCAATCATGTTGCTCTCCGGTACATTTCTTCAGAAAATGGATATGTGAGCATCGGTTAGTTTAGCCTATCCTCAGGGAATTAGGTCCCTGTTGCTCCAGGTGAATCCTTAACAATGTACTCCTGCATTTGTTCCTTCTCCACAAAAATTGACATACACAACTTGATATCTTAATGTCTTAGCAGCATTTTTGCAGATAAGACTTTTCATTTAAGTCATAATGCAACTTGATTCCTTAGTAAATGGCATCTGGTGCCAAGTTGCTCCCTTTGTGTCACGCTTTGATGTATGTCTTCATTTACTATTCACATCAGCTGCTGAAAAAAGGATAAGTACAAAACACAAACAATAATACAATCATGACAAAAGCCAGAGATGAGATTATCTTACCTTTTAGACCATAACATCATTAGCATCCATACCTTATGGGCCAAAAAAAGTGCATCCGTATCTAACTGGCCGAAAAAATGCACCAATATTTTTCAAATATCTTCACTGATTTAACATGCCAAAAACTTTACAAATATAATGCTTGTGAGTACAACATCAAATTATTTGCTGCCTCCTGTGTCCTTTTGCATGGTCCCACGTTTATTTTATATGATTCTGAAGGATTACAATTGATGGACATCTGCTTTGAATTGTTCAATGTTATTGGTGCCCTGGAGCTTTTGACCAGATAACGGAGATTATTGATTGAATGGGAACATAACAGGTTTTGTCCTGATCAGAGGCGCTGCCTTTCGCAAATGAAAACTAAGTTGATCAAATCTTGTAGTAGGTAAATCTGCAATTTGCAGCAATCTTTGTGCACCGGCTTGATGCATTTCAATTTAGTCAATCAATGATCTTTGCCCCTTGATAGGGATTAGACTGATCCGAAACAAATGTTAGCCCTTGATCTTGCAGACTCAACGTTTTGCCTTTGCCTTTGACGTCCTTCCTAGCAATACTTACCTACAATTCTTCCATGTGGAACCAATAGTCTCAGCAAGAGGAAAGTCCAACCTACAAGTCATATATGTATGTTCTATGGTCCTTTTCCTGGAGAAGCAAAAATAGTAACTGCAATGAGACTCATTTATTATTCTATAAAGGTTGATGAAAGTGCAACAAAGCAATAAAGTAATGTCCACTGTAGTAAGAGTTCGGCCAAAATCTTGAGGTTGATTTAAGCAGACACGCTTAAAAGTTTGAATATGAAGAATGGATGGGCTATAAATACCCAATCCTTTTTGAAGAAAACACAACCAACAACTTTAGAAATTCTCATTATCTCCCCATTCTCAAAAAAATCAGCTTTATCCTTAAAAAGCTTTTCGTGTGTCTCTCTCCCATTGCTAGCTCTGCGCTTCTTTGACTAGATAGCCTCATTTAGTGTAATGGAAGAAACCAGCGTACAGCTTCAACCTCCAGCTTATGGAAACTTTATCACGATTCTCAGCATTGATGGTGGAGGAATAAGAAGGATTGTTCCAGCTACTATTCTAAGTTTCCTAGAGTCTGAGCTTCAGGTACTCAACTAATGCTAATGCTGCATGCATGGTTGGCATCTGTTTCGCATATAATTCAATTTCCGATATGCCTGAATCTATTTTGTAGAAGCTGGATGGTAAAGATGCAAGACTTGCGGATTATTTCGATGTGATAGCAGGAACAAGCACAGGGGGTCTTCTGACTGCCATGTTGACCAGCCCTAATGAAAAGAATCGACCCATGTTCGCTGCTGAAGACATCAAAGACTTCTACCTTCAAAATGGCCCTAAAATCTTTCCTCAGGACAGGTTTAAACTCAGTTTCTTGACTTTTCCTCATCATCATGTCAGAAGCTTCAATGAATGATTAGTATTTCCTCATGTGCTTGAGATTCTAACTTGTCCTGTCAATGCTTAATACAAATGTGCTGCAGTTGTCCCCTTGCTCCCGTTGCAAAGATGATGAAGACTCTAACAGGACCAAAGTATGATGGTAACTACCTTCATAGCCTCGTAAGGGAAGAGCTAGGGGACATAAGGTTGCACCAGACGTTAACCCATGTTGTGATCCCAACGTTTGACATCAAGCGTCTCCAGCCAACCATCTTTTCCACCTACCAGGTGTGCATCCTGGCCCCACATTATGACACACTCCCTCACCAATTATATATATTTGATTGCCTCTGTCTATTCGAATTTTTTGGTATCATCTAACATATGCAAGTCTTTTATCGTTTGTTTTGGACAGGTGAAGAACAAACCATCCATAGATGCGTTGCTCTCTGATATATGCATTGCAACTTCGGCTGCACCAACTTATTTCCCTGCCCACTATTTCAAAACTGAAGATCATTCAGGAGCAGTGAGAGAGTTCAATCTGATAGATGGTGGGGTGGCTGCAAATAATCCGGTCAGTACAAAAAGAGAAAGAAACTCCACTATGATGATAAATAAATGGTGCAGGCAGCAGCTTGCAGGTTAATATGTCCTCCAACTAAAACTTATTTTTATTGCAATGGATGATATGCAGACTTTAGTTGCTATCAGTGAAGTGACGAAAGAGATAATAAAGGGAAGCCCAGACTTTTTCCCCATAAAGCCGATGGACTACGGGCGTTTTCTGGTGATATCCTTGGGAACAGGTTCGGCAAAATCCAAAGAGCGGTATGATGCACATGAAGCAGCAAAGTGGGGGATCATCGGTTGGTTAACAAGCGGAGGGTCCACGCCTCTAGTTAATGTTGTCAACCAAGCAACTGCAGATATGGTTGATCTCCATCTTTCTGTTGTTTTCCAGGCTCTTCATTCTGGAAAGAGTTATCTCCGCATCCAGGTGTCTATCAACAGTAGAATACATAAGGAATACGTATGCAGAAACGCTTATGTGTGCATATATTTGTCCGCTTATTGTTCTTTTGCCTATTTACATATGATGTATAAAATTCGATCATTTTTGCAGGATGATAAGTTGAGTGGGCTCACATCTTCCGTGGACGTAGCCACAAAGAAGAACATGAATGATCTGGTCAAAGTAGGGGAAGGACAATTGAAGAAGCTGGTGTCTAGGGTTAATCTGGACACCGGAATCTTTGAGCCACTGAATCAAGAGACTAACGAAGAAGCTCTCAAGAGGTTTCCAAAGCTACTTTCTGAAGAGAAGAGGCTTCGCCATGCTCGGTCTCCCCACGGACGTGCTCACTTTGCAAGTCCTCCCACTTCATCAACTGCATGATCTATACGTCTCTAGCTTTCTAAGTTCTGATAGCACCGAACTCATGCAACAGCTTATACCAGTCAAAGTTAGGACATAATCGATCAGTTTTCATTATTCTTTATTCTTCTTTTCCACTTCAATAAGAATCCGAACGGGATTGTGTGACAGTCAAATTAAGATACCCTTTAGATTCTTTTCTTGCCATAGATGTTTTGATGATGCTATTTTGCATGGTTGAATAGAATTTCGTCCCTGCATGACGGCCAGTCAAGTCAGCAATACTTATCCCATTTTTATTTATTCTGAAATCCTCCATGTAATGGAACGAAGACTTTGAAGTTGTGTTGTTTCTTTCTGGTTGCCCCAAGTTGATTGTGGTACTATTGATTAATTTAACGTAATTCGCATATAGACAATCTCATTCTGCTAAATGAATCTTTGATGCTTGATTTTTTTTTTTTTTTGCCAACAATACACGTTTCTTTCTTTCCTTACTCAAGAGATATGCATAAAGATGATTGATCCACACCGCATCGGAAGAGCTCATAAATTAGTATCAAAATTATATACACGATGACTGATAAAAAAATATAAATAATGAAGAAACCGGAAACCCTAAAATAAAATATCTTGTAACATTTTCCTATATCCGATATACCAGTTACCCTAGTAAAAAAAAAAAAAATCACTAACGAAACTCCTCGTTCATCTAATTAGCATTTAAATTATCATACTCTCATGGGCACCCCTGTATTAAATATTAAACAAATAATATGGGAAATTGTAGGTGTATGTGTTTCAACAAATCGGCCTTATTTAATTCCCAACAAAAACAAGTCACGTCACTTTATAAACCGATTTTAATAACTAATCCTGGTATTCCTAGTACTATCCACGAAACTTAATGTGTTTGTGCATCCAATCCCTTATGTATCAATTCAATTTGCAATACGTGATTCATTATTTCTTTAATTTCCATCCGTTTAAGGGTAATTTGTTAGGAAAAAGAAATTAAGAAGACTATACTATACATGATATATGGATGGCGTCAATTATAGTGCATGAAGTGTGTAGGAACTTGGGTTTTCCAATTAGACCTATTATGGAATTATTATTTCTTGATAAGTGGTTGACATGGTCTAGTAACCTGTTAAACTTACATTATAAAATCTCACCAACCATAAAGATGGCTATTCCATTAATTTCTCGCATTTTCCTCTTACAATTTTTTTAATAGTACTATTCGATAGGCCAGCCTGAAAATTGATCAAAAAGATACCATAAAAGATTGATAAATTTAGAATGTTGAACATCCAAATTGCCAAAAGTTTGGAAAAGTGCACTTAAGTGCCAAAATCAAGTAAAATGGATTAGTTAAATATCAATGGTGAGAAAATATGGCCAAATTTGTGGCACCCCCGAAACGGCCCCCGATCCGTTAGGATCGCTACAATTCACTTACCTTTCACTTGACCTAATAATTTCACTCTGATTCCATAGAATTATAATGAGATCCATAAGTCTTGGGGGTTTATATCCTTTAGATCGGTCCCAGCGCAGTTCATATAGTGGAAGCATATTCAAAATCTCCCTATCTCATACTCAAACAAAATAATGCAATGCACACCAACTACACATTTTATATAAGTTAGAGCCGAACACTTTTATTTACATATCTTGATGGACATCATGAGTCGGTACATCAAAAAGGCTAAGGCTTTTCTAAGCTCGACTATATACCAAAAGGTAACCGACTTCCCTTTTTCTTTCTTTCCTAAAAGTCCTATACATGAGTCTATCAGTAAGTGTTAGCAGTCCAAAAAGCTTCATTTGCTACTTGTCATGCTCAATCACACCCAGCTCGGTCCATCAGCTGGCGGCGGCAGCATCCCCAACATGATCCCATCACGGCGGACATGCACAGATAGAAACTCCTGAATGATTGGGCCGGCGGGCAAACCAACGTCATACAAGACCAGAACCCGCACACGAACAAAGACTAACCCCCATATCTCAGGGTGATGATGCTCCGTACACTCACACTCGACATCGGTCGGTATACCATAGAATGTGCCTGGGGTGACTAGTAATAGAGGCATATCTCATAATCTGAAATGTTAGTCCCCAAAAGGGGTGAGTACAACCACTCAGTAGTAAGATCCATCAAACTACATAATGCAACAAGCAAGACAACCAAAATTTCATGTGAAGTGCAAATATCATCTATGCAACCATGCATAATATATATATATATATATATATATATATATATATATATATATATCCATAAGGTTTATTCCATGCCTTAATAACCACATTTTCAATGCCAAATATTACCAACTCAAAATTCATAGACAACTCATGTACCATGCTATATGCACACACACATGCACATGATTTATTTCCCATTTTGATATTCAAAAGAAAATCATTTTCCCGGGGACCAGTATTTGCATCCCTCCGGGCTTTCGCATCCAACTGACATTACGAGACCTCCGGCACACACCTTCGGGCATCCAGCACACAGCTCCGGGTATCTCGCACCCCACCTAGCATCACAAGGCACATACATGGCTTGCCATGAAAATGGTTGCCCCTTCCATCCGAATTTATGTACAATACTTACAACCGAGCATCTTGAAACTCCCGAGGACCTCCGGCACACACCTCCGTGCATCCAATTAGCGTCGACTCACTCGACCCTATGGGCATCCCGACACTCCCGGGGCATCATCGACTCAGCCATCCAATGGTATCATTAACATCATGATATATACATATATGTCTCACTTTGAAAATAACATTTGATGCAATAATGTCAAAAGTTTCAATGGGTTTATAAAGCCTCAACAATTTTTTGATGTCATATGATATGCTGAATGCCACTGCATCCATTGTATAAATAGTGATCCAAGACATCACAACTCATAGAGCAAATCAATTAGTCTTGAAATAAAACAGTTTTCGAACAAAACAGAATGCACTCAATTAATTGAAATTCTGGAAAAATCAGTAAACGATCTTGATAAATTCTAAAAATTTAATATGTTATAAACGAGATCTAGGGGAAAAGGTTTTATGAATAACACCAAGTTAAGAAAATCTCGTATGAATCGCAATGGTCTGTGCATCACAGCCATAAAACTTCAAACATCACTATTACACAGTTTCAATAAAAATTTCGGTATAACCCCTAAATGAACTGAGAAAATTCTGAGATTTTGATATGTTATAGATGAGACCTAGAAGTAAACGTTTTGTGAAGAACTCTAAGTCAAATTCATTGTAAATCAAGAGCTATAATCACTATAACTCTCCCTAACCCTCTGTAACAGTTTACAGGTTTTACATTTTAAAGAAAAATCGTTTCACCGACCAATAATTGTTTTTTTCTTCTCAAATTTTAGTATGTTACTCCTCAAGATGTCATCTACAACTTTCATCAAGGACACGAAGTCAAATTTCAACTAGATAATTGTATAAAATTCACGGAGTTGCCAAAGGTCAAGCTGTTTTTCCATGAAACAGTTTGTTAGTCCTAGAGAACTATTTCTATTCTTTTGAATTCCAGCATCCAGCATCAAAATTCAAGCATCTCCAAATCTATTACAGTTCACTAGACAACCACAACACAACATAATGTAGAAAATGGAATCTCACTTGCCTTAAGTCCAACGCAACCACAACAAGCAAAATGGCAACTTGCGGACTTTGGGTGCAGCTTAATCGACGGCGAAGCTAGGCGATGTCAACGTCTGCAGCAGTCGTGCTCACAGTGGGGCTGGTCTCCTTCTTTCCCTCCCTGATGCACCCTCACAAACTCTTTCTTTCTCTCGGACTCTCTCTCTTTTTCTCTCGATCACTCTCTCTTTCGATCCCTTTCTCGTTCACTCCACCCCCTTCTCTTTTCCTTTTGTTTTCTTAATTAGCTAGTAATCATGAGATTTGCATGTGAAATCTCTGGTGGAAGCAAGGACGGCAACACCTCATGCAGCCGTGTCTTCTCATGAGGAGTGCCTTTGCCACTTGTTAGATATCATGCATGGATGTGGCCTCATTCAGCCAGGCCTTGGTTGACTAAATGAAGAGGAAAAGTGGGCTGTCTTGGGTGTTTTGGGTCTTAAGTATCCAGCCCACATTTGCTCCTAATGTTCCACCTTAATCCCCCTTATAATTACATAATTACAAATATTCGCATGGCCATGTAATATTATAACATTAATCAATGGTTATTCGATTCATAGGGTACACGGCCAAGTATAGAAAATTTCTTATCAATCTATCTTTTAGTACAACCTTGGTCACACATGAGCATATGATACATTTCCAACAAAACAATAGTCCATTCAATGCTCGGCCCTTGCTTAATTGTAATCCCTTGGTCTAATGACTATAACATAGTCTGATGGTGCTTCCATCACCTAGTCATGGGCCGTAGTGTATCTAGGGATCGTTATGAAATTTTAGGATGCCACAAAATTGCATATGTGGCATTTTCCGGCGACATACTTTACTGAGGTGGATATTAAAATAAAAAAAATACACGTGGACCAGCTAAACGATGTCGCCCTGCTGGCTTGGCCACGCTAAACGACGACGTTTTTCTTTGGTGCTAAATGACGTTGTTTAGCTTATTTTCCTCAAAGACTTCGCTGTCACTCGATTGACCGTCTCTCGTGCTCAAGTCTCATGCTCTTCACTTCATCGCTATCCACAATTGCCATTCATGCTTATTGAGGGTCGATCATCACTCGCTACTTTTGTTCGCTCGAATTTATCCTCTTTTCCCCTGCGGTGTGAAACTTAGGCTTGGTTATTAGGGCTCTGATGAAAAATTTGGGCTTAGTTGAGAAAATGTAGGGCTCAAATGGCACTATGATATGGAAGGGCTCAGATGTGGTGCTAGAGCAATTGAAGGGTTTGAATTGGCAATTTAGGATTTGGCCTCAAAATGTAGGGCTTGGCCATGAAAAAATGAGGGCTCATATGTTACTGTGATGTGTGATTTAAGGCTTGAATGTGGTATTGTAGTTTGCAAATGTCAAGTCTCGAACCTTGAGCGCGTGCCCATCCCTCAGTGGTCGATAAAATTTGCGACGTCCCAGGATGCGTCACTGACTTATTTATTTTAATGCACATGTGGAAGCGAATTACTAATCCCTTAACAACAACAAACATGAGATAGAAAAGCAGGACAACAAATTTGAAATCAATCAACACAACTTTTATAAACAATTTGGTTTACAAATAGAGGCCAAGTCTAGGGTCTAAGTACATGAGGTCTATCTCCAAGAAGAACTTCTGAACCACACATGCTCCTGACCTTTCCACTTCAAGCTTTGGGTTATTCACACTAGGGACTTGAAAAGTTGAGCTCACGATTGAGTGACATAATGTCTTAGCAAGTACACCCCTTAAATTCTGACTAGGAAAGAAATATACCTAAAGACCGTCTAGTCACACACAAGACAAATGACTTACCTTTGCTGCAGTTCCTTCCTGCACGTTAGTACAATTCATATATCATATATGTACGGTACTAACACTCCATCAATTGGAGCGTCTCAAATCACATCTCCTTCAATCATCACATCTCAGTTAATCAATCCATCAATCTACCACAGAGGTCCCGATTATGAGATTAAATCGTTATGATACGTCCCATACCGTGTCACACAATTTTGTCCCACAATCCAATTGATCACGGTCACACAAGCACGACCTATCATGCATTTCAGTTGATTACAGTCACACATGCACGACCTATCCGTCACACAGCAGATCTAACTGATGCATAGTGGATTTATTTGTTACATAGCGAATCTATCCGTCACATAGCGAATCTAACTATCACACAACGGATGACAAATTCTCTTAACCAGCACACAATCATTTAATCCAGGCCAATGACATTGTGCTTTGCACTCAAATGCCTCAATTAAAATAATGTGCTTGACTTATTTTCATCGTGTTAAAAATGCTAGATAAAATAATTGTGTGTGGGTATATGGTCGGCCTAAGCCAAAATTTCAATATCTTTATTTTAGAAGATCCCACTAATTATAATAGACCATAAACACATTTTTGGCGTTGTAAACCGACACATGATATTTTCTGATTAAAATACCAAAATTACTCAATTTTGGGATAAATACCCAAATATACAATTTCCACTCAATTTGCATAAATCATCACTCAATTAAATAAACCAAGTATACTATTGCAATCAGCACGAAATTCCGGTCACCAATTATCTTGGTATAATTCCCGAAAAATAATAAATAATTAACTAAATACAAAAAATAATTAATTAAATACAAAAAATAATTAAATAAATACATTTAAATACCATAAATGCAAACATAGGCCAGAAAAGCCTAATTAAATACCGAAATGGGCCCGGAAGATTTCTGAACCTATCTAGATAAATAATACAACCTATCTAGTTGCTAATTACACTGTTCTAACCACCTAACATGCAATAACGAGTAATTAAATTGTTAATCCGTTCTAACTAACCACATAATCCCTAATTAGCCTAAACTAAGCAACTCTTATGTATCATTAACTCCATAAGTGAATATTAGTGAGTAAACTCACCGGATTAGCGAGTCGGTGAGTCCATGGTGACAGCGGCCAAAACTCGAGCCCATGATGGCGCCAACGGGAGCTTAGATTGGGCTTAAAATGGCCCAACCACTCATGACTTGAGCTAAAACCCCGGTCTTGATTTGCGGAGGGCTGCTAGTTGGCCCAAGCGGGCTAGCTTTTGCATCCTTTGAGGTTGAATTGCGGGCTGGACCGAAGGCGAGGTGGGTTGCTCAACTGGTGCTAACTTGGCCGAACAAACAACAAAAAGGGGCTGCTAGTTTGACTTCAAGAGAGGGACGATGGAGCTGCAGATTCGGTGGAGGACATGCGGCAAAGTTAGTGGTAGTAGTTTGCTGGGGTTGACGTAGTGGAGGGTGTGAGACGTTGTAGTGAGATAGATGAATGGAGGGGGATGGACATTGGGCAAGTGGCGTTGCTGGCATGAAGGCTCGTAGTCAACTGACTGCTGGAGTTGATTGGCATGTTGTCTTGATGGAGTTGGGGTATGGAGATGGAGCGGCACGAGGCAAGGCAAAGGAGAAGGGAGCAGGCTAGTGGTGTCGATGGAGTGCTAACAGAGGGAGCAATGGACGAAGGAAGGAGTTGCTTCAGTGGCTTTGACTTCGGTGGAGGATTGGGATGTGTGGTAGCAAACGAAAGATTGGTGGAGTGTGGGCGTGCGGCTGCAGTGAAGAGAAATGGAGGGGAAGAAAGACGTGTGAGATGAAGGGGAAGGAATGGTTGACAAGCAGGGAAATGAAATGAAAGCAGGAGCAACGAAGGAGGGGAGGAGCAACTGAGGCATGCACAAGAAAATTGGAGAGGGGAGAGGGCAAAGTCAAACATAAATATCTTTCTTCTTCAATCTCGGTCCCCCCAAAAATCCACATGCTTATCCCCTTTGGTCCCCCTTATCTTCAGCCCACAACATCAATTGGTCACCCTAGGGCCAATTTCTTCAAAAAACTTTATCAACTAGAGCTAAATTGAGGACCAAAATGTAACTGCCCTCAAGTCTATGAATTTCACCAATAAAGCTTTAATTTCTTCAATTTGATGTCCAATTTCACTGAGGAAGAAGCCCACACAATTTCCACAATTTCCCTTCACCAAATAGCTCACTTTGGAGGCGAAAAATCCCCTCTATTTGTCCCATCCGAATTTCCTTTCTTTTCCGAATCATCCGAAATGATTTTCCATAAAAATCCCGAGCTCACCGAAAATTCTTCGAAGGATGAGTCGATGTTCCTAAAATAAATCGTGACACGGCAAAACTTTCAATTTTTGAAATTGGGTTCAATTTCGCGGTTAATTTCAATCTGACACGATTTTAGTGTGACCTAACCTATCGGGTAGCTTTTATGAATTTTAAGTGCAATTGATCCATGGTCAATTATTTTCGAGCCACATTGTATATCTTCCACACATTGGCGACTCTCGGTTGTCGTGAAAATCTCAAGATTTTAGATACGGACATAGGGTACCAAAACGACAGAAAAATCGGTCTAGTATCGATCGACAAGAATTTTGCAATTAGGTGGAATCACCCACACTTAATCACATGACTTAGTCAAGTTAACTTATCTTCGGTTTCTAATCAATTTTTTATTATGCCGTTATGACCTTTGCATATTAACACGGTTGAGCAGTCGATTTCTAGTCGAATTCTTAAGTCTATTACGTTTATATTTCTTAATGGCTTTACTTGATAGGCTAGTTATGTCGTGTCTTATTCAATCGAAAACTGAGCATGAAAATC
This sequence comes from Eucalyptus victrix, assembly GCA_016097545.1. Lineage (NCBI taxonomy): Eukaryota > Viridiplantae > Streptophyta > Magnoliopsida > Myrtales > Myrtaceae > Eucalyptus > Eucalyptus victrix. Next base: position 19,657,024 of record CM027835.1, on the reverse strand, counting down.
AGGACGTCACAATCCTTCCCTTTTTATGAAAATTTTGTCTTCAAAATTTAAACTTTTACAAATCTTAATAAAAAAATGTGGGGGTATTGTTGTCTCATCAAATCTTCACTTTCTCATGTTAGTCATTTTGTTTTGTGGTGTTGCTAGACCACTTTGACCAAGGGGATCGTCTTGGTGTGCAGAATTTGTTCTTTCCGATCCACAATCTGAATCGGGCTTTCCACGTACAACACTTTGTTGTCCATGTCTAATTCTTCAAGATGTAGTACGTGGGTCAGGTTAGGCTCATACATCTTCAACATCGACATGTGAAAGACGTCATGCACTTATGCCAACCTTGGCGGCAATGCAAGAAGATACGCTAGGATCCCGATTCTTTCCAGAATTTCAAAGGGACCTTACATACCTTGGATTTAGCTTTTCCTTCCTACCGAAGCGCGAAGTATCCCTCATTGGTGACCCTTTAGAAAGATGTGACCACAAACTTAGAATTTCAATAGCCTTCGACGCTTATCAGTGTAACTTTACCAGCGGCTCTGAGCGGTCTTTAATTTGTCTTTGCTAACAATAACTGTATCCACTGACTGTTGGACTAACTCTGGGTCTGTAATCTTTCATTCTCCAACCTCATCCCAATATAATGGCGTTCTGCATGTTCTACCATACAACGCTTTGAAAGGAGTCATCTGAATACTCTGCTGGTAGCTGTTGTTGTAGGTAAACTTGATAAGGTGAAGCTGTTCCTCCCAACTTCTCTTGAAATCCAACATGCAAGCTTGTAACATGTCTTCGAGGGTTTGAATTGTCCTCTTAGATTGGCCATTCGTTTTAGGATGATAGGCCGTACTATATTGCAGCTTCATTTCCAAGGCAGTTTGCAAACTTTTCCAAAAAGCTGCTATAAATCTTGGGTTCCTATCAGATGTCATCATCACCAGCACTCCATGTAGATGAACAATTTGACGCACGTACAACTGCATGCCTATCCAAATTAAGGTCCTTTCATACTGTGATGAAGTGAATCGACTTCGTCAACCTATTGACCACTACCCAAATGGAATCATTACTCATCTAACTCCTTGGTAAGCTTGTCACAAAATTCATTATGATGTGTTTCCATTTTCACTTGGGAATCTCGAAAGGTTGCAAAAGTCCTATTGGCTTACAATGTTGTGCCTGCACTTGCCGACATGTTAGACACTTAATAACATACTTGGCAATATCCACCTTCATATCGAACCACCAATAATGTTGACGCAGATTCTGATACATCTTTGTACTGCCAATATGAATGCCGTAACTGCTACGATGAGCTTTTGATAATATCTCCTCTTTAAGCTCTGCATCGTTAGGTACACACAGTCGTTATCGGAACCTTAGTGCTCCATCCTCTGAAATATGAAAATCAGCCTTTCTCTTATTGGTATCCTCTTACAGGATCTTCTGAACATCTGGGTCCATCAACTGAAGCGTCCTAATTCTGATCTGTACTTCTAGCTCAATTCTGAGGGTGGCCATAAGATTCGAAAGGTGGCTTGCCCCAAATTTGAAAGCCAAATCTCAAGCTCTCTCGAGTAAGATCCATTCCTTAACTATCATTTGCACAACTAAAGACTTCCGACTCAATGCCTTTGCGACTTTATTCACATTTCCAGGGTAATACAAAATATCACAATCATAATTCTTCAAAAGTTCCATTAGCGATGCTGTCTCATATTCAACTCTTTCTAAGAGAATAATTACTTGAGACCTTGATGGTCAGTGAATATTTGGAATCTTTCTCCACACAAATAATGTCCAAATCTTCAGAGCGAAAATAATTGCTGCGAGTTCTAAATCATGTGTCGAGTAATTTAGCTCTTGAGGTCTCAACTAATGGGACGCATATGCAACAACCCTACCATGTTGCATCAACACGCAACCCAATCCTCTAAATGATGCATCACTATAGATCTCATATCCTTCAGGACTAGATGGAATGGTCAGCACATGTGCGGTAGTAAGCTTTTGCTTAAGCTCTTGGAAACTACGCTCACACTTGTTTGTCAACACAAACTTCTCTTCATTCTTCAATAGTCGAGTCAACAGCGATGCTAGTGCTGAAAATTCTTCCATGAACCTTCTATAGTAACCTACCAAACCCAAAAAGCTTTTGATCTTTGCCATTGTAGTCAGTCTTGGTTAGCTGATAACTGATTCAATCTTGATTGGGTCCACAAAGATTCCTTCGCTTGAAATCATGTGACCTAGGAATGCAACACGAGTTAACCAAAACTTACACTTATTAAACTTGGCGTACAACTCATGATTCCTCATGTTCTGAGGTACCATCCTTAAATGCCTCTCGTGTTCCTCCGAACTTTTCGAATACATTAGAATATCATTGATGAACACGATCACAAACTGATCCTGGTACTCCTTGCACACACGATTCGGTGCTACAAGATGTTCCTTGAATCAAACCTTTTTATATATGACATCAAAGTTATACATAGGCAAAATATTCAAGTATAACCCTAGTCAGTGATTCTCCCTTCTATGAATTTATTACAACAAATTGAAGTTCTACAATCTTAACCAAAATTCCGCTATGCTACTTTGATAAAATTTCCAAGAACATTCTTCTCTTGATTGATGCATAGCTTGGTTCATTCCTTTCTCCTTTGCCCTCTCGGTAGCGCCCTATCTACTGTGCATTCCATGACGCGTGCCCTCTATTCTGTCCCATCGGTGGTGGCAGCGATAGCTGAGATCCCATCGACCTATGCAGACAATCCTTGATCAGGTGGCCGTGCTGGCGACACCCGTAACAAATTCTCATCCTAGAAAAACAAGAGGTTGATCCATGTCGTTTCCCACAGAAATGACACACTCCATTCTGATTTGGTATTGATTTGTTTATCCCACCCTTCTTGTTAGGCGGAATAGAATATCTTCCTTCAGTCATAGGCTCATTCCTAAACTGGTTTCCATCTCTATTCGAACTAAACCTCGACCCAAGCAAGGCAGCTTGCTAACTCAAACTTCTCTTAATCAGCTGGGCCCAACCATACACCTTATTGTAATCCTTAAGATCGAGCGGCACTGGTGGATTTCTTAGTTCTGGTCGGAGGCCGTTCCTGAACCTCTGAGCTTTATCTTCAGGGTCTTCTATCAGTCTTGGAGCGTACTGCGATAACTTCACGAACATTACTTCATACTGGTCTACACTCAGCATTCTTTGGCAAAGGCGCTGGAATTCTTCCATCTTTTGTTCTCAAGCGCTACTGAAAAGTAGTTGCTATTGAATGCTTTGAGGAAGGCATTCCACATTGGAATCTCGCCTTTTGGGAATACTGTGCCTTTGGTGGCCCTCTAGTCGTGTTACCCTGTGGCTGATATACTACCAGGACAACCTTTTCCTCCTCATTGCACATCAAAAGTGCAAAGGCCTTTTCTAGGTTTTGGATCCAAAGCGAAGCAGTCTCAGGATCTCTAGCACCAGTGAACCTCGGCGAGTTCAACTTCAAGAAAGCTTATGAATTGGTCTCTCTCTCTCTCTCTCTCTCTCTCCATAACTACGTTCCCAAGTGGAACTTCGGCAAATGAGGCAACGGCTGCACCTTAATAGCGGTGGCAACGGCAGCAGTAGTGGTGGCGGCTTGATTTCGGGCTTGCTGCCTCATCAGTGCTTCCATCGCTTTAAGCGCTTGCATGATCCCTTCGATCCTGGGATCACTAGGGGTTGCTACCCTAGCATTGACCGATGGTGGCGCTAATCCACTTAAGCTGGCCTGAGCTTGCACTCTACCTTAGGCACCGACTCTAGTCGACGTCCTACCCCGAGTCACAGAGGCTATCGACCTCTTCCTAGGAGTCCCCTGCTCCTGATCACTCATTCTACAAGATTTCTACAAAAACTTTTTTCCAATTCCACACAGAATTAGAAGATAAGCGATCCCCACAAAACAATTTACCAAACAGCTATCACTGACATGCACCAACATGAAATAAAGGCCATTCCTACTATCTATCCCAGAACATTATCGCACCTTATCTCTCCAACTATCGACTAGCTCTGATACCACTCCGAGCAGGGATGTCATGCCCTGAACCTTGAGCACGTGCTCATCCCTCGGTGTTCGATAAAATTTGCAACGTTCTAAGACGCGTCACCGACCCATTCATTTTAATGCACATGCGAAAGTGAATTACTAATCCCCTTACCACAACAAACGTGAGATAGAAAAGCAGGACAACAAATTTGAAATCAATCAACACAACTTTTATAAACAATTTGGTTTACAAACAGAGGCTAAGTCTAGTATCTAAGTACAGGAGATCTATCTCTAAGAAGAACTTCTGAACCACACATGGCCCTGGCCCTTCCACCTCAAGCTCCGGGTTTTTCACACGGGGGACTTGAAAAGTTAAGCTCATGACAGGGTGAGACAATGTCTTAGCAAGTTCACCTCCTAAATTCTGACTAGGAAGGAAATATGCCTAAAGGCTGTCTAGTCACACACAAGACAGAGGATTTACCTTTACCTCAGTTCCTTCCTGCACATCAGTACAATTCATATATCACATATGTGCAGTAATATCACTTAATTCATTGGAGCATCTCAAATCACATCTCTGCCAATCACCACATCTCAGTCAATCAATCCATCAATCTACCATAGAGGTCCTGATTATGAGACCAAATCATTATGACATGTCCCATACTGCGTCACACAATTTTGTCCAATAATCTGGCACGTATAACTCTTTCAATCATGCATTCCAATTGATCATGGTCACATAGGCATGACCTATCATACATTTCAATTGATTACGATCACACAGGCACGACCTATCCATCACATAGCGGATCTAACCAACACACAACGGATCTATCCGTCACATAGTGGATCGATCCGTCACATAGCGAATCTAACCATCACACAGCAGATCTATTCGTCACATAGCGAATCTATCTGTCACATAGCAAATCTAACTATCACACAGCAGATGACAAATTCTCTTAACCAGGACACGATCATCCAATCTCGGCCAAGGACATTGTGCTTTGCATTCAAACGCCTCAATTAAAATAATGTGCTTCGCCTATTTTCATCATGTTAAAAATACCCGATAAAATAATCGTGTGTGGGTACACGATTGGTCTAAGCCAATCCTACTAATTATAATAGTTCATAAACACATTTTTGGCATTGTAAATCGACACCGGTATTTTCGATTAAAATACCGAAATTACTCAATTTTGGGATAAATACTCAAATATACAATTTCCACTCAATTTGCACAAATCATCACTCAATTAAATAAACCAAGCATACCATTGCAATTAGCACAAAATTCTATTCACCAACTATCTTGGTATAATTTCTAGAAAATAATAAATAAATAATTATATACAAAAAATAATTAAATAAATGCATTTAAATACCATAAATGCAAACTTAGGCCGGAAAAGCCTAATTAAATACCGAAACAGAGCCTAGAAAATTTTCGAACTTATCTAGATAAATAATTCAACTTATCTAGTTGCTAATTACGTTACTCTAACCACTTAACATACAATAATGAGTAATTGAATTGCTAATTCTTTCTAATTAACAACATAATCCCTAATTAATCTAAACTAATCAATCATTAAGTATCATTAACTCCATAAGTGGAGATTAGTGAGTAAACTCACCAGATTAGCGAGTCGGTGAGTCCACGGCAATAGCAGCCGAAACTCGAGCCCATGACGGTGCTAACAGGAACTTGGGCAAGGTCGAAAACGGCCCAACGGCTCATGGCTTGAGTTGAAACCCCGATCTTGATCTACGGAGGGCTGCTGGTCAGCTTGAACGGGCTGGCTTTTGATTGCTTTGAGGCTGAATTGCGGGCTAGATTGGAGGCGAGGAGGGCTGCTCAATCTGTGCTGAGCTTGGCCGAACAAACAACAAAAAGGGGCTGCTGGTTTGACTTCGAGAGAGGGACGATGGAGTTGCAGATTCGATGGAGGACACACGGCAAAGTCAGTGGCAGTAGTGCGCTGGGGTTGACACGGTGGAGGGCGTAAGACATTGTAGCGAGATAAAGGAATGGAGGGGAATGGATGTCAAGCAAGTGATGTCACTGGTGTGAAGGCCCACGGTCAATTGACCGTTGGAGTTGACTGGCATGTTGTCTCGATGGAGTTGGGGCACGAAGATGGAGCGGCATGCAGCAAGGCAGAGGAGAAGGGAGTAGGTTGGTGGCGTTAGTGGAGTGCTGGTAGAGGGAGCAACGGACAATGGAAGGAGCTGCTTGGGTGGCTTTGACTTCGGTGGAGGACTGGGACGTGTGGTAGCAAATGGAAGATCGATGGAGTGTGGGCGTGCGGTTGCGGGGAAGAGAAATGGAGGGGAAGACAGACGAGTGAGATGAGGGGGAAGGAATGGTCGAGAAGCGGGGAAATGAAATGAAAGCGGGAGCAGCGAAGGAGGGGAGGAGTGGCTAAGGCGTGCACAAGAAGATTGGAGAGGGGGGAGGGCAAAGTCAAATACAAGTATCTTTCTTCTGCAATGCTTGGTCCCTCCAAAAATCCACATGCTTATTCCCTTTGGTCCCCCTTATATTCAGCCCACAACATCAATTGGTCACCCTAGGGCCAATTTCTTCACAAAACTTTATCAACTAGAGCTAAATTGAGGGCCAAAATGCAGTTGCCCCTCAAGCCTACGAATTTCACCAATAGAGCTTCAATTTCTTCAATTTGATTTCCAATTTTATCGAGGAAGAAGCCCACACAATTTCCACAATTTCCCTTCACCAATAGCTCACTTTGGAGGTGAAAAAACCCCTCTATTTATTCCATTCGAATTCCTTTCGTTTACGAATCGTCGAAATGATTTTCCATAAAAATCCTAAGCTTGTTGAAAATTCTTCGAATGATGAGTCGACATTTCTAAAATAAATCATGATATGACAGAACTTTCAATTTCTGAAATTGGGTTCAATTTCGCGGTTAATTTCAATTGGACGTGATTTTAGCGTGACCTAGCCTATTGGGTAACTTTGAGAATTTTTTAATGCAATTGACCCGTGGTCAATTATTTTCGAGCCACATTGTACATCTTCAATACATTGACAACTCTCAGTTGTCATGAAAACATCAAGATTTCAAATACGGATATAGGGTACCAAAACGATAGAAAAATCGGTTTATTGCCGATCGACAAGAATTTTGCAATTAAGTGGAATCATCCACACTTAATCACATGGCTCAGTCAAGTTGACCTATCTCTGGTCTCTAATCAATTTTTAACTGTGCCGTAATGACCGTTGCAGATTAGCATGGTTGAGCAGTCGATTCCGATTGAATTCTCAAGTTTAATTGTGTTTATATTCATTAACGGCTTCACCTAATAGGCTAGTTATCTCGTGAGTGGCCAACTCAAAGAAAAGAACTATAGGCGCGTCAATGAAAAGTCCGACTTATTCAATTGAAAACATAGTGTGGAAATTAGGATGCCATAGCAAAGGCGATTTTTAGGACTCGGATGTGATATTGTGATGTGCGAGGGCGATTTTTGGGCTCGGAATGGTTGTCATGCAAATCTCTGGTCATTTTTTTTATTTGAAATGTTGAAATGGGTGTCATGGGAACCTATGCTTGTCGTGAGGACCTCTGCTTATTGGTCAATATTTTAATAAATTCTTGTAATCGAAGTGGGTTTTTGTGGGGACATCTTGTCATTTCTTTCAACTAAACTAAATGATAGATGCTCTTCCCTTTTCTTTAATAAAGTCTATGAGAGTGTGGGGACCTCCATGTGTAATTGTCTATTGTTATTTGTCGATGTGGTTTCAAAAGTTAATTGTTTCCTTTTTTTGTCCTTGATTGTAGAAATAGCTTATGATAAGGATTATGTTACTATCATTTTTTGCTATGGTGGGAACTTTGCGATTGGAAAGGACAAGTAGGAGTATGAGGGGGAAATGAGGGCACTATCTTTGTCGATATATATATATATATATATAAGGTATCTTATATTAGATTTGTTAGGAATATAGTGAAACATTTGCCATGCAAAGTAGAAAAGTTATTGTATTGTGTTCCTGAGAAGGGCTTAAGAGATGATTTGAGAAGCTTAAAAGATGATAATAGTTTTAGTGATATCCTAGACCGGTGTCTTCATGGCCAAGAAGTGAAAGAATATGTTGAGTACAATAGTGATTCTAAGGATGAAGATGATGACAGAGAGAGTAGCCAAATAGATAAAAGGGGAGATGGTATTCAAATTAGTACTGAGGTTAGGGATGAAGGACGGCATAATAGACAAGATGGGGGGAGAGGGACACGGATGCAATTTAGCAAAGTGCTGATAACCTAGGTGATGTCACAATTATCAAATTAGATTAGGAAGTAGCTAAATCTAGTGATGATGATGATGATGAAGGATTGTCTTTTGAAAATTTCTTAAGTGATGATGATGACGAGAAGGAATTTGCACAATCAAGGAAAAAGTAAAGGGAATTTTTGTTAAATAAGTCTATGCCTTTACAAGTAACTAAGGAAGTTCTAAACAAGGTCGAAGGAGTTGTAGATGCTGATGTTGTTGGTGATGAGAATGATTATGAAGAAAGCATCGAGAATGTTACTTTTCGAGACGAGCTTGAAGAAAATCAAGAAGCTATGCCTAGAAGGAAAAGTAAATTTCTTTTCCATGATCCATCTGTTGTCTCTCCAAAGTCTCCTTCCTATGATCTATCTGTTGCCTCTCTTCCTTTGTTAGTGGGTATGAAATTCCACTATGCAAATCAATTTAGGGAAGCTAAACTAAAGAACTCTATTGTTGTAAAAGGAATATTAACTTTATTAGAAACACTAAGGCTTTTGTAAGAGTTAGGTGTTCACAAAAGAATTATCCATAGAAGATCTATGGTGCATTCGTTAGGAGAAATGGGTCCTTCCAAATTAGAGCTTTCCAAAAGCAACATGCTTGTTTCATTAATTTCGAAAACAAAAGGGCAATAAGTGTATAGTTGTCCAAGTTTTTCTTGATTTGATTAAGGTGATGCCCAAGGTAAACAATATTGAACTCAAGTAGTTGGTAAAGGAGCGTGTAGGCATCAATGTGTCTAGGAATCAATGTAAAAGAACAAAGCAAAATGTGATAGGATACTCATTGGTTAGTACGACAAAAAATATGGGCAGTTGTGGGATTAAGCTTAGGAATGCAATTTTCAAAACTCTTCAATTAGAGTGTATGTAAAGGTTGTAGAGAGGCTACTTCTTGATAATGGGACCAAGTTTGATATAGCTCTATGTGTGCTTCAATGCATGCAGGCATGTATTTTTATTTGGTTGTAAACGGATTATAGGATTGAATGGTTGTTTCTTGAAGGGCTTATGTAAGGCAAAATTGTTGGCTATAATTGGAAGAAATGTGAATAAACAAATGTTTCCATTGGCTTGGGCTATTGTGAAGATAGAAAACAAGAATAATGGGTCATGGTTCCTGAAAAGTTTCATAGCTGACCTAGAGATACTAAATAGGAAAGGGTGGGCGTTCATGAGCAACAAACAAAAAGTAATGTCATGGTTAATTTTTTGCTTTTCCTATCAACAACATGTTCTTTCCTTACATTTCTTGATTTGAATTATTGCAGGAACTGATTTTGGCATTAGCCAAGTTGATGTCCTATGTTGAATATTGAATGTGTGCGTGGCATATATATATGCAAATTGGACAAAGACCTAGAAATTGGATAAGTTGCAGTTACAATTTTGGCAGCTAGCAAAGAGCACAAAGATGGCTGATTTAGGATGGCCAAAGAAGGATTGCTTGAGTTAATAAAGGAAGGCTCTATTGCACTATTTCAAACAAAACCGAAGTCTTGGTGCAATAAAATCAATTCTTGCTTTGATTTTGTTTGAAATAGTGCAATAGAGCTTGCTTGATTTCAAACAAAACCGAAGCATGTCTCAATTCAACAAAGGATGAGTGGGACAGGTGCAAAGATGATGTGCTCTTATTACCATGTAGTGAGACACAATACTAAAGGTTGTTCATTGAGGAAGTAGCAAAAATAGCTAAGTGAGAAGCTAGCCAAAAAGCTTAGTGAAGGGATAGCTAGAAAGCTAGCTAAAGGCCAAATAGAAGGGCCAAGTGGGTCGACTGTTCTTCAATCGATGATAAGAAATCCGATAAGTCATGACATTTTTTTTTATTATTACATATTTGTACATAACTCAATTGTCTTGTATTTAATATCTTTATCAAGTGACAAGAATGATAGTTGAAGGATTGGCAAAGCTTGTCACAAACCCAGCTCCATCTCTAGCGTCTTTAGCGGCAAGGGTTATTTTCGCGATGTCCCAAGCTTGTTGATGTCCCTATTCTTTTTATTTTATTATCGTGTACATGTGGAAACGTGAATAAACAACTCTTCGAACAAATAACAATTAGAAGATTGGCACATACATCACACATAACACATTAGCTTATATTATAATGGTATTTTTACAAGTCATTTCTCCACGGGCCCTCTTACCTTTTTACATCACATCACAAGCTTCCATATAGGCCAAGGGAAATTCTTATCTCCTCTAGTGTGACTATAGCTCCCAAAACTTGCTTGTGACTTTCATGCCTACAAGACTAAAAAAGTAAGGGAGGGAGTGAGTCTTATGAATTCAGTAAGTAAAATTCATAGTTCTCCTAATTCTCTACTAATAAAGCATCTTATTATCAAAGTCTAGCAAGTACAACACTCACAAACAATGTCAATGACAGATCAATAGGAAATTACTTGCCATGCCTTGACTCAACACATAATGTTGATGTATGAACCTTCGGCTTAATAATGAACACATCAATATATCTTGCTTATGCATAATCAACACTCATGCAAATTCATTTATTTTCTTCCTGGCTAGACTAGGCTCTCCCGACTTAACTGGGGCTTCTAGCTTCTTGTTGAGCTTTCTGTCTCAATTAAGGCATCTTGGCTCAACCGAGCCTTCTCAAGGCTAGTTTCTTGAGGCTTCCGGGTTCAAGACCTAGGCATCCTAGCTCAACTAAGGTATCTCGACTCAACCGAGGCATCCTGTTCAATGAAAAAGGCATCACCGCCAATGCTATGTGGTGATGGGCACTTTTTCTTTTTTAAGTGCACACACATATGCATCATATAAGTTGGTTCTTATATTTTCTTTTAGCTGACACATACATGGCCTGAAAGCATGCTCATTCATTCGTGTGTGCGATGAGTTCTTGCACCACACTATAAACAAGTCGTGAACAAACATTGGTCTGTGACTTGCACCAATCGCTTAGCGTCGATCCCTGAATCAGACAAAGCTCAAAATCAGCATGCCTTAATGCCGATCTAAGACCTTAAGGCTTGGATACATCTTGCTTTAGTGAAAATCCTAACTTAACGGACTTCGATTTCGACCCTATGTGAATACATTTATGCCATGAATGACCCTTAGCTCATGGTTTGATTCAACACCAAGTGCAAAGTCCCCACACCAATTCGAACTATAGAATCGGCATGCTTTGGTGCCTTTCTAAGATCTCGTGGATTTGGGTGATTCTTGTACCGATCAAGGTATAGAATCGACATGCCTCAATGTGGATTTAGGACCTCACGGTCTTGGGCAATCCTTGCTCCACACGAAACTAGACACGACACCTTTTTTTATGCTGAACCAAGGCCTTATGGCTTGGGTGATTTTGTTTTGCGATGAACTTAATGCAAACAAACCTTGGTTTCATTTCAAATGTAAATGACTCAAGCACACAACCATGTACAATTGCAAACAAAATTAAACAAAAGATATCTTATACCACCCACGGCTTAATGGGTGAGCACTTATCTAGCCTCACCAATGGGATCTAACTTCTTAAAGGAGAAAAAAGAACCTTACTTACCTTGGCAAACCTCAAGAACTAGCTTGGATAGCCTAATGAATTGGTGGTGCGAGGCTGAGAGAAAGGAAGAGGAGGAGGAGGGTAGGCGTGAATGGCAAGAGGGCTTCAAAAAGAAGGGGGGGAGAATGGGAGCCCCTCCTATTCATAGGCACCAAGCTCATCATTACTCATTCAAGTGGTCCAATCACATTTCTTAAAGTAGCATGGCTATGAGCTTGAGGTGGCAAGCCTAGGTCATAAGGTGGTACACCTATTTGGAAAGGTGGCACACCTAATTTTATGACTTATCTCTAATGGTTTAGTGTTATTATTTAAAGGTTTGTTTGTCACTTTTTTATTGAGCCACATAAGTACTTAATTCATTATTAAGAAAAATTCATTATGGATAGGTGGCACCCTAAAAAGATAAGGTAACACCAAGGCTATAAGATAGTCATAATTTGCTCCAAGGTGTCTTATTTTTATTAGGATGTTTGGCTTAGATTCTTTACTTAATTGCCGAGATAAATCCTTGGTAATCATGGCTAAATCTAGAAGGTTCTAGGTGAAATGGTGAGTCACCCTCTTTCATGAAAAATTTAGGGTGTTCTAGAGATTTCTATTTTGTTTATTTCCGAACAACATGACAACTATGGAGAAATAAACCATCGGAAATGCAATTGGAATCGGGTAAGGGCTTTTTGTGTACATCCCCTAATGCCCATTTTGACACACTTGAGGTTTGTGGCTAAGCCTCCCTCAATGTGGTTGTTGTATGCAAAGTTTTCCTTTCTTGGCTAGATTGGTGGCCTAGGGCATGAGCTCAATGGTTGGCCCTTAGATTGACTCCAGCCAATCGGATCAGATTCTGGATTAGCCGTAGGCTTCATCAAGACTAACTCCCTATTATCATGTGACAGTTTGAGATTGGTCACATTTGTGCCTAACACACGGTCGTACCGAGTTGAATCATGGTCATCCACGATCAGTGCATGACTGAGTGGAATCACCCACGATTGAAACATGATCTTTGGACCAATTCATGATCATCAATTGATCCGTGGTAGGTGTGACCCTTCCTTGATCAACCTAATGATTAGATAGTCGTTCATTGACCAAAATGCTTAGGTCAATGATCGTGGTCATGGGATTGGTCCACGACCGTTCCTTTGGTCAATCCATGATCATTATATGGCCGAATCTTGGAACGATTCATGACTTATCATTGCCACTAGCACACCAGATTCATAGCTATTTCTCGTAAGTCAAAAATTTGGATGTTATAAAGCTGTTGAAGGGCCTGGTTCAATCAGTTGTTCTTCAATCGAGAAAAAAATACCTAGTAAGCTTAATAATTTGTGTTTATTTTTCCTTACATTATTATATAGGCCGATATTATATTTATAATATCTTTATCAAGTTCGAAGAAGGTGCGTTGGAGCTCCAATGTCAAAGGGCACCACAAGTGCTAGTTGAAGGTGTTGCTGAAGCTAAAGACCATATAGAAAAAGGATAACTAGAAGAAGGCCAATTGAAGGCCCAATTATAAGGAGGCCATTTAGAAGATGCCCAATTAAAGAATTGGCTAAAGAAGCTCTTGCTATAGTTAAAAGGCCAGATGTAGCTGAAGCTGAACAACCAATAGAAGATCCAAATTAGGGCCAATTGAAGGGACAAAAGAAGGGCCAATAAATCAAAGGTTGATGAAAGGGACGCTCCGATTCAAACAAGAGCACTTTTGGGAAGATGTTAAGACAATATGATTATGACCTTTGTATAGATGGGCATCTTGAATAGTCATTTTTAATATAAGTTTTATTGGCTGCATTTAATTTATGATGCAAAATTTTGCTCATAATTTAGTTGTGTTTTTGTAGCTCGGGAGAAATTTGGAGGTTCTTATTTTTCAAGGCCCAACTTAAGAATCAATGATTGCGCCAGAAAAAGGAAGAAGAAGAAGAAGAAGAAGATATCAGCTATGCCAACAAGAAAGAACAAGAACCCAACATCACTCCATTGTAATTAGTAAACCTGGGATAGTTGCAACTCTATTTGAATCAATGCATCTTGATACAGTTAAAGAAGATGTTGCACATAAATTAGAAAGAGTGCAAGGATTATGAATCTAGTGAAAGGTTCATCAAAAGGAGCACGAAGAGGGGGGGTTGTGCATATTAATTGATGAGATGGGATAAGATAAGATTTGTGGGGTTTAAGAGCCAGTTTTGTTGTAAAACTTAATTTCAATATCAATGGAACAATCTTAGTATTTGTCAATTTTTTTTGTTGTTGCTTTTTTCATATTTTGGATTTTACTTATACTTGCTACTTGTAACTTGGTGGTTGTTGGTGGTTCTGGTTGTTTGTGCTGTAATTGTGGCTAGTGGCTATTGATGGTAAGTTTGTGGTGGTGATTAGGATGCTTGTGCAGGACCTACTGCAAGTGTTCAGTGTGTACATTTTGCACCAGGTGATACTAGTGTAAGCTAGTGCGTGCACAAATACCTTTTATAGCAGCACACCACCACCATGGTGGTGGCTAGTGGTGTTAGTTGGTGGTCATAATAGTGGCTTATGGTGGTGCTGGCTAGTGGTGGTTGGGGGTAGTGTAAGCACTTGGTGCAAGTGTGCAATGTACACATTTTGTACTAGGTGGTGTTGGCACAAGCTAGCGCAAGGCTTGCAACAACACTTTTTGTAGCAGCACACCATCGGCATAGTGATGGTGTGTTGGTATTATGTTGTTGGTGTGTTGGTAGTGTGTTGGTGGTGGTGCCTCATGGTTGTGGTGGTGGCTGGTGGTGGTGACTTATGGTTAGTGATGGTGGTGGTTAGTGGTGGTTAGTGGTGGTTGGTGGCTAATGCAATTTAGGGAAAACCTATAAAATTTGGTACTTAACTGATCACGTTTTGAAAATCTTAGCACTTAAATATTTATATTTAATTGCAAGTGACACTCAAGTGATCACTTTTAACAATAATTTGATACTTAAATGATCATTTTTCATTATGACTGGTACTTAAGTGATCACTGAATATAGCTTATGGCACTTGAGTAATCACTTGTGTCTGTCCTATGTACATGCTGGTTTGTAGTAAACCAGAGAAACAACTTACTCAATTCAATGTTTGCTAGTTTACATTCAATTCAAGCAAAGAAGCTACCACAACACATTGACTCAATACACATTGCTGGTTTATATTCAAGAACAAGTAAAAACATGGTACAAGCAGCATCTCATTCACTTGTTTCCTTTTCTTGACCTCCCTAAAAGCATAAGAAGTGAGCCATAATGCATATGATAACACAAACAACAACAAGGCTAGAACAATCTTGTGGACAACACAAACACAAATAAAACAACCAACATTTGACCCAAAACAATTACATTTGTCCACTTATTCCAGCCAGAGAAACTTTTTATTTTTTATTTTCAAGTGCTTTACATTTTATCGTTAAGTAGGTGAGATGATAGAATAACACCACAATAAACGCTTGATAATACTTCCGTTTATTTTTCATCTTTAAAACTTTGTTCTTCAAATGATTAGCTGAAAATGCTTTAGATTGTATTGAATCAACATCATCCAAGTCGTCCACAAACATAAATTGAGGTTAATGTCATCCATTAAGTAGGTTCAACATCACCCTTATAGCTCGGTGAAAGAACTTCACATCGACTTATTTGAAGTATTTGCACTTTGACCCTTCTTTATATTTGGCGCATCCATAGAATCTTCTTCCAAGACTCATTTAAGTCCATAATGTTCTTCTTGGACTCAGTAACCCATAATAATAGAAATGCTTGCCTTTTCCTTCGCTTTGATGAGAGGAATTTGAGCCTCTACTGAAAGTCTTCCTATCCATTTCCAATATTTAACGGTGGAATTTGGGAAGATTTGAAATTAGGGTTCAAGATGAGGGTTTGGGCGCTTCAATGAGGATTTTGGCCGATTTAGGGTTTATGGTTTAAGGCAATTAGGAAGACGACGTTGTTTTGGCCAATTTAGGGTTTTTACTTTGGCTAACTATGGAAACGACTTCGTTTTGAGTAAGTCTAAGCTAACTCAACTCTCCAGCAAGTCATGTAGGAAAGTTAAATTATTAAAAAAAAAAATTCCATGTAGGATTTTTGGGACCCTTCGCCGGAGTTGGCACCTTTGAAAAGTCCCAATTTTCAAAAAAGTAACACTTATGTGTATCTTTTGTAACTTTTGATACTTAAGTGCTCTCATGCCAAGTTTTGGCACTTGTGCCATACTTCTGTCATAAATTTGATAAGTTAATTAAGGATATCTTAGACAAAAATCAAAATAAAAAATAATTTCTTGATAAAGCTATATTTGATCTTTCATGTGTTTAAATTTAGTTTTTAATAAGAAAATACTACCAAAAAAAGTAAAAAACCTATTGCACTAGTGCTAATTTAGTCATAAATCTTTCAATTATGTCAATTCAATCCTAAATATTTTGATGACTTGTTAATTTTGTTATAAATCTTTTAATAATTTATCAATTTATTCTAAACCTTTAATAATTTACCAATTTAGTCATTATGACCAATTTTGACTAGAAATCATTGACATAACCATCTAATTAGCATTGGCCATTCCATGTGGCAACGCTTGGCATTAATGTTGACAATTTTTGCAATTTTTAAATAAATTTTTGAAATTTTTATGTTTTTTTTTTTTGCTTTTTTTCTTTTTATTTATTCCCTTCTTCCTTTAGCCAATCCCAAGCCTTGGTGATGGACGATGAGTTCAACCTCATTAGCTATCGAGCGAGGCTTACCTACCTCTAACGAGGCTTGACCTCACCATCGCTGGGTGAGGTAGGCCTTGCTAGTAGTTGGCAAGTCACCTCTAGCTAGCTAACCATCATTGAGGCCTAGTGATCAGGTAGAGGAAGAAGGGAAGGAAAAAAAAAAAAAAAGGAAAGAAAAAGGTAAAAAGGAAAAAAAATAAAAAAATCAGAAAATTATTTTAAAAAATCTAAAATGGGATATGTTTAGTAGAAGTCTTAAAACTTATCATTATGGTGTAATTGAGCCCTACAACTTGCAAAAAGTGTAATCAAGTCCTAAATCTTATTAAATTGATGTGATCAAGTCTTAAAGTTAATATTGTCAATTTGACTAAAGAAAAATGTTGATGTGACTTTTTTTAATATTTTCTCTATTCTACGTGGTGATGGCATGGCTAAAACATGGAACATTAGACTAAATGGGCATTGTTTTGGGTTTAATTCTAATTTTTTTAACCATAAGCTTAATTAAATAAAAAAAAAGAGCCTAGGCAAGAGCAAAGGCTCTTGTCGGCCACCCCATGGCTAGAAAGGGTTGATGGGGACTTAGCAAAGGTTGCTAAGGCCGGTGACCCTTGTTGATGGTAGGCAAGGGCTTGGCGACCCTTGCCCATATCGGCCCTCCACCAAACTTAGGTGAGGGTCATTGGCCCTCACTTAGTTGTGGTGGCCCTCGATAAGGGTCGCCAACCTTTAACAAGGATTGTCAGCCCTTGGTATAGTTTGGCGACCCTTGCCAAGGGCCACCATAGCTGAGCAAGGTCGTGAGGCCTCGCTTGCCATCAATGAGGGTTGCCGGCCCTAGCTAACCCCCACCGGCCCTTTTCAACAACGGGGGCGGGGGCGGGGGCATCAAGGGCCTACCGCCCATAGCTTCATTTTTTTCCTTTTTTTTTTTTGGTTTTTTGGAATACTATTTTATTTTATTTAATTAATATTTTGGTTAAATTAATTATAACTTAAGCCACATCATTGCCACATAGGAAAGAGAAAATATTTAAAAGAATCACATCGGCATTTCTTGTAATGAAATGGATGGAGTTAATGGAAGGACTTGATTGTATCAATTTAACAAGTTTTATGATTTGATCACACTTTTTGTAAATTTTAGAATTCAATTGCACTTTTGTGACAAGTTTTAGGACTTTTAACGCATATGTCCCTTCCTCCAAAATTGTTAACATTAGCGCCAATTGTACCACATAGAATGGTTGACACTAACTCGATTGCCACGTTAATGATGTCCAACCAAAATTGACCAAAATAACTAAATTGGCAATTCGTTAAAAAGCTAAGAATTAAATCAGCACATTTAGAAGGTTTAGAACTGAATTAGCACAATTAAAAAAATTTTAAAACTGAATTGATACCAATGTAATAAGTCTAGAACTTTTTGGTAATTTTCCCATTTTGATGACCGACTAATTGTGCATATGCCTCACTCAAGCCTCATTTCTAATAGTTTTAGGTTCAACCTCGGTCTACAAATAAATATTCTAAGTTCAGCATCAATGTGCAATGAACTTTGCTTTGCAATACTAATTGAGTTCTGAAAGGATTTCCACTATTGGACTTGCCGACACTCATTACGCCCCAAACCATACATTTCCATTATTATTATACTTATACTTGGGACAGTGAGAAGAGCACTTAGTTTTGAAATGAAGATCCGACACTTGCACATTTCATGACATAGGAATGACAACGACATGTCTTGACATTGTATGGTCAGCAGTCTATTTCTACTAGTCAACGTGGATTAGATTTGGATGTGTCTCCACTCTTTCCATGAGTAGTTGCGAGTATCTCTGAAAAGAATAAAACTATTCCTTTAATAAGTAGGAGGATAGCAATCCTCCGACCTAATATTTAACTAGGCCCCCTATTGTAGAGCCATTCCATCCAAATGAAAGGACCAATTTATATCGATTTCACTGTGTCATCCAAAGTTTGAATGAGATAAATATTTCACTTTATCTACATGTCACGAAATCCAATACTGAATAACCATTTCCAAGGGACTTGAACTCTCTCGGAATCGGACCACCCACGTCTCCTCACGTTATTCGAATTCCGGTTATTTGGCTCTATTTCTCGTGCACGTAAATTCAACCAAAATCCAATTCAAAATAAGAGAAAACACTCTTCATATAGGTAGATAAAGAAACTATGGAGCAATTGCTTATTATCTTTCCAAATATGATAACGTTTATCTATAATTTATTTTCATTATTTGACATTTCAAATATTTGCACATTGAAGTGAGTTTACTTAGTTTTTGAATATCAATTTCTTATCTACATACAACCAGTGTGGGTGTGCACAATTGCTACTATCTTTAAAGCAAATGCAAACATACTTTCTAGATATCAAAGTGTTATAACAGAAAGAGGGGAAAGAGGATGTGCGATTAGTAGATATTGCTGTGGTGTGAGAGAATAGCTTTGATGCTAGGGAAATTATTTGATCAATCTTAAAGATATTGTATGGATGTTAATTCAATCATAAACTTTCCAATTTTTCCAATTTAGTTTTAAACATTTGCACGAAATTCAAATGTAGTCATTTTGGTGAATTAGGGTGCAAATGATAACCATTAGTCCCATAAATAGATTACTCCTTGGATGAGTTTTTAAGCAAAAATACTTGACAACACAAAATTTCTATTCTTGGAATAGAAGTTCATTTGATAATGGTACAAAAGTTCTCCTTGTTGGGCAGTAGTGGCAGACGGCAATGGCGACCGGTGACCAATAGATGCTGGGCAGCAATGGGTGGGCAACTAGCTTGTAGCGAGAATGAGCAATTAAAAGAGTTTTTATTTCTTATTTTAATTCCAGAAATAGAGAATTATAAAATTTTTTTTTCTTATTTCTATTTCAAACATATTTCTAGACTAAAAATTTGTTCTAAAAATAGAAAATTGAAATTGTGTTATCAAATAGATTTTTATTTAAACCTACTCTTGGAAACACAAAAATAATTCTAGTTAGGTGTAAAATGGTTATCATGTGCACTTTTAGTTGCTGGAAATCGTTGCTATGGAGGAGTGTCATGTTAAACAACCAAACATGATTGAAGTGGCACATCAATGATTTCTATTGAAAATTGATTGGAATGACTATATTAAAAATTTACATAAAGATAATGACTCGATTTGCTAAATTGAAAAGTTTAAGACTGAATTAACATTTATACAATAAATTTAGGACTAATTAGATAAATTTCCCATTTGATGTTGCTAAGTAAAATAGAAAAAAAAATTGCTGAAACAAAAGTAATTGCAACTTGCCAAAACTCTAAAATTGCTCAAGTTGCAATTACTTTCGTTTCGTAGATTTCTTGGTAACCTCTTTAAGAAATTTCCATAACGGCAATCAAGCACATATGACAAGACAACTACATTCCACCCTTGAAGATTGTTTTCCTTTCAAGAGATATTAATTTGTATATATATCATTAGACAAACCCAAGGGTAGCGAAGATACGTCCGAGTTAGAGAGGAGAGAATAAACAATGGATAGTGGTAGTAGAAAATGCTTATGGATGATTTTGTTCATGGCATTAGCTTTGGGCTTAATTTCCTCTCCTCCTATTGAGGCAAGGAATCTCGCCACAAGAAATCTCGCGAGTCCCGTAAAAATCAGAGGAATGCTTTTCATTTCAGATTATTGCCCAAAGGGCCTGTTCCACCTTCTGGACCCAGTGCTCCTCCGCCCTTTCATTTCAGGTTATTGCCCAAAGGGCCTGTTCCACCTTCTGGACCAAGTGCTCCTCCGCCTTTTCATTTCAGGTTATTGCCCAAGGGGTCAGTTGTTCCACCTTCTGGACCCAGTGGTCGCGGTAACACGCCACCACTGCCACCACCAGTACTCTGGGGTTGAGATTCAACATTGATGCATCGTGCGTGCTGAAGCAACAAGCATTGCATTTCTATGTTTCTTTGCTCTTGGATGATGTTGCCTACTTGAATAAATAGTTCCATGTTGTGTTGCAATCTCGTTTGTGTGTAGTTTGATATTTTTTAAGGCAATAATATCACGCCCCGAACCTCGAGTATGTGCCCATCCTTCGATGGTCGATAAAATTTGTGACATCCCAAGATGCGTCACCGACCCATTTGTTTATATGCACATGTAGAAGTGTATAAACTAATCCCCTCACAATAACATACATGGAATAGAAAAGCTGGACAATAAATTTCAAACCAAACACATTATTAAAAACCACAATCTAGTTTACAAATAAAGGCCAACTTTAGGGTCTAAGTACATGGGGTCTATCTCCAAAAAATTTTTTGAGCCACCCATGCTCTTGACCTTTCTGCCTCAAGCTTCGGTTCTTCACACTAGAGACCTCAAAAGTTAAGCCCATGACGAGGTGAGACAATATCTTAGCAAGTTCACTCCCTAAACCCCAACTATGAAGGAAATATGCCTAGAGGCAGTCTATGCACATGATACGGAAGACTCACCTTGCGTTGGTTCCCTCGTGCACGTCAATATAATTTATAATCTCAACCAATCAATTCAGTCCAATTGATTCAATACCATTGATACCATCTATCAATAAATCGATATCATCACTGCTCACACAAGTTGAAATAGATGGTAATAGCTCTCACAAGCTGATATATAGATGGTAGCTTGCACAAGCTAATATAGAAAAGTCGTAGCTCGCACAAGCTGATATAGAAAGATAGTAACTCGCACAAGCTGATATAGATAAATAGTAGCTTGCACAAGCTGATGTAAATAGATAGTAGTTCGCACAAGCTGATATATAGATCGTTGCTCTCACAAGTTGATAAACGATCAATGCTCACACAAGCTGATAAAGTATACTACCCTCACAAGTTGAAATATCAATCTCACAAGCTGAGATATCAAGCTCACATATAGTAAATTGCTCTCACAAGCTGATATACGGATCATTGCTTTCACTAGCTGATAAACGATCAATGCTCACACAAGCTAATAAAGTATACAACACTCACAAGCTGATATATGGATTGTTGCTCTCACTAGCTGATAAACGATCGATGCTCACATAAGCTGATATATTTAATAATGCCCACACAAGCTGACGAATCACCGCATTAAAAATACCCGGTAAAATAATCGTATGTGAGTATATAGTGTGCTTGAGCCAAAAATGCAATATCTTTCTTTTAGAAAATCCCACTATTTATATAGTCCACAAAACCATTTTTGGCATTAAAAAATGCTCGGTATTTTCTAATTAAAATACCGAAATTCCACAATTTTGGAATAAATATTCAAAATTACAATTTCCACTCAATTTACACAAATTAGCACTCAATTAAATAAATCAAGCATACCATTGCAATCAACATGAAATTCCGTTCACCGGTTATCCTAATATAATTTCTGGAAAATAATAAATAATTAAATAAATAACAAAAAAATTAAATAAATGCAATTAATTACCAAAAATAGAAACTTAGGCCAAAAATGCCTAATTAAACACCGAAACGAGCTCGAAAAATTTTGAATCAATCTAGATAAATAGTACAATTTATCTAATCTCTAATTAAGCCGTTCTAACCACCTAACATGCAAAATCGAATAATTAAATCACTAATCCATTCTAACTAACCACATAAACCATACTTAGCCTAAACTAATCAATCCCTAAGCATCATTAACTCCATAAGCAGAGTTTTGTGGGCCGGTGAGTCCATGACAACAACGGCGTGACGATGGCTGAAACTCAAGCTTATGGCGGTGCTAACGAAGGACAAACCAAAGCTGAAAATGGCCCCGCAAGTCATAGCCAAGGGGCTGGACTCGGTTCTGATTGAGGTTGATCGCGGGCTGAGTGGGGCTGGAATGAACGATTGCTGGGCTCCGGTGGTTCCACTGGGGGTTGTTGGAGCTGAAATGTGAAGATGAAGCTGGATGTGGGTAGTTTGATGGCCGTGGCGGTGGTGGTTACGTTAGACGGTGGAAGGATGGCATGAGGAAATGGGATGGTGGGCTGAGGGGGTATGCTAGTGGTGTTGGATGATGGTTGATGATGATGATGGGAAGAGACGTGAGGGAGGAGGGTTTGGTCGCTAGTGGGGGTAGAGGGAATAAACATGAAATGAAAAAGAAAAAGAAAACATAAGTAGGAGGATTCGATGAAGATGGGTGTGGGGCTTATGAGTCATCTTCGGGGAGGCTTCGTTGGGAAGTGGTCTGCTGGAGTTGACTGGTGGGGAAAGGGGGTGAGTCGCGGATGTGGCAGCAAATGGAAGATCGGTGGAGATGAGGCGGTGGTTTCGATTGAGGGATAGAGGATGGTGGGACTGTAGGGCTCGAAGGGGGAGATGCATCGAAAGAAAATGGAAGAAGATGAAGCTACAGGGAAATGGGCAGAGGGGACAGTCGCTCGAAGGGAAAGGAAAGGCAAAAGAGACATATGAAGAAGGAGGGCAGCTACTCTTGGTGTAAGGAGGAAGCTGCGGATTGGGGGAAAAGTTAACAAAAATATCTACACAATTAATGTTTGGTCCCCCAATTCTTTTTTGCACATAAAATCCCACAAATAACAAATCTTGGATAGCAAAAATGACCATTCTCTCTCCCATCCTAATTTACTTTCATATTTCAATTTATCCAAAGTTCAATTTCTTAACAAATCTCTCCAATTTGATGGCCAAATTGTTGAGGAGGGTGTCCATGCCAATTTCCACACTTGTCTTCACAAGCTAGTCCTTTTTGGAAGGCCAAAAATCCACTTGAAAATGGCCAATCGAATTTCCTTTCTTTTCCGAATCATCCGAAATCGATTTTCCGTAAAAATCTCGGGCTCACCGAAAATTCTTCAAAGGATGAGTCGATGTTCCTAAAATGAATCATGACATGATAGAACTTTTAATTTCTAAAATCGGGTTCAAATTCATGGTTAATTTCAATCTGGCGCGATTTTAGAGTGATCTAGCATATTGGGTAGTTTTAGGAATTTTTTTAGTGCAATTGACCCGTGGTCAATTATTTTCGAGCCACATTGTACATCTTCGACACATTGGCGACTCTCGGTTGTCATGAAAATCTCGAGATTTCAAATACATACACAGGGTATAGAAAAATAGAAAAATTGGTCTAATGCCGATCGACAAGAATTTTGTCATTAGGTGGAATCACCCACCACTAATCACATACCTCTGTTGAATCGATCTATCTCTAGTTTCTGATCAATTTTGGTAGTGCCGTAATGACCCTTGCAGATTAGTACGATCGAGCAGTCGATTCATAGTTGAATTCTCAAGTCTATTACATTTAGATTCCTTAATAGCTTCACCTAATAGACTAATTATCCCGTGAGTGGCCAACTCAGGGAAAAGAACTATAGGCACATCAATAAAAAATCTCGGGCTCGCCAAAAATTCTTCAAAGGATGAGTCGACGTTTCTAAAATGAATCATGACATGACAAAACTTTTAATTTCTGAAATCGGGTTTAAATTCATGGTTAATTTCAATCTGGCTCGATTTTAGAGTGACCTAGCCTATTGGGTAGCTTTCAAGAATTTTTTAGTGCAATTGACCCGTGGTCCATTATTTTTTAGCTACATTGTATATCTTCAACACATTGGCGACTCTCGGTTGTCATGAAAATCTTAAGATTTCAAATACGGACACAGGTTATAGAAATAACAGAAAAATTGGTCTAGTGCCGATCGACAAGAATTTTACCATTAGGTGGAATCACCCACACACTAATCATATACCTCTATCGAATCGATCTATCTCCGGTTTCTGATCAATTTTGACGGTGCCATAATGACCCTTGCAGATTAGCACAATCGAGCAGTTGATTCCTAATTGAATTCTCAAGTCTATTGCGTTTAAATTCCTTAATGGCTTCACTTGATAGACTAGTTATCTCGTGAGTGGCCAACTTAGATAAAAGAACTATAGGCACATCAATAAAAAGTCCAACTTATTCAATCGAAAACAGAATCGGAAATTCAGGATATCACAAATAAGTAATCTGATTTTGAAAGATTTGTTGCTTTTGATCTTCACGTGGTCTTTTGTTGCTTTTGGTTCTAGGTGGGGTGGACCATGAAGCAAGTATTTCTTTATGTTTTGTATTAGAATATGGCATGTACGGGTTCTCATTTTTATAACAAGAAACCCGCTTGAAATAGGCAAATTTGTTGGATCCATTATATACTCAACTAATCTCATGTATTAGACAAGATTCGAGCCAAAGTCGAATGGAGAGTCAAAATATGGATTCTTTACAATTACTGGAGTTAGGATTGCTTCTAATAAGAACATATAAGATGCACTTCATTCTCTTAAGAGGAAGTGAATCTTCCTGTGCATATTACTATTTACCAATAATTAGTTCAAATGAAACCTTGACTAAATCTAAAAGTCATAAAAATTATGTGATCATTAACCACTTTAAATTTTGAAAAATTTCAAGGTGTCCCGATTTTTTAAAAGATAACTAAAAGTGGAACTTGTCTCAAATTATAACCTCGAAGTAGCCAACTTAATTTCACATGAGGCCATGAACTCACTCATCAACTAAATCTTTGCAGGCAAGCACTTATGACTTTTCGTGGCATTGCAGGGGTATTTTGATCTAGAGTCATTTTTTTTTTTTTTTTTATTTCTTCTTCCTCCGCACATTGGCCGACTACCAGCCTCTAGCCAACTTCCTCCATGTCCCCTGACACATCTTCATCGGAGTTGGCATCGACAAAGAAATCGAGAGCAATGAATTGAGAAATGTAGGCGAGCTTAATTACAATTCCAAGATGCTGAATTGGCTCTCGAGGATCGACTTGCTTCATTGGCTTCCAAAACGTGGTGGACTTAGTCGGTGATTGTTGTGCTTGGAGATGACGTGAGAGCTTACTTAGATTGCTCCTTGTAATTTGCCTATTGTTGATGGCCATTGACAATGAAAAATCTGGAAATTACTTTCACCACGAATTGCTTGCAAAATATTATGAAGAGGCAATTTTAATAAGGAGATTGAGATATTCGAATAAGAGAATGCTGTCCCATTTGGACATTGGTGGAGAGCAGAGGCCCACTCTGGAAGTTGTTTTACCAGAAAGAAAGGGATGAGAGATGGAAGAAGAGTATATTTAATAGACACTTCAGAAATTCTGCACAAGTTGTGAGTATGTAATGGAAAAAGAAAAAAGAAAAAAGGCAGTGTCATTTCTAACTCCTATACAACTAAATACATTCAATTTCTACCAAAAAGACAAAATTAATGTCTATCATTTAATTGCAATTTAAATTGGTAGTCCCAGATATATTTACTTTCCTTTTTTTTAGTTTTTCTATAATTATATAGGATCTACTTACCATAATTAAAAAATTAATATTTTTAGGGTTTGTTTGTCGTGGATTTTCCATGTATAGTGAAGGCACTAAATCACAAGTGTACCAATTTGGGGTTTTTTAGGTATTTTTTTTTTTTTTTAATTGTTAGATATTACTTCCATAAAAATTTATTTTGTCGAAAGGAGAAATTTCCCAAAATTGTAGTTCCTTTTCACATTGTCGATTATATTTATAGATAAATTGTTAAGCAGATGAAATTTAATTTAATTAAAACACTACACAAAGTAAGAACATTTTTTTATCGTTATTTTGGATAGGCAAAAATTAATATCATTCATGAATTGTTTACAAAAAGATATCAAGATTCCTCATTGTGTATAATATTTTAAATTTTTTTTCTATATATTCATCTAACATCTTACATGCTTTGTATAAAAGTATTTTGACAATATAATAAGGAAAAAGGATAAATTCTTTGATATTGTAAAGGAAGAGATTTGATATATATAGTAGACTAATGAAATTAATAAAATGTTAACCAAGAAAGGGAGATTTTGAGATAAGAGGGACAAAAAAAAATAGATAAATTGTTATAGGAAAAATTGCTGAAATAATCCTAAATTTATTACAATTTTTCCGATTCAGTCATAAATCTTTTTTTTTTTTTTGTCAATTCAATTATAAACCTTTAACAATTGTGCCAATTTGTTCATCCAATCATGTTTGGCTGTGCGGCACTAACGTGGACATCAACCGATATTGATGTAGACAATTCTTAAATAATATTTTACTTTTTCAATTTTTTTAATTTTTTTCTTTTTTTTTTCTCTTTCTTTTTTCTCCACTTCCTTCTTCTTTCTCTATCTAGTTGTTGGCAGCATATGGCCAGAGGCAAGGTTGACGAGGTCCCCTCGTCGGCCTCAAGGAAGCCTACCCATGGTCGGGTGACCTCACCTAGGCTACTTACTAGGCTAGTGAGGTCTAACCTCATTGGAAGCCATGAGGTTGAAGGTTGTGACCTCGCATGGCCTTTAGCAATGGCTGTGTTTGGCAAGGCTTGCACGTGCTATCCATGGTGATGCTTGACCTTGCTAGATTCGGTGAGGTCATGCCTTGCTAAAGGTTGTGAAGTCGAAGGGCTCGATCTCGTGCGACTTTTGGCTTGGGCTAGCCTCACAAACCACCAGTAGTTTGTGGCCTCTCCATGGCTAGGCAAGGCCTCACCCAGCCATGGTGAGGGCAGCCTTGCCATCGTTAGGTGAGGCTTGCCCTCACTAGTAGCGGTCAAGGCTAAACTTGCCAATGCTCATCTCTAGCCGGCTGCTAGCTAGAGGAAGAAAAAAAGAAGGGGAGAGAGAGAGGGAGGGAGGGAAGGAAAAGGAAAAAATATAATATTGTTAACAAAATTAAAAAACATTAGCATTAGCTTAAGGCCGGCGCCAAACCTTCCAAAATTAGTCAAATAGATTGAATTGGCATAATTATAAAATGTTTATGACATAATTAGCCAAAAAAAGTTTAAAACTAAACTATGAAATTTGCAAAAGATTTAAGACTATTTTGGTAATTTTCCCATTGTTATAAGATTTTAGTGATGAAAAAGAAACTTTTCAATTTTATACCATATAACATAATGTCTTTTTTCTTTTTCTTTTTTTACTATTAGTGAAATGATATTACATAGAATATGTAAAATGTTATTGAATATTCCCCTTTGCAAAGTGATTAAATTTTCACTAAATTGGCTTTGATCCATTCTACTAAGCTATTCCCCCTTCGTAGGCTCCAAAATCCAAGTCGGTTTTTGAATGAATTGATTCTATACGCACCCATATTCCCCCTCTTCCCTTCATAGATAATGTCACTTAAATCATCCTGTTTTTTCTTTGTAGTAATGTTTTCCGTCCAGGAATTGGCCCCCGTTGACTATTGCTTTTGCCAATTCTACACAAATTAATTTGAGCTCGAGTTCATTTAAAGTTGGAACAAATGCAATCTCTTTCTCTTTCAGGGGTCAGTTATTTTCATCTGCCTTTTGGAACTTTTCATCCAATTCCTTCATCAGGTCACAACTCAGAACGTAACTTGATGCAAAAGAAAAAACACAATAACCATTTTAGATTATGGATGAATCATTTGGAGTTGGAACTGTTTGTTGTAACCAAAAAATTAATAAATTCGAGAAACCAATAACAAAAGAAATGGTAATTGGATGTGAGATACAGCTAACCGAATCTCCTTAAGGCGATTAGTTCCAGTCAACGGTGTTAAGTAGCTTTATGAACTATGCCTCCCAAGTTACAACACCTTGAACTTGTTTGTATTAGTACTATACAAATAGGACTCTATCAAACACTTCTTAAAACTGACACACTTAGAGAAACTTGAAAAGAGGAGATGTAGGTCACTTCTCATTGGAATGAAGAATTTTAAATTTATTTATAGAGTTTTAGAATTCATGTGCATAAGCAGTAGATGAACCATGAATTAAATAGATACAAGAATTTAGGAGATACATGAATTAAATAGATACATGAACTCAAGAAATACAAGAATTAATGAGATACATAAACGGAAACAACGTATTTCGTTTTACTTACTTTTGTTGATCATTAACCTACCATAATTACAACAGGAACATGTACTGCCTTTTTTCCTCTCCAACGTGTGTTTTTAATCCTTATCATTCCACATCTTGAATTTCAAAATGTCAATTTGGCTTTGCCCCATGTTCCGACTGTCCCAACATGTGTTTCAGAATCAGAAGGATTCTACCAATTTTGCAGTCTACAAGAAAAAGAGAATCTTCTGGTTTCATTTCAATTCGATCAAATTGGAATGGTTATTTCCCTTTTCTCTCAACCGAAAGGGTGGCTGCTGGACAATATATCGTTTAGTACAAATTCAGGTTGGGCTGGAGGTGACTTGGTCCTCCATGATCTTCAGGCATTGATCATCATATTGGTGAACTGGTGCAAAATGGAGATCTATGGGACTTTACCGTGATAGAGTTCTTGAAATTACACTAGAAAAAGGGTTCAAACAACAAAGGAAACCGTCCGCAAGATTTTCTTTATACGAAAATCAAAGCAATGCATATTCACTTACCCTCAGGATCCTTGATACATCTTTTTCATTTTCACATAAACATTGCTCTTCTAACACACGTCAGGACCTAGAAGTTTTTTTTGGTAAAGGGTAAATATATATTAACTAAAGAACCAAGGAGCTACACAAATGTACAACAATAGACCCTGGCACCAAGGCTTACACTCAGAGGACAAACAGTCAAGAGAGTGGAAGAGTGCCGGGTAAGGGGGGAAGGGGGAAAGGAGCTGCAGAAGGAGGAACGAAAGAACAGCAGCTAGAAGCAGGCTAAACAGCAGCCAAAAAAGAAGAGAAGGGGAAAAGATGAAGGCACCTGCGCAGGGGAGAAAGAATACAACCAGAAAGTTGAAAGACAGCAAGCTAGGGACACCATGGAAGCATCCAAAGCTGAAAAGACCAGACACCCCTTCACGCAAGGGGAGTATCTTGGAAGCACCGGAGATAGTCAGCAACTAGTGTCGAGCAGAAAGCGAACAGCCAACGAGTGGTAACCCTCTGGGGAAAAAGCGGAGAAGGAGGAAGGTGTCCTTGGAAAACTTGCCGAGATGAACTGCAAAGAAACCACCCAGAATCTTGGAGGTACTGACTGGTAAAACACCTTAGCCAAAGATTGAGGGATGAGGGATGGATAACGTCAGGACCTAGAAGTTGGATTCATCTTTGGCCAAAGTTTCGACATAAAAAATCAGCACGGAAGGTTTGGTAACCATGCCAAGTCATTTGACTGCTCAATACACCCAGATGCCAAGTCATTTGACTGCTCAAGTATACCCAGATGCAATAAACTGTGAGACTCGCCCATCATCGGAGGTTAAAGGTCCTATTTTATTCTTTCATATATTTCACTTTAGACACTTGAATCTTTTGTGTTTTATGAACATCCTCACCAAAATAACTTGAAATCTAGAAATAAAATAACTTTCATATAAATATTTACAATTTCTTCATATTATGTCAAGAAATTTTTTGATGGAGATTTTTTTTGCCCCTTTTTGGCTAAAACAAACCAATTTTAAAGTTGATTGACCAAATTATTCACCCTCTGAATACTAAATAAATCATAAACCAAAAAAAAAAAAAAAAAAAAACTTGATAAATCAAGCATTCGCCACCTTCTATCTCTCTCGCATTCAAATTTCTCACTTTACCTACATGTCACGAAATCCATCGCTGAATAACCATTTCCAAGAGACTTGAACTCTCTCGAAATTGGATCACCCATGTATCTCCCGTTATTAGAACTCCGGTTTTTGGCTCTATTTCTTGTGCACCTAAATTCAACTTAATCAAACTCGAGATAAGAGAAAACACTCTTCATAAAGAAAGATAAAGAAACTATGGAGCATTTGCTTATTATCTTTCCAAGTATAATAACATTATCTACAGTTAATTTCATTATTTGATCATTCAAATATTTCACAACATAGTGAGTTTACTTTATCTTTCGAATATCAATTTCTTGTTTACACGAAACCAATATGGGTTTGCACATTTGCTACCATCTTTAAAGAAAATATAAACATACTATCCATTCGTTTCATAGAAAATAACTTCCAAGAAAACGTTTTCCGGTTTACTGAAAATGAACTAGTTAATGAAAATGTTTTCCACTATTAGAAAAAACACAATCAAAAGTGAGGAAAATGTTTTCTACTTTCAAAATTGGAAAACATTTTCAATAACTCCTTCCACCTTACCTTCTTTCACCAAATAGATTTTCATTTTATGTTTTTTATTCTTTATTCTTTTTTATTTAAAAAAATCAAGTTTTTTTTACCTTTTTTCCTTTTCTTTCTTTCCTTTTCATCTTCTTCCTTGGCTTTGGCTAGTTGCTAGCCACGACCTACGAGCTAGCTTGAGCCTTGCCCTAGGCCGATGAGGGGGTGAGCCTTGAGATTTCAACAAGGTCAAGCCTCGTCAGCCTATGGCAAGGTGGCGAAGCCGAGCTAGCCCAAGCTCGACAAGCTCAAGCCTTGCCGAATCTGAAGAGCTAGATGGGTCTCGAGCCTTGCCTGAGCTTGCTGAAGGTTTGCCAAGCTCTAGCGAGTTGCAAGCCTCATCGACCTTAGTGGAGCTTGATTGAGCCTGAATTGGGTGAATCGCGGCTTGATCCAAGCTCACCTAAGCTCCACCAAGGTCGGTGAGGCTCGCGGCTCGCCTGGATCAGCTGAGCTTCAAGCTTCCCAGTCTTGGTGGAGCTCGAGCTCCCCAAATCTAGCAATTTGCGTCTTGGTTGACCGCCAAGCAACCGACCATCATCAAGCATGCAACGGCAGAGGAAGGAGGAGGAAGAAGAAGGAAGGAAAACAAAAATGAAAAAAAAATTTTAAATTAATAAAAATTGATTTTAAAAATAATAAAAATAATTTAAAAATTCGTTTTAAAAATATATAAAAATTAATTTAAATTTTTAGTCAATTAAAAATATTTAAAAATTCAATTTTTTTAGTATTTTTCCCAAAAAAATAAATCAAATAACAAATAATGGCATTTCATGTTTTAGTTGAATATTGAAAAATATAGTCATTTTCTTGGAAAATGGCTCCTCGGAAAACACTTTCTTGAAGCATGATATTTTCCGTGAAATGAATAGACCCTTAGATAAAGAAAGAGGGGAAAGAGGATGTGCGATTAGTAGATATTGTTGTGATATGAGAGAATATCTTTAATGTTGGGGAAATTATCCAATTAGTTCCAAAGATATTATATGGATCAAAATTTGGTCCTAAATTTTTTAATTTCTCCATTTAATCCAAAATATTTGTGGGAAATTCAAATGTAGTCCTTCTAACAAATTAGTTTGTTAAAAATCGCTGACGTGGGTGTGCCATGTCGATGGTCGATGACGATTAGATGTCATATCGGCGATTTTCGTCAAAAATTGTTTAAAATAACTACATTGGAGAAAAAAGGGCGGCATTATTTCCACTCTCTATATAACTAAATTCACCCCATTTTCACTAAAAAGACAATATTGTCCTCAAGTTTAATTACAATCTAAAGTGGTGGCTTCAAAGTTATTTACTTTCTTTTTTTAATTTTTTTTTCATTTCTAAGTAGAATCTAATTGTCATAACTAAGAACTTCACATGCTTGTTTTTGTTTATCGTTTTTCACCATATTTGAACTTTTTGCTATTTAGAAAATAAAACTAGTCACTTCTGCATTATTGGTCTTATAACAACTTATCTATGTTTCATCCATAATATATCAAAAAATTTCTTGCAGAATGTTTTTTAATTTTTATTTTGTTAGTCTAGAATATAGATCAGGTCTCTAAATTCACTATGTCAAAGCATTTTTTCATTAATACTGGCAAGATGATTTTAACACAAAGCATGTAAGATATTATAGGAGTGTTTAGAAACACTTAAAATATTGACATGAAAAATTTATGTCGTATTTTGATATTGTTTGCAAACACTCGGGGAATGATATTAATTTTTGTCAATCCAAAATAATGAAATTTCAATTACATTTTACCAAAAAATTCTTGTTTTATGCAAAGCTTTAAAATTCCATCTTTTGAAGTTTCGTGAATGGTAAACTGTGATTTTGTCTTCGAAAAGCCTTAATTTTTAATTTTTAATTTTTTTGTGGTTTCATCCAATCTTTCCATAATATGTTTATGTATATAAAAGATAATTGATAAAAAAAAAAAAAAAAAGATTTGCTGGTGTATGCACAATAAAAATGTAAAAAAATTAATAAACCTATGACTGTTTTAAAAGTTACCTATGTTACATTTTTCTAGATTTTATTGGACAATTAATCCATAAATTTGCTTGACAATGTAGAAAATAATTAGGTTTCACTGAAATTTATTGAAATTTCTTTTGTGGACAAATCTAATTTTTATAGAAGCAAAATTTAAAAATAAAGAGAAAACATAATGTATTTAATAGACATGGGATATTTTTAGTTATGGCAACTAGATCCTACATA
Organism: Eucalyptus victrix; assembly: GCA_016097545.1. Taxonomy (NCBI): domain Eukaryota; kingdom Viridiplantae; phylum Streptophyta; class Magnoliopsida; order Myrtales; family Myrtaceae; genus Eucalyptus; species Eucalyptus victrix. The sequence goes on along the minus strand of CM027835.1, from coordinate 19,623,963 downwards.
GGAATAAAAAAAAATAAAAAAGGAAAGTAAATAAATTGGGGGCTCCACTTTAAATTGTAATTGAATAAGTAAGGGCAACTTTGTTTTTTTAGTGAAGATAGGGTGGATTTAGTTATGTAAGGGGTAGAAATAGCACCACCACCAAAAAAAAAAAAAAAAAAAAAAAAAAGAGTTGCAAAACTCTAGAATTGCTCAATTTGCAATTACTTTTTTGTTGATTTCTTGTTATACTCCAGAAAAAATTGCCATAACGGCAATAGTGCGCATATATAGGAACAAATTCGATTTTGTTTCTATATGGCAACTACAATCCACCCTTGAAGATTGTTTTCCTTTCAAGAGATATTAATTTGTATATATATCAATAGACAAACCCAAGGGTAGCTAATATATGTCCGAGTTAGAGAGGAGAGAATAAACAATGGATAGTGGTAGCAGAAAATGCTTATGGATGATTTTGTTCATGGCATTAGCTTTGGGCTTAACTTTCTCTCCTCCTATTGAGGCGAGGAATCTCGCCACAAGAAATCTCGCGAGTCCCGTAAAAATCAGAGGAACGCCTTTTAATTTCAGGTTATTGCCCAAAGGGCCTGTTCCACCTTCTGGACCCAGTGCTCCTCCACCTTTTCATTTCAGGTTATTGCCCAAAGGGCCTGTTCCACCTTCTGGACCCAGTGGTCGCGGTAACACGCCGCCACTGCCACCACCAGTACTCTGGGGTTGAGATTCAACATCGATGCGTCATGCGTGCCGAAGCAATAAGCGCTGCATTTCTATGTTTCTTTGCTCTTGGACGATGTCGCCTGCTGGAATAAATAGTTCCATGTTGTGTTGCAATCTTGTTTGGTGTGTAGTTTGATATTTTTTGAGGCAATAATGTCACGTCCCGAACCTCGAGCACGTGCCCATCCTTCGGTGGTTGATAAAATTTGTGACGTCCCAGGATGCGTTGCCGACCCATTCGTTTATATGCACATGTGGAAGCGTATAAACTAATCCCCTGACAATAACATACATGGGATAGAAAAGCTGGACAATAAATTTCAATCCAAACACATTATTAAAAACCATAATCTGGTTTACAAATAGAGGCCAACTCTAGGGTCTAAGTACAAGGGGTCTATCTCCTAAAAAGAATTTCTAAACCACCCATGCTCCTGACCCTTCTGCCTCAAGCTTCGGTTCTTCACACTAGGGACCTCAAAAGTTAAGCCCACGACGAGGTGAGACAATATTTCAGCAAGTTCATCCCCCTAAACCCCAACTATGAAGGAAATACACCTAGAGGCAGTCTATGCACACAATATGGAAGACTCACCTCACCTCAGTTCCCTCATGCACGTCAATACAATTCATAATCTCAACCAATCAATTCAATCCAATCGATTCAATACCATCGATACCATCTATCAATAAATCAATATCATCACTGCTCACACAAGCTGAAATAGATGGTAATAGCTCTCAAAAGCTTATATATAGATGGTAGTAGCTCTCAAAAGCTGATATATAGATGGTAGCTCGCACAAGCTAATATAGAAAAATAGTAGCTCGCACAAGCTGATATAGAAAGATAGTAACTTGCACAAGCTGATATAGATAAATAGTAGCTCGCACAAGCTGATATAAATAGATAGTAGTTCGCACAAGTTGATATATAGATCGTTGCTCTCACAAGCTGATAAACAATCAATGCTCACACAAGCTGATAAAGTATACTACCCTCACAAGCTGTGATATCAAGCTCACATTGGCTAATATAGTATATTGCTCTCATAAGCTGATATACGAATCATTGCCCTCACTAGTTGATAAACGAAATGCTCACACAAGCTGATAAAGTATATAGCACTCACAAGCTGACATATCAAGCTCACATAAGCTAATATAGTATACTGCTCTCACAAGCTAATATATGGATCGTTGCTCTCACTAGCTAATAAATGATCAATGCTCACATAAGCTGATACATTTAATAATGCTCACACAAGCTGACGAATCACTGCATTAAAAATACCCAATAAAATAATCTAATGAGGGTATATAGTCGGCCTGAGTCAAAAATACAATATCTTTCTTTTAGAAAATCCCACTATTTATATAGTCCACAAAGACATTTTTGGCGTTAAATGTGGCATCCCAAAATTCATGACGACCTCCAGTTACATTAAAGTCTATGAATAGGTGATGGAAGTACCATCAAGTTATTTTATAGCCATTTAATCCATAATTTGCAATAATATTTAAGGCCAAGCTTTTAATAGATAATTATGTAATAGGAAAGAAAATTCTATCATTGGCCATGTGTATTATAAATTGGAATTTATGGATTTGTGACTACAAGTTTTAAGGCCTTATTATTTTTGCAAGTTAGGTATTTATTTAAGTGGAAAATGTTAATAGATTATTAAAAGGTTAGTGGGCCGAAATTCTTAGGCCAAGCTAGCCCAAAAACCCAGCCCAAGACCCCTACCACTTCGGCCCAAAGCCAGGCCCATGAAGCCCATTGGGCCGTTGACCAAGTTGGCCCCAAGCCCAACAGGATGGAGCCCCTCTTGCATGGAAAATTGCCAAGTGTTCTTCCCTAGTTGCCAAGTGTGGCTGCCCCCATTGGCCATCGTGGGCGGCCACATGCAGCTTTTAATCATTACAAATGATTGAAGGAAAGGGAAATTAAGAGAGGGAGAGTGACCAGTTTTGGTGAGTGAGAGAGAGAGAGCTGTCGAGAGAGTGAGAGAGGGAAACCGAGAGAGGAGGAGGAGGCCATGCAAAGAAGAAGGAAGAGAGTTCGTTCGCCTGTTTGTCGGTTGTTCGTTGCTGCTTTGCCTCTGTTTGCTACTATTTTGTGCTTGAATCTAAGGCAAGTGAAGTCCTAAAACCTACCCTTTGAATTGCTGTGTATATTTGTAGTAGATGATAAGTTTTGGTTGTGGTAGATGGGATGAAATTTATGAGCTTTGAAGAGAGATTCGTTGGCCATGCATGCTGTTTCTGGAAAGACCAGTTTAACCATCCTTGAGTTTGTTTGTTGCATGTGACTTTTTAGTCAGAATCTTGCTTCGATTTCTTCATGAAAGTTGTAGAGAACACCTTGAAGAACAACATACTAAAATTTGAGGCAAAACGAACAAGAAATGGTTAGTGAAATGGTTTTTCTTTGGAGAGACTAGATCTGGAATTCGTTGTGCTGACCTTCAGTGGTTTCGTGGTCTGTAAAGTAACCTTCTTGTGAAAATATCACCTTGATCTCTTAATGAAAGTTGTATGATACTTCTTGAGGTAGAACATATCAAAACTTTAGAGGAAGTGAACAAAAATAGGTCGCTGAAATCGTTGTCTTTTGAAGAAACTAGATCTGGGGAAAAACGCTGCTTCAACCTAGTATGATTTCGGGATTTTTATAAAATGATAAAGTTAAAATTTGATTGTGTGTCCTTAATGAAAGTTGTAGGCAATATTCTGAGGAAAAACATACTAAAATTTCAGAGTAAATGGACCAGTAATGACCAAGGAAACGATTTTTATTCAACACGGGTAGATCTGGAAAACGATACCGAGAATAGGAAAAGTAAATTGATTTTATCTTTTAATCTAGAACGAATTGGACTACGATTTCTTCATGAAACTGGAATACAGTGTGTCCAAATTTCAGAATTTTATGAGTTTATTTAAGGTTTTAATCGAAATTGTTTTCAAAATGGTGCATGGATGATGTTAAAATCTTTTTTCGGTGATGCATGGACCTGTACGTTTTCTGTGAAGCCTTGTTTGATATGGTGTTCTTCACGAAATGTTTTTTTCTTAGATCTTATCTTCAATGTGTTAAATTTTCAGAATTAATTTCCATCGTTTACTAATTTTCCAGAATTTTTCATAAACAGCACGCATTCTGTTTAAGCTAAAAAAACTGTTCTATTTACAGGTTATTGATTTGCTATATAAATTGTGATATCTTGGATTATCATTCGTGCAATGATGTGGTGGCATTCATGCATATCATATGACATCAAAAGATTTATGGATTTTCATGAATTCAATGAAGTTTCTCAAAACCATTGCATCAAATAATATTTTTCCAATGCATGTTATATGATTTTGAAAAGGCTGATTCCAATCATTGGGATTATTGTATCAAATGCCATGTTGAAATTGAGATACATGTGTGAATATAAAATTGAGAAAATGACGATACTGTTGGAGGTGTGAGCCGACAATGCCTTGGGAGTGTTAGGATGCTCGGTGGCCTAGTGGCATAATTTTGGAGGGTCCTTGGGAGTTTTGAGATGCCCAGTGGTATACGTATGTAATTCCAGGGGGAATGCCTGGTAGTATGGCGGTACGTAATTCCGGAAGCCTTGGAGGTGTGTGTTCAAGGGGATTCCTCGTGATGCTAGTTGGGATGCGAGATGCCCAGAATGTGGGAGTGCCAAATGCTTGGTTGTATTTTGAATACATGCCCGGAGGTTCCTTGCGATGCCTGGTTGGATGCGAGCAATAAATTGTGGGATGCAAACATTGGTCCTTATAAAGAAAAACTTATGAGATCATTGTGAAAGATAATAATTGAAAATGAATCATGTGCATGGGTGTATGCATATGGCATGATGCATGATTTGCTTATGAAAATAAATTAATGCTATTTGATATTGAAAATGCGATCACGAAAGCATAAATGGATCTCATGATGATGTATGCTTGATAGTATGGATGATATGAATCATGGTGGTATATGCACGATGGCATGGTGAGACATGCATGACTGCATGGTGGTATATGCACATATGGAATGATGATATATGCGTGAATGCTTGATGATGAGTGCATGATGGTATATGCACATATGGTATGATGACATATGTATGGCTGCAAGGTAAGTTATGCTTGAATGCATGAATGATACGTGCTTTGTTATGATGCCTTGATTGTTCTGTGTGACGCAATGATAGCAAAGGAAGGAACTTTTGGACGTTGACACTGATCAATGAACTTTAAGTATATGACTGTTGGAGGAGATGTCGGTCATCTTTTGAAGTATAGCCAAGTATAGAAAACTATGGCATTTTGATGTACCAATGAATGATGTCCATCTGGTTTTTATGAATAAAAGTGTTTGGTTTTACCTATAAATGTTTAGTAGGTGTGCATCGTTTTCTGAATATAAGGAAGGGAGTTAATGGATGTGCTTCCGCTATATGAATTGCACAAGGGACCGATCTAAAAAAAAAAGAAAAAAGTAAACCCCCCAGTTGTATGGACCCGCTGCAATTGAAATGGTATCAGCGTGACATGTTATTAGGGAAAGAGAATGGAAGAAGAGTATATTCTATAGACACTTCAGAAATTCTGCGCGAGTTGTGAGTATATATACCGGAAAAAGAAAAAAGAAAAAAGGCAGTGCTATTTCTAACTCCTATATAACTAAATCCATTCAATTTCTACCAAAAAGAAAAAATTACTGTCTATCATTTAATTGCAATTTAAATTGGTAGTCCCAAATATATTTACTTTCCTTTTTTTAGTTTTTCTATAATTATATAGGATCTACTTACCATAATTAAAAATTTAATATGTTTAGGGTTTGTTTGTCGTGGATTTTCCATGTATAGTGAAGGCACCATGTTTTTTTTTTCATTGTTAGATATTACTTCCATAAAAAATTATTTTGTCGAAAGGAGAAATTTCCCAAAATTCTAGTTCCATTTCACTTTGTCGATTATATTTATAGATAAATTGTTAAGCAGATGAAATTTAATTTAATTAAAACACTACACGAAGTAAGAACATTTTTTTCTTAAATGCGAGTGAAATATCGTTATTTTGGATAGAGAAAAATTAATATCATTTATGAATTGTTTACAAAAAAAATATCAAGATTCCTCATTGTGTATAATATTTTAAGCTTTTTTTTCTATATATTCATCTAACATCTTACATGCTTTGTATAAAAGTATTTCAACAATATATTAAGGAAAAAGGATAAATTCTTTGATATTGTAAAGGAAGAGATTTGATATATATAGTAGACTAATGAAATTAATAAAATGTTAACCAAGAAAGGGAGATTTTGATATAAGAGGGACAAAAAAATAGATAAATTGTTATAGGAAAAATTACCAAAATAATCCTAAACTTATTACAATTTTTCCAATTCAGTCATAATTTTTTTTTTTGTCAATTCAATTATAAACCTTTTACAATTGTGCAAATTCAGTTCATTCAATCATGTTTGGCCGGCTGGCACTAACGTGAACATCAATTGATGTTGATGTAGACAATTCTTAAATAATATTTTATTTTTTTGAATTTTTTTCTTTTTTCTTTTTTTCTCCACTTCCTTCTTCTTTCTCTATCTGGTTGTTGGTAGCAAATGGCTAGAGGCAAGGTCGACGAGTCCCCTCCCCTCATCGGCCTCAAGGAAGCCTACCGATGGCCAGGTGACCTCACCTAGGCTACTTGCTAGGCTAGTGAGGCCTGACCTCATTGGAAGCCACGAGGTTGAAGGTCATGACCTCGCACAGCCTTTGGCGATGGCTATGTTGGGCGAGGCTTGCACTTGCTATCCATGGCGATGCTTGACCTTGCCAGATTCAGCAAGGTCATGCCTCGCTAAAGGTTGTGAAGTCGAAGGGCTCGATCTTGCGCGGCCTTTGGCTTGGGTGAGCCTCGCCAACCACAAGTAGTTCGTGGCCTCTCCATGGCTAGGCAAGGCCTCACCCAGCCATGGCAAGGGTAGCCTTGGCATCGTTAGGTGGGGCTTGCCCTCGCTAGTAGCAGTTAAGGCTAAACTTGCCAATGCTCATCTCTAGCCGGCTGCTAGCTATAGGAAGAAAAAAAGAAGGGGGGAGAGAGAGGGAGAGAGGGAGGGAAAAGGAAAATATATATATATATATATATATATATATATATATATATATATATATATAATATTGTTAAAAAATTGGCCACATTAGCATTAGCTTAAGACCGGTGCCAAACCTTCCAAAATTAGTCAAATAGATTGAATTGGCATAATTATAAAAGGTTTATGAATTAATTAGCCAAAAGACAAAGTTTAAAACTGAACTATGAAATTTATAAAATTTAAGACTATTTTGGTAATTTTCCCATTATTATAAGATTTTAGTGATGAAAAAGAAACTTTTCAATTTTATACCATACAATATAATGTCTTTTTATTTTTTTTTACTATTAGTGAAATGATATTACGTAGTATATGTAAAATGTTATTGAATATTCCCTTTTGCAAAGTGATTAAATTTTCACTAAATTAGCTTTGATCCATTCTACTAAGCTATTCCACCTTCGTAGGCTCCAAAATCCAAGTCAGTTTTTGAATGAATTGATTCTATAGGAACCCATATTCCCCCTCTTCCCTTCATAGATAATGTCACTTTAATCATCCTGTTTTTTCTTTGTAGTAATGTTTTCCGTCCAGGAATTGGCCCCCGTTGACTATTGCTTTTGCCAATTCTACACAAATTAATTTGAGCTCGAGTTCATTTAAAGCTGGAACAAATGCAATCTCTTTTTCTTTCAGGGGTCAGTTATTTTCATCTGCCATTTGGAACTTTTCATCCAATTCCTTCATCAGGTCACAACTCAGAACGTAACTTGACGCAAAAGAAGAAACACAATGACCATTTTAGATTATGGATGAATCATTTGGAGTTGGAACTGTGTGTTGTAACCAAAAAATTAATAAATTCGAGAAACCAATAACAAAAGAAATGGTAATTGGATGTGAGATACAGCTAACCGAATCTCCTTAAGGCAATTAGTTCAAGTCAACGGTGTTAAGTAGCTTCATGAACTATGCCTCCCAGTTACAACACCTTGAACTTGTTTGTATTAGTACTATACAAATAGGAATCTATCAAATGGTTCTTAAAACTGACACACTTAGAGAAACTTGAAAAGAGGAGATGTAGGTCACTTCTCATTGGAATGAAGAATTTTAAATTTATTTATGGAGTTTTAGAATTCATGTACATAAGCAGTAGATGAACCATGAATTAAATAGATACAGGAATTTAGGAGATACATGAATTAAATAGATACATGAACTCAAGAAATACAAGAATTAATGAGATACATAAACGGAAACAACGTATTTCGTTTTACTTACTTTTGTTGATCATTAACCTACCATAATTACAACAGGAACATGTACTGCCTTTTTTCCTCTCCAACGTGTGTTTTTAATCCTTATCATTCCACATCTTGAATTTCAAAAATGTCAATTTGGCTTTGCCCCGTGTTCCGACTCTCCCAACGTGTGTTGCAGAATCAGAAGTACTCTACCAATTTTGCAGTCTACAAGAAAAGAGAATCTTCTCGTTTCATTTCAATTCGATCAAATTGGAATGGTTATTTCCCTTTTCTCTCAACCGAAAGGGTGGCTGCTGGACAATATACCGTTTAGTACAAATTCAGGTTGGGCTGGAGGTGACTTGGTCCTCCGTGATCTTCAGGCATTGATCGTCATATTGGTGAACTGGTGCAAAATGGAGATCCATGGGACTTTACCGTGAAAGAGTCCTTGAAATTACACTAGAACAAGGGTTCAAACAACAAAGGAAACCTTCCGCGAGATTTTCTTTATACGAAAATCAAAGCAATGCATATTCACTTACCCTCAGGATCCTTGGTACATCTTTTTCACATAAACATTGCTCTTCTAACACACGTCAGGACCTAGAAGTTGGATTCATCTTTGGCCAAAGTTTCGATATAAAAAATCAGCACGGAAGGTTTGGTAACCATGCCAAGTCATTTGACTGCTCAAATACACCCAGATGCCAAGTCATTTGACTGCTCAAATATACCCAGATGCAGTAAACTGTGAGACTCGCCCATCATCAGAGGCGTAAAGGTCCTATTTTATTCTATCTTTCATATATTTCACTTTAGAAACTTGAATCTTTTGTGTTTTATGAACATCCTCACCAAAATAACTTGAAATCTAGAAATAAAATAACTTTCATATAAATATTTACAATTTCTTCATATTATGTCAAGGAATTTTTTGATGGAGATTTCTTCGCCCCTTTTTGGCTAAAACAAACCAATTTTAAAGTTGATTGACCAAATTATTCACCCTCTGAGTACTAAATAAATCATAAACTAAAAAAAATTGATAAATCAAGCATTCGCCACCTTCTCTCTCTCGCATTCAAATATCTCACTTTACCTACATGTCACGAAATCTATCACTGAATAACCATTTCCAAGGACTTGAATTCTCGCGAAATTGGATCACCCATGTATCTACCGTTATTAGAACTCCGGTTTTTGGCTCTATTTCTTGTGCACCTAAATTCAACTTAATCAAACTCGAGATAAGAGAAAACACTCTTCATAAAGAAAGATAAAGAAACTATGGAGCAATTGCTTATTATCTTTCCAAGTATAATAACATTATCTACAGTTAATTTCATTATTTGATAATTCAAATATTTCACAACATAGTGAGTTACTTTATCTTTCGAATATCAATTTCTTGTATACACGAAACCAATATGGGTCTGCACATTTGCTACCATCTTTAAAGATAATGTAAATATACTTTCTATCCATTCGTTTAATGAAGAATAACTTCCAAGAAAACGTTTTCCGGTTTATTGAAAATGAACTAGTTAATGAAAATGTTTTCCACTATTAGAAAAAACACAGTCAAAAGTGAGGAAAATGTTTTCTACTTTCAAAACTAAAAAACATTTTCCATAACTCCTTCCACCTTACCTTCTTTCACCAAATAGATTTTCACTTTATTTTTATGTTTTTTTATTCTTTATTTTTTTTATTTTTTTAAATCAAGTTTTTTACCTTTTTCCTTTTCTTTCTTTCCTTTTCATTTTCTTCCTTGGCTTTGGCTAGTTGTCGGCCACGAGCCACGAGCCAGCTCGAGCCTTGCCCTAGGCTGACAAGGCTTGAGCCTCAAGATTTCAACAAGTCAAGCCTCGTCAGCCTATGGCAAGGTGGCGAAGCGAGCTAGCCCAAGCCCGACAAGCTCAAGCCTCACTGAATTTGACGAGCTAGGCGGGTCTCAGGCCTTGCCCAAGCTTGCCAAAGGTTTGCCAAGCTCTAGCGAGTTGCAAGCCTCACCGACCTAGCGGAGCTTGATTGAGCTTGAATCGGGTGAGCCGCAGCTCGATCCAAGCTCACCCGAGCTCCACCAAGGTCGGCAAGGCTCGCGGCTCGCCTGGATCGCTGAGCTTCAAGCTTCCCGATCTTGGTGGAGCTCGAGCTCCCCAGATCTAGCAATCTACGTCTTGGTCGACCACTAGGCAGCCGACCATCATTAGGCATGTGGCGGCAGAGGAAGGAGAAGGAAGAAGAAGGAAGGAAAACAAAAATGAAAAAAAAAAAAGAAAATTTTAAAATAATAAAAATTCATTTTAAAAATATATAAAAAAGTTAAATTAAATTTTTAGTCAATTAAAAATATTAAAATTTAATTTTTTTAGTATTTTTCCCAAAAAATAAATCAGATGACAAATAGTGGAATTTCAAGTTTTAGTTGAATATTGAAAAATATAGTCATTTTCTTGGAAAATGGCTTCTCAGAAAACATTTTCTTGAAGTATGATATTTTCCGTGAAACGAATAGATCCTCAGATAAAGAAAAGAGGGGAAAGAAGATGTGCGATTAGTAGATATTGTTGTGATATGAGAGAATATATTGTTGTGATATGAGAGAATATCTTTAATGTTGGGGAAATTATCCAATTAGTTCCAAAGATATTATATGGATCAAAATTTGGTCCTAAACTTTTTAATTTCTCCATTTAATCCTAAATATTTGCGGGAAATTCAAATGTAGTCCTTCTGACAAATTAGTTGTTAAAAATCACTGACGTGGGGTGTGATTAGATGTCACGTTGGCAATTTTCATCAAAAATTGATCAAAATAACTACATTGGAGAAAAAAGGGCGGCGTTATTTCCACTCTCTATATAACTAAATCCACCCCCATTTTCACTAAAAAGACAATATTGTCCTCAAGTTTAATTACAATCTAAAGTGGTGACTTCAAAGTTATTTACTTTTTTTTTTTAATTTTTTTTTCATTTCTAAGTAGAATCTAATTGTCATAACTAAGAACTTCACATGCTTGTTTTTGTTTATGGTTTATCACCGTATTTGAACTTTTTGCTATTTAGAAAATAAAACTAGTCACTTCTGCTCTTATAACAGCTTACCTATGTTTTATCCATAATATATCAAAAAATTTATTGGAGAATATTTTTTAATTTTTATTTTGTTAATCTAGAATATAGATCAAGTTTCTAAATTCACTATATCAAAGCATTTTTTCATTAATACTGGCAAGATGATTTTAACACGAAGAATGTAAGATATTATAGGAGTGTTTAGAAACACTTAAAATATTGACATGAAAAAGTTATGTCATATCTTGATATTGTTTGCAAACACTCGGGGAATGATATTAATTTTTGTCAATCCAAAATAATGAAATTTCAATTACACTTTACTAAAAAAATTCTTGTTTTATGCAAAACTTTAAAATTCCATCTTTCGAAGTTTTGTGAATGGTAACGTAACTGTGATTTTGTCTTCGAAAAGCCTTAATTTTTTTTTTTTTTTTTTGGTGGTTTCATCCAATCTTTCCACAATATGTTTATGTATATAGAAGATAATTGATTAAAAAAAAAGATTTGCTGGTGTATGCACAATAAATATGTAAAAATAATAACAAACCCATGACTGTTTTAAAAGTTCTATGTTACATTTTTCTAGATTTTATTGGACAATTAATCCATACATTTGCTTGACAATGTAGAAAATAATTAGGTTTCACTGAAATTTATTGAAATTTCTCCTATCGACAAATCTAATTTTTATAGAAGCAAAATTTAAAAATAAAGAGAAAACATAATGTATTTAATAGACATGGGATATTTTTAGTTATGGCAACTAGATCCTACATAGGAATAGAACAAAAAAATCAAAAAGGAAAGTAAATAAATTGGAGGCTCCACTTTAAATTGTAATTCAATAAGTAAGGGCAACTTTGTTTTTTTAATGAAGATAAGGTGGATTTAGATTTAGTTATGTAAGGTGTAGAAATAGCACCACCAAAAAAAAAAAAAAAAAAAAAAAAGAGTTGCAAAACTCTAGAATTGCTCAATTTGCAATTACTTTTTTGGCGATTTCTTGTTATACTCCAGAAAAAATTGCCATAACGACAATAGTGCGCATTCATAGAAACAAAATCGATTTTGTTTCTATATGGCAACTACACCCTTGAAGATTGTTTTCCTTTCAAGAGATATTAATTTGTATATATATCAATAGACAAACCCAAGGGTAGCCATATACGTCCGAGTTAGAGAGGAGAGAAGAAACAATGGATAGTGGTAGCAGAAAATGCTTATGGATGATTTTGTTCATGGCATTAGCTTTGGGCTTAACTTTCTCTCCTCCTATTGAGGCGAGGAATCTCGCCACAAGAAATCTCGCGAGTCTCGCAAAAATCAGAGGAGCGCCTTTTCATTTCAGGCTATTGCCCAAAGGGTCAATTGTTCCACCTTCTGGACCCAGTGCTCCGCCTTTTCATGTCAGGTTATTGCCCAAAGGGTCGATTGTTCCACCTTCTGGACCCAGTGGTCGCGGTAACACGCCGCCACTGCCACCACCAGTACTCTAGGGTTGAGATTCAACATCGATGCGTCATGCGTGCCGAAGCAACAAGTGCTGCATTTCTATGTTTCTTTGCTCTTGGAAGATGTCGCCTGCTGGAATAGATGGTTCCATGTTGTGTTGCAATCTCATTTGGTGTGTGGTTTGATATTTTGAGGCAATAAGTAATCTGATTCTGAAAGATTTGCTGCTTTTGATCTTTACGTGGTCTTTTGACATAACGATGACTTGTGGTGCTTTAGCGTTTGAATTTTGGTTCTGGTTGGGCGGGGTGAGCCACGAACCAAGTATTTCTTTATGTTTTGTATTAGAATATGGCATGTACTGGTTCTTCATTTTATAAGGAGAAACCCCCTCGAAATAGGCAAATTTTTTGGATCCATTAAATACTCAACTAATCTCATGTATTAGACAAGATTCGAGCCAAAGTCAAATTGAGAGTCGAAACATGGATTCTTTACAATTACTGGGGTGAGGATTGCTTCTAATACGAACATATAAGATGCACTTCATTTTCTTAATAGGAAGTGAATCTTCCTGTGCATCTTACTATTTACTGATAGTTTAAAAAAACCTGGACTAAATCTAAGGGTTATAAAAATTATGTGAAATTTAACCACTTTAAATTTTGAAAAATTTCAAGGTGTCCCAATCTTTTAAAAAATGACTAAAAGTGAAACTTGTCTCAAATATGACCTTAACCTTGAAGTAACCAATTTAATCGCAAATGAGGCCATGGACTCACCCATTGACTAAATCTTTATAGGGAGGCAAGCACTTGCAACTTTTCATGGCATTGTAGGGATATTTTGATCTAGAGCCATTTGTTTCTTTCTTCTTCCTCCGCACATTGGCCGACTACCGGCCCCTAGCCAACTTCCCTCGAGATCCCTGATGCATCTTCATTGGGGTCGGCATCGACAAAGAAATTGAGAGGAATGGATTGAGTAATGTAGGCGAGCTTAGTTACAACTCCAAGATGCTCAATCGGCTCTCGAGGATCGATTTGCTTCATTGGCTTCCAAAACGTAGTGGACTTAGCTGGTGATTGTTGTACTTGGAGAAGACGTGAGAGCTTACTTAAATTGCACTTTGTAATTTGCCTATTATTGATGGCCATTGACAATGAAGAATCTGGAAATTACTTTCACCGCAAATTGCGTGAGAAAATATTATGAAGAGGCAGTTTTTAATAACGACATTGTAAGTTGTTTTATCGGAAAGAAAGTGATGAGAGATGGAAAAAGAGTATATTCTATAGACACTTTAAATATTCTGGACAAATTGTGAGTATATACCCAAAACAAAAAAAAGGCAGTGCTATTTCCAATCCCTATATGACTAAATTCACTCAATTTCTTCCAAAAAGAAAAAATTACTATCTATCATTTAATTGCAATTTAAATTAGTTGTCCCAAATATATTTACTTTCCTTTTTTTAGTTTTTCTATATTTATGTAGGACCTACTTACCATAATTAAAAATTTAATATGCTTAGGGTTTGTTTGTTGTGGATTTTCCATGTATAGTAAAGGCACTATTTTGTTTTTTCTTTTTCATTGTTGATATTACTTCCATAAAATTTTGTTTTGTTGAAAATAGAAATTCCCCAGAATTCTAGTTCTTTTTCATGTTATCGATTATATTTATGAATAAATTGTTAAGCAGATGAAATTCATTTAAATTAAAACATTACACAAAGTAAGAACTTTTTCTTTTAAATGTGAGTGAAATCTCGTTATTTTGAATAAAAAAATTGATATCATTTATGAATTGTTCACAAAAAATATCATGATACTTCATTGTATAATATTTTTATACACTCTTCATTATAAGGGAAAAGGATACACTCTTCGATATTGCAAAGAAAGAGATTTGATATATATATATATATAGTAGACTAATGAAATTAATAAAATGCTCGCCAAGAAAGTAAGATTTTGAGATAAGAGGGATAGAAAAATGCGCGCACACTCTAAAAATGATCGAATGTATTAAATTGACACAATTACAAAAACTTTATGATCGAATTAGCCAAAAAAAATATTTATAATTGAATCAGAAAAATTACAAAAGGTTTAAGAGTGTTTTGGTAATTTTCCCTTTGTTATTAGAATAATGATGAAGAAGAAACATTTCAATTCCTTTACCAAAAAAAACAAAAAGAAACATTTCAATTTTATACTATATCACATAATGTATTTTTATTTATTTATTTATTTATTAGTGAAATGATATTACACAGAGTATGTAAAATGTTATAAGAATATTTGAGGATGCATATTTCTTTAATATACTAAAAGAAAAATATGCGAAAAGCTTAATTATGAAACTATCATGAATAAAAAAAAAAAAAAAAAAAGAAAAAAAGAAGAGTGGAGCCATCAATTTAAATTGCAATTGAAAGATTAAGGACAATTTTTTTTTTTTAGTGAAAATAAGGTGGATGTAGTCATTTAGGGGCAGAAATAGCGCTGCCAAAAAAAAAAAACGGAGAAACTTAACTAAACAACGGGGCTGAATTGTCCTCCAACGGTGCCCTAACCATCAAGCTGATGCCCAACCAGCAGAGTAGTCAATCCACATGCCCAAAAGCAATTAAACAAGATGCATACCAGAAATTTCTTTGTTGAGCAACGACTAATTTATAAGCATATCTCATCAAAGCGAAAGAGCAGGACAGATAAATTTGAGAAACTCTAGTGAATAGAGCCGGAAAAGTTTGCTACCAACCAATACAAAAGTTCCAGTTCCATGACTAGGCAATCAAATGAGAGTTGACACGTGAGAGTTGTTCATCCAAAGTGAGCAAAGAAATAGTGCCAGGCAAGCATCACAGAGAATTTACATATCATGTTAGCAAGTGAGAAATTTCTCAGCATACAGAGAAGTTTCAATTTACAAGACAACAATCGCACACATCACGAAAAAGGTGAGAGCCACAAAATTTGAAACTTCCATTATAACAGGTACCCTCCCTAGAAAAACCCTTCACATATTTCCAGAATGTGTTCTTTGCTTGCTCTTATTCTTTCACAGAGCTATCTCTCTAACTTACTCCTCTTCCCCATTTTCACCTCCTTTTTCTCAAAATCCCTCCTACTTAACTTACGTTGCTCCTTGGTCACAACAGCACAGTGACTTGCCATTGGATGATCTTTTCAAAGGTAGAATGAGGAAGAGAATGCAGAAAATTTAGCATGCTTGAATTGAACAAGCAACATATGAAAGATCCCATCTGTTTCCCTTTGACTCAACATTTCCCAGGATCTACAAGATGAGCTCATGATAATATAGTTCAGACGACTTCTAACCATAAACCAAGAGTATGAAACAAAGGGTAAAGTTTATGACCTGGACAAGCTTTAATGTATGGAAAAACTCCTTCCCACCCTCCCTCCCTCCCTTGCTCTCTAAAAAGAAAAGGGTGGCAATCCGTAGACATCAACTATAAAAAAAAAAAAAAAAAAATGCTGGAAAACAAATAATACTCCTAATTACAGAACAGATAGAAATTTGCTAAAACAGTCTTAAATAATGAGGAATTTATTTATCATAATAATTTAGCCAAATTGACACATTAGTATGCACCATTGAACTCTCATGAAACCACCTACCCTTGTAAAGTCAGACCTCTAACAAGATATAATGAATCCGAAACAATCTGGACAACAAGTATTGGACAAAAATGCACATTTTCCAAATGTTGGTACTATCAATCACATCGAATCCATCAATTCCTAATAACCACCCAGTTCACCTGGGTGATAGAACAGAGATAAGAAAGAAAATGCATTTGAGTGCTCAATTATCATAAAGCAACCAAATACTCCTTGATCAGGTATGATATGACCTAGCAAAAGAAGTTATCCAAAAAGAAGGCCACAGGAGTTATTAACATGACTAAATCAAAAGATTGGCAGTTATGCCCATAATCATCAATAATAGATAAGTTGAGACCTACAAAAGCAACGATATTTTCTTCCAAAACCTCTCCTCTGCTCGGGGAATGCTACACCAAGGACCTAAAATCTACCAAGAAGAAAGCTCCTATCCACAGCATAACTCATAGTCAGGTCCACATTGATGTGTTCTGCCATATATGAATGGAACGCAAGAGACTTGGTAAGAAAAGGACCCGAGCCTTTCTAAAGAGTGAGGCAGACCTGATCACAGCAGCAAATGATCAGCTAATCCACCTCAGCTCTTCATGCCCGCTCTCTCCCTCTCCGCCTTTTGTGCGAAGAACTAGGTGGCGAACATATTATCATCAAAATACTCAGCGTAAGGGTGATTCTTTGGAACAAGCCTCATGTACTGTTTGAATTGCTTCTCCACCTCATCTTGCTTCCTCAACAAAGTGTATGAAAGAAGATAAAAACGCAGAAGGAAGAAAAGATTGAGGCGGAAGAAGCCGAGAGAAAGAGATAGATTTTCTGTATTCTCTGTATTAAATTGTATTGAATGTACAGACTCTTAAGATATAGACTAGGATTATACAATTATCGGAAACAAAAAATTCTATGAATCAATCTATATCAATCTAGATCTAAATCTAATCCTTAATTGATTTACACAAATCATAATCAAATCAGATCATAAACTACCAAAAAGCTACATATCTTCTAACACTCTCCCTCAAGCTGATGGCTTGTAGATGTCCAAGACACCCAGCTTGCTTAATAGATATGCATGCTGTCTATGACACAAAGGCTTGGTGAAGATATCTATTGGCTGCTCCGTTGTCCTTATTCCTTCTGTTTCGATCACTCCTTCTTGGATCTTTTCTCGTGTAAAGTGACAATCCACTTCTATATGCTTGGTCCTCTCATGAACTATAGGATTTGCTGCTAGTTTGAGAGCTGCATCATTATCGCAATGCAATTTTGTTGGTCCATGCACTTGTATTCCGAGATCCTTAAGCAATCCCTGTATCCACACTATCTGACAAGTGGCCTTAGCCATAGCTCGATACTTTGCTTCGGCTGAAGATAGCAATACAGTAGGCTGCTTCTTTGTCTTCCATGAAAGGAGAGATTCTCCCTATTTGATGCAATATCCGGTGACCGATCCTCAACTTATGGGACATGTAGCATAATCAGCATCACAATACGATGTCATCTTCATGTCACACTGTTTAGAGAGAAGTATTCCCAGTCCTGGACACCCTTTTAGATACTTCACAACTTTTAAGGCAGCATCCATATGAGACCGCTTCGGATTGTGCATGAATTGGCTAAGTGTCTGAACTACATATGAGATGTCGGGTCTAGTCATAGTCAAATATATGAGCTTTCCGAAAAGTCTTTGATATCCTGATGGATCTCTGAGTATGGGATCATCATTTTAAGATATGCCCTTATCATATTCTGCAGTAGTCAACTTAGTGTTCTGTTCAATGGGAATAATGGCTGGCTTGCATCTTGATAAACCTGCTTCTGATATGATATCTAACACAAATTTTCGCTGATTGAGGGAAATTCCTTGATCAGATCGAGCAATTTCTATTCCAAGGAAATATTTAGGTGCCCTTAAGTCTTTAATGTGGAAGGTGGCATGTAAATATTCCTTTAAATTATCTATAGCAGATTTATCGTTTCCCATAACAAGAATATCATCGACATATATCATCAAATAAATAGATGACATACCTTCAGTCCGTGTGAATAAAGCATAGTCATATTTAGACTGTTGGGAGCCTGCTTTTGCAAGAGCATTTGCAAATTTGGCGTACCATTGTCTGGATGCTTGCTTCAATCCATAAAGAGATTTACAAAGACGACATACTCTATTCTCCCCCTGTCTCCGTAAGCCTTGAGGAATATCCATATATATTTCCTCGTCTAGGTCACCGTGTAAGAAGGCATTGTGCACGTCCATTTGATGTAGGGGCTAGTCATGAATAGAGGCAATAGACAAAAAAGAACGAACTGTGACATTCATGGCAACTGGTGAGAATGTCTCGTGATAATCAAAGCCTTCTCTTTGTGTGAATCCCTTAGCTACCAAGCGTGCAACACGATATATTGTTTTGTAGACCCATTTGCAGCCAATCGGTTTACGATCAAACGGAAGTGGGACAAGATCCCACGTGTTATTATCAATTAGTGCCTGAAGTTCTGCCTTCATAGCTTGTTGCCACTTTGGATCAATGGATGCCTCAAGATAACTAGATGGTTCCCTCTCTTGTGATAACCGATTAACACAACATCTATGTTCCTGTGATAATCTATCGAAAGAGACATAGGAAGAGATTGGGTTTTGAGTACCTGAAGAATTGTGAGTAGCACACATATAGTCCTTACTCCAGGTTAGAGGTCGTGTGGCACGACCAGAACGTCGTGGATAATGAATTTCCACAGAAGGAGATGCCTCAGTGGGTGATGGCGAAAGAATATCCGTATCTTCCTTAAGAGCATGAGAGTTATCGAGTTTTGTTTCCAGAACATCTTCGGAGCTAGTAGGATTTGAAGTTGATGTTGTTGCTGGAGGAATAGGATGAGTAATCCTCGACTCTGCTAGCGGTATGTAAGTGGGATCTTGAGGTAATTCTTCATCGGAGAATATGCCATGAGGTGTGATTTTGTGGTTTCATCTAAAGATACTTTCTTAGAGAAAGGGAAAATATCTTCATGAAAGATGACGTCACGACTTACAAGAAATTCCTTTGTGGAGATGTCAAGAACACGATACCCTTTTTGTAAGTTGGGATATCCCATGAAAATGCATCTCCATGCACGTGGACTTAGCTTGTCTCGAGGTCCTATTGTTGCAGCATAGCATAGACAACCGAAGACTTTGAGATGCTGTAGCTCAGGCTTCTTCTTAAATAGCAATTCTAAAGGAGTTTTCCCTTTAAGTAGCCGAGTGGGCATGCGGTTGATTAAATAAGCCGCAGTAACTACACAATCACCCCAATAATCATCTGGAACTGATGCTTGAAACTTTAGGGCTCGTGCGACTTCCAATAGGTGCCGGTGCTTTCTTTCAACCACTCCATTTTGCTATGGAGTATAAACACATGAACTTTCATGTTGTATGTCATGTGTGTTAAATAGCAATGAACAATCATGGCTGAAGAATTCTCTTCCATTATCAGTACGTATCTGCTTAATGGTCTTTCTAAACTGATTTTGGGATAATGCTAGGAAAACCTTTAAGTGAGAATAAGTCTGATTCTTAGACTGCATCAAGAAAATCCAGGTCGCACAAGAATAATCATCTACTATAGTGAGAAAATAACGAGACCCATCATGATTTATCGTATGGTAGGGTCCCCAAATATCCACATGAATCAAGGAAAAAATCTCACTAGTTCGGGAGCTATCGGATGGAAAAGGCACACGAGATTGTTTGGCAAGGGGACATATGGGACATTGTGGACAAGAATAAGAGGCACTATGACCTAATCTCAAATGCATAATAAGATTTTTATCATTGCTAATCAAGTTACACAATGATGATTTATTCAGGAAATTGCTGGAAGAATTGAAATTACTTGTCCAGAAAAAAAGTCCTTCAAAGAGACTACCCAAGCTCATCGGTTTCCCAGTCGAAAGGTCCTGAAATAAACAGGTGTCAGCATTGAAAACTACCCGACATGAATTTTCTTGGCAGGCTTTTGACATAGAAATCAGATTAAATTGGAATTCTAGGATATAGAGAACATTCTGAAGAATAATCTGGGAACTTAGATTCACTGTTCCTGTCACATTGACATAAGTAATATTCCCATTGGGTAATTCCACGGAAATAGGATAAGCCAATCTGCCATTTATACTTCAAAAAAATCCCTTGTCACATATAATGTGATCACTTGCCCTTGAATCAATTATCCATGCTTTTCTGGAGATAGAATTAATCAAGCAATGTGCAATACCTGAGAAACTCCCTCCTTTGTTGGAAGTATCCATTTTCTGCAATGCCTGCATCAGCTGATGATACTGATCATATGAAATGGGCTGATCAACATTTTTCCCAGTCGGTCCATTAAGTTGATAAGCTACTGAAATTTTTCTCTCCTTTTCACCGGGTTTCCCATGCAATTTCCAGCAATTATCAATCATATGATTAGTACGTTTGCAATATTTGCAAAATAATTTACTTCCTTTGAAATTTTTCGCAAAATTCCTTGATGACGTGGCAAAAATCTGGCCGTCCGTCCCTTTAAGCGCGGGCTCCTATCCACCGTTGGATCTGATCGCAAGATCAAGCCTTTGCGAACCGTCCGATCCTCGCATCCCATCTTGTTCGTTCATTCGAGGGTATTTAAAAACCCCAGATTCCTCTTCGACGAACCCTAATTTCACTCGCCCCTCTTTCTCTCGATTTAGGGCTAGGGTTTTGGTGGCCATGTCTCGCCGCTCACCGCGAGCAGCGAGTGTGACGCTCTCGCCGCTCCTGTGGTGGTCTGGTGTCGCGAACTGCTGATTCTCCTCCTGCACGGCAAGCTGAAAGATCCGTCCGATCGGTGGCATCAAATCCATGGCGAGGATCTATGAGCAAAAAACGAGGTATGTCTCGTTCAAAATAAGGAGAAAGTGTGTAGCTTTCTCCCTGTCCTTGATGGATCTGTACTACTTGATTGTTGTCTCTGGGCCCTCGAGCCTCTCCTCGACTGCTTCGAGGTTGTTCCACAGAGACGAGAGCCTGTTAAAACAGGCTGTGACCGTCATGTTCCCCTGCTTCAAATCGTTAAGTTCTTGCATGAGGTTAAAAATTTTTGCCTGATCTAACCTCCCGTACATTTCTTTGATGTTATCCCACATGTTTTTTGCATCTTCTGTTGGTGGGAGTCCAGCCGCGACCTCTGAGGAGACGCAGTTGCTGATCCATGTTCGGATCAAGCGATTGCTCTTCCTCCAGAGTCAGGCTAATCGCTCTTCGGTAGGCACTGGGATGGTTCCGTCGAGGAAACCTTCCTTATCTTTTGTCGCCAGGGCATGCTGGAATTCCTGTGACCACTTCGTGTAATTCTCTGGTCCGGTCAGCTGCTAGTTGATTAGCCGTAGTTCTAGTCCGTCGACGCTGGAAACGAACAATGGATTGCCGGGTTCCAGTCGTCCGGTGAGCGCCGCCACTGGAAATGGTAGAAAACCGGGTGCGAAATTCGGGTAGGTATTCGCTCTTGGACCCGATTCGCCTGACCCGATCGGATAATTCGCATTGTAAAAACCCGGGTAGGGATTCGTTCCCATACCCGGATCGCCTGACCCGTCTGTCCGCTCCATTCCTTTGGTTGGGCTTGCCCCACTTGTGGTTGGTGGGCTCGCGTTGGTTTGGACGTGGCTCTGGTGGCCCACATATCCAGGCGATGACGAATTTGGGCTGGGCCCAAGGTAGAGTGGATAAGGAATCCACTGGTAAGGTTGGCCCATCATGGGTTGCCCCACACCGAACTGAGTCTGCGTGGGCCACCACTAAATTGGTTGGGCCTGGAACGGAAATTGTCCCATCGTTGAAGATCCTTCGATTGAAGGAGGAATTGTAGGTGAATTTCGAGCCTGCGAGATCTGAGGAACGACTCCTTCAGCGGGTTGGTCACGGATGGCTAAGGCTTCTTCCTGTGGATTAGCCATGGTAAGTTAAGAAAATCTTCCTTGAGAGAAATACTAATGCCTGAAATTATTCTGTTTTGTAGGTCAGAATTTTGGGCAGAAGATCGAGATGGAAGATTGAAGCGGAAGCGAAGAACAGAAGCCAATAGGCTCTGATACCATGAAAGAAGATAAAAACGAAGAAGGAAGAAAAGATTGAAGCGGAAGAAGCCGAGAGAAAGAGATAGATTTTCTGTATTCTCTATATTAAATTGTATTGAATGTACAGACTCTTAAGATATAGGCTAGGATTGTACAATTATTGGAAACAAAAAATTCTATGAATCAATCTATATCAATCTAGATCTAAATCTAATCCTTAATTGATGTACACAAATCATAATCAAATCAGATCATAAACTACCAAAAAGCTGCATATCTTCTAACAGTGTAGAGTATCCCCCGACACAAATAGGGTCTGAAATCCCTAGGCTCCTCCTTCACCAGCTCCTGGTACACACTCAAAGCCTCATTGTACTTCCCTTCGATGACCCGAACTTGAGCGACCAGAAGTTTGAAGTCCCTCACTTCGGACTTCTTCTTCTCCTTCTTGCACCTCTGCATTGCCACCTTAATCCTCTCCAGCAGTTCCTTCAACTCATCCCCCGCCTCAGAAGCCGCCATCACGAGGCCGTGGTAGGCCTCCACGCGGAGCGGGTCCTTCTCCAGTATCTCCTCGAACGCCCTCTTCGCTGACTCGAACTCCCTGCTGTAGCTGAACATGTTAGCCTTCAGCATAGGCCACTCGCGCTGCTCAGGCTCCAGCTCGATCAGGCGACCGAGGATCCCCACTGTAGCTGTAGATGTTAGCTGTAGATGGTAACGTAACTGTGATTTTGTCTTCGAAAAGCCTTAATTTTTTTTGTTTTGTTTTGTTTTTTTTTTTTTTTTTGGTGGTTTCATCCAATCTTTCCATAATATGTTTATGTATATAGAAGATAATTGATAAAAAAAAAAAAAAAAAGATTTGCTGGTGTATGCACAATAAATATGTAAAAAAATAAAAAACCCATGACTGTTTTAAAAGTTCTATGTAACATTTTTCTAGATTTTATTGGACAATTAGTTCATAAATTTGCTTGACAATGTAGAAAATGATTAGGTTTCACTGAAATTTATTGAAATTTCTCCTATCGACAAATCTAATTTTCATAGAAGCAAAATTTAAAAATAAAGAGAAAACATAATGTATTTAATAGACATGGGATATTTTTAGTTATGGCAACTAGATCCTACATAGGAATAGAAAAAAATCAAAAAGGAAAGTAAATAAATTGGGGGCTCCGCTTTAAATTGTAATTGAATAAGTTAGGGCAACTTTTTTTTTTTTTTTTTTTAATGAAGATAGGGTTGAGTTAGTTATGTAAGGGGTAGAAATAGCACCACCAAAAAAAAAAATAGAGTTGCAAAACTCTAGAATTGCTCAATTTGCAATTACTTTTTCGGCGATTTCTTGTTATAACGGCAATAGTGCGCACATATAGAAACAAAATCGATTTTGTTTCTATATGGCAACTACACCCTTGCAGATTGTTTTCCTTTCAGGGGATATTAATTTGTATATATATCAATAGACAAACCCAGGGTAGCTAATATACGTCCGAGTTAGAGAGGAGGGAATAAACAATGGATAGTGATAGCAGAAAATGCTTATGGATGATTTTGTTCATGGCATTAGCTTTGGGCTTAACTTTCTCTCCCCCTATTGAGGCGAGGAATCTCGCCACAAGAAATCTCGCAAGTCCCGTAAAAATCAGAGGAACGCCTTTTAATTTCAGGTTATTGCCCAAAGGGCCTGTTCCACCTTCTGGACCCAGTGCTCCTCCACCTTTTCATTTCAGGTTATTGCCCAAAGGGCCTGTTCCACCTTCTGGACCTAGTGCTCCTCCGCCTTTTCATTTCAGGTTATTGCCCAAGGGGTCAATTGTTCCACCTTCTGGACCTAGTGCTCCTCCGCCTTTTCATTTCAGGTTATTGCCCAAAGGGTCAATTGTTCCACCTTCTGGACCCAGTGGTCGCAGTAGCTCATCGCCACCGCCACCACCAGTACTCCAGGGTTGAGATTCAACATCGATGCGTCATGTGTGCCGAAGCAACAAGCGCTGCATTTCTATGTTTCTTTGCTCTTGGACGATGTCGCCTGCTGAAATAAATGGTTCCATGTTGTGATGCAATCTCGTTTGGTGTGTAGTTTGATATTTTTTGAGGCAATAAAGTAATCTGATTTTGAAAGATTTGCTGCTTTTGATCTTCACGTGGTCTTTCGATATAACGATGACTTGTGGTGCTTTAGCGTTTGATTTTTGGTTCTGGTTGGGTCTGGTGAGCCACGAAACAAGTATTTCTTTATGTTTTGTATTAGAATATGGCATGTACGGGTTTTTAATTTTATAAGGAGAAACCCCCTTGAAATAGGCAAATTTTTTGGATCCATTAAATACTCAACTAAAACCTCATGTATTAGACAAGATTCGAGCCAAAGTCAAAGTGAGAGTCAAAACATGGATTCTTTACAAATTACTGGGGTGAGGATTGCTTCTAATACAAACATATAAAATGCACTTCATTTTCTTAATAGGAAGTGAATCTTCCTGTGCATCTTACTATTTACTGATAATTAGTTCAAAAAAACCTGGACTAAATCTAAGAGTTATAAAAATTATGTGACATTTAACCACTTTAAATTTTGAAAAATTTCAAGGTGTCCTAATCTTTTAAAAAAAGACTAAAAGTGAAACTTGTCTCAAATATGTCCTTAACCTTGAAGTAGCCAATTTAATCTCAAATGAGGCCATGGACTCACCCATTGACTAAATCTTTATAGGGAGGCAAGCACTTACAACTTTTCGTGGCATTGTAGGGATATTTTGATCTAGAGCCATTTGTTTCTTTCTTCTTCCTCCGCACATTGGCCAACCAAGCCCCTAGCCAACTTCCCCCGTGTGACCCCTGATGCATCTTCATTGGGGTCGGCATCGACATAGAAATCGAGAGAAATGGATTGAGTAAAGTAGGCGAGCTTAGTTACAACTCCAAGATGCTGAATCGACTCTTGAGGATCGATTTGCTTCATTGGCTTCCAAAACATAGTGGACTTAGCCGGTGATTGCACTTTGTAATTTGCCTATTATTGATGGCCATTGACAATGAAGAATCTGGAAATTACTTTCACCGCAAATTGCGTGAGAAAATATTATGAAGAGGCAGTTTTTAATAAGGAGATTGAGATATTCGAATAAGAGAATGCCGTCCCATTTGGACATTCGTTGAGAGCAGAAGCCCATTCTGGAAGTTGTTTTATCGGAAAGAAAGCGATGAGAGATGGAAAAAGAGTATATTCTATAGACACTTTAAAAATTCTAGACAAATTGTGAGTATATACCAAAAAAAAAAGGCAGTGCTATTTCCAATCCCTATATGACTAAATTCACTCAATTTCTTCCAAAAAGACAAAATTACTGTCTATCATTTAATTGCAATTTAAATTAGTTGTCCCAAATATATTTACTTTCCTTTTTTTAGTTTTTCTGCATTTATGTATGACCTACTTACCATAATTAAAAACTTAATATGCTTAGGGTTTGTTTGTTGTGGATTTTCCATGTATAGTAAAGGCACTATTTTTTTTTTCTTTTTCATTGTTGATATTACTTCCATAAAATTTTGTTTTGTTGAAAATAGAAATTCACCAGAATTCTAGTTCTTTTTCATGTTATTGATTATATTTATGAATAAATTGTTAAGCAGATGAAATTCATTTAAATTAAAACATTACACAAAGTAAGAACTTTTTCTTTTAAATGTGAGTGAAATATCGTTATTTTGAATAAAAAAATTGATATCATTTATGAATTGTTCACAAAAAATATCATGATACTTCATTGTATAATATTTTTAATGTTTTCCTATATATTCATTTAACATCTTACATGCTCTATATAATCTCGCTAGTATAGTAAGGGAAAAGGATACACTCTTCGATATTGTAAAGAAAGAGATTTGATATATATATAGTAGACTAATGAAATTAATAAAATGCTCACCAAGAAAGTGAGATTTTGAGAAAAGGGGGACAAAAAAATAAATAAATTGTTATAGGGAAAATTACCAAAATAGTTCTAAACTTATTATAATTTTTTCAATTCAGTCCTAATTTTTTTTTAATTCAATTATAAACATTTTGCAATTATGATAATTCAGTTCATACAACCATTTTTTGTCAACTGACACAGACATGGATGCCAATCGATGCCAATGTGGACAATTCTTTTAATAATACTCTATTTTTTTATTTTTTTATTAATTTTTTTTTAATTATTTTTTTTCCTTTCTCTTTCTTTCTCTCCACTTCCTTCTCCTTTCTCACCAAACCCTAGCCACCAACTAAGCTAGCGGCCATGGGCAAGGCCGACCTCATCGGAGGCCACGAGGTTGAAGGTCATGACCTCACTAGATCTAGCAAGGTCATGCCTCACCAAAGGCTACAAACTTGAAGGGCCCGACCTCATGCAGCTTTTGGCTTGGGCGAGCCTCTCCGGTCATAGGTAGGCTGTGGCCTCTCCATGGCTAGCTAGGCCTCGCTAGTGGGTGGCAAGGTTGAACTTGCTGGCGCTTGCCTATGGCCAATCGCTAGCTAGAGGAAAAGAAAAGGAAAAGAAAAGGAAAAAAAAATCGAATAATAAAATAGTGTTAAAAAATTGGTTACGTCGCCCACACTCTAAAAATGATCGAATGTATTAAATTGACATAATACAAAAAGTTTACAACCAAATTAGCCATAAAGAAAAATTATAATTGAATCAGAAAAATTGCAAAAGGTTTAAGAGTGTTTTGGTAATTTTCCCTTTGTTATTAGAATAATGATGAAGAAGAAACATTTCAATTTTATACTATATCACATAATGTCTTTTTATTTATTTATTTATTAGTGAAACGATATTACACAAAGTATGTAAAATGTTATAAGAATATTTGAGAATGCATATTTCTTTAATACACTAAAAACAAAATATGCAAAATGCTAAATTATGAAACTATCGTGAATAAAAAAAAGAAAAAAAAGAAGAAGAGTGGAGCCATCAATTTAAATTGCAATTGAAAGATTAAGGACAATTTTGCCTTTTTAGTGTAAATAAGGTGGATGTAGTCATTTAGGGGCAGAAATAGCGCTGCCAAAAAACAAAAACAAAAAACGGAGAAACTTAACTAAACTACGGGGCTGAATTGTCCTCCAACGGTGCCCTAACCATCAAGCTGAAGCCCAACCAGCAGAGTAGTCAATCCACATGCCCAAAAGCAATTAAACAAGATGAATACCAAAAAAAATTCACCAGGGAAGCATGCTCACGAGATATCTCCATCATCTGGAACATGTACACATGTAATTCATTCCTTTACATCATGCTGATTTGGCTTGACATGTCGCTCAACAAGTATATCAATTCCCCGAGACCACAACTACCGTCCACCATTTCTTTGTTGAGCAACGACTAGTTTATAAGCATATCTCATCAAAGCGAAAGAGCAGGACAGATAAATTTGAGAAACTCTAGTGAATAGAGCCGGAAAAGTTTGCTACCACCCAATACAAAAGTTCCAGTTCCATGACTAGGCAATCAAATGAGAGTTGACACGTGAGAGTTGTTCATCCAAAGTGAGCAAAGAAATAGTGCCAGGCAAGCATCACAGAGAATTTACATATCATGTTAACAAGTGAGCAATTTCTCTGCATACAGAGAAGTTTCAATTTACAAGACAACAATCGCACACATCACAAAAAAGGTGAGAGCCACAAAATTTGAAACTTCCTTTATAACAGGTACCCTCCCTAGAAAAACCCTTCACATATTTTCAGAATGTGTTCTTTGCTTGCTCTTATTCTTTCACAGAGCTATCTCTCTAACTTACTCCTCTTCCCCATTTTCACCTCCTTTTTCTCAAAATCCCTCCTACTTAACTTATGTTCCTCCTAGGTCACAACAGCACAGTGACTTGCCATTGGATGATCTTTTCAAAGGTAGAATGAGGAAGAGAATGCAGAAAATTTAGCATGCTTGAATTGAACAAGCAACATATGAAAGATCCCATCTGTTTCCCTTTGACTCAACATTTCCCAGGATCTACAAGATGAGCTCATGATAATATAGTTCAGACGACTTCTAACCATAAACCAAGAACATGAAACAAAGGGTAAAGTTTATGACCTGGACAAGCTTTAATGTATAGAAACTCCTTCCCTCCCTCCCTCCCTCCCTTGCTCTCTAAAAAGAAAAGGGTGGCAATCCATAGACATCAACTAGAAAAAAAATGCTGGAAAACAAATAATACTCCTAATTACAGAACAGATAGAAATTTGCGAAAACAGTCTTAAATAATGAGGAATTCATTTATCATAATAATTTATCCAAATTGACACATTGGTATGCACCATTGAACTCTCATCAAACCACCTACCCTTGTAAAGTCAGACCTCTAACAAGATATAATGAATCCGAAACAATCTGGATAACAAGTATTAGACAAAAACGCACATTTTCCAAATGTTGGTACTATCAATCACATCGAATCCATCAATTCCTAATAGCCACCCAGTTCACCTGGGTGATAGAACAGAGATAAGAAAGAAAATGCATTTGAGTGCTCAATTATCATAAAGCAACCAAATACTCCTTGATCAGGTATTGATATGACCTAGCAAAAGAAGTTATCCAAAAAGAAAGGCCGCAGGAGTTATTAACATGACTAAATCAAAAGATTGGCAGTTATGCCCATAATCATCAATAATAGATAAGTTGAGACCTACAAAAGCAATGATATTTTCTTCCAAAACCTCTCCTCTGCTCGGGGAATGCTACACCAAGGACCTAAAATCTACCAAGAAGAAAGCTCCTATCCACAGCATAACTCATAGTCAGGTCCACATTGATGTGTTCTGCCATGTGTGTATGGAACGCAAGAGACTTGGTAAGAAAAGGACCCGAGCCTTTCTAAAGAGTGAGGCAGACCTGATCACAGCAGCAAATGATCAGCTAATCCACCTCAGCTCTTCATGCCCGCTCTCTCCCTCTCCACCTTTTGGGCGAAGAACTTGGTGGCGAACATATTATCATCAAAATACTCAGCGTAAGGGTGATTCTTTGGAACAAGCCTCCTGTACTGTTTGAATTGCTTCTCCGCCTCATCTTGCTTCCTCAACAAAGTGTAGAGTATCCCCTGACACAAATAGGGTCTGAAATCCCTAGGCTCCTCCTTCACCAGCTCCTGGTACACACTCAAAGCCTCATTGTACTTCCCTTCGATGACCCGAACTTGAGCGACCAGAAGCTTGAAGTCCCTCACTTCGGACTTCTTCTTCTCCTTCTTGCACCTCTGCATTGCCACCTTAATCCTCTCCAGCAGCTCCTTCAACTCATCCCCCGCCTCGGAAGACGCCATCACGAGGCCGTGGTAGGCCTCCACGCGGAGCGGGTCCTTCTCCAGTATCTCCTCGAACGCCCTCTTCGCCGACTCGAACTCCCCGCTGTAACTGTAGATGTTAGCCTTCAGCAGCGGCCACTCGCGCTCCTCAGGCTCCAGCTCGATCAGGCGACCGAGGATCCCGATCGCTTCCTGGAGCTTCCTCGACTTGATCTTGGCCTCCATCAGGGACCGGAGCGCCTCCACGTCGTCCCCGTACTGGCTCAAGTGCTCCTCGATGGCCCGCTCCTCTTCCTCGGACGAGGCGCCGGCCCCGCCGGGCTCCTCGCCGCGGGTTTCCACCTCGGGCGGGGCGGCGATCGGGGCGGCGACGGCGACGGCGGGCTTGAGGTGGAAGCGCGCGAGGAAGAGCGCAGCGGCGGCGGAGAAGGCGACGCAGGCGGTCTGGAGGGCGCGAGAGGGATCGGGCCTCCGGGGGGGCCCGGACTCGGAGGATGAGGATGAGGCTCTGGCGGAGGTGAATTTCGGCGGCGGCGGGGGCGGCGGGCCGAGGGTTTTGAAGGAGAGGGAATGGAGGGAAGAGGAGGGAGGCTTGGAACGGGAGCGGAGGTTGTTGGGGGAGAGAGAGAGGTGGAGCGGCGCGTGGGAGGAGTGAAGTCTCGCCAGGGACTCCATTGTCTGATCGATTGAGGTAGAGAGAGAGAGAGAGACAGGAGAGAGAGAGAAAGAGGGAGAGAGAGGATAAAACTAAAACCCCAGGGAGTCGAAGAAGGAGGGAGACGGCCGACGGCGAAAACCCTGAGGGCGAGAATATGCCATTGCCAGCGAAGGTATCGAAACTGCGTCGTTTCTGCCTCCCCAAAATCGGCATGCGTTTTCCCACCTGGGCTTCTTGGACTTGGGTTTGTGCTGGACCTCTTGCCGGGCCTTGCAGCCTCGTGTTTTGCCTTACTTGGCATCCGGGTTGTGGCCTTGCGGCTTGCAATCCGTGTTGCCTTCTCTTTAAGGGCTAAATCATAAAAAATTTCAAATGGGTATATTTTTATGATAAGTTTATTCTAAATTAATTTTTTAACAATAAAGAATCTTAACTTAATACATTTTTGATAATTTTTACCCTCCTCTGTTAGCTTCTATTAAATTTTACCATCTAATAATTAAGCTGGATGACATGCAATAATTGACAAGAGTATCAATTTGGAGGTTTTTTCCTTTATTTTGTCACAAGTGTACCGATTTGTAATTTTTTTGTGACATTAATCTAACTAAAAAAATTAACAGAGAGTATATTTTTCAGAACTATATTAGTTTGAAGTTTTTAGTGATAAAAAAATTAGTTGAAAATAAATTCATTAAAAGTGTACCAATTTAGATTTTTAATGGTAAAACAATTGATTTATAGTAAATTTGTCATAAGTATATCAGTTTAGGGTTTTTCATGATATTAAATGTTTTAAATTTTTTTAATGTCCCCACTCTAAAATCCATGCGTGGTTGATTATGAATATAATCTCAATTTGCTTACCATGAAAATGAAATTTTGCGGCCGTCGTCGTGGCCGGCGGCCGGCCGAAGAAGAAGAAGAAGAAGAAAGAAGAAGAAAAAAAAGAAAAAGAAAGAAAATGCATTAGGCAATTAGGATGTGAAATTAAGTGTTAAGATTTTGTACTATACTTATTTGAAGGATAAAATGTTTTTCCAAGAAGTGTTCACTTATTTGAAGGATTTTTTTCCAACTTTTTCCGATGTTTGGATGAAGGAAAATTAATTGATGCATGACAAGTTCTAAGTGAAGGAAAACATCTTTCCCTTATGGCAAGAATGAAATCATTTTCCCTAAACCATCAAACAAATGAAAATTAATTATTTTTCCCTTTGATAATGATTTTCATAGAAAATATTTTTTCTTATAATGAAATTTTCAATGAAACAAACTTTCCTTTATTATGAAATTTTCTATAAAACAACCATACTAGGAAAATATTTTTATGAAAATCATTTTCAAGGGGAAAATGGTTAGTTTTAATTTGTTTGGGGTTTCAGATAAAGTGATTTCCTTCTTATCAAAAGTGAAAGTCATTTTTCTCCCAATTTAAGCTTTTTATTTTTAGTTTATGGAACATGATTTTCATGCATTGATTGATTTTTCATCATCCAAGTACCTTAAAGTTGGAAAACAATTTCCCAGAAAAATAGTTTTTTTTTTTTTTCAACCAAACAAGTTCGTTTGAACTTGTAGGAAAATAGTTTATTTATTTTCAATATTTTCAATAAAAGTGGGATAAACTAGTTGAAATTGTCAATTGAATATAGCATGGTTGAAAACAATCCGGTATTAAAACTCTATTTTGTTTGGCAGAAAATATAACAATTTGAAAAATGTTTTCGTAAGAGTGATTGCTTGCGTCACTTGAAATAGTAGTTAATAAAAAAAATTAATTATCAATAATAATTTATGTCTAAATATTTTTATGGATAATAAAAATAATAATAAAAATAATTTTCATTCATTTTATTTTTGTAAATGATAGGAACGCTCATTTTTTCGAATCATTTAGGAAGAAGCGGAGCCAGGGGGTTAGATTTTGGGGTTGAAAGTGACTTCAGATGGGTTTCCAATTCAGCCTAGGCCTAGGGACTCTCCAAGCATGTTCTTGATTGCTAGCACAGATTTATAACTCCACTTGGATGAAATTCATTTTCATTGGATAGCGCACATTCAGATTTCCGTCCATGAAAGTTATAGTTTTTTTAGTCATTTAATTGGCAATTGCTGAATTCACATGTGCTAAGTTTGAAAATTTGATGCTTATCAATGGTACATTTACATAAATAAGAAAAAAAAAATGCTTCGGCCTGATAAGGCCTGTCCCAAACCAATTAATTATGTCCGGGCCATAATGTTCTCACAAGGCCTAAGCCTGTAGAGTGTAGACGAGGCTCGGTTTGTAAGAGACGAGCCCAAAACACTTCCAGCTTTTCCAAGGTGCTTGAAGTGGCTTGTGATGCATCTAGTGTATGTTGGACCTTGGTACGGGAGGCGTACTTAGTCAAGAAGGTCATCCTACTGCCTCCTTTGGTGAGAAGTCAAATGAAAAGAAGCAACACTATTCAACTTGTAAAAAAGAGTGACATGATGTTAAGATTTTTTTTTCTCTTAGTCAGCTTTGGATCGAATGTTTCCTATTTTCTAATTGATAGTGGATATGTGATTTCTAATTTTATTATGATTTATTATTTTTTTATTATTATTTTGATTTGGAGCAATATTTATAGAGTTTGCTTATGGTTGTAATCCTTTTTGTTCATTAGAGCCGATGATTTATTCGGAATTCGCAAGTATTTGCTGGGAATCTGTTAGATGTACTTCTTCTCTTAGGCCTGATGCTTAGGAAACTCCATATCAGAGAGATCATGCCGGCTTAATTCACATCGGCGCATGTAAATTAACGTCATTTCGACCTTTAGACCATTTGAATTTGTGTGAAACCGACATCGATTGACTAAGCTCGTGGTGTGCTCCACGGACAAGCAACGGTGGCTCATGTTTGCTTTCTCTTTGGTGCTCTAGCGGTGCTGGCTTTAGAGAAAATGCACATTGATTCGAGGCTCGGGTGGACCGCGGGGTCTCAACTTGGGCTGGACTGGAGCTTTAAGGTTGAATTCTTTTCCAAGCCAACCCGATTAGTCTTCGGACATCACGGGCCTTAAAAGATTGAGAGAGGGCTATGAATAGATTAACTTGAAGTAATCATAGCAAAATGATGATCTAACTGATTATTTTTGTAAGGAAGGACATTTTAATAAACATAGATATTAAAAAAAGGTAACATAGATAATGCACCGTGAGTATGAAAAAGATTTACACGAACGATTTTATCCGGACTTGATAATTATAACTACCTGTTCTCTTGAATCAATGGTGTATAAAGTCATTTTGCATAGAACTTTATTTACATTAACGAAGTATACTATGATTACACATTAAATGAAAAGAAGAATAAAAGAAAGTGAGTGACATGAGTCATTTTAAACTCCCATTTATATAGTTATTTGAGAAAATATTAACACTTTGCTGTGAAAAATAATTATAACAAAATAATGAAGATAAAAAAAAAAACCTGTATATGCTACAATTAGAGAAACATTTAGAAGCAAATTATTGTAAAAGGTCCTCGGTGAGTACATAAACATTACGAGTAAAATTAAGTGGAACGGAAGGTTTAACTTTTTTTTTTTTTTTATAATTGATTGAGCACATTAAATCTAATTAAGTGTCCTTTCAACAAGTTACGTAGAATTTTCCGGATGTTTACGATCAAGAAAGGTCACGGAGGTTTGCATTTGCAAGGTTTTGATGTGGACAAATTTCATTATTTGAAAGATTCATTATTTCAAGAAAGGTCAAAGTCCAATGCATTTTTCCAGCCCTTAATTTACAGTCCACACGTGGCCGGCAGAAGTTGTCTTGATGCGTGGCCCGTTGTTGGTACCCTTTATTGAGGATTCCTTTACTCGTGCCGTTTACAATTCCTAGCATATAAAATTAGTAAAAGAATGCAATTGCTTGACCTGTTCTAGAACGAGGATAGCGAGTATTTTATCTAGTGTTTATACTTGCATCTCAAGTAAGATGACAAATGGTCAAAACCCAATGCATCTTATTCAAACCTCTCTCTTATATCACTTTATAGATAATGACATTCCCTTTCTCGCATGGTGGATGAGATGAGATTCATGATAGCATGTTAAAAATTGTTAGTTAGACACTTTGCAAGATGAGATTTGATTTAAATGTGGAAGTTTGATCGGTGGACATATGAAATGACAATTGTTTCCTATTGGGGATAATTGATTAATGAAGACTTTGGCTTGCGCTGCTGCATAAGATCAATTAAGTCAAAATTGAATTCTACCTTCTAGAATGACGGAGCTTACGAGAAGGAACAAAAGGATTCGCTAGGATTTATGGAGAAAACTATTAATCAAAACGATGGAGATCCTAAAACATTAACATTCTATTTATCTTCTTTAAATGAAAGACGCATTAACGTTGCCTGTATCAGTAATTCATATTTATCCAAATGAAATTCTAAATCCGAATTTTCACCTTCCCTTTCCTCTCTCTCTCTCTCTCTCTCTCTCTCTCTCTCTCCACTCCGGCTCCAATCCTCAACCTGCTGTAGCCCTTCGCCTCCTAGCACATGATGGGAAAAGAGTACTCAGGAAGCCCTAAACATTTTCACATGATTCAATTATGACCTAAACCTCTATTGAACAAGTATAGGATTAGACCTTAGCAAGAAATCCCAATCAATTGTCGTCTGCTTTTTCTTAAGTGGTAATACAGTCATCCCAATTGATCCGGGTGTCCCGGCAACTTGGTAACATGTATAGCAATTAGTTAAAATGATGTTTTCTATCTTAAACAATCAAATGCTATTATTAGAAAAAATAATAAAAAGAAAAAAAGTAAAAAAAAATTACCACCTTTTTCTTCTACCTCTTTAGATTGCAACACCATCCAGCTCTCAGCCACTTTGTGCTGCCACCACCACCACGGCACCCACCGTCATGCTCGTGGTACTGATGCAACCTCCATGTTGGTTGTCAATCTTCTTGGTTTGGCGGCTTCAATGGTGGTCTCTTCTTTTTCTCTCTCTCTAAACCCTAAGAGTACACGCCAAGTTAACACCACATCTTGGTCTAGTGAAATCCACACTTGATTCATCCAGATTTGAATCCATAAGAATGCATGAGCGATTAGCAAAAAATGACAATATAAGAAACACATGCAAGAACCTAAGATCGAAGATTGACTGTGTGTGAAGGGAAGTAGTTGTCGGTTCTTTATGAGAAAGAGAGAGTAACGAGGTTGTTCAATAGCTCGACAATGCAGATGCTGTGGCAGTGGCGCGGCCAATGATGTGGTGGTGGAACCCAACATCGGTGGACACTATGGTAGGGCTGCGGCCAATGGTGATGGCGTGGGCACGGTTACCTATTTTTTGTATCCGTTTTATAATAATATCACTATTAGTATTATATGTGATCAATTGAAATGTCTATAATACAATTGATTTCCACATAATAAGTCAATCCACCTCAGTTGCCCAACTGCCGCATGCAGTTTTACTAGTGACCAATGACAACGATGAAGAGCTCAAATTAGAGGCATTTCACCTGAGTTCCTATTGTGATTTTGTGAAATAGATAAAAAAAATGTAAAAAAAAGAAAAGAAAAGGAACAATAATGTAAACCACATTCATTGAAACCTTAGGGGACCTATTTGTCAATCTCTCGCAAGGGGCAATTCCATCTAATCGAGAAATGAAAACCATGCGTGAAGCAACCTGATCTCATTATACACGCAACTCAATAAAAAAACAAAAAGAACCAATTTCTTGTCGTACTGAGTTGTCTAAGATGTTACGTTAAAAAATTCGTCAACGAGAGAGAGAGAGAGAGAGAGAGAGAG
Organism: Eucalyptus victrix; assembly: GCA_016097545.1. Taxonomy (NCBI): domain Eukaryota; kingdom Viridiplantae; phylum Streptophyta; class Magnoliopsida; order Myrtales; family Myrtaceae; genus Eucalyptus; species Eucalyptus victrix. The sequence goes on along the minus strand of CM027835.1, from coordinate 19,587,809 downwards.
AGAGAGAGGTTGTGGCATTTCCTCGAAGGCGGTGGACTGGAAAATTGAAGTTTCGGATTCCAGAAGCAAAACCACCCGTGGCCGCCCATTTCAACTAACCCCAGAAAAACTGGTACGAACATTATAAATTGCACTGTAAAGCTGGCTTTAATTAAATAAGTAATGACCTTTCCACGAAATAAAGGGGCCAATGGAAAAAGGGCGCCTCGTGTAGGCTCTTGGCTAGACCTTCCAGAATCTCTCAGAATATATTCGAATAGAAAAACCCGGTTTAGATTATTATTGAATACACTCGTAGCATAGAAGAATACTCGCACGCTTATCATTAGACTAGTGACATGTACGTTTTGCTCATTTTGTAATTGAATATTTTCGCATATTAACTATCTAATTGAACATAATGAAAATCCAGTTTGACGCCTGTGCATTTATCTCCCATATGCTCACTGAAAGATTTTTTATTTTTCTTCTGGTCAAAAACTATTAAAGTATTTTCAGCTTTGCGATTAGGCTATGTTTTCTGTAGAAATCCTAGTTTTTCGTTCTTTCTTACGATAAAAAATAAAATAAAATTCGTTATAGATAAAAATGGATTGATACAAGAGAAGGGAGAGATGGTCCTGTTGGTCAACGAAAGACATGATGTTATCGGAAAGGAGATGAATTTAAAGAGGCAAGAGGGACGACTGACTTGAGATTAAGTCCCTGAAGGTGAAAATTATGGCGCAAGCAAAGGTAGTACGGTTCATTTTAATCCTCCCAAAAGAGTGGTAAATCATAGTGGTATTGATGACACAACAAAATAATCATAACGGTAATGATTGAAAAACACATGTATATTAAAGATGCGTTTACTTCACAGAAAAATTAAATTTGAAAGATATTTTCCTAAATATGATTGATTGTATCGTTTATACAAATGAATGTATTAAAAATATTTTCATCACCCACAAAAATTATTAGGTTTTTTTTGACTAACTTTTCTAAGCAATATATAATTTTTCGAAAAGTGTTTTCTATTGTTATCATATGACATCTAGACAAGAATTAGTTTACTGCTTATTGGGCTAAAGATGGTGGTAGAATTCTGATGGGGAATAACATAACTTGCAAGTATTTGGAGATAGGGATAATTTGGATTCTAATGCACAACGTAGTAGAGTACACATTGGCAAGTGTGAGGCATGTATAGGAGCTAATGTAACTTTCTTATTCGGGATGCATTAACAATAAAAATTTTAAGTTATCAAGAATTAGCTTAGATCATAAATGATTTTCTCACAAGCATATTCATGATTCTTAGGTTCAAAACAAGGAAAAGAATGTAAATGGCCTAGGCAAGTTGGCCTTGCCAGATTTGGCAATGGGGGCCTCACCGGTAGTCACCCTCCCTTGTGGCAAGCGAGGGCAACCCTCACAAAGGCCAGGCAACAAGAAAAGGAAAAGAAAAAAAATAGAAAAAGGAAAAAAGTTCATAAAATCATTGAAAAAATTATTTAAAAAAAGGCCATGTTAATGTCGGCAATGTCATGTAAGACCGTTGGTATTTACATTAGTGATTTTTGGGCTAAATTGATTAGATGAACTGAATTGGTATCAATGTGAAAGGTTTACGACTAAATTAGTATTGAATGGTTTAGGACCGAATTGATCTAAAAAATTCGAACTCATGAGTTATAAGCCAATTGTGATAAATTAACTTCATCACACCATGCCAAATACCCGATGTGCAAATTCTATAACACAATTCAGGCATGCACCTTAATAATAATCAGTTAAACTTTTACTTATATTGGTATAGTTTGGTTATAACACTGAATGATATAAATCGGTTTATCAAATTCCCTTTCGAACCCTAGCAAGCATAATTGAGTCAACACTGACTATTGATACGTAGCAATATGTGTACAAGTCTCTAAACAAACTTCATAATTCTCGCGAGGTCATTCCATGTCCATGTTGAGAGAGAGAGAGAGAGAGAGAGAGAGAGAGCAAATGGAGCATCAAGAGATGGACGGTTGCCTTGGTGATGGCGAATGGCGAATGAGAGCAAAGCCCATGCATCAACGGTGCCGAGTATGGAGAGAGAAGAGACTGAATGCAAGCAACGGTGCCGACTATGGACGGTTGCCTTGGTGATGGCGAATGGCGAATGAGACTGCAAATGGCCCATGCATCAACGGGGCCGACTATGGACGGTTGCCTTGGTGATGGCGAATGGCGAATAAGACTTCAAATGGCCCATGTCATGAAAGAGGTCAGCATTGCAAGGGTTTTCTGGATGTCCTCCAAGGTTCTTCTTTTATATCACCGTTGTATTAATCGATCACAATGCTTTTCTCCTGGTTAGCAAAAGGCAGAAGTTACAAGGCGCGCAAATTTTTTATTTAGTATCAAAAAGAATAAAAAGGGCAAGAACCTATCGTGCATCAGGTCAACTTCCTTTTTTTTTTTTTTTTTCCAGGAATGTTTAAGATAATTTGGCATAGGAACCTTCTCCTTGTCATTTTTCCGGTGCATTTCAATCAGTCCGTGTAAACCTCATTATTGCCAAGTAGAAATATCCACACAACATTCTTCATGAGAGACCCGTGCCTACCAGTGTCATCTAAAGAAGGCAAAAACACAAATATGAAACACACAGACACATAAAGAAACATCGAGTCATGACACTTTAGGGAGAGCAGATCATCGCTTCATAAGAAAAGGCCATCCACGGTTGAATCAGATTGGATTCATACGTTGAATGTTGTTGTCATAGTTCATGCTTGTTGCTCTTAGCAAAAGATTCAAACCAACGGAGGACGAATTAGGGTGCATTTGGGAGTGGCTTTGAGAAGCCACTTTGAACCCCCAAAGATCCTTGGGTCAATGTAGGGGTGTTTGATAGAAATTTTTCAAATCCCATTTGGAAAATGCCACTGGCTAAAAGCCCAAGGCAAGTTAGGGGCTGCCTTGGGCTTTTAGCCTTCTTGGCATGCGAGCTAAGGGGGTTAAATAAAAAAAATTTCTTCTCAAATTATCCTCGTTGGTTTTTTGGTTTTTCCGGTTTTGCCCTCACTATTCATCTTCTTCTTACTCTCCGTGAGCTATTGCTGGCGAAGGGCAGGCAGGGTCACAATGGCCCAAATGACCGTCGCCGAGGGGTGGCTTGACCATCGTGCTGTCTGGGTCGTGGTGAGGTTTGGGCCGCTGACCTCACCATGACCTAAATTTGGGGCGATGTGGTTGTGGGAGGACCTGCCATCCCGATTTGGGTTGCGTGAGTCATGCAACCCCATTGCCCTTGAATCTGGGGCGATGAGGTCACCTTGGCGACCTAGATCGGGGGTGGCGCAACCTTGTTGCCCCCGGATCTGGGTCGCTCGAGTCGAGGGACCTTGCCACCCCCTAGATCTAGGTCACAGTAGGGGTAGCGAGGTCACGCAAGGTCGCGAGAGGTCGGGCAACCTAGATTTGGGGGTGGCAAGGTCCTCCCGCGACCTTGTTGCCCCAAATCTAGGTTGCGATGGGGTCGCTAGAGGTCACCCGATCTTGGGTGGCCTTCGATGGTTGCTCGACCCCGGGCAGCCCTCCCCAGTTGTCTCTAGGGTTGCTTGAGTCAGATGTCGGCCATTGGCAATAGATTTCGATCGCCAGTGGCCGCTGACATTGCTAGCCAATTTTATTTTATTTTATTTCTTTTGAGAATTTTTTTTTACCACAAAAGTCCTTTGTAAATATCATTTGTCAAAACACTATTTTGCTCAAAGTACTTCACAATGGACTTTCCTATTACAATTTAATATACACAATTTGCATTCTCAAAAATCTCTTCAATCTAAAGTCCTTTGTATTTTCCTAATCATTTTTCCCAAAAGTCCAACTAAATGCACCTTAGTGATCCAAGAGGCTTTGGACACCACCTGCTAAGTAAGTTGGGGTCATGTCACGCGCCATATACATCCTAAAGACGTAAGTAGTCTGCTGGTAGCCGTATCGTCGGTTCAGTTGATGCATTACCTTGCAAGGCATCTTTTAAATTATGGTATTGTACGGTCCTTGTCCTCTGGACCACAGATTCCCCCACTTGTCGGTGGTCCTATGTGGCCTTTGTCGTCTTTTGCTATTAGCACTTCAAAGGTCAGAGAGAAGAACGGGTCTTCCATCTTTGAAAACAAATTGCAGCGGACCACGCAAGGTTCACCTTTTTGCAATTTCCATTTTGTTTAATTTGGTCATTAAACATCATTGAGCTCCATAAGATAAAGTAGCTGGCATCTAAAAATGGTCAAAACAGCGGCTAACCATTTTGAGAGAGGTATTGACTTCGTGAGGCATGAATCACAGTAAACAAGATTTTCGCTAGATGTTACGGAGATTATGCCAACGAGGTTGTGACCAGCACGGTCTTGGCCAATAGAAGGTTTAACATTCACAAGATTGGCATCAATCGATTGTGACGGTGATAGCATATGAAAGAGAATATAGAAGTATTTAGATCATGACCTTGCGCCTTGAGATATGGATATCGTGGCCAAACATGGGGTGTACATAGTTGTTTATAGATAAATATGATCGGGTCATCCACAGGCATATGTTTGGCATATGAGCATGAATAGTCACATGGGAAGCACGAGAATGTTGACACAGGCGTTGCATTTTGTCAATGACCATAAAAGATGATATGTGATCAGCCAATAGATAGTGAAATGCCGTCTGAAGGTCCCTAAGCGGAGGAGAAATCAAGAAGGGGATGTAGATGCATAGCTTCAAGACAAAACAATTGGAATTGGGAAGAAATGGACACGCATATTCAGAGGGAACAATTGCCATTTGAATATTAGACAAAGGGATGTAAAAGACAAAACCGAGGGGTAGTGCAATCGCAAGACAGTTATCGATGAGCAATTGCTGGTAATTATCAGAACAAAATCGTGGGACAATTACTCCACTTTTATAAGAGGATATCCGCTCAAAGAGATAAGCTAAGGATCACGGGTAAGCAAAGGCTAAAGAAAGGAAAAATGTGGAGACAACCGACGGGAACTAATTATGAAGAACACAATTGCTGGAAACCATCGAGATGCAAATACTACACTACCATTATAACTACCATTATTGGTCTATTAGAAACACCCCCCAGCTGCACAAATCTAACAAATGTATTGTTATATTCACATTCCTTAATTATAGGTTTAGATTTGCGTCATTGATTAAACTTCAAAATGTGTCTCTATCCTAGGAGCTACAGGGTTGACTAAATTCTGGCAAGGTCTATCAGTGCGTGGTTTGTTTGTACCAATTGTTCTTTCGAAGTCTTGCCCTTGATTGTTTTCCAGCACCATTTGTGTCTATATTATTTCATTCGGAGTAAAGCAGTTGATTTTATGTATTCACTAGGATATTCTCTACGTGGAGTCGTGGTTGGCACTATGCCAAATTGATAAAAGCCGGAATAGAAAAAGCAGGAACAATTATTTCCTACTAAAAAATTATCCCTAGTACATAGGAGTGATGGAGATCATGGTCGTACACATGGCGGAAGCAGGTGGTAAGAATACCAAACCAATTACCAAAACATGCTGAAAATATATACCACAAACCAGGGCCTATGTTCAGAATGTAGGGGACATGTCCAAGATATGAGAGACGTCTAAAATATAGGCGACAATTATTCGAACATGAAAAATAAGATCCTCAAGGACCTCTTAAGATAGAAGAAAGACACACGAACATCCAGATACAATATTTACTTCTTTTTGTAGTTATATTTACTGTTTTTGATGTGGTTGCAGGCCGGGCAAATGGTTTTTGAGTGATGTCAAAGGAAGTATAGATGGATTAGAGCATCATATGGGAATGAAAGTCAATGGATAAATGTAAACGCATGATAGAATATGATTACCATCAAAGCCTAAAGAATGAATCATCGGCCAAGGATTTAGATCGAAATTGATGAAATTCATCACCAATTCTTAAAGGACAAAGCATCAGCCAAAGATAAAGGGCTTACTGGCTCACCATAAATAAATAATCCACTTTCTAAAGATAAAAGAAATTGACATAGGAGAAGCTCACTATTGGGTTGAAAAGGAAAATCCACTAGCCAAGATAAAAAGCCGCTCACCTTCTAAGGTTAAAGAAACCAGGATACAATTTCACTCATACAGAGAAAAATCTCATATATTCAAGTCTTATTTGTCTTACAGTTGAGATTATGCTTCTTTTTATAAAGATATTGCTAAACAAAAGGCAACACACTTTGAATTCCTGAAAACCAAACTAACTCTTGAGGAATTCACCTAATTATGGCTCTTAAAAGAAGCACCACAATAAAGACTTATAAAATCTATGAATTAATAGACTTAATAGACTAAATGCATGAAACTAATTATTAGATGCAATGAAATTGGATAAAACTCTCTAAATTCGTGCTCCTGTCTTAGAAGCTAAAAAGACACCATAGAACATAATCAAGGAGCGATAGCAATTGACTAGAATAGCCTCCAGTTATTAGGTAGTCAATTGCAAGTCTCAAAGTCGACATCAAACTTATATATTGATATCTTAGTAGTTGATGCACAACTATGAAATCAACAATCTATCCATTGAATCAACAACTCTCTTGTAGAATTAACATCTTCAACTTGAGCCCATTAAGTCAAAGTGCAGCTGAAATTGGTCTTTATTTGTTGGAATCACGATTAATCAGCAAGGTTTGAGTTGAGCTTGCAAGTTGATTGATAGTGCTCAACACTTTGGCATTAGTGTTTCAGCATCTTAAGTTTAATCTTGTGCTTGGACACTGTGTTGTCAACCCGGTCTTAGTTCCTCTTTGCATTGAACCCATAAGCAGAGTTCTTGATTCTTTCTTGCACTTCAGTGTACTTTGGAAATTGCTAGTTGTTGCTATCTTTGAAGTTTGTCACTCTATTCAAAGTCTGGCATCTATCACAGTTTTCGAGGGAATTGGAAGTGTTTATGTAATGACTATAATATTTTAAACTTCTTGTCATACTTTAGTTTTAGATTGATTACCCGTGAACCACTCTAGTGGGTGTAAGGATATGATGTAGTTAGCAAGCATCACCTAGAGGAGGATGAATAAGTGATTCAATATAATCTTAACAAATAAAAATGGAATAGAAAGAGCCAAGATCTAAGTCTAACTTAGTGTGCAAAGTTCAAATTCTGAAACAAAGTTGAAAACCAATTTTGCAATAGAACTTCAGAAGCACTTTGTGAGTTTGCAATGAACTATAATAATAAATAATGAGAGTTTAGGGATAAGACAATTTGCATACAATACTTATAGTCATTCAACTTAGATTAAGTCTATTTCCACTCTCTCACGCCAACAACCTACTAACTAGATTCCATTAGATGATTAACAAGAGAGTACAATAATGAGTGATCACACTGAGTGTATGATAGTCACACTATCTCACTCAATCACTTTTTTGTACTTCTCTTAGTATTACGAACCTTATGCTCACAAAAGATGAGTATGTGGTTGAAGTATGCTCAGACTCTAGAATTCTAGATTTTGAACCTTGTCTCTCAAATGCTTCTTAGCATCTTGGTCTTCTTATATACTCTTCTACTTTCAAACTAGTCATTGGATAATCTGTAGAGGATCATTTTCCAATCTACCCGTTAAATAGATCTATATTAAGAAGATTGAATAGTCATTGAGTGACAAAATCTAAATCTTCACTTTGATTTTGGTTGCCCATACAATCGGAGTTTTGGTTTTCATAACTAGAGCTTTTTTGTTTTAGAAAGAATATGTCTCGAGATTGATTTGCCAATCAATTAGATGTTATGCATTGCAAAGTTGGTTTTGCAAAACAATTTTCAAGATTAAGTTAATAAACTCTTTCTAAGTGTGAAATCCGGGCCAAATCACTAGCCATTTATATACATTTTGGACTTGTGTCACATTCAGAACTTATGTCATGTTTTGAACTTATGTAGTTCTCTAAGTCTAAAGATCTTCATATTCAATATAAAGTTTGAACGTGTTCGGTTTGATGTAGATTCCACAATGTGGACTTGAATCTCAAGGCTTCTCTTACAAGAGTATATCCTGAATCAAAATACTTCAAAACATTTATTAGACTTACTAGACTTTCCTGGATAGTTTTGTCAACTTTAGAATTCATTAGGAAGTTTTCTCAATGGTACGGTTATAAGCTTTTGTCCTCGGACCACCATTTCTTTGGTCTGGTGGTCCAATACGGTGATGATGCTACAAGGGGTAATCTACTCCCTGTTTTCATTTCACTCAAATTTGTTCCACTAACCTTGTTACGACTATCTAACGAATTTGGAATGATTTTTGTTTATGGATAATTATTTTTACTTTTCTTATGTAATAATATTTGCCTTTCAGGCCAAATTTTGAAACTATTGAAAAATGATTACGTGGAATCGTTTGAGATGTATAATATTACTGGGGATAATTTTTAAAAATATCATAAACCTATTATACGGTGGCAAATTAAGTCCTAAACTTTCAATTTTGTTAATGCAATTTTAAATTCTTTTGATGATTTGTCAATTTACTCAATCTAGCCAACTTACGTGTATACTTTGTTAGCTCTAGCTGTCCTATGTAGCTTGGTTGGTGTGTGACATAAGATGGCCACCATCCACATTAACAACTTTCAACTATAATTGGCTGAAAAAACTACATTGGTGAATTATCAAAAGTTTTCGGATTAAATTGACCAAATTGAAAAATCTAAACTAAATCAGCTATCTATTTATTATTTTATGGACATTTTTCCCAATTTTTTCATAATTCAATGAAAATTTTAATGGTTCGGCTTTGTTTTATTAAAAGTCAACAATTACGTTTTAATTTATGTTAAGTTCGTTGGTAACGGGTACATAATCGACCGTTCATTCATAATTAAAAGCACTACAGCGGTCATCCGTACACTCCTTTGAATTGGCTCCGCCATCTTTTTACCGGATCATGGTGACCCATTATGTCAAAATGCTCGTCATGGTGATCTTTCGTGTTCTTTTTTTCTTTCTTTTTTATTTTTTTATTCTTTACCTGTTCCGTGGATCGAGTCTCTCGCACGAAAAATTCTTGTTAATATCCTCTAGTGCTTGGCGGCTCACTTAATTCAAGCTATTTTATGGCTAAGAGGTAATAGATCATACTTTTCAAATGCATGCAAAACTAAACTTGTTCCAACGGATTTGCGCACCACTGGACGGCACTACTTGTGGCTAGCAATGACTCAACACTGGACAATCTACTCGGAGAGAAAGGACACGAGAAACGACTTGCCCTTCTTGGCTCGGGATTTTGCAAGACCGTCCTCGTTGTTGGTCTCCGTAAAGAAGACCCAATTCGCACCTTGCTTCTGCAAGGTTCATGTGAACAAGAATCTATTGGAGTAGAGAAAGGCAAGAAGTTCAAAAAATCGTATGTCCACCCATCCCAGGTTTCTCTCCTGGATCTAAAAAATTGCCAATTTTGTAGCCTCGTATTACGATAGTCAAGAGGGGCCTACAGGCACAACTTGTATATTGAAGCGGAAATTATGCTTGTTAACGTGTGTTGTATGTATTGTGTCATTCGCGAACACTTTGGCCCTGTCTGGCCAATGTCAACGTGGGGACCTCCAAGATGCACCTATAATGATCGCAAAGTAAGCAAAAAGATGATATAAGCCTTTGATCTAAACACTGTAGCCCTGTGTGGTCAATGTTAACTTTGGGTACTCCAAGATGCACCTATAATGATTGCAAAGTAAGCAAAGAGCGCAATAAAAAAAATGAAATGATAAACATTTGATATAACGCCAGTTTCGAAAAATTCAAAAATTATGTGGTGTTTCGACCCAAAAATTTAAAAAAAAAATAAATTATGCGTTGCGACTTCGTTTATATAATATTATGCATATTATTGACTTCATTCTGAAGATACTTTTCCTTTTTTTTTAATCAAAATGGAGGAAAGGACAAAGCAATTTCGCATGTTCTCTGAACTTCTCAACACTGTACTTAACGTCTTCTGGCTAGGATTTCGCAAACATAGTCTAGATTCTTGCCTTTTAGAAAGATGCTTTATTTTAGACATAAATAGCACATAAATATCCACAGATGCATGTGAACGAGAAATTAACAAAAGCAATGAAACCGTCCGTGCCCCACCTTTCTTTCATGGGTCTAGAAAGGTTGACAGATTCAGCGGTTCGGTACGGGATAGTCAGAGAAACCTCTCCAGTGCCTGGCCCAAGTGTGAAACTCTTACCAAGTTGTCGTTCTTAATTGCTAGATTTTGAATCAGGTGAAGTTAGCTTAATATATCTATATCAATCTTCTGAAATGTCAACCGAGCAAGTAGAATTCTATGTTTGGGTGTTGTCGCGTTTGTTACTGATGTAATTTCATCCTACCGATCTTATGTTTGTCGAATCCGTCTGTGTTTCGGCTAACGACTTGATCGAGGATCTAAGTCTGGAGATATGGATAGGCCCGACAAGAAGTTGAATAGTCTGAGGGAGCGGATTACGGAAATCAAAGATCCACTAATGCCGGGGAAAAGAGGGAGCCACGCGGCCGGGTGCAGCCTAGTTCCTGAGCCACTTGCTGGGTCCCTAGGAAATGCGGCACCAGAGCAGAGGCCTCCAAAACACGAGACATAATTTTGTATATGACCTAGTTTCACAGCATTACATATCATGATCTACACAGTGTTTCTAGGGTTTCTCGCTCCTCTTCAAGAGTTTTGAGAAGAAAACGTTGCGAGAGATTGTGTGAAACACTACTCGACATCGATTGAGTGCGATCGAGGCTATTGTCACCTCAAATCTTATCTCCGTTTTTTTTTTAATCATTAAATTTGATCCAAGGTAAACTAAGGGTTGATCAAAGGTTGACCGGCGAAATACAAGGTCCAAAACACATTTTGAACATAAAATATGGGTTCTGCACATCAAAATGAAATTTTTTCATATCCATATAACCACGTGAATTAGACGTTCAATTTTTGGCCCTTTGGGACACATCACCCATTTTATGTAGTATCATAATGCTTGTGAATTTTCTGATTTCGATTGTACATCCAGAAACTAGGGATGAAAGCATCCCAACGCAACAAAAAGTTGGCTAAACACGATTTTGGTCAAGCTTGTCAATATCCAGAAGAAAATTCCCAAAGCATGAAACCTTACCTAGGGGTCTTGAAATCTAATGAAACTTTCCAGACCTCTTAGTTGAGGTAAATAATGATTTTTGAAATGAGGCTCAGTTCATTTACTCAAGCCCTGGGTTAAAATCTATTTCAATAACTCAAAAGTCACGGGAATTGGATATCGAACGGATGAGATATAGGCCTGGAAAGAGTGAGCCTTGAGTTGAGGCTACTGCACCTCTAGATAAGGCACATCCACCTCAAATAAAGGCGGCTACCCTTCTTCTTGAGTCTATTTTCTTGATCCTTTATATTTGACATTCTCTCAACTTGTGTCCATACATTTATCTCTCTTTTTTTCCCTATCTGTGTAGGTGTCAATACTCTCCGCTTTCAGGGAAAGTCTCGACTCTCTTGTTTTCAATTTCAATAGAAATGCATGATGTGTATTTAGAAGCTTAGTATCTAGAATACTTTGTGGTGTTGCTGAAATGTCCATGAACATAATGCATGTTTTAGGTTGGCATTTAAGGTGATTGATGTATTGGATTGTCATATTAGAACACTCATTTATGAGATAAAACTTAGGTCATGTACCAAAGGGATTGGATTCTAGTATAGTCCGTGAAAATATAGCTAGAAGTCAAAAGTCAATGATCATTGGGATTCAACCTAATGGGATGAGGCCTGTGCATGCAATTAATCATTCCATAGTTTCGAGCTACAAATGATTTTGAAATAAATGACAATTTTGTTTTGACTGGCCGAGATGAAGGGGTGCATTTGCATATAAGCGTCACCATGTCCAAGCAGACTTGTCAAAATAGGTTATAAACCATTTTTTTTTAATTCATATATGATGAGATGAGTTATTATGTGTGTTCGTTATGTTTTGTAAATGATTGATAAATGGATTTAAACATAATATGGGTGTTATATGGTTATAAATAGGCTTAACATAATATGGGCATTACATGGGTCATATATGACTCTCTTTATTGTATCTTGCCCTCATTCGATCTCACACTCACTTTGCACTCTCACCTCAGTTTGGGTATGAATTTTCTTAAGTTGAGTTGGATATGTATCACTAGATTTGCATTGCATGAAAATGGAAAACAAATTAAATAAGTCTATTTGGATTGAACCATTTTTGACCTGACTTGATCCACTCATTTGATAGGTCTATGTCCAAGTAAAGCCACAAATTGAAAATTGACTCACACTTACCATCAATTCAATTAAAACTGAAATTGACTAACATTTAACCAATCAAGTCAAGAGCACTAATTAGATCAAGCTAACTTAGAACTTAGAGTTTTTTTTTTTTTGGGTAAAAGGTAAGAAATTATATTAGAGCTTTGGAACAAGATACAAAATTGGCACCAAAAACTTCCACTCTAACTGCAACAGCATAAAGAGTGAAAGGGAGCCAAGTAACAAGCCAAACAGGCAAAAACCAAGAGAACCAAAGCTAAACAGCCCAATCCAAAGGCCAAGCGCCAACCAACAAACCTAGCAACCCTCAGAAATACAAAAAGGGTCAAAGGAAATAGAGCCTAAGAGAAGGGTAGAAAGCAAAACAAGGCACAAACTAGACGCTTAGGACGAATCGGGCAACTGAGCAAAAACCGAAGGGTCAAAACCCCAACCTTTCTGGAGTCTCTTGTTCCTTGGAGACGTAGGAACATTTCTGAAGGTAAGAGCTCAGTCCTTGACCACCTTAATAAGGTGATTCTTTAAATCCGAGATTGCGAAGGATTCTCCACGAGAAATGATGCAATTCCTCTTTTTCTAGATCATATAGCACATAGCTGCGAAAGAGAACCGTGCAATACTGTGATAAAAGTCCTTTCCGGCTAAGAACTTAAGCGCGCAAGAGATGCTATCCATCCAAGTTCTACTCCTCCAAGGAAGGTTACACCTAGAAGCCCAGAAGTATGCAAGCGTAGCGGAGTTGTGACATTCAAAGAAAAGGTGGTCAATTGAATCTGGTTGGGCATTGAAAAAAGCACAAACCGTGTAATCAATTCTACCATAAGAGAGGAGGAGCATTTGAGTGGGTAGGCGATTTTTAGTAATAAGCCAAAGAAGGAACTGGTACCGAGGAGCTATGGCACTATCCCAGACTAGAGAAGCCCACGGAACACAGTCTCTTTTTGCTCTAATGGTGCTCCAAGCAGAAGAAACCGAGAACGAACCAGTTGGATCACACTTGCCAAGAGAATTGATCGGGAGCCAAGGATAAATTCGGGAGGACAATGCCCCAACTATGGAGAAGAGATTTTAGCGTGTATCCCGGGAGAAAACAGTCCGCCACATCCGCATTGTTAGGGAGATTTATCGTCCATCATAGAGGCCGGAATAAAAGTGTCCAAGGGGCCACGAGGAAGCCAATGGTCATGCCAAAGAGAAACCGAAAGCCCATTATCGATTTTCCAAAAGAAGGAGAGCCGAAAAAACCTTCTGAGTTGTAGTATTTTCTTCCACGCCCAAGAACAAAGAGAGGGGCAAGAAGAAATCCATAAATTCACTTTCTTTAAGAAATTTGAATGCACCCAACGGCACCACAAGGATTCTTTATCGGTAAAGAGTATCCAAATATACTTAAGCATTGAAGCTTTGTTGCAATCCTTCAGTTTTCGAATGGCTAAACCACCTTCTTCTTTGGGAAGACAAACGTCATCCCAAGATACCTTAGCACCCCCTGGCCCAGGGTAGAGCCCTTCCATAGGAATTGTCTCAAGATACGCTCAATAGTCATTAGAACCGAGGAAGGTAAGGAGAAGACACTAGCCCAAAAGGCTTGTATGGAGTGTAGAACTGACCTTATGAGCTGAAGCCTACCTACAAAGGATAGAAAACGTTGAGTCCAAGATTGGACCCTGGCGGTTATGCGATCTATCAAGACAATGCAGTCTGCTTTCCGTAGTTTAGAAGTAATTATAGGCACACCCAGATAGTGGACTGGGAGTTTCCCTTCTTGAAAGCCAAATGTCAACAGAATTGTGTTCCGTAGGGATGAAGGCCTGCCTGAGAGAAAGATCTCGCTCTTGTTCTTGTTCGGAAGAAGCCCACTCCAGGAGGAGAAAGTATCCAGACCCCTTTTAAGCATTACCACGGAAGACGGTCGACAAAAAAGGAACACATCATCTACAAAAAAGAGGTGAGATAGCTTCACTGCCTTTACACCTCCGTAAAATACTTATAATCTTTGGGCTGTTCGCGAGTTCAAAATTCCCAAAAATACCTCCATAACTAAAGTAAACAAGTAAGGAGACATAGGATCTCCTTGGCGGATGCCACGGCCGCCTTGGAAAAACCCATGCAATTCACCATTAATAGAGATGGAGTACTTAGGAGTGCGAACACAGACCATGATCGACGAATAATCCAACGGAAAGCAAAAAGCCGAGAGAGTGAGCTCTAAGAAGTCCCGATCAACCGTGTCGTACGCCTTTTGGAAATCAACCTTAATGGCACATCTTGGAAGATAAGGTTCTAAATGGAAACCTGCAAACAACTATTGAGCCAAGAGAATGTTATCTCTGATTCTTCTACCCTTCACAAATGCATTCTGCGACGGGCTTATGAGGTCATTCAAAACAGCAGCTAGGCGATTAGCAAAGATTTTCATAATAACCTTATAAATCGTGTTGCAACACGCAATGGGCCTGAAGTCAGTAACAGCATAAGCATTGGGGATTTTTGGCACCAGAGCCAAGATAGTGTTATTTACCTCTTTGAGAAGACGACCATAAGAGAAGAAGTCTTTGATCGCTTCCAAAATCGAAGACCCCACAATATCCCAGTTGTTCTTAAAGAACTCAGCTGTATAACCATCCGGACCCAGGGCTTTGCCTTTGGGAAGGGAGAAAAGAGTGTTCTTTATCTCAACATCAGAAACTGGGACAGAAAGAGAGCACACCTGAGCATCCGAAAGAGGCCTCCGAATAACCATAGATACCTCTTGAAGTGAAGGCTTAGACAGCACCCCAAGAGGTGAAAGAAGGTCTGTGAAGAAGGATGCAAACACTTGCGGAACTAATAAGGGGTCCGTGACCATAGACCCGAATGGATCTTTGACAGAAAGAATTCGATTGCTGAGCTGTCTTCTTTTGACAAGGTTGTGGAAGAATTTAGTGTTCCTATCCCCTTCCTTGAGCCATCTTACTCTTGACTTTTATATATAGAAGGATTCCTCTTGGTTCCTCAGGTCGACAAAGATACGCCGTTGACATTTCTCCTGTTTTGTAAGCTGGACGTTTTCAGGGTCAGCTTGAAGAGCAACTTGGGTGCTGCGAAGAGCCTCTCTTGCTTCTGTTGTCCTCACCGAGATGTTTGAAAAAGACTCCTGGTTAAGTAACTTAAGGCGGCTTTTCAAAATCTTCAGTTTGGAGACAAGTTTGAACATGTGAACACCTTTTACCAGCTGTCTCATGCCTGCCGCACAATAGAGAGGAAATTTGGGTGCTCTGACCAAAAATCAAAAAATTTGAATGGCTTCTTTTTAGAGACCGGATTAAGAACTCTTACGATCATAGGAGAGTGATCGGAGATCCCCGGGTTAAGGAAAGATGCTTCCGAGAAGGAGTAATCAAGGTTCCACTTGGTGTTAACCAAGACCCGATCAATCTTTCTCATCTTCCTATTCGCACCAGCCAAGGTGGACCAGGTAAAGCGGAGACCCACATATCTAAGATCAACCAGCTCTGTTTGGGCTAAACATTGGCCAAATTCATCAAAATAAGGAATCCAAGTATCCGGGCTTCCAAAACGATCCGAGGGATCTTTAATGGCATTGAAGTCACCAGCAACAAGCCAAGCAATGTCCTGTAAGACATCATTATGGTAGACGAGGTCCTCCCAAAGTGGTCTTCGACGCACAAAAGTGTGATCACTGTAAACCACAGAGATGCAACAGTGAGAATTAGAATTGTTGAGTTTAAGACAACCATGAATAGCCTGGGCATTGAAAGCGAATGGATCAAAAGTAACGAGATCCAGGTTCCACCCAACCCAAATTCTTCCACGAGGAGAAAACTCATAGTTCGAAGCCCATTTCCAACCCCTTATCAAGGTAGAAGAGATAGACCCGAATAGGGACTCAGGGACTTTCGTCTCAATCAGACCGACCAGGCACAGCTTGTTTGAAGAAACAAATTTCCTGATCTTAGCCCGCCTTATAAGATTCATTATACCTCTAACATTCCAAAAACCCAAAAACATATTTACAAAGGGAGGAAAGAAGGTTACCTCTTCTTAGAGGGCTTGCAACTGGTAGAAGTCACTTTTGTTGCTGCAGAGGGGGTCAGGTCAGGAGGATCAGGGCAGAGCAACAGAAAATGTTCATGTAAACTTGTCGTCCCAGTATGAGGTGGGGGGCCTTTCAGCGAATGGGGGCCACCTGATAGCAGATCATCATCACTTGAGTTAGCATTGCCGTTAGAGCTGCAAATTTCATTTGAACCTTCCAAAGGGGCCAGAGGGCCAAGAGGACCTTCCTTCTTAGGAGCAAAAGAAGGACGACCTGTATTAGCCTTGGGAGGGGCTTTCAAACTGCCTTTAGAAGGCTTCACTGGTAGATTGAGGGGTTCTGAAGTAAGAGGCGCCTTGAGCTTCACAGATTGACCCCCCTCACTGGGTAAAACTAAGCCAAACGAAGCCATATCCTTGGCAAGAGGATGTTTTTTCTTCTTGCGTTTCACTTGATTCCAGCCCAAATCAGCTGGGTTCGGCTCTGCAGTAGCTTGAGTAGAGGTTGTAGCTAAAACCATTTCACGACCATCACTAGGTCGACCAGCATCCTTAGTGCTCGAAGGCACAGGAGGATTTTTAATAGGGGCTTCAACCGATTGCTTATGTGAGGAGTCCACTGCCGGTGTAGACTAAACAGGAACTGGTTTACCAACCCGAGCCACTAGGTTTTCCTCCAAAGTTTGCTTCTGGAGGACAATAGGGACCTCAAACAAAGTGGGAGATCCAGGAGTAGAGGCTACCACTTGAGTAGAGCGACCGTCATCAGCTGGGCCTTGTGGCGCAGCAACTGTATCCACTGGTCGACCTACAGAAGCACGAGCAGCAGAGCTCCGAGGTACAAGAGGGCTGCAATCATGCCCAAATATGCCACAACTAGAACATGCAACCGGCTTCCATTCAAGTTCCACCCCTATTTCACAAGATTTGCCATTATGTACCAACTCAATATATTCACAAATAGGCTGATTAGCTGTGATCTCCACACAAACTCGAGCAAACGACAACATATTCATCCGTTTAGTTCTCTGGTCTACATATAAAGGCTTGCCCACTGCACTAGCCAATTTACCAATGGCTTGAGTAGACCAGAAAGAATATGGGATGTTTCTCAGTCTCACCCACACAGTTAGAGTTTTCTTTATCTTGAAGAAAACTTAAACAACCAAAAGCTTTAACCACCTCGTGACTCCTCAAAATGGAATCTTTGCTTTTCCATCCAAGGATCGAAAGGAGAGGTCATTTTCTTTTAAAATTTTCCAGGTGTAAAAGGATATGGCCAATGTAAAATGAAATTAGAATAAAACACAATAGTTATTCTAAGAGAAGAATAACTAACCAAGGTTAAAAAGCGATGGCTTGAAGCTAAATGCTAGGTGGAAGGTTGCATGTAAATTCAAAGTTACATGTAGCGTGCTTACAAAGTTTCATCTAATATATGGCCAAGTGGAATGAGTTTAAGATGTGAGAGGGGATGTCTTAGCCTTAGGTGTCGGGAAATATAAGTGTTTCAATTGAAAGAGACATGTAACTTATCATGCTATTTAAAAGAGACAAGTGACTTAGCAAGTGGTTTAATAAGAATAGTTAAAGGAGACCATTTTGCGAGAAAACTTCTTTTCCTTTGGTCAAGTGAGTAAGTCATCATTAGTATTAATTAATTAAGGTAAAAGTAGAAAATATAATGCATGGAATCATGGTTAACAAACTTCAAATGTCACATATTAAAAAGATGTGGTTTAAAATACTTGATAGGAAAAAAATGATGAGAGGCACGTGCCAATTGAAGAGAGACCAAAGGCTCATTCCAAAGTAGATATTTTGTCAATTCACTAGATACCTAGAAACTTAATATGCAGACATGAAAACCAGTGTCAGTGCTGATAAGTTTGAAAGATATTTTGAACCCACTAATATTATTAGTTAATAATATCGGATCTTAGGAAAAACTTAATTTAGTATATTTACAACTAAAAAATCATTAAACATATAATTTAAAGAATGTTTATCCCATTGAAAACTAAGATAGTGGTAAATAAATTAATGTAACTCTATACCATCAATTATATATCAACATCTATCAGTTTAACTCCAACACATCAAACTTGAGATGATCATGGTCATGTAAGTTTGTTGACTAGACCAGGAGAAAGCGTTTGGTTGCCTTGTTATTACTTGTGTGAGTGATGGTATTGGAGGTGGGTCTAGATGTTCCCATGGAAGAGCTATTATTATTATTATTATTATTATTATTATTATTATTATTATTATTATTATTATTATTATTATTATTATTATTATTATTATTATTATTATTATTATTATTATTATTATTATTATTATTATTATTATTATTATTATTATTATTATTATTATTATTATTATTATTAAACGGATATTATTATTATTATTATTATTATTATATTATTATTATTATTATTATTATGATTAGCAAAAATGTTCCCATGGAATTATTATTATTATTATTATTATTATTATTATTATTATTATTATTATTATTATTATTATTATTGTATACTCCCCGGGCACCTAGATAAATGAGGCCGGGCACCCAGCAGACTCCCGGTCAAGTCCAAACACACTGGGCATGTGCGGACTACACCAGGCCTTTACCATGTCCTCGAGTGATGCCATGAGCCCCTAAAAAACACAGGATATAAGTTTGTATTTGACTTAAATTCAGGACATTACACATCAAAACCTCATAAAAGTGCTTCTGTAAGAGTTTTGAAAAGAATACACTATGAGAAATCTTGTGAAACATTGAGTGAAAATTAATTGGGTGTAATTGGAGGCTTGGTATTGAGAGATGTAATTCTAACTTTGTAATCTCTTTGTTCATAGTGGATTTGTTATTGCCACTTTTCTTGTGGATATGTAGACCTCAACTCCGAATTGAATCATGTAAATCCCAATGTGTTGTTTTCGTTATCTCTCATTACTTTTTCTATTAGTCTCGTGATTATGGTTGATTGCACGGTTCTATTCTACAACATATTTTAAATTTAGATAGAAATAGAGAATGTGTTGTTAAAGTGGAGTCCCATAATCAATCCAAGAATATGTCACATCAATAAATCGCATAAGGTCACCGATATATAGAATTGGTCACTTTCACTAATTTATATATGTAAAGAGTAGTCTGTTTCCTATGCTTCTGTCTGACATTATGTACAGATGTCGGTGTGCATCTTGATTTTGATTAGCGCTAGGATGATTCCATTAATCTTGTAGACATGTACCTGTCTTCTTGCTAATGCGGCCGTCTAGAAAGTATTGTTTTCTGGATAAATACTCTATCATATGTTCAGCAATTTCCCAGTGCTTTCCACAAAACCACTTTAAAAACACCAATTGGTTCAATTATAATCCACGTCGTGTAGATGGATCATGGAACCATCTATAATTATAATATCCTTCAAAAGTAAAAATACTTTTCAATTTCATTCACACGCAAAGACTTCGCAAGGATGAGTTTGATTTTTCTAGCTCTCCCTCTCTCCTCTTTTCCTTTTCCACGCTTTCGTAAAGTTTTGGTAGGAAAGAGTTAAAAGACAGCTCAGCAGGAAAAGTGCCCCTATATAAATGCTCCCCAGCTGCTACATAACTTCATAGTTAGCTGGTGGGTGGGTTATTTCATACCCGTCTCTTGTACGGCCACTAGTTCCAAGCTTTATCTTGTCTCCCATAAAAGAAATTGAATCACACTTCTTGTGGTTACAATCCCTTTAAGGATTGCAATTTTCAAGCTCCAGATCAGAGAATTTCGTCATGGCTCAAGAACATGTGGATCTGATCAGCAGTTTGCCGCAGGACATCCTCCATAGGATCAACTCCTTCCTGCCACTCAAAGAGGCAGTGAGAACGAGCCTCCTCTCCACACAATGGAGGTCCCTCTGGTCACCCACCATGGTGAATCACTTCGCCGCAGGCGACAGCCCGATTGCCGCTTTTGATGCGGTTAAAGATTCGTTAGAAGCAGTTGGTGCGCTTTTGGGATCTTACGAGAGCCCGGAGATGCGCAAACTGTGTTTCCAATTCCCTAAGGGTGACGTGACCGTCCTGCCACGAAGGGAGTTGAAAAAGAGCTCCATCTCAATTTCTTTCACAGCAAAAAGGAGGACAAAAGTTATTACCAAATGAAAGTGGAATTTGGTGATACAACTCTTATCAATATCACCAATTTATCCACCCTAAGAATTCTTCATCTGCGATCGGTCGTCGGTGTCACGGAGGACTTTGCCTCCTCCTTGCTCACAAATTGCCAGCTTCTACAAAGCTTGAAGATTGAGAAATGCGAAGGACTAAAGAGAATTGGGATTGAGAAGAATGAGAGCCTCAGGAGCTTGATGATTGTGGATTGCATGGACATAGAGAATGTGACTGTTTCAGCTACCGCGTTAAGGTCCTTTGTGTATAAGGGCCTATTGACCCAAATCCACATGAAGAATGCTTTAAATTTGGTTGATGTGGTGCTTGATTTGGAGGGTGCTTTTGGTAACAGTGATTTTGACTGTGAAGAAGTTCTCTCTCTGTTCTCTTCCCTGAAAGAAGTGGAGACTCTCACTACAAGCGGGTGGCTTCTTGAGGTAAACCTATTTCTGGTTCTTATTTTCTTATTAGAGAGCCATTGGCTTCATTTTCTCACGAGTGTGTCCTCGCCATATGTGTACAGTGGTTATGTTCAGCTGGAGTTATCTTTGGAAGGCTAGAATTCCAGCTTAGTAAGTTGAAGCAATTGAGGTGGATTGATACTTTAATGGACAACGGAAAGCGTGATTCATTGGCTTGTTTCTTGAATATCTGCCCAATCTTGGAAAAGTTGTTCATCACAGTAAGTGTCGCCATCAACCCACCGCCACTCAACCATAACCACATATTTATTTAATTGTACGGCTGAAGATATTTGCATTATATGAATATACAGATTGATCCCAGCAGGAGACGAGTGACCTGTCCCTACTTTCATCAACATTGGCATGAACCTCATCTTTGGATGGATTTTCCCACCGTGAAGTCCAACGTTTCGCTGCTGAAACACTTGACGCTTGTTAAGTTTTTGGGCTTTACTATTAACGGAGAAGATGGGCTGTTATCGTCACTAGTGGATCTTCTCCTAGAAAAGACAATCGTGCTCAAGTCGATGACGGTGAAATCGGAGGAGAACGTCTCTTGGGGAGTCATGAAGGTGCCCGACAAACGCCCAACGCACAAGTGGTGGAATTACAGAAGATGGACAGCCATTTCGGTACCTAGAAGTTTCTGTT
The DNA here is from genome assembly GCA_016097545.1 of Eucalyptus victrix. Classification (NCBI taxonomy): domain Eukaryota; kingdom Viridiplantae; phylum Streptophyta; class Magnoliopsida; order Myrtales; family Myrtaceae; genus Eucalyptus; species Eucalyptus victrix. The sequence goes on along the minus strand of CM027835.1, from coordinate 19,566,125 downwards.
TTGCATTGATGGAAGATAGATGAAGTCAAATAGGAAGAGGAAAATTTCAAGTAGCTTTCGGTCCCGTGAATCTGTGTACAGATAGCGTTCTGCTTTAACTTTTACAATTTTCCCTTAATCGAAAAGGTTATAGTAAAACTGGTCATTTCTTAATCAACACCAGCTGATCAGGTAAGCTGCTATGTAATTAGCAAGTTGAGCGTAAATAATAAGTGCATAAAAATAAAATGAAAATGATCATTTCACAACTAGTATCAAGTGGTGAGGTATACTGTGAATGAATTAGTAAATTGAGAAAGAGATAATACAAGTGCAGACACGCAAAATTGCATAAAATTGAAATTGGTGTTTATAATCAATTCATGAATTTAGCAACTTTACTCGAATGGACAGGAAATAGCTGATATTTCAACAAGTACTTGTTGACTTGAGACAATGGACGATGACTGTATCTTACTCTGCACGTTTGTCTCCATCTCTCAACCTACATGGAATAATTCGTTTGATTATGTATCCAAAGATAAATCTAAACGATGCGATGATAAATTGGAAAAGAGATGGTATGATGTTAATTATTTGTGGGGATACGTACAACAATATATTAGCCAATGAAGAATAGTGACATTGCCTGATAGGACGCGAGAATAAAATTTGAACCCGACAAATCTGTAATTGATTCTACACAACACCATTTATCTCAAGTTTGTACTTCATTCCCGTTGTCATAGCAGAACGAACATTGCGGAAAGTGCTATCACACCATCCTTATGCAAAGACCTGGGGAGACCATGAAAGAAACCAACTTGAGCAGCCGGAGGGACGGTAAAATTCGCCCTGAACTTGAAGATTTTGCCTTTTTGCGCATTGCAATTGCAAAGAATTGTTCAGAGAGAGGATGGGGGAACTAAGGTCAGGAAACCCGCCTTTGAGCTGCACATAATCTTTTTTTTCCTGCGGACATAGCCATTTTGGCGGTGAAGCTTATTAACGATTTGATTATTGATTCTGCTTTTCCTGTTGAGAGAGAGAGAGGGAGAGGGAGAGGGAGGAGTGCCAGCCCTGGTGTCGGCCGTGGGCCGTTGCCTTGATGATGGCAGTTGGCAATTATGACCGTGGATGGCCCATCATGCATCATGAATTACTTCGGGATTGCAAGCTGTTGGCGGATGATCTCCAATGTTCCTCGTTCATGTCGCCCCTGTATTAATTATTCAAAACCTTTTCTGCTGATTATAGAAAAACGCAGAATAAGAAAGAACGAAAAAGACAAAAACCCATCGTGAATTAAATCAAATCATGGCTTTATAATAAACGCCATCTTAGGTTAATCAGACTGTACTTCATACGTTGTCTCAGAGAACAGTAGTGATCCAAGCGGCTCTGGACAGCACCCGCTAAGTTGGGATCATTTCAAGCATCATATATCCTAAAGATGGGAGCACTTCGCCGGTAGATGTATCAGCCGGTCTAGTTGATGCTTTGCCTTGCAAGCCATCTTTCAAGATTTTGTATCGTACGGTTCCTGTCCTCTGGTCCACAGATTCTCCCACTGGTTGGTCGTCCGAGATGGCCGTTGTCTTCTTTTTTAGTCAATGCTTCAAAGGTTAGAGAGAAGAATCCCCGTCGCAAACTGTTCATATGGATCTTCCCGCCTTTAAAAACAAATTGGAAGCGGACGAAGCAAGGTTCACCTACTTGCAATTTTGTTTTCGTTTAATTTGGTCAACAAATCTCATTGAGCTCTATAAGATATAAAGTTGTTCGTATCTAAAAATGACCAAAATATGTATTAACCATTTTGAGAGAGGTATTGGCTTTGTGAAGCAAGCTACTCAGTAAATGTTATGGAGATCATGCCAACAAAAATCTTCACGCAAGACATCTTAATTAATTGACAATCATTCCAAAGGCAAGCTACATCCTTAATCAAAGAACTCGGGATAAGTACATTATTAGTGCCAAAAGTTGTGTACGGCGCTCACTTTGGTGCCAAAAGCTTTCGTCGGATCACTTAAGTGCCAAAAATTTTGAAAAATGATAATTTCAGTGCCAATGCCGATGAAATTGGCCGGAAATCCGACGTTGCCTTTTTTTTATTAATTTTTGAAGCTGACGTGGCTCATCGGAGAGTTAAGTCAACATTCAAACACCAAAACGACACCGTTTGGCATCTTTCCCCCAACTTAGAAACCCTAATCCCCAAATTGAGAGAGAGGGAAGGCTCGTCTTCATCTTCTTCTTCCTTGAAGACCCACACCAGCAATAGCACTAGCACGGCACCGGCAGCAGCATCGGCAGTGCACCAGCAGTGACACCAGCAACGCATCAACAGCAGTAGCGCACCAGCGACACTTTCGACCCATCTTCTTCCTCCTCCTCCTCCGCCCTCGCCTTTGATTTTTCCTGCCACTTATTGCTCGAGCAACAATCTCAGTCTCTCCTTGCTCACCTAGTCGAGCAACTACAATGGTGGCTGAGCGATGGTGGCCGAGCGATAGTGGCTGAGTGACGGTGGGCAAACGACGGTGGCTGAGCAACGAAAACCCTAATTGCAATCCCCATGTGAGCTAAACGACGTTATTTTCGTGAGGCCATCCATGTAGGACGGCAAAACGATGTCGTTTTCTTAAGGAGGACCGAAAACGATGTCGTTTGAAGGCCTTGTCAATTTTTTTTTTCAAAAAAAAAAAAAGCCACGTAATCATTTTGGCTGGAATCTTTCACCGGTGGCACTAAAGTGATCGTTTTTCCTTCGATTTGGCACTTAAGTGATCCGACGGAAACTTTTGGCACCAAAGTGAGCGTCGTACACAAGTTTTACATTCCTTAATCAAAGAACTCTATTTATTGAAGCCAAAATTTGTTTGTATGGGCAACCAAATCAACAAAAATTCAAATCTTATCTCTTAATGTCTATTCAATCTTGTTTGTTCAATGAATTGTTTAGAGAGTAATCCTCTAAGGACTATTTAATGGTTAGATTGGAAGTGGAGGAGTATAAAAACATATTAATGTCTCAAAGAGCATAGAGAGGTTTACAATAAAAAATTCCAAAGTTCAAGAGAACTTCAATCTTGCATTCTTGTCTTTCGTGAGCCACAAACTGTAATCCTTGAGAGGCATTGAAAGAGTGATTGTGTGATATCATGAGATTTATCAAAAACTAAGTACTATCACTTACTTTTGTAATCTCTTATTGATTGGCTAGGGAAATCTAGCCATAGGCTATTAGTGGACACTAGCTTACTTTAAGCTTTAAGTCGAACCACTTTAAATTCGTGTGTAATTTCTTATATCTCTCAACTCTTGTTCATTATTTTTGAACACTAGTGAATATCATCATATCACTATCAATATTTAGACTTTGACTTGACTTGAATTTGATGATACTCAACTAAATTGTTTTACTTCCAATTTAATTTGTCAAGAATTGCTTAAATTACCTATTTATCCCCCTCTAGGTCATATTGCTAGCAACAACAATTGATATTAGAGCTTGGTGCTCATTATTTTAAAGTGTCAAATTAGTTTAGAGTTATTGATCTATTATGGGTAGCAATCTTGCACTAGGTTTCATCAAAGGACAAACAACACCAAATCTCCTTATTTTGATGGGAAGGATTATAGCAATTGGAAGAACAAAATGGAAATTTTTATCAAATCCACATATCTTTTAATGTGGGACAAATGCTCCACCATCAACTACCGAAGAGATGGACTAAAGATAGAACTCCAACAGCAACAATTAGTCCCACTAAATTAGCCAAAAGAGAAACTTAGATGCAAAGCTCTTTTACTCTTTGTATTATGTTCTATCTCTTGTTGAATATAATTGTGCTTCATCTTGTGAAACGGAAAAAATATGACATCCAAAACATCACCCGATGTGTTTTTCATATTATTACTCTCTTTAAGCGTGCGGAAGTGAATTCAAACATTTACGAATATTCTTTTAACAATTAAAGCCTTACAAATATAACCAACATACTTATGCTTCCTTTATTTATACCACATATGAGTTCCCAAGTCCATTACATCACGAGAAAAAAGACAAAAATCTAGGTAGGGGTAAAGAGCCATATCTCCATACTATAGTATACTTTGAAAAGTTTGTTTATACAAACGACCAAATTGAAGTCACGGGTTGATAACTTCTCCATCTGCTGCGTCTCCATCATTCAAATCAAAGCACTCAACTTGCCGCCAAGGCTATAGTACCAGGCAACCAACCGAAAAGGAACCCACTCAGCGAAACCTCATTCATCAACCCATATCATACTACATTTGGTATATATAATTTCAAACTTCGGTTCAAGCACACTTTCATAAAAAAAAACTTCATTATACATGGTGATTCCATAATGCAAAGGTTGAGGGGTGTCCATCCTACATGTTTGGAAAATAAAAGGGATGAGCCAAAGCCTAGCAAAAGAAATTTCTAGTTTTAAGTTAGAAAAATCATTTTACCACTTCACTTTGTATACATAAAATGGAATGCATAATCATCTGATAAGTGTGATACAGACATAAATAGACTCTACCCTCCTCATTTTTATTTATCATAGAAATTGTCAACCAACAAAACATCCATCCAAACTCAAGCATATGCACACCATGTTTCACACAAACAACCATTTACACAATGTTTAGTTCTACATAAAACAATGCATCTTAGTCATTTATACTTCATCCTCTCGAACACTCTCGGGGCATCTCAACTTTGAAGTATGCTGCAAACTTTCACCATCGGGTATCTCAACTCCCTAGGCATCTCAAAATAGTCCCCGGGGCATCCCAACACATGGGGCATCATCACTCACCGCTATATGGGTGACGAATGAAATGGATGATCAAGATAAATAAGGTAGAATGGCCATGTTTTGGCTACCCTAATTCTTGATTTGAAAAATGGAAAATAACACTTGCAACTTCTATTGTAGATGGTGGTGTTGCCGGTTATGAGACTAATTATGTAAAAAATGTTGAAAATGTTACTTCTTAAGACAAGCTTGAAGAAGATTAAGGAGTTGTGCATAAAAGGAAAAGTGAGTTTTCTTCCTATGATCCATTTGTTGCTTTTCTTGCTTTGTTAGTAGGTATGAAATTTTATGATGCAAAACAATTTAGGGAAGTTATTGTAAAGATGAGGGATCCTTCCAAATTAGGTCATTCCAAGAGGAACATTCTTGCTCCATTAATTTTGACAACAAAAGAGCAATAAGTGCATGGTTCTCCAAGAATTTTGTTCGATCTAATTAAGGTGATGCTTGAGATAAAAGACAACTCAGTTAAAGTAGTTGGTGAAAGAGCATGTAGCCATCAATGAGTCTAGGAATCAATGCAAAAGAATGAACCAAGGGGTGATGAGGATACTCATTGTTGACACCTAAATTTTGGCGACCCGTTTATTCATTTATCGCATTAAAAATCAGGGATTAATTTTTAAGCCCTAAAAAAAACTAATATTAATTGCATAGCATATAATTTTAGGTGCATTCATTTTATTTTATTTTTTATGGCATTCGCATTGGATCAACAAAGGTGAACGGACTCGAACGAATGGTTTTAAGCTTAATAGATACGAAGGTATTCTATTCTTCGATGTGATATTTCTTTATTTCAAACAAGAAATGAATATCTTCGTCAAATATTTTGGGGAAAAATCACGATTGGAACAAGACCAAAAGAAATATTGTGTCAATGTTCGTTCAAGAGCATAAAAGGAAAATTCGACCAACAAGGTAAAGGAAAATCAAGAAAGGAGATTGGTGCATGTCTGTATGGCGGTTGAGAAAGAAAAAGAAAATTCAATGGGATTTTCCCATTATTCGAGAGAAATATTCAGCAATGACTCAAAGGGAAGTGGGAGATTCACGTACTAATAGGGGCTGAGCATAATATTGAGAATATCAATCGGTGGATTTCATTCACGCCAGCCCAAGATATCTCTTGCCTTTTTGCAAACAGGATTGACACATATAAGTAAGAAGCAAGAGACAATCGTAAAAAAGGCCACACACATTGAACATACGGCCACAAGTTGAGAGAATAGATAGAGTGGAGGATCCAATAGAGAATAGAAACCGAAGTTCTTTCTGCTCTTGGGGTCCCAATTCCGAGATCGCTCCATCACCGCCTCCGAGATCCACTAGCCATAATTGTTGCTGCTAGACATCCACGCTGTACCTGCACCACGACGGCCCCCTCTTGGCCGAGCTCTTCCCTTTCACTACACCGAATCTCTTTCTGTTTTGCAGGTTCTCGAATAAGCAGCACTGAGTTTTTTCTACCGTGCCGTGAGCCATGACATCACTGCCGTTGTCGAACTGAGACCAGTTCGCTGTGAGACTATCCCGGTGAACATCTGAGCATCCTCCTCACCGTCAGCCCATGCTTGTCCAGCGGGCACCAAGCCTCCATCAAGAAGTCCCCATAGTGAGTTGTTCCTTCCCTGGCCGAGAATTACTGGACCAGCAGGCTTTGCCGAGCAACGCGTAATCAGAGTCCCATCGTCGTTCCGCATGTGACACCACCACGGATTCCCTATCGATGAAGCTGCTGCCGCACTGAGACCAAACCGAGGAGATCATCAAGCTATCAAAGGAGTTATCAATTCTCAATAAAAATTCCACTTTTCTTTCTCTATGGTCACGTAAGAGGGGCACATAAAGGACAAATAAAAAAAGGAATAAAAAGATCACTTTCTTTTTCTTTGCAGGCCATTCACTTTCTTTTTCTTCGCGGGCCATTCACGTAGGCTGGTGAAGTCTTGCTGCTAGGCTATCAGCGAGGACTTTCTTTCCTTGTAATTTTTGTGTTGCAAGTCATCTCCTCGTCTTTTGGAGAAAGACATGAGAAGCCTTTCCTAAGTGTCGACCCCTGCATTGCATGACAACCCGCTAACTGTGGTGCCAATCACGGGCCACCACTAGCCGCCTTTCACCTCATCATCGACAAGCACACCTTCAAACATCGAGACTTATTTTGGCTTTTGGTCAAAGCGGTGGAAGTTGTCTCGTATTGCATGGTGAATTTTGGAGAACTGCCCGTGAATTCTTGAGAAAGAAATATAAATGGGTTCAAGGGCAAGATACGATCGCGACTTCGGAGTTCTCAGTTGAGATTACTTGGCCCAACAAAAACACCAAAATTCGTTGGCAATCGTCGAGGAATCCAGGTGTTCAACAATTGCAACACCCTTGTGCGCCGTTCGAAGCTGCTGCCGTCCATATCTGCTGCCCAACATGTGCCTGGTCTCCTAGTGCTCGTGAAAAGCCGACGTCTGAAACAAAACCGTGGATAGCACCATCCTCACCGCAAAGCCACCCGGAGCTCCTGTAGTGTCGAGTCTGTCACGCCCCGAACCCCGAGCGTGCCAACGTCCCACCATGGTCATGCAAATGCGACATTCCCAGGTAGTGTCGCCGACTCCATTCATTTATTAATGCGCAAGCGGAACGTATTATAAAACCCCTAACAATGAAATACAGGATAGAAAAGCAGGAAACAATTTCACAACCAATCACCTACATAAACCAACGGAGTTACAGACGAAGGCCTACAGCCAAAAGTCTACAAAAGACCGACTCTTAAAAATGAACTGTCCTACAACCTACAAGTCGGACACGCTCTCCAATCCTTATGACTTCACCTCTGCAACTCCTCAAGGCCAACCAAAGCTATCTGGCCGCTCCGTCCACCGGGGACCTAAAATTTTAATCCCACAACCGAGATGAGACGATGTCTCAGCAAGTTCAACCCCCTAAACCTCTATTAGAAAGAAAATACGCCCCGGGTGGCCTAGCCACATCACACAGAGAACTTACCTCACTTCAATTCCTTCCTGCAGGTTAGCACAATTTGTATAACGCAATCTCAGGTAGTAATAATAATTCAAACAATTGGAACGCCGTCACTTTCATATAAATCACGATCGCACTTAGCACGCATTCCAATTATTATTCACTACCACACAAGGGCATAGCCTACTCGTAGGTCGGATATCTACTAACATTACGGCATTTCTAGAAAAATAAAGGTCCAGTCGGTCCCGCCACTACTACGACCAAGCCACGTCATTCTATCGACGGCATTTCTAGAAGAATAAGGGTCCAGTCGGTCCCGCCACTACTGCGACCAAGCCACGTCATTCTATCGACGGCATTTCTAGAAGAATAAAGGTCCAGTCGGTCCCACCACTACTGCGACCAAGCCACATCATTCTATCGACGGCATTTCTAGAAGAATAAGGGTCCAGTCGGTCCCGCCACTACTGTGACCAAGCCACGTCATTCTATCGATGGCATTTCTAGAAGAATTAGGGTCCAGTCGGTCCCGCCATTACTGTGACCAAGCCACGTCATTCTATCGACGGCATTTCTAGAAGAATAAAGGTCCAGTCGATTTAGCCACTGCTGCAACCCGAGCCTTTCAACTAGCACACGACAATTCGATACCGATCCTTGGATACTTTACATTTTACTTACATAATCCAATTACGATATTAGCCATTAACAATCCAATTTCAATGCCGAACTCGACACTTGGGATTTTATGAATAAAATCCATATTTATCATAATCAACATTCAATTTACCACAATCAATCATCAAATTCAAATTCTAAATACACAGCAGCGATCGGCACGAAATTCCGAGAGTTTAGGGTCCCGACGAAATTTTCGAATTTTAATAAATAATAAATTTTATTCCGAAAATTAATTAAATAATAATATCCATATTTTTCGCAATCCACACTCAATTTATAATATCCAACCATCAATTTCAAAATCCGAATACACAGCTAAAGCAATCGGCACGAAATTTAAAGCAACCGGAGTCAAAAATAATTTTTTTTTTTTTTTTAATATTTTAATAATTTTTTATTATAAAATAATATTATATTTTCCAGAATTTCGAAGCACTTAAATAATTGAAAACTAAAATCCTTTTATGTCACATCAAGGCTTAACTTTAAATAACTTCTTTTAACCTTTAATTTAAACACAACCACTGGGGGTTCGCCCCAGTGGCCACCCTTCCAACATGGAAGGGGGAGGTGAGGGGTTCAAATCCCCACCTTCTTAGGGGATGGGGGTGGGACGCGTAAGTTTGAGAGTGGGTTGCGACTCCCACGCCCGGCAAGAGCGTGGCACAAGTCCGCAAAATGAGTGTAGAGTAGGAATAGAGTAGGACCGAAAAAAAAAAAAAAAAAAACCTTTAATTTAAACACACTTTAACATAAACCAACCTCTTAATCCAATTTATAATTAAATACACTAATCCACCCACATAAACTTACTTAATTTAAACTAAGCACACTTATGGCATCATTAACACTCTAATCAAGATTTAGTGAGTTAAATTCACCGGATTAGCGAGCCGAGCGGACCAAAACGACGGGGACGCCGAGGAGAACAACTTTCCTCAAAGCGGGCTGAGCATCCGGGCTCGGGAAGGCGGCCAAAACGGGCCAAACGTCTGCTGCATACCCATTTTTTTCCAGCTGCTGTCCATTGCGATTTGAGGCCGAGGAAGGGTAGATCCGGAGCTTGGATGAGATGGGGAAGGATCGGGGAAGGTTGGGGGGTCGAACCGGACCAAGGCGGGACCCGAACGGCGGCCGAAGGTGGCCGATCGGCTCCAGCACGAGTTGATGCAGCAGCGCGACGCGAGCTGAGGCGGAGCGAAGAGGCGAAGACGGCGCGACAGCGGGCTGGCAAGTGCGCGCGAGTGGCGCGGGATGGACGCACGGCGACGGCGGCGACGACGGTGTGCGAGCGGGTGGCCGGCCATGGCTACCCCATCTTCTTCTCTACAATTTTTTTTTTGGTCTTCGCTCAATGAAGATGGAGGAGAGAGGCAACGGGAGAGAGGGAGAGAGGAGAGAGAAGGATGGGGGCCATTTCTTTTCTTTTTCTTTTTCTTTAGTCCAACAAAAGTGGCCCACCATGACCTCATGGATGATGTCACACTCCACTATCTCCCACAACCTTTCTCCAATGGGTCTATTTTATTTTTCCGCCGGGGCATGAAACTTTGTACATTAATTTCTTTAATTCCATTCAATCCTCTCCCAATTGAGTCCAATTGAAGTCCATAAAATTAATCCAATGTCACCACACTTCAATTCACATCTTCACTTGTCCATAGCACCAACTTAAGTCCTAAAAGCAAGGCCAAAGGCGAGCCTACTAATTTCTTGAGCCAAGATAGCCATTCTCTGATTTAATTTCTGAAAAATTCTGATTACATGAAAACTCTTCCGAAGATTAATCAATGTTCCTAAAATGATTTGTGACATACCCAAACTTCCAATTTCTAAATTCGATCTCAATTTCACGGTTAATTTCACTTTGGCACGATACTAGCGCGGCCCAACCTACCGGGTAGCCTTTAGAAATTTTCATGCATTTGACTTGTGGTTGATCATCTCAATGCCACAATGTACATCTTTGAAACATTGGCGATCTTCGGTTGTCGGGGTAATCTCAAAGTTTCAAATACGAACACAAGGTACCCAATCGACAGAAAAGTCGGCCCAGTGCCGATCGATAAGAATTGTGCGATCTGATGGAATCACCCATGCTTGATCACACGCCTCTGTCGAGTCGACCTATCTCCGATCTCTAATCGATTTTTAATTGTGCCGTAATGACCCTTGCAGATTAGCTCGGTCGAAAGATCGCTTCCTGGTCAAATTCTCGAGTCTGATGCATTAGAAACTCTTAACAGCTTCACCCGATAGACTAGTTTCTACATGAGTGGCCAACTCAAGGAAAAGAACTATATGCGTGCCAACGAAATGCCTATCTCAATTCATTGAAAATAGAATCGGAAAATCGGGATGTCACAGAGTCATCCACAGAGCCCAGGTGAGCCTGCTGCAACCACAACGTCCCTCCGAGACCGAGCTGCTGTCCCCAACACGAGCCAACTCCCGTGCAGCCTGTTAAGCCATCCAGAGTTCCTAGCGATGACGGTGAGATGCGGCCCAAGCTCGAACCTGGCGGTGCGAAACCGTGATGTGATGTAGCTGACCTCGACGTCAGTTGGAACTCTAGCTAAGACTTTCGGAGCATTTGAAAGTGGCCGCTACTGCTGATCTTGGGACGTGTCATTCAAGCGAATTGTCTCATCGTGCTAAGAAGCATCAACTCGAATTGCTATCCGCAAGCCTCGCTGGCTTGCGCCACTTATCTAACAGCCTATGGTGTCGTGACATCACCTCTTCACCGTGTCGAGTCTATCCAATTTTGGCGAGCAAGTGTTTGGACAAGGTAATAATTTTATCTTAGTCAAGATTCATATATTTCGTTGCCTTGCTCGAATTATTGCATTCTTGATTGAATTCTCAAATGATGTTATCATAATCTCGAATAGCCGTCACAACATGAATACGATTGACAGTCCGATTTCACGCTCGAAATACGACTCGCAATCGCACGGAAAAATCACCAATCTGATCTCACGCTCGAGATTCGATTTGTGATTTTATTTAAAAATTGGCCAATCCGATCTCATGCGCGAGATACGATTCGTCAATTTATTTCCAAAATGGACATGGATGATATCTTGCCTGATTTGTTGCCGTGCTGTTCTTGATGTCTTATTTTGATTGCTCTCGTAAAAGAAAGGAAAAATCCAAAAAATCTAAGTTAGATTAGGTTCGTTTTAGAATATTCACCAAATTAGGGCATTTTTTGCACGTCATTGCATATTAGGATAGATCGCATGCTTATTAAGAAAATAAAAATCATGTGTACGTCATATAGCATTAGGTTCATGAAATGCACATCATTTAGTGATTATTTCTAGGTTCATTTAATTAGAAATTGCTCGTCATTAAGATTAAGTCATTTTGGTTAATTTAGATTGCATATTTAATTATTGCATTTCCTTACTCATGTCATTTAGTTTAGTCATATTGCCATGCCATATCACTTCATGTTAAATTAGTAGCATGCATTGCATGATTCTCATTAAATAAGGTGAAAACAACAATTGAGTGATTGTGTGTTAATTAGAAACCATATCTGGGGTTGTTGATGTGGATTTTAATTTAACATCGCAGATACTTTCGTTGCTTTGAGGTAAGTTTTTGCAATTTATTTATTATTTATTTGGGTATTAATTTGGTGGTATGCGCACCTGCATGATCACCTCACATGTTAGGAAAATAGATTTAAAATCAGTTTAAGCTGCTTGCAAACACATTTTTTTTGGAAAATAAAAGAATGGTATCGAAAGGGCATTAGAGGAATCTAGTGTAACCAAGTCCCTGTACCCATAGTCTCTGGTTCGTAGGAGTAAAGTAAAACTCCCGTTACTTTACTTGGGTTTCTAATCAACCCACCAAAAAATAGATTAGTGGCAACTCTTAGATAAAATCTATCTGCATGTTAAAAAACTTGAACCTAAGTTGCGAATTGGTATGGGTTTGGGAGAGCCTGAGTTAAGTCTAGGCTTAACAATCCATTAGCCAAACCTTAGGTGGATCACACTCGAAAATTTGGTTGCGACACTCATTGGTCAGTACAATGAGAAATATAGATGGGTGTGAGATTATGCTTGGGAGTGTAGGGTTCAAAACCTTTTTAGTGAAGTGTACATAAACGTGGAGAGGCCACTTTCGAAATAGTGGGACGAGGTTCTATGTGTGCTTCGATACATGCAAATAAGATTTTTATCTAGTTATAGACGGACTATAGGATTTGATGGTTGTTTCTTGAATGGCTCATGCAAGGGAGAATTGTTGACTGTAATTGGAAAAGATGTGAATAACTAAATATTTCCATTAACTTGGGTTGTTGTGAAAATAGAGAATAAGGATAATTGATTCTGGTTCCTAAAAAATATCATGGCTGACCTAAAGATAACTAATAAGGAAGAGTGGGTGTTCATGAGCAACCAACAAAAGGTAATATCATTGTTAATTATTTGCCTTTTTATATCAACAGCATATTATTTTTGTACATTTCTCGATTTGAATTATTATAGGGACTGGTTCTGGTATTAGCTAAGTTGATGCCCTATGCTGAACATAGAATGTGTGTGAGGCATATATACATAAATTGGGCAAAGAACTACAAAGTGGATAAGCTGCAATTCCAATTTTAACAGTTAGCAAAGAGCATGAACATAGTTGACTTTTTGTTGGCTAAAGAAGGATTGCTTCAGTTGACAAGGGAAGGTTTTAGTGCACTATTCTGAACAATTACCAAGTATTGGTGCAAAGCCTTCTTCAGTGGGGAATTTAAGTGTGATATCATTGACAACATTTGCGAAGCATTCAAAGGAAAAATAATATATGCCAAATGCAAACCAATCATTGTGATGCTTAAAGATATACGAGTTATGGTCATAACTCAGTTGCACAAACAAAAATATGAGGTTGCCAAGTGGACTAGACAATGTGGTCCTAAAATTACCAGGAAATTGGATGAGAACTTAGTTGCGAGTAAGTATGTTGTTCATTTAGATATGAGGAAGTGTTTATGTTAAGCATGTCAACTAAGTTGAATTCCTTATGCACCTACCATGTGTGCCATCCAATTAAAGGGCCACAATGCGGAGGATTACCTTGATGATTGGTGCAAAAAAATGAAATATCTTGCTTCGTACGAATTCATAGTAGCCAATTTTGGGAGCCAACGATCATGAAACACCTCAACCTTTGCCACTAAAGAAGCAAATAAGAAGGCTAAAACGAAGACGAACAATGGCTGAGGGAGAGGTCTTGGATTAGCATAGGATGAGAGGACAGGTGCAAATATGACATGCTTTTATTGCCATGTAGCAAGGCATGATATTAAAGGTTGTCAATTAAAGAAATAGTAACAACAATCAGGTGAAAGGGCAGTTGAGGCCCTAGTGAAGGGCTAGTTAGAGGGCCAGCTAGAGGCCAAACAAAAGGGTCAAATGAGTTGATAGTCCTTCAAACGAGGATGAGAAACTTAGTAAGTTATGAAAATTGTGTTTATGTTTTTTTTTTTCTGTTTATTACATATTTGTACATGTCTCAATTGTTTTTTTTTTTTTTTAATGTCAGGTGGTAAGAAGGCTAGCTGAAAAGATTGGCCGATGCTACTGAAGGGCCAGTTTAGTCTTTCAATCTAGAAAAAAATACCCAGTAAGTTCAACAATTTGTGTTTAATTTTAATTTTTGTTTACCTTATTATATAGAGTGATGTTAACATTTTAATTTTTTAATGCCTTTTGCTCAAGTGAGAAGAGGGCCAACTAAGGCTCAAGAGCCAATAGAAGGGCGACATGGAGGGCCAACTAAAGGGCCAACTGAAAGGCCACCGTAATAGCTAGCTGAAGGTGTCGCCGAAGTTGAAAGGCTCGCTAAAAGAAGGCTAGCCAAAGCCTTTACTATAGCTAAAGCTAAAGGGCCAACTAGAAGAAAGCAATCTAGAAGAAGGCTAACTAAAATATTGGCTAAAACCCATGTTGTAGCTCAGGCTCAAGGGCTAGGTAGAAGAAGGCCAATTGAAGAATTGGCCAAAAAGCTTGTTGTCGGGAAAGATGTAGTTGAAATTGAATGGCTATCACATCCCAAGCCACGGATGCGCGACAACCCTCGATCGCTTAGGTCATTTGATTGCGACATCCCGAGAGGTGCTGTTGATCTATTTGTATTATCATTGATAATATGCAAACGAAAACAAAAACAAATCACCTAACCATTCAGAACAAGGATAACATAAAACACTATTATATATATTCACAACATCAATTTCCATACAAACTTATGCATCACCCACTATTCACTTCATATACATTCCAAAAGCGCGGCTACACACTTTCAAAAGGGGTTAATCATATATGTTCCATAACCGAGATGTTCCTTTGTCTAAAAATCTCGTTTTCCCTTCTCAACGTTTCAAACACATCCAAACCTTTTAAAGCATCACATGAACCGCACACATGCATGAAACCATCCTACTTTTAGAAATGCATGTGATTGTGATTAATGCATGCCCAACCGACGGTTCACTCAAATTTATTTGATCCTGGAGGTACACATTCATTTATTTGAGCAATTCGTTAAGTTAGTAGGATTGAGTCTAGAACTGTTGGGAATAGTTATTGATATATCTACTCAGTTAAAGGATAAAGTGTTGTTTGCAATAGGGTGTCCTGGTTGCAAGTTAGTAATTGGTGAGCGAGAAGAAATGATACATTTGATTGTGTTAACCATGTTTGATTTTAACATAATTATTAGCATGGACTGGCTCACCAAGCAACGAGCTACTGTAGACTATTGTTGTAAAGCGATTCAATTTAACCTGTTAGCGGATGAAAGTTTCGAATTTATTGGAAGTCAAGGAGGACCCTCAATTACCTTAATCTCATCGCTTGAGATAACCCGTTTGTTAGAGGTGGGTTGTTAAGGTTATTCGGCAACTATAGTGGATACGATAGTTGAGGAGTCGAAGACGGAAAACATCGCCATGGTACAGGAGTTTTTTGGCTTGTTTCCCCAGGAATTACCCGATTTGCCCCTAGAAAGAGAGATCGAGTTTGTAATTGAGTTGGCCCCGGGATGGAGCCAATTTCTAAGGCTCCTTACCATATGGCATTGTCAGAATTGAAGGAACTGAATGTTCAGATGCAGGAGTTGTTAGACAAGGGATTTATACATCCTAGTGCATCATCTTGGGGAGCACCAGTTCTGTTTGTAGGAAGAATGATGGTTTGTTGTGCCTTTACATCAACTATCGGCAACTCAACCAGATGACAATCGAGAAGAAGTATCCGTTGCCAATGATTGATGACTTGTTTGATCAGTTATAGGGAGTGTCGATATTTTCCAAGATCGATTTGAGGATAGGGTATCATCAGTTGAGGATTAAGAAGAAGGATATACCAAAGACAGCTTTTCGTACACGTTACGGCCATTATGAATTCACCATAATGCTATTTGGTTTGACCAATGCCCCAGCTGCTTTCATGGATATGATGAATCGAGTGTTCAAGAAGTACCCGGACCAGTTCATGATTGTGTTTATCGATGACATCTTGATGTACTCAAGAAGTCTAGAGGAGCATGAAAGACACTTAAGGACGGTACTTCAAACCTCACGAGAACACCGGCTATACGCCAAGTTCAGTAAGTGTGATTTTTGGTTGACTCGTGTAGCTTTCTTAGGTCACGTGATTTTTGGTGAAGGGATTTTCATGGACCCGACCAAGATCAAAGCTATGATAAACTAGCCGAGACCAATGATAATGACTGAGATCAAAAGTTTCTTGGGATTGGCAGGTTATTATAGACAGTTTATGAAAAGATTCTCTACAATAGCCATGCCTTGACTCGACTGCTAAAGAAAGAAGAGAAGTTCGTGTGGATAGATAAGTGTGAGTGTAGTTTTTAAGAACTTAAGCAAAGATTGACTACCGCACCAATGTTGACGATTCTATCTAGACTTAGAGGATATGAGATCTATAGCAATGCGTCGTATCAAGGATTAGGCTGCATTTTAATGTAACATGGGAGAGTTGTTGCATACGTGTCCCGTCAGCTAAGGTCTCATGAGTTGAATTATCCAACGCATGACTTAAAACTCGTAGCGATCATCTTTGCTCTAAAGATTTGGAGACATTATTTATGTGGAGAAAGGTTCCAGATCTTTACGAACCACTAGAGTCTAAAATATTTATTCTCTTAGAATGAGTTGAACATGAGGTGGCGTCGTTGGATGGAACATCTCAAGGACTATGATTGCGACATCCTGTATCATCTCAAAAAAGCCAATAAAGTCGCGGATGTGTTAAGTCAAAAGTCTTCGATTAGGCAAATAATGGTTTAGGAATGGATTCTACTCAAAGGAGCTCGAGATTCGGATTTCAAATTTAAGGTAGGCCACCTTTCAAGTCTCATGGCCACCCTTAGAATTGAATCGGAAGTGCAAATAAGGATTAAGACGTTGTAGTTGATAGACCCGACATTCAGAAAATTGTGCAGGAGGATACGGAAAAGAGGAAAGCTAACTTTCAAGTTACCAAGAACAGAACATTAAAGTTTCGTGGATGATTTTTGTGTACCTAGCAATGCAGAGCTTAAGGAGGAGATCTTGTTGGAAGCCCATCGTAGTGGTTACAATATTCATCTAGGCAGTACAAAAATGTATTAGAACCTGTGTTAGCACTATTGGTGGACCAGTATGAAGACAGATATTGTTAGACACGTTGCTAAGTGTCTGACATGCCAGCAAGTGAAAGCA
Organism: Eucalyptus victrix; assembly: GCA_016097545.1. Lineage (NCBI taxonomy): Eukaryota > Viridiplantae > Streptophyta > Magnoliopsida > Myrtales > Myrtaceae > Eucalyptus > Eucalyptus victrix. The sequence goes on along the minus strand of CM027835.1, from coordinate 19,548,896 downwards.
CATTATTGCAAGCCTGGAGGACTTTTGCAACCTCTCGAGATTCTCGAGTGGAAATGGAAACATATCACAATGGATTTTGTGATGGGATTACTGAGAAGTCATCGAGGTAATGATTCCATATGAGCTATAGTTGATAGATTGGCGAGGTCTGCTTACATCATCGCCGTACGAAAGGACTTTGCATAGGATAAATATGCTGAATTGTACGTGCGACAGATAGTTCGTCTTCATGGAGTACTAGTGACGATCACATTAGATCGAGACCCGAAGTTCATGGCAGCTTTTTGGAAAAGTTTGCAAACTACCTTGGGAACAAAGCTGCAATATAGCATGACCTATCATCCGTAGACTAATGGCCAATATGAGAGGACGATTCAAACTCTCGAGGACATGCTGCAAGCTTGTGTATTGGACTTCAAAGGAAGCTGGGAGGAACAGGTTCATCTAGTTGAGTTCGCCTACACTAATAATTATCAGCAGAGTATCCATATGACACCGTTTGAAGCGTTGTTGGTAGAGCCTATAGAACTCCTGTTTTTTAGGATGAAGTTGGAGAGCAGTCAGTTGACGCCGTCAAAGTCATTCGAGAAAGACTTAGGACCACTTAAAGTCGTTAGAAGAGTTATGTAGACAAGCGGCGAAGACCATTGGAGTTTCAAGTTGGTGAACAAGTATTCCTCAAAGTGTTACCAATGAGGGGTATTTCGCGCTTTGGCAAGAAATGGAAGTTAAGTCCGAGGTACGTTGGTCCCTTTGAAATTTTGGGGCAAATTAGGACTTTAACGTATCGTGTCGCATTGCTGCCAAGACTTGCTCAAGTATATGACATCTTCCACGTGTCGATGTTGAGAAAGTACAAACTTGACCCAACCCATGGGCTAAATTTTGAGGAATTAGATGTGGATGAGATAGTGTCATATGTGGAGAGACCGATTCGAATAGTGGATCAAACGGAGCAAGTGCTACACAACAAGACGATCCCCTTGGTTAAAGTAGTCTGACAACACCACGGAACATAATGAGCCATGTGAGAAAACGAGGAGTCGATGAGACGTCAATACCCCCACCTTTTTGTAGAAGAATTATAATGGTTTAAATTTCAAGGACAAAATTTTTATAAGAGGAAAAGATTTGTGACATCTTGAAATTTGACCCCGTCTCAAATGTATGAAATGATTGTTTTGTCAACGCGCTCATGGTTATTTTACTTGAAGCTAGCCCTTCACAAGTTAACTAATTTATTAGGTGAAGTCGTTAAGGGATATAAACACGATAGACTAGAGAATTCGATTGGAAATTGATTGCTTGACCGCAATAATCGGTAAAGATCAATATGACATCATTATAAATTGATTAGCGAACAAATATAAGTCGATTCAATGGAAATCTGTAGTCGAATTGTGGGTGATTCCACACGATTGCGATATTCGCGTCAAACGTGATAACCCGATTTTCTATCGATATTATACTTGGGACATGTAATTGAAATCTCGCGATTTTTATGACAATCGAGAGTTGCCTAGGAGTTGGAGATGCACAAATGTGAATCGAAAATTATCGACCATAGGTCAACCTTGTTAAAATCCGTAAAAGCTATCTGATAGGTTGAGTCGTACTAAAATCACACTCGGTCGATTTTAACCACGAAATTGAATTCGGTTTCGGGAATCAGACATTTGAGTGTGTCAAGATTCATTTATAGAAGGTCATCTCATCTTTTGGTGAATTTTCGTCGAGTCTAGAATTTTGTGGAAAAATTGATTTCGAACAAAAAGAAAATAAAGGAAATTCGGAGAGGCTAATTAAATAGATTATTTTGGCTGCCCAAAATGGTTTATATGTGAGAAACTAGAGTTAATTTCTCATTGGATGATCATTTGACCTTTAGGGCTAAAGACTTTGGAGGCACAAGTGATGAGTGCTTGATATTTTCTCAAGGCTTTTCATTGGTTGTTGCATGGACTTTCATTTTCTCCCTTTCTCTCCAATTCCCTCCCATTCTCTTTGCCGTTCACTTCTTCTTCTTCATGTTGCCAACCCTCATTCCTCCATTTCCCCTCCCATCAGCAACCACTAGTCCACCAGCTCCAGTCAACCAACACGTTGCCTCACCGCCACCGCAACGCAATCCCAATGTCACCACCACCACAACACCAGCTCGCCTCCACATTTCGACCAACCATCATCGCACCACCTCACACCCACCACCAGTGACCAGCAGCTCTATGCACAGCTGCCTCACTGCCAACAGCCACCGCTCCAACTTCTCCGTGTCCAGTCAAGTCTAGCTGACCAACTGCCGTCTCAGCCATAGCAACTCTGCATCCACCATCTAGCCCAAATATAACAGGGTCTAGCCATGGCCGTGAGCCCTCCTTGCCGATCCAAGCTTCTGTTCGAGACACAGTAGTCTCGAGTTCTCACCGCCGTCGTCGTGAGCCCTACTTGCTGATCCAAGCTTCCATTCGAGATACGATAGTCTCGGGTTCTCATAGCCATCGCTGTGAGCCCGCCACTTTCCTAATCCAGTGAGTTAACTCCCTAATATGTGATTAGGTTGTTAATTGTGTTTATGGGTTAGATTAGTGTTAATGTGGATTAGTTAGTTAATCCTAGGTTAGTGTAACTAGCTTAGTTAGGTTAGTTAACCATGGTTAGGTTATTAGGTTAATTAAGTTAGATTTACTTAATTAATCGTGATTATTTTTAATTAATTAATTGTAATTAGCATAATTAGTGACGGATTAGCCGTTTCATGAAATTTTACACTCATTCTCGTGGATAAATTTATACATGAATTTGATGGTTTATATGTGCAATTGAATGCTTGATGATAGTTATTGATTTGTAGTATAAAACTCGGTTTTACGGGTATTTGAATAGAAAAATACCAGGTGTCGGTTTTTTCGCCAATTTTTATGTACTATATAAAACCGTTGAATTTTAAAATGAGAGTGTACTCAGTTTGATGGTTTGATTTAAATACGTGACCACATGATTATTTTTACAGGGATTTTTAATATGAAGAAATGGTCAAGTTTATTATTTGATAACGATGTATTTGAACGCAAAACACAGTGTTCATGGCCAAGTATGTGCTCATATGCTCACTATCGGAACTCGTCGCCCGATGAGAGTCGGGGGGCCGATGCCTGATTAAGTTCAGATGCCTCACGTCAACGGATGCCAAGTAGCGCTAGAGGCCGGGCTGATGCTCCTTTATGGAATGTCGTCTAGGTGTGTCGCTCACACATTACAGGCTAGACATTACCGTGCTCGTTCGTTTACCTTTCACTTTTCATGGATCGGTCCTTGCGCAATTCATATAACGGAAGGAGGATGCTCGGTTCAAAATGCCATGGTTTTCTATACTTGGCTATACTTCAAACATGACCGCCGACTTAAAGTTGAGTCCAAAAGTTCCTTCCTTTGTGGTTGTGGGTCGTAATAATCGAAACATGCCTGAATGGTTGTGTTATTACGCCTAATTATGGGGCAAATTTGTGTGGCACGGTATGGGGCGTGTTATAATGGTTTTACCTTATAATCGGGACCTATGTGAGTGTTTGAAAGATGAAAAGTATGTGCTCTAAATATTAATTATGCTTGTGTATCTATAAATGCATATGTGATGCATCAAGGCCAGATTCGTCCTAGATAATTAACTATGGACGGTTGAAGCCCCTGTTCCTAGTACCGAACATTCCAGGTTTAACTGTCTCCGAAAAATCAAGATTTCACCTACTTATCTTCCTTCATTTCCTATGAATTTTTGATATTTTTGCCTCAAGATGTCCACTACAACTTTCATTAATATGCGTTTTACCTCAAATTTCAGTTCTCTAAAACTTTAGTGAATGGTTGTGTTATTACGTCAACAAAACAGTTTCAATTATGGGGCAAATTGAAGAAGTGTCAAACCCCGCATGGCCTCTACAACATTCAGTCAGGCTGTTTACTATTTTCAAAACAACACCCTTACAAGGTGAGTTTTTTCGGGTAGTGTTTGAAAGATGTGTGTTTATTTTTAATAATACATCTTAATCCTCTACCTAATTGCATGATAAAATATGACATTAATTATGCTTGTGTATCTATAAATGCATATGTGATGCACTAATATGCAGAGACGTGCCGAGGCGAGGTGAGTTTTGTATGGTGTGTGTTTAGGGCCGCCCTCAAGGCGAACTTGCATCCTAATCGGGGTTTTGGGCTACCCTTTATTCTTGCTCTTCTTGGATCTAAGCTCAGTCTGCATGCGGTGTTGATGGAAGGGGAGAATGGCGCCATTGAGCATATGGAATTCTCTGGAGTAAATTAGGTAAATTACCATATGAATACATCATTACTTTTTTGGATGAAGAATTTTCCGATGAAAAAATTATGGAATGTCAATTTTGCCTTCTATTTTAGCTTTATAAAAACCTTAGCATTACTTTTCAAGCCTTCTAGACAAGAATGAAGAGACCATGGGGGAATGATAGTGTAACAGCGAAACCTTTGGGAAATGGTATATTTAGCTTTACTTTTTGCAATGAAGAAGGAAAAAAATCAAGTGCTAAAAACGGGGCTTTGGCCTTTCTCTAACCATCTACTACTTTTGACATCTTGGGAGTCGGATAAAACAACCCCCCCCCAAAAAAAAATTACGGGTCATTTTTCTTTTTGCCTCACTCTCAAATGGAATTATATTAGAATTGTGGAGAAAATAGCTAGCTTGCTAGGAAAGTGTTGGAAGTGAGAAAAGATGCTAAGGGCCTTGCGGTATAGATAATTGGAAGGCGAAAGTGGAGCTAGATATTTAGGAGGACTTGTGAGTTGGCTACTTGGTTGGGCACGAGCGCAAAAAGATATGATTCAATTTTAAATATGAAATACCTCTTTTCTTCTACTATTATTGTGCCAAGGTCGGCCACTATGCAAACTTATGCACTATTTTTCTCTTTGATGAAGGAAAATTTAGGACGGAGATGGGTAGTTGACCAAGAATTTGGAACACATCCCTTATTAAGAAGTGTTTTATTCCTGAAGGAATCAAAGGATGATGAACCTAAAAAACTTATTCCTAAAACATTAGAGCACTAATGGCAAATTAGGAGGATGTTCAAGTCATCCTAGATTCCTAAATACTACATAAAAGGGAGGGTTTGGACCCATGCTTGCTGAACTTACAAGTAACAATTTACAGGAGTTAGTCAACTTGAACGCTAGGAAATGAATCCTTTTGCTTATAAGACCCACCCAGGAAAAAGGCAAGGGTGACCAACTCATCCAAACAAGTGCTGAAGTTAAAATAAAAAGGTGCGATGATGAACTAAAAACCCCTCAATCAAAAATAGAAGAGGTTTAGCCACTATCAATTGTTATCTCCAACTCCCATATGGTTGGATGAAACCCAATTACTTGAAATGTCATGCCCCGATCCTTGAACGCGTGCCCATCCCTCACCTGGTCGATTAATGGTGACATCTCAAGACACATCGCCGACCCTTTTATTTTAATACGCATGCGAAAGCATAAAATAATCCCCAGAGAATAAAACAATGGGATAGAAAAGTAGGGCAATATTTTTCACAACTGAAAAGCCACAACCACACTTTTATACAAAGCAAACCTCATAGTATATAATACAACACTATTCACAGAAGTTTGATCTATCATACATCAATCCATAACCCAGGTTTGCAAACAAGATGGGATCTCAGTCCTCATCCGGATCGTACTTTGGATCCTCCTCTAGATCATCCTCTTCTTCAGATTCTTCTTCTTCTTCTTCAGGTTCATCCTTGAGCTATTCTTCCTCAAAATTCACCTCAACTCGTCCTCAGGTTCCTCCTCTGGTCATTTCCATTCCTAATCCTCCTCTTGTTCGACTATCTTCCTTTCCTCTTCACTCCAGTTAACACCTCATGCTGAGTATACTGGAGATTCAAGATCGCCCTCGAGTTTAGGATCCTTGGCATTCACTATCGACCCATCCTTAGGATCTACCATCCCTTCTTTGAACGCCTCTTCCAATATGTACAAGGGCACACTATCTTCCGATATGGGACCCTCTCTTCGCCCATTAAGGTAGTGACGATACCACGACCAATACTCCTAGGGCCTCAAGGCATCCTTACCCACGTCAAACTAGACGTCGACTTAACCAATACATACTCCAGTCCCTTGGGATGGTTATGTGTATGGAAGTGGTATACTATCTTTGAGATCTCTTTGGGAATACCAAAATGCATAGGAGGACAAGGAGGTGGAGGTGTTGCCATCTAAGGGCCTGAAATGGTTATATAATAACCAGTGAGACAACGTCTCAGCGAGTTCTACCCCCTAAGACTCGATATGCCAATATGCCAATATGCCATAAGAGCTGCCTATGCACAACACTAGTCAGAGGACTTACATTGGCCTCATATTCCACCTGCAAATCAGTACACTTCAATAGGCACCCAAACAAATATCATAGATTAAAGTATCGATCAATCGACCTAGTCGATTACATATCAATCAGATCATTCTTTGGTCATTTCATTCAATACTGTCCATTCTCTAAGATAACCTATTGAGCTACTGAGCCAGTATATTACACAATTCATTCTCCGAGATGACATATTAACTCACCGAGTTACTATAACATATTATTCATTCTCCAAGATAACCTATTGAGTTATCGAGCTAGTATATTATAATATTCATTCTCCAAGATGACACATATAGTCACTGAGTATATTCATCATAATGTACATTTTCCAATATGACATATTAAGTCATTGAGTCATTTATGGCATGTAGAAAATTAGGGGTCCATTCTCTAAGATGATCTATAGAATTACATTTATTTTTTAATTTGCATTTTTTACATTTTATTTATTGGACCGATGGCGAGATGGCTTGGAACCCGGTTTTGACATTTCATACCATATCCTCGGGGAGATTTTCCATTCTCTAAGATGACCTATAGAGTCATCTATAAAACCAATTGAGAATACACGGCCACAAAAAAAGAGAACTCACGTTCTTCACGGTGAGAGACAGCAATTCTTTCTCAAGATGACAAGAGAGTCTGTACATGGATGAGCTTGAATAATACTCACGGCCAAAACAGGGAGTAATAGTATAACATCCATTCTCCAAATGATATATGAATCAGCCACCTCGTGGACTATCATAGCTCTCCATCGCAGGGTTAACCCGCAAGTCCACTAACCGCTACTTGCCGTCCCGAAGAGCCTCTTACCACTCGACACCACCCCGACGAGTTGTTGCTGCCCGCGCTCGCTGCCCCATAACAAACCCAGGAGATCCTCGTGACGCCGTCCTACGACATCCTCGATACTATCTGCGATGACGATCGAGCCCGCTGCCTCATCCCGTGACAGCTAGAGCCAATGTCAATAATTTTGTTGTGCCCCGAAGCCATTGAGCGTCACCCACTCCAACCGAGCTTTTGTTTTTCACCTCTTGCAGCGTTTGCAGCGCTGTGTTTCATCGTGCATGGCTCCGGTTGACATGTCAGCAAACCTGGCTCAAATTCTTTGAACTCTTTGGTGAATTATTTGCAGGTTGACTTGCGAAGATCGTGACTTGGTGTGACCTTCAGCAACATCCAGCAAATTCACAAGTGCCAGAATTTGGGAGCGCACTATTTGTTGGTCCAAGCTTTAAGAGGAAAAAGACAAGAGTTGACTTCAGCTGCTACCCGTTCAAGCCATCGTCCCATGCAGCACTTTCTACAGCTTGACATCACCAGCAAAGCCTCGTTGTTCCTTAAATTCTCGATGTTCGTTTTTGCAGGTTTCTGGGTGAGCGACTAATGAGTAATTGACGATTTTCACCGGTTCCTAGTCGAGCACCGTAATTGCCCAGTATATCTGGTCCTCTTTGCCTTGCCGGACCTCGCCGGAGCTCCGCAGGACCGAGACCAACACCCACAGTGACCCACTGCCATAGCCACGCCTTCCAATTTAGGTAGAGATTTATTTTATTTTTAGGTAGAGTTATCTTATTAGGTAGATTTAATTTATTTAGATTTGTTTTATCTCAGTTTAGTTTTTGATATTTTATCTCTTTGTTTGAAATATTTTCCAATGCATGATAAAAATTCCATGATGTTTTACCATTTTCATCATATTTGATAATTTGAATGGTGGATAATATTTTCGATGACCATGGATGATTTAGTGTTTATCTTTTAAGTGTTCCATTTATCCCAAAAATACAAAAAATTGCATTCACATCCCATGTAGATTATGATTGATTGCATGATAGTTATTATTTTTTTTTTAATGTATGTTTAGATGATATCTAGGTTAAATATCTTTGAAATGCATTCATTTAGGATGTTAGTTTTAAATTTGAATTGCATGTTTAATTATTTGGCCATTTTAATTTTGAATTTCATAAAAGAAAAAGGAAAAATTAGAATTACATTCTTTGTACGTCATTGCATATTAGGATAGATTGCATGCTTTTAGTAGTACAAAAATTGGGTTAGATTTTTGTATTTGCTAGGTTCATTTAATTAGAATTTCCTCGTCATTAGAGGTTAATTCAGATTGCATATTTAATTATTGCATGTTCACTAAGAAAACACAAAAAATCATTTTTTACTTATGTCATATAGTTTAGGTCATACCGCCATGCCATATCATTTCATGTTAGATTAGTAGCATGCATTGGATCAAACATTTTTTTCACTAAACAAGAGAAAATCATCAAAAAAAAGATTGAGTGATTGCGTGTTAATTAGAAATGATATCTAGGACTGTCGATGTGAATTTTGATCTAACAATGCAGATGGCTTCTGTTGCTATGATAAGTCTTGGAATTTATTCTTTTCTAATTAATTGTCAAAATTAATTTAATTTAGGCCAAACATTTTTTTTTCAAAATAAATCCTAAAATCACCAATAAATCAATTGAAATGATTCTTCCATTATCAACTAATGCTCAAATAAATGTTAAATGGTATCGGCTTGGGAGAGCCCGAGTTAAGTCTAAGCTTAATAATCCATTAGCCAAATCTTAGGTGATTAGGTCGCGACACATATCATTAGTACACAACCAATTCTTTCTCAAGATGACAAGAGAGTCATTGAGCTATAATAGTATAACGTCCATTCTCTAGATGATATACGAATCATCGAGCCGTTATAGTATTTTTGTTCCAAAGACACAACCAATTTTACCATTTTCATCATATTTGATAAAAGTCATGTGTAGCCTTAGCCAAAATAATCCTTTTAGTAGTACAAAAATAGATTTTTGACACCGTAGACCGACGCCTGGTACTTTATCAAAATTAATTTAAAAATAAAATAAATAATTTTCGGAAAATAAATAAATTAATTAATTACAAAAATTAATTATTAAATAGTAATAAATCCATTTTAGGCCCGTAATGCCTAATTGGAAGCCAAGACGAGCCCGAAAAATTACCGAGACTTGTTCATTAAATAATAGGACTTGTCTACTTGCTAAGTACACTAACCATTTGCCTAATATCCATAGGTAAATCCCTAATTTAATTATTCTAATCTAATCTATCCACCTAATTGCACTTAATTAAATCTAATCAACCCCTAATAATCATTAGCAAACTAAGTAAGAATTAGTGAACAAAACTCACCCATTTAACAATCCGTTCGGATCGAAATGTCGGGAACATGCGGGGTCGCTTTTCTCCAAAGCGGGCCTAGCATCCAAGGCTAACAAACACCTAAAAAAAAGCTTTAAAGTTGCTGTGAAACCTATTTCTAAACCTTTTGTTTTGGCTACAAAAACAGAAAAAAAAAAAAAAACAAGTTAGGTTGGAGTGGTGAGGACAATGATGGACCGGTGGGGGACTTTGGTGGCTTGGAGGGTGGTCCACGGTAGCTCATAGTAGCCGTAGGAGCTCTGGCGTGGCTCCAACAAACCTGCAACACTTGCTGGACCACGTGAGGGGTGATGATGTGAGGGCGGTGGCATGCACGAACGACAACGGCATGGCGTGTGGCGTGGAGGGACTACTATTGGCGGTTATTGCTCTTGCTGGTCTTCTTGGCTGCTGGTCACAAATGGAGGGAGAGAGGAGAAGTCTTGGACAGCAGCAAGGGGGGAGGATGAAGAGAGAGAGAGAGAGAGGATAGAGATGAGGCGGAACAAGGGCTCCACCAAGCCAACTTCTTCTCCTCTTGTCTCCTTTGACCAACCTAGGCAACCAGTTGTTCCTTGCTCTCCATTAGGCCACCAATGCACATTAAACAACCATTGAAATGGTGCATTTTGTCTAGGCTAAGAGGGGCATATGAATTTGTTATAATTCACCATCAATTGGATACTTGATTCACTTCAATTCAACCTCATAATTTCATTTGGCACCTCAATGCTTCAATTGATATTTTTCATCACCCATGAATCCATCTCGCATCCCCATTTTGCAACCAAAATGATCCCCGGCCCTTTTTTTGAACAAAAAGGTCCTGCAACAACTTTTTCCCAAAAAGTCTCGAGTTGTAAAAAAATCTTCTGAGACTAAGTTGACATTTTAGAATTTATTGTGACATGACAGAATTTTTAATTTCTGAAATCGAACTCAAATTGACAATTAATTTCACTCAGGCGTGTTTTTAGCATGACCTAGGTTACTGGGTAGTTTTTGGAGATTTTTAGTGCAAATGACCGTGGTTGATTTTTTTCAAGCCACAATGAACCCACTTGACTCATTGGTGACTCTTGATTGTTGTGAAAATATCGAGGATTTAAATATGGACACAGGGTGCCAAAATGATAAAGAAATCAAACTAGGGCCGTCGATGAGAATTTTCAAATTTAATGGAGTCACCTACGATCAGTTACATATCTCCAACGAATCGATCTATCTCTAATCTCAATTCGATTTTTAACTGTGCCACAATGGCCTCTAAAGATAAGCACGGTCGAGAAGCCAATTCCTAGTCGAATTCTCAAGTCTATTACCTTAAAATTCCTTAATGGCTTCCATGAATAGTCTAGTTATTTCGAGAATGATCAGCTTTGAGAATAGCCCTATAGGCGCATTAATGAAATGCCCAATTTATTCAATAGCAAACAGAACTAAAAATTTGAGATGTCACATGAAACTTGAGTTTGCACAATTGAAGACAACAATATATGAGCTTTGGTGGCTAGTGCTAATAAGTTACCACGTGAAGAATGAAGTTTCAATGTCGGAATTGTTAAGGGTTGGACACACCCTTGATAGTCCAAGAACTAACATCCTTAGTGACTTGTTATAGGCCCATAATGGTATTCTTGATGGAGACTAAAAGTTAGGAAGTGGTTATTCAAAGAATAAAGAAAAGACGAGTTTAGAATTATTTGGTAGTTAATCTTGTTGGATCTGCAGGGGTTTGCATGTTTTATGGGATGATAGAATTGTTCTTAAGATTGATACACAATCCAAGGATTATGTGAATTTGAGATGTGAAGAAATGAGTAGTTTTAAGAAAATGAGAATTACTTTTTGTTCATGATGCTTATGTCTTTTAGAAGAGGCTTCAACTATGGGAGGAATTACAAATGATAAGTTTCATGAATGTGCTACCTTGGGTGTGTTTTGGAGATTTCAATGAAGTATTATTCCATTGGAAGAAAGGGGGCAAACATATGGCAGAGAATTATAGAATGATTGTTTTCCAAAATTTTCTAAATGCGTGTTCATTCATGGATACAGAGAGTAAGGGATGCACGTTCACTTGCGCTCACTTGGTTTGCACTAATAAATGGAGGTTAGTATTCCTTGAAGCAGAAGCATTGGCACTTCCAGTCATATGGTCATATCATAGCCCCATCCTAATATCTTTTCGGACTTATACATTTAATTGAAAGGAGTTCAAGCTTGAAGTGCTTTGGCTTGAAAGTGATGAATGTAGAGAAGTTACTAAAGAAACTTGGGACTCTCCTAATCAATCAAGGGAGGATTTAGTTGGAAAATTACATGCTATGACTATTGCTTTATCCGAATGAAGTGACAAGACCTTTGGGAATGATAACAAGAAGATTGACTTACTAAAGCAAGAACTTCGATAGTGCATCAAAAACATTGGGGGGTCTTTTATAAAGAAAAAAAGTCAAGAACCTATAGGGGAGATTGAGACATTATGGAGGCAAGAAGAGATGTATTAGGGGTTGAGATTAAGAATTAATTGGCTGAAAAATGACAACAAAAACACTAAAATTTTTCATACTATCACAATTCAGCGACAACAAGGAACATAATTTCAATTTTGGAAGTCTTTCAAGATATTTGAGTTAAAGAACCAAGCCAACTAAAAGAAATTACGATACAATTCTTTCGAGAACTTTAACAATCTGTTGGCTCCTGAGCTTTTTGTCCTGTCCTAGGTCAATGTCCTCATGTGGGGACAGAAGAAGTGAACCATTTGCTACTGGCTTATGTGAACTTGGAAGAAGTAAAAAATGCATTTTTTTTTTTAATCTTGGTGTCTTTAAAGTACCTAGTCAGATGGCCTTAGTGGGCTCTTCTATAAGCAAAATTGGGTAGAGATTCAATATGATGTCTTAAAGGCAATAATGGTTTTTTTTCAAAACTGAGTTCTACAGCCAAAGTTAAATAGGAACATCATTTCATTTATCCTAAAGGTTCCCAATCTCAAGAGCGCTTGTACACTTTTTGGGTATGAAATTATTTCTAAAGTGCTAGCAAATAGAATGAAACTATTGCTACCAAATCCAATAGCTACAAAATAGAGCATGTTTATTGGAGGAAGGCAAATTCAAGATAATATCTTCATTTAGTAAGAGGTGCTAAATCAAATCAGAGTTAGGAAAAGAATAAAGAAATTTCAAGCAATTACAAAGCTAGATATGAAGAAGGCATATAATCGAGTGCGATGGAAGCTCTTGGACGCATGTTTAATTAAAATAAACTTTGATGTGATATGAGTGGAGTGGATAATGCAATATGTCACAATCGTCTTGTTCAAAGTTAAATTTAATGGAAAGCCTCTTCAGTATTGCAGCACAAGGGATTAGGCAAGGAGATCCGTTATCCCCCTAATTATTCATTCCGGTGGCTAATGTGTTGTCTTTACTCGTGAAGACAATAGTTAATAATGGCAACATTAGAGGAATCAAATTTAACAAGTGGTGTCCTACCCTTTTTTATTTTCTTTTCATGGATGACTCCATATTCTTTCCAGATGGGAAGATATTCGATGTCAGAATGTGGCATTAGTTTTGACCCAATACTGTGTAGCTTATGGACAAGTCATAAACTTGGACAAATCGGGGATTTACTTTAGTAGCGACTACCCTCAAAAGTTAAAATAAAATATGGCAAGAGAACTAAGAATGCCTATTATGACCCCAAAAAAAAAAAAAAAAAAAACTGAGAATGCATATTGTTGATAAAATGGGAAATATCTTGGGATTCCTTTGGATTGGGGAGTATCAAAGAAATAGATGTTTGCTTGGATTTTGGACGAGTGAGTGCCAAGCTGGAAGAAATTGATGTCCAAAGTGGGGAAAGAAATTATGATTAAAGCGGTGTGCAAGTCCGTCCATGATATGCTATGTCATTCAAATCTCCTTGTCGGTGTGCAAAATGATTGAGCAAACACTAGCATCTTTTTGTGGAAAACTAATGGAAATAATTATGGAATTCACTAGAAGAGGTGGGATATTCTAAAGATGAGAAATGATATGGGAGGAAGGGGATCTAAGGACTTGCTCGGTTTTAACAAAGTTATGTTAGTAAAGCAAGCCTAGCAATATAACTGTTGGAGAAACATGTCCAAGTGATTTTAATGATTTTTAAACTATCCTTAGTATAATATTTACTATGGTATTTGTAAATGTTTGTGACAACCATTAAGGGCTATGTGATAACCATGGTATAATCTAGTTGGAAAAGACCACAATATGTCCTTATACGTTTTTTCCATAGACAACACAAACGAACCCAAAGATTAGCCGATGTAGATGTTAATATATCAGGTCACTGGTAATGGTGCAACAACGTTCGTTTGATAATGTTTGTTGGTTCTGTAAAACAACCATTGTGGAGTGGATGTGCATAGCAGCAAAATGCAGAAGTCAATAGAGAATGAGATTATAGGCTATTTGATAGGTTTGTCAAAAGCTATAGTGATAGTACAACAGCATAAGCTATTTTCAAGTAGCTTGCAAATGTTCAAGAAAAAGGATCGTAAAGCAGTTCTATCTTTGGACAAGTGCATCAATGGAAACTCTGATGGTTTCTTGCTTCTCCAAATTATCTCCAACAAAAAGATTGAAGATGAGTTTAAAAGAGAAGATCTCTTAAGCCACCTATTACACACATCCATAAACAAGAGACCAAAAATTTGCTAGAAACTTTATTCAGATCAAAACGATCTTATTCATCTATTTCCCTAAGTATTGTAATCTTGCTGTCTTAGTAATTGTGCTAAAAGACTAAGTGTCCAATAGTAATAGGAACACTATCGTGTAAAAAGATCAATGTTTGCAAATTGTAACTCATTGAGCAAATTACAAGTGCAATTCAGCCCAAGTTGTGTATATTAGTTTGAAGGATGTAAGCTTGAGTATAAAACCAAAGCACTATATGACATTGTGTGTTACTACTTTTCTCTCTCATTACTTCCATAAGCACACAATGTACTCATGAGTTTTGAAACATCAGCTTAGCCACATTTTTACTTAGCGTTTGCTAATTTCTGCAAAAAGATTATCAAAGTGAACAACCTATTCACCCCCTAGGTTGTATTATGAACGCCTAACTATTAGTAAAAACCCATCTTCTCTCTAGAGTAAATTGTTCAGTTCTCGATTTTCCTCAAGGAGACTTATGGCGAGTTGGAAAGGGACAACACCTCCTGTGGGGTTGGCAAAGCTTGACTCTGGGAAGACATTCTATATCTCCCTTAGTTATGCGTGTGGTAGGGAATGGAACAAGAATAAGAACCAGAGAGGATAAATGGTCGGGGAAAGGAGTCTTAGAAGGCTCTACCAAAAGGAATGAACCACAATTGTCTTTGCATTTTATATTAAGGGAGGAGGATGGATGGAATGAAGTCCCTTTAAAAGAGAATTTCAATGACCAAATTGTGTGAAATTCTTGCAATTCAAATTATGCCTCAAACAGAGAATGACCAACTTGTATTGACGTGCACACAAGCATGTAAGTACTCTGTTGAGGCAGATATAGCTATATCTAAGAGATAGGAGATAAATAAAGTGGAAACCAGACGTCAACGTTATTCCAAGCTCATCGCACTCTATGGATAAACATATGGAATATACATATTTCCCCCAAAGCCATAATATTTATAAGGGATCTATGCCATAATGCACTCCCAACGAAGGATAGCTTGTATCGGGGAAAATTTTACCTGACACAATATGCTCTCTATGCAATCAAAGTATTGAAACTATTGAGCACATGTTCTTGTTGTGTTCTTAGATGAAGGAAGCTTGGGCAAACCCATTGCTGAAAATTCACTTTTCTACTCAGGGTCTAACTCGACTCCAATAGAGACCTGGGTTGGACATTTAAGGAAGAACTCCAGTTTCTTACCAGATTTGGAGACCATCGCCTCGGTTCTTTGGCAAATTTGGAAATCACGCAACCAAGCCATATTCAGGAGGAAAAAACTATACGCGAGTAGCCTTGTGGACACAACCTTAGTAGGATTGAAGAGTTTTAGAAAATGGAATCCCAAACTAAGCAGTTTTGGAGATGAAATCGAAAGCTCTTCACAAACTTAGATTCCACGGAAAGCTGGAACCTTTAAGATAAATATTGACATATCTTATGAACCTGGTGTGAGGATCTATTGCATTTGTATGCCGTGATTCCGCCGGGAGATTACTGGATGGAGCTAGACAATCACTGGTGTCGATAGTAGCGTCCATGGTAGAAGCTCAAGCCCTCTTTGAAGCCCTAGCTCATTTTCTCTCTTTAAGGCACAAAGTAATCTTGGTTGAGACCGACAACTTAGACTTGGTCAACTCGTTAAAGAGCCCTCATTAGTTCAAGCTCACACCCTTAGCATGAGTGCAAGATATGTTATTCTCATTTTGTAATATTTGATTAGCCCATTATTTTAGAGAGGCCAACATAGTTGCGCATTGGTTATGGCAAAAGCCCACAAGAGAAACTCTTCACCTTTGAATTGGGTCTTGTCCCCTTCCCTCCCTAGGCTCTTTGGGATCTTTTATGTATAGAAGCCCTTTTGGTAAGCCCTAATATCTTGGACTATGTTATGACCACCCTCGTGATGCATTGTCTAGAGGTTTGGCTAATAAATTATTAAGCCTAGATTCAACTCAACCTCTCCCAAGCCCAAACTAATTCGTGACTTAGGGTTTAAGTTCTTTACATGCAAATGTTTTCCAATAAGAGTCGCCGCTAATCAATTTATAATGGATTGATTAGAAACCCAAGTAAAGTATCGGAAAAATACTTTACTTCTAGGAACTAGAGATTTTCGATATGGGGACTTGGTTTCACTATATTTCTCTAATGCCATTTGAGTACCATTTTTTTCAAGGTACAGAACATCCCTAGTGCCATAACTTGACACAAATGACACGGGGAACACATAAGTGCCAAAGTTGACAAAAGGCACACATTTTTCTGAAAATTGGACAATTACGTACCAATTTCAATGAACTTGTTGGAAATCCGACGTGGTGTTATTTTATTGACAAAACCAATCTATGTGGCTTACTAGAATGTCTACTCAACAATCCTTGTCTAAAATAATGTCATCCTTCATGTTCACTTAAGTGTCAGTTGTGGTTAAAAAATGATCACTCAAATGTCAAGTTATAGCGTAAGCAATCACTTAAGTGTCATTCATAGTTCAAAGTGAACATTTATGTTTAGAAATAATCACAGTGCCAAAATGATGTTGTTTAACATAGTCTACATAAATGATGCGACATCGCTCGCCCTATCTATGTGGATAAAAATGCGACATTATTTAAAATTTGCACCAAAAAAGCCACGTCAGCTATTTGGTCGGAGATTCTCACCATTAACACTTAAATGTTCATTTCTTCTTTGATTTTGATATAAGTATATATTTTAGAAGTTTTAGCACTTATGTGTCCCCTTGTGCCAAGTTGTGACACTTGAGATGTCATTCTGTTAATTGTTTATTTTATGGAAAAATGTTTAGTAGGCCACCAATGTAACACCCAATAAAATAACAAATAAATGGCAAGACTTATCTTAAAACAACGAAAGCATTTGTAATATTAGTTTAAAAATCACATCAACAATTTTAAATATGAATTCTAATTAGCATGCAATCACTCAACATTTTTTTGGTTTCTCTTATTTTAATGAAAGTTAAACTGTGTGCAACGCAATGACGTACAAAAATATGCCTATACTAAATTGACATGTGAGATGCGACATGCAACCTTACATGCAAAATATATGCCATGAAACATTAATTAAATGACTTAATTTAATTGCGGATACTAACATGCCACATATTTTAAATTAATGACCCTAAACATGCAATTACTAAATGACATGCAATAGATGAACTAATTTTATGTGACAAACGCATGGTATTTTGTGTTTTCTTTTTAATGAAAATTCGTAATTAAAATGCCCAATATTAAACATGCAATCTAAATTAAGAAAAGGAAATCTAATTTATTCTAGAGCAATGTTTTCATTTTTAATTTAAAAATTCGGAATAAATTAATTACCTAATTTAAACATACAATCTAATTTAAAACATGCAACGTTATCAACAAGATTCCAATCAAATTCAATTCATTTTTTTGGATTTTCTTTTATGAAAATAATCACACAAAAGGACAATTATTTAATTTAATAAAGCAATCCACAAAGATTATCTTATTTAAATTTGGAAACAAAATAAACCAGTGATCATATCCAAATGGTTATAGATATTGATGAAAGATTATTTGCTAAATTTGGTAATGGGTAAATCGATAATCACATCCAAATGATTATATATAGGATAGGAAGATTTTCCACATTGCCGAGCATCATATCTTTTAGTTAAAGATCAGACATCATCCAAGCATGTTATTAAGTTAGAAAACTTTCCTAACTTAGGGTGATGTTTTAGGGCAATGTGGATATACATTATTTAACTAAATATATGGCAGAATCACTCAAAATAAGCAATAAAATATATCTAATAAGTTAAAGATAGACATATTAGCTAATTTGAAGATTTACTTTCCAAATTTGGACGCGATTTGATTAGACTAGAATCGCAATTCAAGGCTTCACGGCAACTTTCAATGGCGGCAATGGCAACGGCAACGGCAACGGCAACTGGCAGCTCACAGCCAAGAACTCGACTAAACGGACTTGCAAAACAGAACTAAAATGCCTTGGGGCAGCAACAGATCATAACGGTTGTCTGGTGGTGGACAGCGACGACGGGCAGCAGGCACGCGGATTAGCACGTTGATGGTGAGGCTTACATCGGGGCTAGGCTCGGCTCTCGGTCGGCATAGGTAGCGAGTGTAGCAGCAGGCCGATGTCGGGGCAGCAAGGTGGCGCGGCGTGATGCGGTGTTGGCACAAAGGATAGTTGCAGCGTTGAGGCTCCGTCAAAGAGGGCTCGGCATCATCGAGGCAGCAGGTGTGGCGAAGCAGCGGCTCGTTGCGGGATCGGCAGCAATAAAAGCAAAGCAGCAGTGATCTGACAGGGCAGCAGACAGCGCAGGTCAGCGACATCATGGCGACGAGAGGGCGGCGAGGGAACATTAGTCGTAGCCAGGGTCACGGTTAAGACCAGAACAAGAGTGTCGTCGAGGTGGAGGACAGTGAGCTCAGTACGGCACTGATCGCGGCGGGTCCGGGGCAAGGCTTAACGGGCCGTAGGTCGCCATGCGAAGGGACCGCCATGGCTTCATGGTGGCCAAGACGGCACAACGAGGTCTCGGCCAAGGGTAGCGGAGTCTCTCCCTCTCTTTTCTCACGTGATTTTGCCTTCTTTTGTAGGTTCCATTTATTGAATTTTTCAGCTTAAAAACATTCACCACTGGTCCAATGCTAATGTAATTAATGTAAACTATATAATAAATCTCCTAAAACTATACATTATGCAATTGAATTCTAATATTTTTGTTTAGTGATTAAGATTAATCCCTAATTTTTTTGCAGTTAATTACTAAATGATTAATCAAAGTTTAGGTGTCAACAGACTAGTTTAATGAAGTATTCACTTTTTGACAAAAAATAAAAATATTCTTACTATGGAGGAAATTTAGATGTATTGCATTTCTTATGCAGTTGGTCTACATCTCTTATCTTAATGATCCTCATTTCTTTCTCCTTATGAAAGATTTGGAAGTACAAGGCAATAACATGGACAAGTAGGTGTGCATCTTTGAAAAAGAACTTTGAATATGATTTAAATTGTTGGGTCAAACTTCCGTTAAAATCTAACCAGTATTACTAAGTCAACAGTGACTATTAACATATGGAACTTTGTGTACAAATCTCTAAATAAAATTCACACTCTTAATCGAATTTGTAAGGTCATCTATTACCTCGCATGATCAAGGTCATTGCATGTTGAGAGAGGAGTGCCAGCCACTGTGCCAACTACGGCCGCCGCCTTTGGTGATGGCAGATGGCAGATGTGACTGTGGATGGTCCATGCATCATGAATTAGGTCGGCATTGCAACTTGTTTCCAGGATGAGCTACAATGTTCTTCTTTCATATCACCCATGTATTAATTAATCATAATCTCTTTTTCCCTGGTTATAGCAAAATGCAAGTTAAATGTTGTCTCAGAGAACGGAGTCCTAACTTTAGGGCACAGGCGGTCATAGTTCAAGCTCGTAGCTCTCAGGAAAGACTCGAACACATAGAGAAGGCATTAGTGAACCACGCAGCTATGCACAGCACGCACCAAGTAAGTTTGAATCTTGTCACACAGCGTACATAGCCTAAAGATGTGAGAACTCCGCCTTATATGATAAAAGTCGGCTAGTTGATTCTTTACCTTTTGAAGGCTCCTTTCAAGGGTCCGTATAATTGTCCGATCCTTGTGCTTTTGTCCACAGATTCTTCCACTAATTTGTGGTCGTACGGGGGCCGGTGCCAACCCTTGCTGTTAATGATTCAAAGGTCAGAGAGAAGAAACACCCGTCCCAAACTGTTGTTACGCGTCTTCCTCCTTGAAGACAAATTGCACGCGGACCAAGCAAGGTTCACCTTCTTGCAATTTCCATTTCATATTTAGCAATTTATTCACTAGATCCTGTGGAGATTATGCTGACTAGGATGTGACTAGGATTGACTTGGCCACATAATGTTTGACTTTTGCAAGATTGGCATTGACAAATTCGGGACGGTGCTAACATAAGAAATAGAAGTAGAGGTAGTTAAACCACGTTCATAGAGTCTCATGATGTGGGGATCATGGTCAAACATGTTATATATGTGTTGAGATTATCCCACGTCGATTATGGAAGAGGCAAGTGGTCATTTTATAAATATGAAAAAAGTCTTATCCTTTAAACTAAATTTTTGGATGAGAAAGGTCAAAAATCACCCAACACTAGCATATTAAAACCCAGCTTACTACTAATTTAAACCCAATAGTCATATATGATAAGTGAAAGTCTCACTTTTTAAGATAAGAGAGACCCAAAACTACCCAATAATATGCAATTGGTTGACATATAGTAACAACGGTGCCCAATAATATGCAATTGGTAGACATATGGTAACAATGGGTGGCATATGAGAAATTGTGGTTGGCTCGATGCAAAATCCGTAAAAGCCAGACAAAAATGCATAAAAAGTTATTTCATAGCCAAGTCATCCCCGGCTAACAGTTGTAATGGAAATCATGATTGAACGCGTACCAAAACACGGGGTCTATGTGCGGAATGCACAGGGGACTCGTCCAGAATGCAAAAGACACGTCTAGAACATGGGAAGCAAATATTAGAACATGGAAAAGAGATTATAGATGACTTCTAGGAAGGTAGGACACACGCGAAGCATCCATATACAACACTAAATTCTTTTTCTGCAATTTATTTACTGTTTTCCCGCATCCAAACTTTGATCTTATGCTTGACACTTCGTGCTATCAACCTGGCTTTAGTTGCTCTTCGTATCAAACCCACAAACGAAGTTCTTATTCCCTTCTTGGACTATGATGCACTTGGAAATTACTCGTCAAAGCCGTACTTCGAGTTTGGCACCGTACGATGTGGGGTTTGGCATCAGCAAAAGTCTTCGACGGGCCCAGAAGTGTATATTTATGACTTCAACCTTTCACCTTCTAGTCAAACCTTACTTTTTTTAGAGATTTGATGTGACGTCGGACACTTCAAAATTGTGATAACACATGAAGCACGTTTGCTCGGACCATGATTTCTTCAATCTGGTGGTCCTATGGGGCCATGGTGCCACAAGGTCAAGAGAAAGATGCACGCCGTCCCAGAAAAGTATAAACCAGGCAGACCGAGCAAGGGTAATCTAAATCTTGTTTCCATTCCATCAAAATAAATTCCGCTGACCTCCTCGTTATGTCTATAAAGGTTATTTGGAGGGATTTTTTTTTTCTTTTGAATTTTAGTTTATTTTTGAAAACGTTGGACTTTCATATATGTACCGAATGCGTCAAATTTCGAAATTATAAAGAAATGAGTAGTTTGAGTCGTTTGAAGTTGAGCATAATTTTTCCGTAGTTTAGAAAAAGTTTAAATTATTTTGTTTTGACTTATGAAAAGTCAATAAGTACCTTTTTGTGCTTATGTTATGTTCATTCAAACTGCTCTGTAAATTACCGTTCCTCCATGATTTAAAGTAGTACAATAGTCATCCGTACACTTGTTTCAAATGGTTTCCCCAGCCTTTTAATAGTACATGAAGACCCATTCCTGTGGAAAGGATCCTCACATCCTGGTGATCTTATGTATTCCTTTTTCATCTGTATTCTCAACATATAGTCTCTCGCACGAAAAAAATCTTATATTATAATATTATTAAATTATATGAACCTTTATGAGATTTACTCTATTTAACAATTAAGGAACCCACAAATACATTTTGGGTGCATACGAAACTTAGTCCGGTGCGTTCGCCTGATTTTGGGTACTATTGGACATAATCTTTTAAGGGAGTAAGGACATGTTACCCTTTTTGGCTTAGGGTTTTGCTAGTCTACCCTTGTTGTGCTCTCTCTGACAATTCCCGAAATAGGATAAATTTAAAGATGCAAGTTGTTATGGCAAAAAGACAGAAAGGATGGCAGTTGCACGTATATGCACAGGTTCATTTGAACAGGAGTTAATTAGAGCAAAAGAAACGCAAGTGTTTTTTAAATATGAGATGTCAATCCATCCCCCGTTTTTTTCCTGGATAAAAGAAATCACCATTTTGATAGGTTCAGAGAGGGCTACAAGTGCAAGTGTTCGTACTTTAATAAGAAAAATTGTCTAAAAAACTTTAAACTTATTACATTTTTATCATTTCAATTTTAAATCTTTCAATCTTGTCAATTTAGTTATAAATATTTTCACTTCTTATTAATTGAGTCAATCTGGCCAATTTTTAGCTGAAAATTGCTAACCTAGACTGCTAGCGCTGACGTGGTAAATTTTTAATAATATTTTGAATTTTATGATTTTTTATTCTTTTTACGTTTTTTGCTTTTTTTTTTTTTGAGCTAGGGTTGGCTAGGGTTGGCAGTCAACCCTCGCCGGCCCTGGACGAGGACGTCGGGCCCCTCACCGGCCAAAGCAAGGTTTTGGTAGTAAATTAGATAGTTAAAAATGGAGGTTTTGCTAGTAGTTTGAAGTTACATGATCAGTCTAGGGATATGTCATGTTAATAAACCATGTCGGATCACCATACGTAGAATGGGTCGCTGCTTCTCTTTGGTTGTGGCCACTTACTGATGGTCATCTATGTAGAGAAAAGTTCCTTTCGTATGTTTTTGTCCGACATTATATACATGTACCGGTGTGCATCTTGACTTCAACTATGACGTTAGGATGATTTCATTAATCTCATAGACATGTACTTGTTTTCTTGCAAATGTCACCGGCCAGAAAGGATGATTGGAATCCACGTCCTGTGGATGGAGAATGGAACCAACTATAATATCCGTTAAAAGTAAAATACCCTTCAATTCCAACCGCACGCAAGTACTTTTTATTTATTTATTTATTTATTTATTATCAAGTACTTCACATGGATGAGTTTGATTTCCCTCGCTGTCCCTCCTCCCTTTTTAAATCAATTTTTTTATTAGGTTCACTCAACTTTTGATTCCAACCCTAAAGCTTTCCGATATATGATAGCAACATTATTTGTTTTAAATCAAAGGGACAGCTTGGTAGGAGAAGTGTCCCTATATAAATGCTCGCCAGCTGCCCCCAAAACCACATCTGGCTGGCGGGTGAGTAATTTCGTACTCATGTCTCTTTCAAGTCCAGTAGTTCCATACTAGCTTTATCTTCTCCTCACATAAAAGAAGAAATTGAATCACACCTCTTGTGGTTACAATTCCTTTGGGGATTGCAATTTTCAAGCTCTAGATCAGAGAATTTCATCATGGCTCAAGAATATGTAGATCTGATCAGCAATTTGCCGCAAGACATCCTCCAAAGAATCAACTCCTTCCTGCCACTCAAAGAGGCAGTGAGAACAAGCCTCCTCTCCACACAATGGAGGTCTCTCTGGTCACCCACGACGGTGAATCACTTTGCCGCAGGTGGTGGCACGACTGCTGCAGTTAACGCAGTTGAAGATTCGTTAGAAGCTGTCAACGTATTTCTGGGGTCTTACGAGAGCCCGGAGATGCGCAAACTGTGTTTCCTGTTCCCCGAGGGTGACGTGACCATCGTTGCCACAAAGGGAGTCGACAAAGAGCTTCATCTCAATTTCTCTGACAGCCAAAAGGAGGACAAACGTTATTACCATATGAAAATGGAATTAGGTAATATTACTCCTATCAACATCACCAATTTATCCACCCTAAGGACTCTTCATCTGCGATCGGTCTCCAGTGTCTCTGAGGACGTTGCGTCCTCCTTGCTCACGAATTGCCAGCTTCTACAGAGCTTGAAGATTGAGAAGTGCGAAGGACTAAAGAGAATTAGGATCGAGAAGAATGAAAGCCTCAGAAATTTGATGATTTTGGATTGCGTGGACATAGAGAACGTGTTTGTTTCAGCTACCGGCTTAAGATCTTTTGTGTATAAGGGCCTATTGACCCAAATCCACATGAAGAATGCTTCGAATTTGGTTGATGCGGTGCTTGATTTGGAGGGTGCTTTTGGTAACGGTGACTTTGACTGTGAAGAAGTTCTCTCTCTGCTCTCTTCCTTGAAAGAAGTTGAGACTCTCGCTACAAGTGGGTGGCTTCTTGAGGTAAACCTCTTTCTTGTTCCAATTGTCTTATTACAGAACTATCGGCTACATCTTCTCACAAGGGTACCTCCACATGTGTTCACAGTGGCTATGCTCAGCAGGAGTTATCTTTGGAAGGCTAGAATTCCAGTTTTACAAGTTAAAGCAATTGAGGTGGGTTGATTCTCTAATGGACAATGCAAAGCGCGATTCATTGGCTTGTTTCTTGAATAGCTGCCCAATCTTGGAAAAGTTGTTTATCACAGTAAGTGTCACCATCAACCAACTACCATAAATATGAACAAAAATGAAATATTCTAAGCATTTTTTTTCAATTATAACCACATTTTTTAAATGGTAAAACTGAAGATATGTGCGTTATATGAATATGCAGATTGATCCCAGCAGGAGCAGCGTGACCTGTCCCTACTTTCATCAACATTGGCATGAACCTCATCTTTGGATGGATTTTCCCACTGTGAAGTCCAACGTTTTGCAGCTGAAATACTTGAAGCTCGTTAAGTTTGTAGGGTTTACAATTGACGGAGAAGATAGGTTGTTATCGTCACTAGTGGATCTTCTCCTGGGGAAGACAATCGTGCTCAAGTCAATAACGGTGACATCGCACCAGAACATCTCGTGGGGCGTCGTGAAGGTACCGGACAAACAGCCAACGCAGAGGTGGTGGAATTGCAGAAAAGGGACAGTGATTACATTGCCTAGAAATTTCTCTTTTGCATTGCTAGAAGATAGATGAAGTCAAATACGGAAAGGGAAATCTGAAGCCGCTTATATGTATTTGGTTTCCTCCCTGTCCCAAGTGAATCTGTGTATAGTTTGCGTTCCGCTGTCATTTTCAAGTTCTAGTTTTTATGAGCTTTAAGCGTGTAACTGGTCTAACATATTGTTTGCTAAATTTCACTATTACAACCTTTCTAGAGGTGAACCACCAAGTGAACCTGTGTATAGTTTGCCTTCCACAACCGTTTCCAAAAGCCCTATTAATACACTTACCCCAAAAACGAATTTCTTAATCTCTCAATCCAGCACATGAATTTTGAAAAGTTTATCAACAATTTGTGTAGAATATAGATAAATTTTTTCTTTTTTTTTTCTTTTTTTGGTCAAAAGACTATCGTTAAGGTGTCTAGAATCTACATGGTTACCCGCTCAAAGATATAGGCCTTAGTAGTATCTAGATGTTAGTTTAAGTAGAACATTTAACTTAGAATGGGCGATAAACTTTTTCATGAGTCCTTAATTTATTTATATTGTCTGGAATTGTCGTAGACCCATCTCGATCTTTAAAAAGTCAACGAATACAATTTCGGCGAAGCATTGTGCTAAAGGTTTAATTATCTTTTACTTTCATGCGTAACTGATCCATTTGAATAATCGAAAGCCCACTTGACTTATCTTTTCCTTCAAGGGTATACTTATCTACGTTTCCATTAACTGATCCTTGAATATCAAAACGTTCTCCGTACACTGAAATTCAAACGGACCCTCTCAATCCCAATATTTTATTCTATTCTATTGAAAATTGTGTAACTCTCTCTAAAATATAAGTCTAATCACTGTTCGGTCAATGTTTCCCGATAACAATCCCACCGTCAACTTCTGTTACGTTGCGTGTCCATCGAATATAGATCCTTATGTTGAAGTTTTCCGTACGACCTACACTTTTTTTTTTTTTTGTCCGTCGAACACGACCTACACTTGAAAACGTACAGAAGTTAACAATGTTCACATATATATTGTTTTTTGCGGCATTGTGTATAATGATAATTACGAATTAGTCCCATTATACGTGTCATGACATAAGCAAGAAAGATTATCAATTCATCAAAAGAAAAATTGACTAATTTATGTGGTCTAATGAATGATCCACATCTACACGGATATGATCTATTTATCTAAATACCCACTCGTGATTAATAGATCGTATCGTCAGTCAATTATCTATATATCAATCTTGGATATCCCGTGGTGCTTGTCCATTCACTTGTATATCCTAGCATCACAAACTTACTGATAAACCTGCGTAATTCTCTAAAGCCAATTTGAATTGACAAAATCCAGTCCCAAAATTAGATAAATGGTAAAAGACAAACAAAAATGAGTTCTATAAGTTTGCGGTGGATAGCAATCCATGGAGGCTCAAGTGATATAAAATGTCAGCAAGGTTTGACTATTAACTTATTTTTGCGCGACAACCTCGCGCATATCATCTTCCGAGAGTTTTAATTGATATATTGACTTTCATAGTTTCTGACTTTTAAAAGCTTTTATTCAATTGAGTAGTGGTCGTGAGATGAGACAAAGTCTAAGGAGTCACCTTTCGTACAAGACACCGCGGACTTGACTTAATGATGTTGAGTACGTGGGCAAGTGATCCTGAAAACGGAGAATTTTCTTGATAAGTGTATGGGAATGGTGTTTATGGAGATGGTTATCAATGATTGAATATTAAATTATTAGATAGAATACGATCACCATTGATGTATAAGGAACGCACCACCAATTAAGGATAAAAATGGGATTAACGAAGTCAACTACTAAGGCTTAAAGGACAAGCCACCCACCAAGGATAAAATATATATAACCAAGGTTTAAAGGAAAAACCATTAGCCGATGATAAAGTACTTATTGGCTAACCACCAATGAGTAATCCAAAGAGACCAAAATAGAAGTTATCCATTCTCCAAAGATATTTGCTCACACAAAGAAAAATATCATATATTCTTATTCATTAAAATCATCTACTTGCAATTGAGAACTCTCCTCTATTTATAGGAGGACAACGACATAAGAAATAGACAACAATTAAATAGACATTAGATTTACTTGATCATTAATAGACATGGGAACTAAAAAGCATAATAAAGATCTAAGAACTTAGAACTTTTATTATTGAAACTTTACATAGCAATTAAGACTCCTAGGAACTTAGAGATGCAATAAAAGATACAGAAACTTGCGCTCTTGATTTTTCAGCCTTCCAAAATTCATGCACCGACCTTGACCAACAAACAACCAACTTAAGAGTTCATCAAATATTCTTGGAAATTGTCCTAAAATGCCTCCCATTGATATGTTGTTCAATCTTCAATCTGACATTTAATATAGTGAATCCACAACTTCTTAATTAGTTTTATGATCGATAGTTTTTTCCATTGATAATTTTATTTCTAGACCCATTGAATGACGTTATGCCCAAATTCTACCTTGGCTTGAATCATTATCAATGATGTTGAGTTTGTTGATGGAGCTAAGTTGGATGCTCCCGCATCATCCTCCCTTAGGTTGTTTGAGATTTGTCCTCAAATCTGAAAAATCTTGATTCTCAAAGCAAGGAGAAATGTCTCACACATTAAAAGTTGCCAAAACTCCAAACTCTTCAAGAAGATCAATCTTATATGTATTGTCATCAATGCACTCGATAACTCTAAATGGGCCATCAACTCTAAGCATGAGCTTGTTCTTCCGACGAGATGGAAATCTCTCCTTCCTCAAATAAAATCCATACAAGATCACATGATTGAAAGTAAGCCTTCTTATGATGCTAATCAGCTTTCTTCTTATAAGACTCATTAGCGTTTTTGATCTTGGATCGAATCTAATCATGAAGCTTCTTTATCGATTCAACTCATTTTTTGCCATCGAAGCTTAGTTGGGAGTTCGATGTAGTGGGAATGAAATTGATTGGGGTGAGGGGGTTAATTCCATACACAGCTTCAAAAGATGAACAATTAGTGGTATAACTTGGTGATTGATTATAAGCAAATTCACCATGCGCCAAATTCAAATCTCAATCTTTTAAAGATTTACTCACCATACTTTGAAGAAGAGTGGTAAGGATACAATTGGTTACCTCCATTTGACTATCAATTTGGGGATGACAAGTGGTGATGAATAGGAGTCTAGTTTCAAGCATTTTACATAGTGTCTTCCAGAAATAGCTTAAAAACTTAGAATCACAATTCGACACAATAGTCTTCAGCACTCCATGAAGGCGAATAATCTCTTTAAAATATAACACAACCACATGTGATGCATAATTTGTCTTATGACTGTCGTGACCTAACCACTTGGCAGGGGAGACTATTAGGTTTAAGGGTATCGTCAACTTTGGGTTGACGGCCTTCCATTAACTTGAACTCTCTCAAGCCCATATCTTACGCGACATTGGGCGTTCAAAATTTTAATCAATTAAGCCTATGCAAATTTCAACAAAGGAGTCACCACTAGCCTTCTTTTGGGGTTGACTAGAAATCCAATAAGATATGAGAAGATATTTTACTATTTACACAACCAAAGATTTTAGACTCAAGAATTTGATTATGTTAACCCTAAGGTTAGTGCCCTTTGAGTACCTAACCTAATCATGTGCTAACTAACACCATAACATCCTATTAGAAAAATTTGAGGTTCATCCTAACCATTCTAAAATAGGAAAGTAACATCCAAATATTAAAATGCACAATCAATTATCATAAAAGAAAGGGCACAAGCATCTTAATATCATCCCTACGAATAAAAACAAAGCAATGCAAAACAAGAAATCCTATTGTAAAGCCCTAAAGGCTTATCCAATTTTAAATTCTAATATTTTAAAAGGGTTTTCCATTTTTTTGGATTTTTTATTAACTTTTTTAATGATTTTATAAAATTCTAAAAGTTTTATTGATTTTCAAATTTTATAAAAGTATTTATTATTTCCTAAAATTTTTAAACCATTTTTATCCTTTACTGAATTTTTAAATTTTTTATTTTCCAAAATTTTTAATTTTTAATTATTTAGTATTAATATATAATTTTGAATATTAATATAAGAGAAATGCGGGCCGGGTCAATAGAACCGAGCCAACTAAATCGACTTGACCCCTATTGGATCGGATTGGGCTAAAAAACTACGCCAATGCCCACTATTATTGATCCCCAAGGCCCTGTTTGGTAACCATCCAAACAGTGCCAAATTCTGATTCTTTGTTCCCGGAATCAGTTTCGACCTAGAATCGCGTTTGGTAAAATTTTTGTTCCGAGAATCAATTTGAGAATCAAAATCAATAAATTTTTTTCTTCCCTTCGGCCATCTCACGACCGCCGTCCACCGCCGCCTGCCATCGTCCGCCATCCGCCACCGCCGTCCACCGCCGCCGCTGGCCGCCGTCCGGCCACCGCCGGTCGGGCGAGCTCGCCGGAGGCTCGCCAAACCAGGGCGAGGTCCGGCGAGCTCGCCGGAGGCAAGCCCAGCCACCAGCGAGCTCGCCGGAGGCTTGCCCAGCCACTGGCAAGGCTCGGCCTCCCCAGATCTGGCAAGGCCGAGCCTCGCCGGTGGCCAGGCGGGCCTCGCCGGGGATGGGCGAGGCCTCGTCGGGGCCGGGCGAGGCTCGCCTCGCCGGGACGGGGCAGGGGCTGGGCGAGCCTCGCGACGCCCAGCCCCGCCTGTGGCTTGGCAGGCCTCGCCCAACCTCGACGAGGTCGGCCTGGCCACCGACAGGGCTCGGCCTCGCCAGATCTGGCTCGGCCAAGCCTCGGCGGGGCTAGGCGAGCCTCGCCCGTCGGCCGCGAGGGCTGCCGGCGCAGCGAGGGCCGGCAACGCCCGGTGAGGTGGCCGGCCCTCGTCGGCGGTCGCCGGTCCGGCGGCCCGAAGAAGAAGAAGAAGAAGGTGAGAAAAAGAAAAGAAAAAAGCAAAAAAAGAAAAAGAAAAGAAAAAAAGGAAAATGAAAAGAAAAAAATGAAAAAATGAAAAAAAAAAAACAAAGGAAAAAAGTAAAAAAAATTATTTAAAAATTAAAAGAAATTGATTTGGAAATGAATTAATGAATACGGTACCAAACGCACTTCTATTCCGAATCGAAATTTTGGACGTTACCAAACGGCTTAAAATGCTTAGAATCGCTTCAGAGAACGAGTAATCAAAAAGAATCGTTCGATCGGAATCGGCTCCGGGAACAGAATCGTTACCAAACGTTCCCCAATTAGCCCATGAAAATTAAAACAGTCCACTCAAATTCTAGCCCGCTAGACCAAATCAAGCCCAACCTAATTAATCCAACTCAACCCACTTAGGATGTGTTTGATAATGATTATGTTTTTTAGAACAAATTATGATTATAAATGATTATTTTTTATTCTTTTTCCTAGAAACAATTTCTAAAAATTTTAACCTGTTTAAGAAATGTTCAAATTTTATGATTCTGGAATAGAATTGCGTTTAGTGTTGTGTTTATTGATTATGTTCCAAATCAATTTTTTTAAAATTTTTAAATATATTTTTTTACTTTTTTACCTTTTTTTCTTTTTTCTTTTTTCCTTTTTCTCTTATTCTTTTTCTTCTTCTTGTAGATGGTCACCGGATCGGGATCCGCCAAGACAAGGGCTAACGACCTCACCGGAGCGTCACTGACCCTTGGTGAGGCCGGCACTCGTTGGCCGAGCCTCACCAGTGGCTAGGTAGGCCTCGCCGGGGCTAGCTGAGGCCCGCTTAGCCATCGGTGGGGCTAGGCGAGCCTCGCCGATGGCTGGGCTTGCCTCTGTCGAGCTTGCTGAAAATCGCCTTGGCTTGGCGAGCTTCCGGTGAGCTCGCCAGATTGGTTGTCGACAACCGCCAACAAACTGTGGCAGCGACGGTGGTGGTGACGGCGGTGGTGGACGGTGGGGGACGGTGGTGGACGCGGGGACGATGCGGGGGACAAGCAATCGTGGGATGGCGGTCGATGAAGAAGAAGAAAAGAGAAAAAGAAGAGTTGGTTTTGATTTTTTTTTTTTGTTTCTAGAACAATAAACATTTTTTTTTTAATTTTAATTCTACTTCAAATCTATTATTGGGAACAAAAAGTTTACCAAACGTGATTTTATTCCCAAACTAATCTTAGAATAAAAAATCAAAATCATGCACTATTTGGATAGTTACCAAACGGTGCCTTGCCTTTCTCCTTCGGCCCTTCATTCGCATGACGTTCTCCCCTTAAAAGTTTGTCCTTTTCTTTCCTTTTTATTGCCTTTTTTATTCTTCTATTTCTTTCCTCCCTTTTTAATTTCTTTTTTTTTTATTAGCATGTGGCCTTCGTCCTCCGGGGGTTCTTACGCCTACGCCTCTTTCTGCATCCTCTTCACCAAACTTTCCCTATAGACCAATCCAACACCTACCGCACAGAAACACCGTGGATTATCTCTAAACGACTTTAGCGGCCAACCTCACAAAGCGAGATCAGACCGCCACCGCCGAACACCCATGGGCCCCACCGAAATAAGCAAGTTCGCTTTCCGACGTCCTCCATCACGCTGGCCGCTCATTCCGTTCAATGAAGGAGACACAACGTATATCAAGCAAAATGCTACGTAGTGATCTCATTATTCATGAAAACCAAGTTTAACAATAAACACCTTTAAATTCCAATAGAAACAAAAACCATATTTCTTAGAGACATTTCGTCGAACGGGTTTCAGGCGTCAAACTGAAAATGATATGACATGTCGGTGAACTCACGTCTTTGGTGGCGCATTCATCCGGCATCAACCAAAAGACATTACAAATGGGTGAAAAAAATATTAAAGGTCGTTGATGTCCTTTCCCAGAAAAAAACCAAAACTCAGCCTCATTTTTATCGTAACAATGACTGAGGCATACATGGAGCATTTGGAACACACTGACTGAAGAATGAACAGGCCAACGGAAGACTCGCGTCGAGACGCATGAAAACCAACCATACCAAGATACAAGGATAAGATGCAAGGACGACACAGGGCAGCAAAAGGAGGCGGAGAAAACAAGCTTGCTCGTCGGAAGTGACCCTACCCAACTCGGGGACGGCGAACAGAGGGTGAGCTTTAGAAAGATCGGACTTAGTATGGTCGCCTCGCAACGTGTCCGAGCCAGGATTATTGGGTCGAACGATATCGAGACTAAAGAGAGCAAAAGCGGAAGCAACCTGGAAGGCCCTTCAAGAAGGGAGATGTGCCGCTGATCAAGGTTTCGGCGTAGTGGTCACGAGACGGGTTCTCTCAATCCGAACAAGGTTTCTGCGTAGTTGCCTATTTTGCTCTCAAAACCTAACTAAAAATCCAATTTTGCCCCCTCTTTAAAGAATTAAAACCCTAGATCTATATACGCTGCTTTCTTTCTCTTCGCTTGCTCTCCGCTTGACCTTGCACTTCATTCGCTCTGCTTTGCTCACCCTTTTCAATTTGCTGGCCCTAGATCTACCCCGTGCATTATGCAAATTTGTCGTGCCCGATTCTCTCTCTATATCAGTCTCTCCATTGATGGCTTCTTCTTCGTCTCTCCTTCGCCTGATGGTTCTCGCCGCGGTGATTAAGGTGGTGATCATTGCCGGAGTGGTTGATGTAGGCAACCAAAGAGAGTTCGATTAGTTCAAATTGACGGAGCAATGGCTGGCCAGGCACTTTTTGCCGACGGACTCGCCATTGCTGCTCCTCCAACGCCTGTTGCCGTGGGTAATTCACACTTGTCATTTGTTTCGTTAATTCCAAATGCTTGGCTATTGATCGCTGGCTCGTGTCTCGTGCTCTTTGTATTTAATGTTCGTTTGATTTTTAATTGGGGTTTTGTTTGTGCAGTTTGCGACTTGTGCTGTCTGCATGTTTGATTATTAAGCTAGTGTGGCAATCGAATTTGAAATTGTGGGTGAATTTCAGATATGGCTTTGTCTTGACAACCTACGAGTTCATTAGAACACTATTATATCAATGCGGTAAATGCCGAAACAGTGGTGTCAAACCTGCCTGAATATCAATCTCATTGAAGCCTGAAAAAATCACATGCAGGAAATGGAAATCTTTTGAAGCGCCACTAGTACTGCTAATGACAAATTTTTTTTCCTGTTACCAACATGATTCATGCATGTCTTTTTTATGGGTTGCAACAAAGAATTGATTTTTGTTTGTCCTGTTTTGAGTATATGTTGAGAGACCCCATAGGGTCAATTGTCGGTTACGATAGATCTGTCCCAATTGAATGTGAGAAGGGGAGGTTAACTAATTGGTTAATTGTCGATTGCAATCCTATCTTAGGACCTTTGAGATTGCTTATTTGTGTGTTAACTTGATTGATGCTCTTCCATTATTTCCCTTGGAAGAACAAGTCAAATTAGTTAGGCCTATCGAGACTTACCCCTCAGGGAAGGGAACATGTTTATGGGGTATTACCTAAAAGGTGAACGTACATCCCATGATCAAGCACGAGCTCTCCCAAGCATATACCTCACGTAACATTTGGGTCTTCTTAAGAATTTCGAAATAAGGAGTCATCACTAACTTATTAGCTAATATGTAAGGTAATCATGCGAGTGCACAATCATTAAAATAACAATCAACGATCAAGGAAAGCGTTAAATACATTTCATGGGGTAGCAAACAATTAATACTATAGAAAATATAAATGCTAATCCTAACTAGGCTAAAGGGAAGCCAAAATCAATCCATCAATATTGTACAATCAATGGCATTTGTTTCCAAGGACAATTGAAATCTTAAGGTGAAGCCTAAGGATTTTTTAAATTTTGAGCACAATTTCGGACCAAAAGGCTCCCATTTTTTAAGAAAAGATAATCTAAGAACTATTTTTTAAAGCTTTCCTAGGAATTTTATTTTTTTAAAGAATTTTTACAAATATCCTAAATTTTTATGAATCTTTGTATTTTCTAGACTTTAAAAAAAATCGATTTTTTTTAAAAATATTTTTATGCATTTTCGGAATTTTGAAAAATAATAATAAATAGTTTTTGAATTTTTTTGTTTCTAATAAAAATAATTTTTTATTCGAGAATAGGGACTCGAGCTGGGCCCTAAGGCCCGATTAGAAGACGGACTGCCATCTGACACTTTGTGGGTTTGGGCAATCCATATGAATAAAGCTTTCAACAAGCTCCATTTCAAAATGATATAAGCCCACCTTGTGAAATAATTATACCAAGCTCAAGCTCAGCTAAATACCAAAACCAGCCCATATTTGCCAAGCTAGAGTTCAACACCCACTAATCCCGTCGCTAGAGTTCAACCCAAAATCTCTATTCCCCTTCCTCATTCATTCTGTCCAACACGCTTCTCTCCACTGTTCCCCTTTCTCACGTTAAGGCCAACCAATGGACGAGGAGTTTGAGAAACCTTAGACTAAACTTACGACTAGGAAGCTATGTCAAGAACAAAACACTTCACAGTGGGTAAAAAATATTCTTCGCCCAACTTCCATCATCAGCTACCGTATCCAGGCATGATTGCCGTCCAGCACCCATATGAGATTTTACAAAATATGGTCATGACATGATTGAGCCAAACAATGGTATTTTAAGGAACCCAACAGACAAGCTGGTATGGACTCATTCAGGACAAAGAAGAGGGTAGGCAAAATCGTTTAGGGTAGCCACGAATCGTACTAAAACTTGATATATCAGTTCGTCAAACAAACACTATATAGAACAGAACGTGCTATGCTTGGGCTTGCTGTTACGTTAGCTAGAATAAGAGAGATGCTCACAACATCGGTTTACACATTTCAGCAAACAGCTGGCGAGCGCAGATTGAGAGGAAAATATTGACCGCTTTTAGAACCCGAACTCAAGTTTGGACTCAAAAGAAATCATCACGAGACAACCGAAATCAACAACAACACCCAACTCAAACCCAGCATGCATATGGGCTTAAGGAAACCAAGTCTCGGCTTTGCTTCGATCAAAACAGCGAGGAATAACAGGGATTCACGAAAACGATATTCGAATCGTGGAGTTCCCTGCCCGACTCGGAGACGGCGGCAAGCGGGCCAGCCCGTGACAAATCGGGCTATAGTCTGCCGCCTTGGTATCTTTGAGCCGGGATCCTTGGGCAATATAGGTTCAAACCAAGTAAAGAAACTCACCAGCGATGCGGAGATTTGGGAGCGAAAGATCGCGTGCTCGCAGGCGTCAGCTAGAGGTCGTCGGAGAGGGTTCTGGTGTGGTCGATCCGCTGGAGAACTCCTTCCACTCTCCCTCAAGCTCTCACCAACTCCCTCTCCGATTTTTTTCTCTCCAGCTCTCTCCCCCCTCCATCTTTCCTATTCTTTTTCAGCATCACGTGAGAAAAGAGAGCACGCAAAGAACCGGAAATACGGATGCCGGGGAGTGGTGGTCTTGGGGACAACAGTTGAAGGTCGTACGAATGCGACGGAGACGTGGGGTTGGGTCGATGGGGGCGAGGCGGAGCCGCTCTCCGATTTCGCTCTCGATCTCCCCCAATCTCGGCTTGGCTCTCTCGGTCTCCCTCTCTAGCCCCCCAGAACGAAACCACTCTCACACTTTTAAGCACCGGCGTGCATGGCCTCATGCCGTGCCAGCTGCCGCTACCCGCCTGCCCTCCGACCAAACGTCTCACTCGACGCTCGCCCTGTCCTCTCTCTAACCTTTGTCCCTCCTCTAGCTCACATACCTCCTCTTTTCTGCAGAACGCATGAAGGACAAAGAAGGAGAGGAAAAGAAGGTTGGGCTCATCTTGGGCAAAATAAAAGAAAAGTGGGCCGGCCTAGGCGAAGAAGGCCGGGTTGACCTGCTCTTGGTCCGGTCTCATTTTTCCCATTTTCCTTTTTTTTTTTAGTGGCTAATTCTTAATTTGTATGCGATTAAGTCTTAAATAAAATAGTAAAATTTAGGTGTCAACAAGGCCTATCCCATTTTCCTTCAAAAAGTTGTGTGCAAACTCTGACAATTTCTATAGGTATCTTGGATTTAAGAGAATCGTTATCTTAGATGGTAGAAGGCTTGTGGCTTTACTGGATTTGCATCAGAATGGGACACTTTCACAGAATAATTTTGAAGTTGCTAGACATCTGGCCCATGAGAAGAAGATGTCACAGCCAAGTCATTGTAAAGTTATTGTCGATAAGCCAAGGAGGAGGATTACTTCTGCGCAAATCCTCTGGTGCGCCTTTGTGAGCAGCCCAACTGTGATGATTTACAAGGCTTGAGCAAGAGGAACTCCACTGAAGTCTCTAGTTGATTGCTGGCAATAATAAACTATCATCATCTGAACATGTTCTGCACGATATGTTGGGAAAAGTGCCAAAAAAGTCCTAAACCTTTTGCCTTTGTGCCGATTTAGTCCTAAACCATTATTTGGTGCCGATTTAGTCTTAAACCTTTTTAAGTTGTGCCAATTCAGTCCTTTCCGGCCAATTTTGGTTGGATTTTTGATTGGACGTCGGCCGGCTAGCGTGACATGATCGGAGCGACGTGGACAAATTTTGATAATACTTTAATATTTTTATTTTTTTTTTTTAAAAATATTTTTATTTTATTTTTAATATTTTTAATATTTTTAATATTTTTATTTTTGTCTTTTTCCTCTAATCGGGTCGCGAGGCCCGGGCGACCGGCCGTGAAGCGACCGGCCGACGAGGGCGAGGCCGACCTCCCCGGATCCGGCAAGGTCGAACCTCGCCGGCCCTCACCGGCCATGGGCGAGGCTTGCCCTCGCCAGATCCGGTGAGGGCGAGCTAGATTTGGCAAGGTCAAGCCTCACTGGCCCTCACCGGCCATGGGCGAGGCTCGCCTCGCCAGATTCAACGAGGGCGAGCCTTGCCCATGGCCATGATCTGGTGAGGCGGCCATGGGCGAGGCCCGCCCTTGTTGGATTTGGTGAGGTTAAGCCTTGCCGGGCCTCACCCATGGTTGGCGAGGGCGAGCCTCGCCCATGGCCTGATCTGGCGAGGTCGGGCAAGGGTCAGTGAGGCTCGACCTCGCCAGATCCGGCGAGGCGAGCCTCACCCATGGCCAAATGCGGCGAGGCGGCCATGGGTGAGGCTCGCCCTTGCCAGATCTGGCGAGGTCAAGCCTCCCCGGCCCTTGTCCTCGCCGGCGGTCGCCTCTAGCTGGTCACCGGACCTTGGCAACCGGCTAGACGAAAAAGACAAAAATAAAAAAATATATTTAAAAATAAAAAAATATTAAAATATTATTAAAAGTTGTCCACGCGTCGATCATGCCACGTCAGCCGGCCGGCGTCTAGTCAGCAAAATCTGGCCAAAATTGGCCGGAAAAGACTGAATTGGCACAACTTAAAAAGGTTTAGGACTAAATTGGCACCAAAAAAAGGTTTAGGACTAAATCGGCACAAAGGTAAAAGGTTTAGGACTTTTTTGGCACTTTTCCCCGATATATGTTCATGGGGTTGAGATTCAAGTTGATCATCTTGTAGCGCACGGTACAGACGCTCTTGAATTTGATGCACAAGCTACTCCGCTTTCATCATTGTGTATGGCTTTTGGTTTGTCCATGATAAGAGGCTAACAAGAAGCAGAAAGCAAAGATTTGCCTTTCTTTTAGTGCAGCTACAAAGATAAATTTATCATTTGTTGTTGTCCATAATTAATGATTGTAGTCTGTCGAGAAGTCACCGAAAACAAGTGTACATTTTGCTCTTCTTGTAATAACGCAGAATGAAAGCTTATTTTTGTTCATGTCCAGTATTTCGATTGGGTAATGATCGTTTGAGATGATGGCTTGAGAGACATCTATAGATTCATTTTAATTTTGCTTTAGCAAAATAGATCGTTTCTTGTGGCAAAGTAGTGCGATGAACTTGGATACAAACATAAAATTGGGGAAGTTTGGTTCTATGCCTACTCAATGAAAATTGACAGATCTAATACAAGTCCCCCTAATTTATATTCCCTCAAAATTTCATACGGATTGAACTCACTTGCCAAAGTAAGGGACACAATTGTTGATGATGAAAATGAGGAGGCTAGTACTTCAAAAAATGATGCAGCTTCTGACATAGCACGTTAATATGACCAAATAGTTATAAGTTTAGGAAATATTTGAGGATATTTGTAATTTTTAAGGATAATAAATTTCTTTTCTTGGGGCATATGTTATTATGTTTATTGCAATGAAAGTATTCTTTTTTTTTTAATTGAGAAATAGACCATTTTGATGTAATTTTTTTCCATTTGGAATTTTGTTAGCCAAAAAAAGGAAATTTTATTTTTCTAAAAAAGTTGTTTACATGATATCTTCAACATTGTTGTCAAAATTTAAATTAAAAAGGTTGTGGACATTTCTTTTTTCACTTTTAACAAATAAAATTTTTAAATTTTAATTTAATCATCCAAATGGGCTTTTCAAATATATTCTATCAAATAAAATTTGTCTCAAATTACTTTTAAAAGCAGAGTTTACTAAACAGTCTTTATATTTTCTCAAAACCCTTTAGGTTAAATTGCTTTGCATTTTCTAAAAGCTACTTGGGAAAGCCAAACCATATGTAGCAAGTCCTCCATGCCAACTCAGCTCTAGTTTCACCCACCTCTCCTCGCACGACCACGCATTCTCCCCGATTTGCTCACGTCGTGTGTGAGCGTGTGTGCGAGCGTGGGTGCAAAGATGGGCTGGGCCTTCTCCTGTTTGTTTTTGATGTGGGCTCAAAGAAATAACGAAAAATGGGCCAAAAAGTAATAAAAACAAGATGGGCCGAGAGAGAGGGAGGAATCTTACGGGGGCGAAAATTTATTAAAAAGAGTGGGCTGGACATGCCAGCCCATTCAACTTCATTTTTTCTCATTTCATTTTTTTTTTTAAAATTAAAATTTTGCCATCTCTCTTTTTTTTTTTCTTTTTTTTTCATATGTTTATATTTTTGCAAGATGGACAATTAAACGGTTGACAAAATTGGGGTGTCAAGGATGACATGGAACAAAATGAGCCATTTTAGAGAACCGATCAACGACTACCATGATGGCATCTTTTTCCCTTTGAGTTCTAGGCAGAGCCACAATACATACTCACACCTTCCCCAAGTTGTAATGGAACCAGAAGTTGAGTATACAATAATTGACGAAGATGGCTCTTGGCTCTTTGACAATGCACACCTTGAGACGATAGTATGCACATCTCCATTCATCTTTGGCCAATAAAAGTGCTCTTGATTGACCTCAAGAGTTTTGTTAACACCAAAATGACCGGTCAATCTTCCAAATGTGCCTCTCGAATCAATAACCTTCAAAAAGAACTCTTTGGCACACATAATTGATTTTCTTTAAAAAGAAAGCAATCCTATAAAGAATAAGGACCTTGTACTCCTTGCTTAAAGTTGTTACTAATCGTTGAGAAATCTGGGTCTTCAAAATATAATTCTTTCATCTACTCAAAACCAAGAATCCTAGAGTCCAAGACGGCAAGCATAGAGTATCTTCTTGATAAAGCATTTACTACAATATTAGTGTGACTAGGTTTGTATTTTGAGGCAAAAGAAAATGATTGAAGAAATTCTAGCCATTTCGCATGTCTTGAATTGAGTTTGCGTTTGCCGCTAATAAATTTGAGAACCTTATGATTAGAATGAAGGACAAATTATTTTGGCCTCAAATAATGACTTCAATGATCAAGAGCTCTAACAATGGTGTAGAAGTCCTTATCATAGGTTGAATAGTTCTTCGAATTCGTCAACTTCTCACTGAAATATGCCAAAAGTTTTTGGGCTTGTACAAGAACAACACCGATGCCAACTCCATTTGCATAACATTCAACTTCAAATATTTTATCTAAATCAGGAAGGGCAAGAAAAGGGGACTCACAAAACTTTTGCTTGATTACTTCAAAGGCATTTTGAGCAGGCTTTTTCTATTCAAAAGAACCATTTTTCATGCATTCGGTGATCATATCCATGATGGTACTGAAATCTTTCGCGAACCACTAATAGAAATAAATAAGTCCATAAAAACTCCTTCCATTAAAAATGGATTTTAGAACTCGCCAAGTCTTCATAGCTTCCACCTTGGATTGATCGATGGATATCTCATCTTTTAAAACCACGTAGTCAAGGAATACGATGCTTGGAGAGAAGAATTGGCATTTCTCCATTTTAGCATAGAGTTTTTGTTCTCTAAGGACTTTAAAGCCCCATTTCAAATGAGAGATACGCTCCTCATTCCTACTATAAATAAGAGTATCATCGAAATAAACAACGACAAATCAACCGATAAAGGAATGAAGAACCTCATTTATAAGTCTCATTAAGGTTTTCGGAGCATTTGATAGTCCAAATGGCATAACAAGTCAAACATAACATAATTTAATGTATATATTTTTGACGATTGTTACTCATGCCAATGCAAGATTATCTTTTCCTCATCGTCGGCTAAAAAGGAAATAATGACTATAACATAATTTAATGTATAAAAGTACCTGAAACTTATATTCCGGTGGCTTTAATATGCAAGTCTAACTTCCAATTCATCCAACCACTGAGGGTTTGCCCCAACGGCCACCCTTCCAATTTGGAAGGAGGAGGTGGGGGGTTCAAATCCCCACCTTCTCAGGAGGGATTGGGGTGGCGACAATTTCATTTCAGGAGTGGGTTTCGACTCCCACACCCTGCAAGGAGGTGGAGCAAAAGTCTGAGAGTGAATGTTAAATTAGGAGTAGAGTAGGACCGACCAAAAAAAAAAAAAACTTCCAATTCATCCATATAACAATGATCTTAAGTTTGACTTATTGCAATGGAGAGAGAGAGAGAGAGAGTGAGAGAGAGATGGCTTTAAGATAAAGACAAACGAGAGAATTTCCCCTTTTCCACTCCTTTTGCTTCCAATCCGAACTTCTAAAACGGATGGTTTCATTACTCTGAGCTGGGCCATCCTTTCACACCTTTTATGCGCTAGGTAATGTGGAAAAGGCCCACTCATTCTACAATCATGGAATATTATATTGATTTTAGGGATAAGTGCATCAAAGTCTTAAAACATTTGATCATGAAAGTGCTTTAAAATTATAAAATTTGAATATTATAATCAAGTCCAAAAACATTCTCCAGTTGATATAATTGAGTACATCTAGTATTTTGGTCCAACTTGAGCAATAAAAAATACTGACGCGATAATTTTTAGTATCTTCATAAGTCAGGTGAAGATGTTCACTTGGCCTAATATCAAGAAAATTAAAAAAAAAAGTTTGAATTTTTTTATATAAAATAATAGAATGTGAAAAATGGAAAAAAAAAAAAGAAAAAGAAAAGGAAAACAAAAAAGGCGCGGTTGGTTGGGACATCGTGTTGGAGATGAAGCCACGACACCGACGGTTGTGGTCTAAGAAAGCGGCAGCGCCCATGCTACAAATATGCACAAGTTAAATTTTATATAGAGGGTCAGCTCTTAAATTGACTGCCATAATCTCAAGGTACTTCAAATTATAATAAAGTGGTAGTCCACATCCATGAAGATGGATGAAAGAAAGACTTGATCGTTACTGAATTTGGAACCCAGGAACAAGTTTAACCCAAGGGGAACCTAGTTTTTAAGTTAAATTCCTATCGGACAGTTTGAAATTAAAGCAACTTCCAATGTCAATTTGAAGCCGATTTTTTTTCTCATGTTATTCTTTACGGATATGGGAGAATTGACATTTGATAGCTCGGGCAACTCTCACGTGAAGTAGACCGTGGCTCTAATGAAATGGTGGTCGCTTTTAGTCAAAAGAAAAAAAAAAAGAAAAAAAGAGAAAACCAAAAACCATAGTGAGTTTTTAACTCGATATCACTTTCCATTCTCTCTTTTCCTAAATACATCTTTCCATTCTCGCTTTTGTTTAGATACCATGCACCACCTCACAATAAACATTTATGTACCAAGTTGGAGTTTAGGAAAATTGTTGAAAAAATCTTAAACCTATTTCATTTGAACAAATTCAATTTCTGAACCTTTCAATTGCCAATTTTGTCAATTGTCTCCGCTATTCACAATTTGTTAATTGAGTTCATCTAACCAACTTTGATTGAAAATCCATGATGTGGATGTCAGTCGTCCTATGGGCACAATTAGCACCAACATGGATAATTTCTTAATAATTTTTTTAAATTGATGTTTTTTAGTTTTTTTATTTTTATTTTCTTTCCTTTTTTCTCGTTGCTTATCTTTTAGTGTAGGCAAGGGCCATCGGCAACCCTCGTGTAGTCGCGAAGCTAGTGAGGGCTTTCATGGCCCCTCTACCTATAGGTGACACAACCCTCACCTAGATCCAGGAAAGGCCTTTGCACCCTCACCCATGACTAGCAAGACCACAGGCGAGGGCACGAAGGCCCTTGCCAAATCTAGGTGAGGCCGCCTCATCTACAAAGGTCCTTGCTAAATCTAGGGGAGGGCTTTCTCTACCCCATTGACCAAAGGCAAGGCAGCCCTTGCCTAGATCTAACGAGGGCTTTGTGCCCTTGCCCACGATCGGTGAGGCCGCAATGGCCTTGGGCAAGGCCTTTGTAGCCTCACTAGCCACATGTGAGGGCACAAAGGCCCTTGCCTCGTTTGGGAAGGCCTTCACGGCCGGCGAGGCTTGTCGGCATAGAAAAAAAAAAAGGCAAAGAGAAAAATGAAAAGAAAAATAAATATTATTGTAAAAAAATTTATGACTCAATTGATAAAATTAAAAATTTAAGACTGAATTGCCAAAAGTGTAATAGGTTTAAGACTTTTCAGATAATTTTCCTATTGGAGATTAGGGTTTGTCTTGGGTCTCTTTTTTTTTTTTTTTAATAAATAAAAGGTCGAGGTGAAAGACTAGTGCTAGCAACATTCTATGGGCATTACCTTAAGTCAACACCCATTACCATAATGTTTCGTTTCAGCAATATCTACATTTTACCACCCGTGACTCGAAGGTCTGGGGATGGCAAACTCATCATCACAACCTCACCAATAAAATGACAATGGTTAAGAAATATTTTCACACATGCTGTAACTAAACAATGCAGCCAAGTTGTTCCAAAGTTCACTCACAACATGAATCAGACTCGTGACCTTATAGGAGCTAAGTGACCCCATTACCATTAAGTCATTCACCCTGGTGAAGGTTTGTGTTGGGTGAGTTGAAGTGGTTTTCACTGGTGGGCACTTTGGTCAGTTTGTTCATGGGATTTTGTTAGAGGATACAAAGTGATATTTCAAAAAAGTAGAGGATTAAAAGTGGCATTTAGGCCAAATGTGAAGAAAGAAGAAACTAGTTAAATCGGTCTCATGTGCTTATTCGGTCAAATTAGCTTTCGTGGACAAAATGACCGAGCAGAAGCTAACATTGGAACCTCGTTGGTCAATTCTCGAAGATGTCACCATCTCCGTCATTTTCCTCCTTCATTCACACCGTTGGAATATAGATCTTTATGTGATTTTTGTCTGAATGCCCCCCATCATTTTGTGTTAGCTAGAAGAGGGATACAACTAATTTCGATTAGCCTAATTTATTCAATTTGTGGAAGCAAGGATGAGACCGTGTCTCAGATAAACACGTGGAATTGGTTCAACGAATAAGGAACGGATTTATATGTGCAGATCAAATGAACAACACAAGTTCAAAGCCGCACTATAAAATGTTAATCGGTCAATGTTTGCGAAAACCAACGAAATGCCGACGAGTGATCCACGGATTTATATGTGTAGATTAAACAAACAACACAAGTTCAAAGCTGCACTATAAAATGTTAATAAGTCAAAGTTTGTGAAAACCAACGAAAATGCCAACGAGTGATCCACGGATTTATATGTGTAGATCAAACGAACAACACAAGTTCAAAGCTGCACCATAAAATGTTAATGAGTCCATGTTTGCGGAAGCCAACAAAAATGCCGACGAGTGATTCAAAGGAAGGTTTTTCTTTTTTCACTCACGACATGTTTTCTCCTTAATCATTAAGCCAATCCTACTAGAATATCCTAGTCAAAGAATTTTGTTTAGCTTTTTCTTTTGGTACGCTTTAATGCGATGTGTTGTTGAAACAATTGGTCAAATTAACGAGTTAGGGAGAATTACGAAAAAAGTTCTAAACCTATTGTAATTGTGCCAATTCAGTCCTAATTTTTTTTTTTTTGGCTAATTTAGTCCTAAACCTTTTTATAATTGTGCCAATTTAGTATGTCCGGCCAAAATTGGCGGACAACATTGACGTGGATGCTGGCCGGGATAGCCGGCCGGCAAACACCGATGTGGCAATTTTTAAATATATATTTTATTTTATTTTTCGAATTTTTTAAAATTTTTTTGAATTTTTGAATTCTTTTTTTCCCCACCTTCTCCTTCCTTTGGCTAGTGAGACTCACCCCCGCTGGCCACTAGCGAAGGAAAGCCTCACCTAGTGACGGTGAGGCCGCGGTCACAACATCTGGCGAGGTTCAGCCTCGCCCAGCCATGGTGAGGAGCCTCGCTGGCCATTGGCGAGGGCGAGGGCCCTCCAGATTTGGCGAGGCTCAGCCTCGCCTAGCCAAGGCGGGGGTCGACCTTGCTAGTGACTGGTGAGGTTGCCATCACTAGATTTGGCGAGGAGCCTTGCCGGCCACTAGCGAGGTTGACCCTCGCTTTGGCTGGGTGAGGCCCTGCTAGATTTAGCGAGGCATGGCCCCGCCTAGCCATGGCGAGGATTGACCTTGCCAGTGTCGGCGAGCTTGGCCCTCGCCAAGGCTGGGTGAGGCCTCGCCTCGCCCTCGCTAGTGGCTGGCGAGGGCAAGCCTCGCCATCGCCTTGC
Source organism: Eucalyptus victrix (assembly GCA_016097545.1). Classification (NCBI taxonomy): domain Eukaryota; kingdom Viridiplantae; phylum Streptophyta; class Magnoliopsida; order Myrtales; family Myrtaceae; genus Eucalyptus; species Eucalyptus victrix. The sequence continues at coordinate 19,504,032 of CM027835.1, read as the reverse complement.
CGGCCGGGGAAGGAGAATGTGAAGGAAAAAAAATAAAAAAATAATTAAAAAATTTTAAAAAATATTTAAAAATTCGAAAAAAAAAGAAAAAAATATGACAAAGATTCGCCGGATGGCCGGTGTCCACATCAGTGCTGATTAGCTAATTTTGGCTGGATGGATTGAATTAACCTAATTGTAAAAGGTTTAGGATTGAATTGACAAAAAAAAAAAGTTTAGGACTGAATTAACACAATTGCAATAAGTTTATGACTTTTTTGGTAATTCTCCCTAATAGTTACCATGATCCAAAAACGAAGTGAAGATAGAATTGGATTAAACACAAGGAGGGTGCCCAAGGACGCTCACCCATCCTACGCATATTTGTGTATAGCGACGCTATAGCAAAATTAACTTTAAAATATGTAACAAGAAGTAATAAAAGCAAAGGTGGCTAACCCTGGGCTTACGCTCAAATAAGGTTGAATAGCCAAATTGACATTCAAGTCCATATTGAAGATGAGAATTGGTGTGTGCTCAAACGTGGGTAAGAGGAGGCGGCATCGAAGAACAAAGAAGCGTAAGACATCGTAGCAGTTACATAACCATGTGGCATAATGTTCTTGTAATGAACAAAACAATATAGATAAAATAAACATGTGGTTTCATAACCATTTAAACTTCCGACATATATGGTTCGTCTTTGACTGCTCCTCCTTGGTGTCTCTTCGCCGGATTTGACCCTCTCCAACCAAATCTAAGATCTTCGACGGCTTGCCCTTAGGCCTCCCTTAAAATCTCTTAGGGGAAGTTATCAAAGCTTGCTGCCGGTGATCCCTCTCTTCGTCGTGGTTTGGCCTTCCCCCAATGCCCTATTTATAAGCGAGGGGAAGGCTGGTTGATGGAGGTCCGGCTGCTGGTCTTTTGCACACTGAATGGCCTCTGCCGGTCGAACCGACATCCTATCTATCGAGGTGGCTCTAGCTAGGCCACCTTGCATTGAAGGCGCGTCCTCTTCGCCTATTGCATTGTACGTCACTGTCTCCTCCTCCATTTCGGTGTTGCGCGCGTCTGGCCTTCGGCGTGTGCTGCTTGTTAAAATGGGGAAGAAGACAAATAGGAGAAGGGGGCCTAGCTTGGGGGGAGAAAAGGCCGAGCCTTGGGGGCCTACGCAGAAGGGGGAAAGAAAAGGGGCTAGGCGTAAAGGCCTAGCCCCAACGGGCTGCTATTTTTTATTTTTATTTTTATTTTTATTTATTATCATTATTTTTATCCAAAAAAGGTGAAAAAAGAAAATAAAGATTAATAGATGCAAATAAAAACTAAGCCCTAATTTAAAATACCTAGTCGAAATTTATGTGTCAACAACTGCCCATCTTTGAAGGTGAGCTCGTAGAGGTTGCATTCGAAGAGAAACTAATACCTAAATTTTGTCCATGCATATGCAATAGATTATATCTTATTTGGGACCTATTGTCCTATGCAGAAAAAATAGTAATATAACACTACACATACTAAAACATATAAGAAGATACATGTAGTTACTTACCAGGAATGAGTGAGATAGGGTGCGAACCTCTAGTTTGGCAAGTATCAGGGCATCATCTTACTTGGTGATGTGAGTAGGTTGCTTTCCTAAGACCCAAACCATTTTTGGTTACCTTGATGGGAAATTATTTTTCCAAGACCCGAACATTCTTCGGTTGCCTATTAGAGCAATAAGTTATTTGTCTAGGACCGAACCTTTTTTTGGTCACCTTGATGGGAATTTGCTTTTCCCAGATCTGAACCTTTCTTCGGTCGCTTTAACGGGAAATTACTTTTCCAGGACCCGAACCATTCTTCGGTTGCCTGTTAGAGTAATGAGTTGTTTGTCTAGGACTCAAACCTTTCTTCGGTCATTTATTAGAGTAATAAGTTGTTTGTCTAGTTACTGAACCATTCTTTGGTTGCCTGTTAGAGCAATAAGTTGTTTGTCTAGGACCTGAACCTTTCTTCGGTTGCCTTGACGGGTAATTTCTTTTCCAGGACTCGAACTATTCTTCGGTCACTTGTTAGAGTAATGAGTTGTTTACCTGACTTTTCTCGGGAGATGTACCAACCTTTCTTAGGGCATCTGTTTATTGGGTGCCTGATCTCTATCAAGGACACTAGATGGTTACTTGACCTTTCTCGGGGGATGCACCAACCTTTCTTAAAGCATCCGTTTATGGGTGTTTGATCTTTATCAAGGACACTAGTTTGGTACCCGACCTTTCTCGGGGGATGCGCCGACCTTTCTTAGGGTATCTTTTTGTGAGGTGCCTGATCTCTATCAAGGACACTGGTTGGTTACCCGACCTTGCTCGGGGGATGCGTCGACCTTTCTCAAGGCATCTGCTTGTTGGGTGTTTGATCTTTGCCAAGGACACCGGTTGGTTACCCGACCTTTCTTTGAGGATGCACTGACCTTTCTTAGGGCATCTGCTTGTTGGGTGTTTGATCTTTATTAAAGACACTGGTTGGTTACCCAACCTTTTTTGGGGGATGTGTTGACCTTTCTCAAGGCATCTACTTGTTGGGTGTTTGATCTTTGTTAAGGATACCGAATGGTTACCTAACCTTTCTCGAGGGATGCGCCGACCTTTCTCTAGGCATCTGTTTCGGGAGATACCTGGACATTCACAAGTATTGAAAGAGTACCTGGATATTTACAATTACTAACCTGGAAGATATATGGACCTAGTCATTTACAAGTATCGAATGGGTACTTGGATGATCACAAGTATGAACTTTGGAGGGTGCTTGGATCTTTGCAAGTGTTAAAGGAGTACTTGAATGCTCGCAAGCCCTGAATACTCGAGAATGTTTCCCACCTTCTAGTAGTTGGAATATTGAGGATGCGCCTCGGCTATTCATGAATGTCTCCCACCTCTTGGTAAAGGGAATATCAAGGATGCGCCTCACATATTCATGAAGGTCTCTCACCTCCTGGTAATTGGAATATCGAGGACGTACCTGGGATATTCGTGAAGGCCTCTCACTTCTTGGTAATTGGGAATATCGAGGATGTACTTGGGATATTCATGAAGGTCTCCCACCTTCTAATAAAGGGAATATCAAGGATGCACCTCACATATTTGTGAAGATCTCCCACCTCCTGGTAGTTGGAAATATCGAGGACGCGTCTTGCATATTCGTGAAGGTCTCACCTTCTAGTAATTAGGAATATCGAGGATGTACCTGAGATATTCGTGAAGGTCTCCCACCTCCTAGTAAGTGGAATATCAAGGACACACTTTGCATATTCATGAAAGTCTCTCACCTCCAAGTAATTGGAATATCGAGGACGTACTTGGGATATTCGTGAAGGTCTCTCACCCTTTGGTAATTGGGAATATCAATGACGTACCTATGATATTCGTGAAGGTCTCCCACCTCCTGGTAATTGGAATATCGAGGATGCTCCTCACATATTCGTGAAGGTCTCCCACCACCTGGCAGTTGGAATATCGATGACACGCCTCGCATATTTGTGAAGGTCTCTCACCTCCTAGTAGTTGGAATATCGAGGACGAGTCTTGCATATTCATGAAGGTCTCCCACCTCTAGATAGTTGGAATATTGAGGATACGCCTCGCATATTTGTGAAGGTCTTCCACCTCCTGGTAACATAAACTTGAATGTAGCACGAGGCTTACTTGGATGGCCACAGATGCTCAAAAGGGCGGGAACACCTGTGTAATTGTAGGCAGGCAAAGCAGTGGAATACTTGGATAAGCATAAATATTTAATAATACGATTTGGGACCACTCAGACAGGTCCAAGCGTCATGATGATATGAGAGCATACCTAGGGAATCGTAGGCACACAAAGTAGTGTAATACTTGAATAGCTATTAGTATTCATTGATATAATTTAAGGACAACTCAGAAAAGTTGAGTGTCACGGGAAGGGAGTACCTAGGGGGTGTTAGGTGCTTGAAAACAACGGGATACTTGAGCAGCTACTGGTATCAATATTTTGAGGACTACTCGAACATCTTGAGTGTCGATAAGAGGGAGTACCCAAATGGTGATAGGCACTCATGGATGATGGGATGCTTGGTCAGTCACAAGCATCTAAATTCTGAAGATGACTCAAATAGATCGAGTGTCGATAAGAAGGTACCTACATAATGGGAGGTACCTAAAGACAAAGGGATACCTAGACAATCATAATTATCAATACTCTGAGGACAACTCGAACAAGTCGAGTGTCAAGAGAGAGTAGATAGACAACGGTAGGTACTCAAAGACAATTTGATACTTAGACAATTGCAATCTCCTTACTATGAAGACAACTCAAACATGTCGAGTGTCAAGAAAAGGGGGAGCATCTAAATAGTGTTAGGTACTCGAGGACAAATGGATACATGGACAATCGCAAGTATCAATACTCTGAGGACAACTCAAACCGATCGAGTGTTGATAAGGGGGAGTACCCAAACAGTGGTGGATACTCAAAAACAAAGGGATACTTAGATAGTTGCAAGCACCTAAGCTCAGGAGACGACTTGAATAGGTTGAGTGTCGATAAGGGAGTACTTAGACAGTGGTAGGTACCTAAAGGCAAATGGGGATAGGGATATGCTTACCTGGCGATATCTCTGCTCTCTGAGAGTATATCTACTATTTGCATAGTATGCACACATGATTGTATATGCTGTAAATTCATGAGTTCAAATGGGATTCATGCATGATATTTTTGTCAGTTTTGTGTCATCTAAGTTCCATTTGGGAAAATTTTTGAGAGACAACCTTTATTCCGAATGTAGATGTCATGAACATTCCAAATGAGGGACTTTTAGTCTGAAAGGACTTTCTGCTCACTCTCATGGAAAATGCTGTTTTATCCCGACCTTTGATGCATAATTTATGAGGACCAGGCTATCTCACTGTTATCATGTCAATAGGAGTCCGAGTATTCTTGCGAGTGGTACGACTTTACCAATATGAGAGGTCTTTGTTGAGATTGTAATATAGGCTTAGTCAATTGCATATGAAAGAATTGCCGCATGATCATCTACTGGTTTACTAGTCAAGAACCCTACGAAAAGAGATAGAATAATCTTGCTCGTACTTCTTCGACCGATGCTTATAGACATATGAAATCCTATGTTAATTGAAGTGCCCTAGTCTAAAGAGACTTTTACAAGAGGGATGCAACGTAGGCTTGGCTTATGTGTAGGAGGGTGAGAGTCAATGTGAGGGTGAAATTACAAACTCAGTTGGGTAGTACAATGAATATAAGTGCATGGAGAAATAATTGCTCTTCGTCATTCTAGGGCACTTAAATTATCGCGAGTATTCATATGAAATAAAGACATCCAAAGATTGATGCAAGCGCGAGCAAGAAAATTTCTATCCCGATTCTCACCTTGTGATGTCGTCTCGCCTTCGATATGCCCTAGCATGGGGTGGTTCTTGACATGGGTATGAAATAAGCTTCACAAGTATATGGGGCTCAAAGGGGGTAAGCGATGGATAACCTATAGTATTTAAGGTAGATAAATGAAATGCTTCTCATTGTCTTGGTTATCGTACCATTCGCAAGAGAACTCTTTACCCTGCAAACATGGAATTTTCTGCACTCATCTTACAAGTGTATAAATATGAGACAATGTGCAGGATATGGCTTGCCTTTCATCATCCTGATGTGCCTCATCTAGCATGCTCGATCAGTCTTATATTCTTCATTCAACTATCTATTTTGATAATCCTTAGTGGAATCAATGATTTAAACAGACAAAATCATCTTACAAAATCCATTTGGAAAAGACATGCATCATTTTAATTAAGATAGATTTTGTACAAATAATTGAATTTGATAAAAATTTTACTAATCGCATTAGAAGTATTTATTTAACAGAATTGTATTTACAAATATGTTAAATTTTGAATATCAAAGGGGTTCTTCACAAATGGGTGTCGATGAAATGTCCCTATTGAAAAGGGAGATGATACATGAATGATCAGTCATGATTGAGAATCTAATCATTGATTTGATGGGCATCTCTGCCTTTGCCCCTACAAAATAGATCAATCAATAGGGCCAAAGTCAAATGTGAGTTGAGGCCTGAAGAATTTTTGTCATTCGTTTTGGCAATACTTGGGACATCATTTTGCTTAGGAGAGTTTGTCAAGCCTTTCATTGATCTGTCATCATGTCTTTAATAGTCAGGTGATCCTATAAAAGATAGGAAAGAACGTGTTAGTCACGAACTCTCTCAGGAGTTAAATAACTAGAAGCGATACAACATTACCCTTCACTAGTTTGTAGATGATTGAATAGACATGAAGCATGAGAAGGACATGAAGTCGTTTATCCTTCGTTTAGTTAGGTCACCTACTCTCTCGTATTTGCAGGCACAAGAGAAGCAATTTTTTTTTTATATTAATTTTTACACATGGCAACTAGTTGTCGCTCCTAAGGATTGAACCCCAGTCTCATTTGGACCACTTCATCCCCCATACCACTAGGCTAGGGCATCAGTGGTGTCCATAGAGCACTACTTTTTTTCATTTAACTGGACCGGCTTTTGGATGACACGTCCTTTCTCACCAAGTTAGGTGAATTCGATATGGGTCACTCTCATGAATTTGCTTGGCCAATATTTGATTCATCCAAATTAACTATTGAGTTTAGTTCTTGAATCCCGATGCTTCCTACCCATAGGGGAAAATATGTTAGAAGCGAGTTTAGAGAGAGGGAGTATTGCAAATGATACCAAATCACCCTTCCTCAAAGTATGCATTCACCGACTCCATGGGATATTCGAATGTCGATGATAGCCTTTTGTCTTGACATTGTCCAGCGTCTCTTTTGATTGGCCCTCTTCATTTGTGGCCCTGTATATACGATTGATGATCTGTAACGCCTTCCTTCAATGGAATTTTTCTTCTATCTTTGATGCTATAAAATTAACAGCATTGGTCAAAGTCATGTGCCTTAAGCTTCCATGGAACCTGAGATGGACAATCAAAATCTCCGGTTTTCTAATGGCACTAATTTCATCTAGAAAGCTATGCATCTGGAACAAGAAGTGAGGTTTCCAAGTTCTAAAGTCATCATCTGGGATAGGGGGCTAGAAATTGCCTCAACTGTTTGGATTTTCTCCCTATTGACAGTAGCCGATTTAAAGGAAGAGAAGAAATTCATTCCTTGTACTTCTTGGCTTGTCAAAGCTGGAAATTCCATTAATGAAATCGCAACATCAAGTTACTCGGGCACGTTGTATGAAAAGATATTGCTCTAGTTTAAGAATGAGTTGGACAGGGGTGAGGTGGAGTGCATAGAGCTCTTGGGGACGGCTCTCAAAATGGGAAGGCCGATAGTAGCATGAGGGAGGTTATTCTGCCTTGAGCTACCATGATGTGCATGCTTCGAGTTTAACCGTATGCCTATGCCTATTAGTAACTATCTTTTGCTTCCTGTAAATAGAAGAGAGGGGACATCATTTCCAACATTACACTCAAGGAATAAGACTTACCCGTTTTTTGAAATGGGACGATCTTTTTTGTTTGCCCTTTCTTTCTTGAAAGAATGTCTTTGAATTTGACAAGTTCACATGATGCGCCAGCATCAAATACCCCCTATCACACTAAGTCAAAGGGGATGGGGATGATATTTTGAGACATGAAGTGAATAAGTCAGAAAAATAAACAAGATTAAATTTAACATCTTGTTTTGACAAAAGCTTTTGGTAGTGAAATATTTTTTGTTTTCAAAAGTATGTGTTTTTTTTTTTTTCAGGGTAGAGAAAGCATGAGGAAGCCCGGCCCTTAATATTCTCCTTGGATGATATTTTCTTTTTCATGGTTAGATAGCATCATCAAGCTTGTTTGGAATACCGCCTCATGCTTTCAAAACAAAATATTAGAACTGTACATTAGATTACTAGAATGGAAAAAGTAGTAGTAACACACTAGACAGGATAAAAAAAATGAAATTATAAAAACAACCAAAACCCATGAAAGCTTCTATGAAAATGGGCACTTTGATAGTGTCGGTTCTAAAATTAAGCGCCTTTGAGTTCTTTGCCTCTAGTAGACTCGAAATATTCGCATGAGAAGACCACTTCATTGAAATTACGGAAGTGCAATCCATGCAACCAACAGTGATGTTTGTGGGGCAAAGCTCCTATGAATATCTTTATCATTTCTTCTTCGGCTAGTTGAGAGTAGGTTTGTATCATAAAAGTCTCCCACTTTTTTGCATATGCTCGGAAATCCTCCATTGGAATTCTTTTGAAGCGCACCAAGTTCTCTCAAGGCAATTCAGTTCTAATTTGGCTTCGGTATTGATGCAAGAATGTCGAAGATTGCTCATTTCAATTCCTCATGAGGTAGATATTTGCCGTGACAAACCATTGCAATGCAGGCCTTGTAAGACTTTCTTGGAAGGCCTGAGTTGTGAATGATGTCGGGCTGTAGTGCTGACTCATTTCAGCGTGAAAATATTGCAAGTGGGCCATGGGGCAAGTTGTGCTACTATACTTGCGGAGATTAGGTACCTTCATTTTTCTGGGGGTCATAATCCTGTGAAGGCAAGACGAGTCCGCTATGTCTTAGCTAGGCAATTGGTTTTCCCATTGCATATTTATTGCGGCTGTGAATTCTGCTGCTTCAAGAAAGCTGGACTCTACCAAGATCATTTCATGGCTTTCTTTCGGGTTGAAATCACCAAACTAGGATGAGGTGTTTGCGTCATCCTCATGGTTAGGTGGTAAGCTTAGCAATTCATTAGGAGACAAGTTATGATGGACGAAAGTTCCCTCTTCTAACAGGCCTTGGATGTGGTACCCCTCGACGGCCCCCGATCCGTTAGGATCGCCACGGCTTGCTTTTCCACTTGCTTTACTATAATAATACTATAATACCAAATATTTCAATAAAACTTATGATTCCTAGGGGTTTATATATTTTAAATCAGTCCTTGCACAGTTTATATAGCGGAAGCGAATCCAACAACTCCCTTTCCCGAAATTAGAAATGATGCACACCAACTAAACATTTTTATAAGTTAAAGCCGTACACTTTTATTTACATAAACCTGATGGACATCTTAGTCGATACATCAAAATGCCAAGATTTTTCTAAACTCGGCTATTTTCAAAAGGTACTCGACTCTTTAACAACCATGTACATAGGCCCATCAGTCAGTGTCGGCGATCCAAAAATGCTTCATTTGCTGACCATCACTCTTGTTCACACCCAGTCCAGTCCATTAGCTAGTGGCGGTGGCAACGGCCTCAGCGTATTCCCATCATGGCGGATGAACACAGTAAAAAATTCCTGAATCATTAGGCTAGCGGGAGGACCAATGTCAAACATAATCAGTACCCGCACTTGAACAAAGACCAACCCTCGTATCACATGATGATGGTGCTCCGAACACTCACACTGAAGATCAACCGGAATACCATAAAAAGTGCCGGGGGTGACGGGTAGCAGATGCATATCTCCTAGTCTGAAATGTTAGTCCCCAAAAGAGGGTGAGTATAATCACTCAGTAGTAAAAGATTCACTAAGCTATATCATGCAGTACCATCAATATCTAGGTTTATACAAGATAGATCAAAAACATATTGTCCATGAGATGAGAATGCGTCAAATCTATAAAACTTTTTAATGCAATGGTATGTGCAATCTTGAAAGAGTAAATCATAAATAATGAGAGGAATATATCACTTTTAATATTCAAAAAGGATTTCACCCCCCTAGAGGACCCCTGTTTGCATCCTTTTGGGATTTCGCACCCAATCCTGGCGTCGCAAAAGCCTCCGGCATGCAGCCACTAGGGCCACCGGGCATTCGGAGCATGTTACGTCACACCTCTAGGCATTTCGCACCCCATTTAGCATCACGAGGAATCTCTGGGGCACGCTATGAAAATGGTTACCCCTACCCTTCGGATTTACGTACTGACTAGCATACAACTGGGCTTCCCGATGCTCCCGGGGAAAACCTCTAGGGCACTACGAACCCCAGGCATCCAGAGGACATCGACTCTTTCAAGCCTTCGGGCCTCCTGACTCCTGGGGTATCGTTGACCTGAGGATCCAACGATAACATTAACATCTTAATTCATTTCAATGCCGAAAATATTTTCAATGCTATAACATCAGAAATCTCATGAGTCTTTGTCAAAACTTTCGGTATTGAGTGATATTACCAAATGCCAAAACCATTGCACTAGATGATAAATCAAGATGCATTCACCTTAAGAGAAATGTTTAAGTAATTTCGAAATATAGACAACCCAAAATCAGAATACGTGATTCTAGCAGAAATTTTGGAAAAATCCTTAAATGAACCCGGAAAATTTTAAGTTTTGGATATGTTATGTATAAGACCAAAAAGGAAGAAATTTCATGAAGAACACTAAATCAATTTGTTGAGTATAGAAAGTGGAAATCCGCACAACCCAGCCCAAATAGTTCTTTAATAAATTGTCAAAATGCCGAGCTATACCCCATTTGTTTGAACAATGTGGTTTCCATGAAATCTTTCTTGCCTAAACCACCATTTTCTCAATCTCAAAATTTCACCACAAGTAGACCTTTCAATCCCTACTTCAGCAAAAACCAAAACCACATAGAAACAATTATGCTCTTCCTCAATCTCATGGTTCTAATTCATCTCAATTATCCAAAAGCCCAACATTAAGCTCTTTTCAGCATTTCCTCAAGTCTACTTGTACTACACTAGATAATCACAACATGCATAACATAGATTAATGAATTTCTACTTGCCTCAACTCCTAAGCTCGACGACAGGCGAGAAAAAGGGAAGTTTTGGGTCTCGGGCATGGCTCAACGGCGGTGAAGATAAGTGGCGTCAACGGCGGCAGCACGCATGAGCTCGGACGGAGGACGGACTCCTTCCTCTCGTTGTTCGCTCTTCCTCTCGCTTGTTCTCTCTATCACTCGCTCACCCGTTCGTTATCTCACTCTCTCACTCACTTGTTCGGTTAGTCTGTCTCTCTCCCTCGACTAATCCACCCCTTTTCTTCTCAATTAATTTCACTAACTAATCATTTGCATGCAGGTTGAGGTAGCGTCCAAGGTTGAAGAAACTTCGCACGTCCATGCAATGGGCGTGCCTCCACTTGTTCGGTTCTTCTTCAAGCGCTGGCCACCAAATGAGAAGCAACGTGGCTGTTGCTGACCATGCTTCGGTCAATAATCTTCAAGATTATTGACTCCATTAGTTGACAATTAAGGGGGGCTTGGGCTAAATTGGGTCAGCAAATTTTGTGGCCGCACAACCCTTGATACACGGCCCAATTCCCTTAATGATGAGTTCTTAAATTTTTTTGTACATGTATGGAGCATTTCGGTTTTATGATTTCCATGGAAATCGACTAATCTCCTCTTATTCAACCCATCTCGTATATAAGTACATGATTGAAATTTTTGTATGGAGAAAGAAATCGACAAGGCTGCATGGTTCTCATGCATGATCCAACGTGTTAATTTAACATGTGCATGGGAGGTTCGGTTCATAGGGTACACAATTGGACGGCCAAATATATATATAAAAAAAAAATTTGTCAACACATCTCATAGAATAAATCTTGGTCCCACCAGTGGTAGTATATAGAAATGAGACTAAAACTTATTCAACGATCGAACCATTAAAATACGTAGTGCATTGGTCCAATGATGAAAATAAAACAATGTCCGTTGTGGTGTTGATAACACTGCCTGACAATACTTTCGTCACTTAGTTAAAGCCGTCACCTGATCAAGGGTTGTTGAAATTCTTGGATGACACATTGGATCCTGTGTGTGGATGGGATGTAGTCATATGATGAATGGTTGATTTCATCTATATAATACCGGTAGCCCTCAGGATTGTACCTTAGGGACTAGTAGCCTTCAAGATTGTACCCTAGGGGATGCTTGAAGTCTTGGTGTGACAACTCATTGGTTGTCAGGTTTCGCCTACATTCAGTGGCATGCGTTGACTCGAATTGCTTAGGCTTTCTTTTCTTGACTCTCGATCCAGACCTTTTGAGTAAAGCCCTTCGTTTTGCTAGCTGAACTTTGTCAAAGGGACTAGGAGATGGTGGAGCTTCGCTCCCTAGGTTGATAGGGTTTGGCATTCTTTGGACCCTAACTCTTGTTGTAAGCTTAGGAAGCTACATTGTTGTGCCCCGGTCTTTAATAGGTTTTATTGCATTGACCTCGCGTGCGGGTTCTTTGCCTTTCCTAGTAAGAAGCTTCTTTGTAGTAGGATATTGTCCGATCGTCCATTTATCATGCATGGCTACATTGATGTCTTCTTTTGTGGGCCACAGGTCATATTTGGCGGTTGGGCTCCTCCCTAACACGGCATGTGTTCTTAAAAACATATTACCCCTCGTTTATGTGACCATCAGCTCTTCGTAGGGCAGGGTGATGTCCACGTTGATGTCAACATCATATTCTTGGTGGAAAGCATCCAGGTCTTAAGGAGACTAATCCTCCTTACAATGTACCACCGCGAGGCGGGGCTAGTCAGGTTTGATTGGTATGATTGAATCATCCTTCTGACCAGGAAGGCTTATAAGTAGGCCTTTGGACCAGAGGTATCAATATACCTTTCGCATTCAGGTACTTTAAGCTCTTCTAGATCTTAATATTGGTATAGTTAGACAAATCAATGGGACCCTGCCCCTACAATTGGTTCAGTTTCTTCATGATCTTTACAAGCTATCCATCTTGTTGGTTATCTTTTAGCAAATTCGCAGGTGTCATGAGTATGCTTAAAGCACTTATGGAGTTGGACTTGGCTTGAGTGGACTCAATTTGCCTCGAGAGTTGTTGGAGGACAATGGACATATGTCCTACACCATCTTCAATGTTAACGAGACAATTTTGTACGTCATTTTGATCGAGACCTATTGCCTGAGGCCATTTGTAAGTGATTGGTGGTTGGCGATTCATAATTACCTGACATTGCAAAAGCAATAAATAAGCACGAGACTAAAATAAGGATTAACCCATGACAATGGTCCAATTGCTTTTATTTATCAAAAGAGGATTCCATAGACAATATACTCCTGACATCTAAACTCGAAATTAAAATGATATAACGGAATACATAAGTCCTTAAATAGTGGGACTAAAACAATATTAACACTAGGGTGCAAATGACTGCTATTTTATATATGACGAGGAGCTTTGTTCTTACGAATATGTCTACTTCCTTGGATTGGCTCTAAGACATGTGTCATGGGCTGATTGATCTAGTGTTCCCTTGCTGGTGTGGCCTTAAGATTTCTCCTAAGTCAGCCTTTCTCACACTCGACTCATAAGGATCTTAGAGAGAGAAAACTCTAGAGAGAGAAGCTCTGGATTGTATTTCACTTGTGAATGAGATGATACAATGAGGAGGAGGGGACCCCTATTTATAAAAGACAATGCAAACCGTATCCGTAGATCTCTCATCAATCTAACGGTGGAGATTACATCTCCTCAACTACCAACTACCCGCATTTATTACATATGAATACATTTACCGTATTGCCCGCTTCCAAGAGTATTCTAGAAAACTTGAGAAAACCCTAGGTCTTAGGGATACAACCCAAGGGTCGCTTGAATCATAAACTTGTCACGGTTGTCCCTTAGAACCCTCTTGGATTGTCGTTCTTTCGGGCCGTGACATTCTCCCCCACCTAATCATGCGATGCCCTTGTCACGTCTTCGGCATGGAAAGTATCGATCTCCTTCTTGAACTGCCAAAGACTTTCTACAGGCTCCCAACTTGCTTCACTCTCCGGAAGACCCTTTCATTGGATAAAATATTCTTGCTTGGGCGTGCAATACTGCTTTCGTATGACTTGATCCACCATGATACTCTCGACTTCTTGATCATATGAGGTTTTTGCCTCGAGTGTTGCTTGTTGCGACTCCCCAAATCCGGATCTTCCTCATCAACCTAGAAAGGCTTAAGCATACTCACATGGAAAACCAGGTGTACCTTAAGCTTTAGTGGTAACTCCAGCTTTTATGCGACCTTTCCGACCTATTGTAGCACACTAAATGGCCTCTCGTAGCGACGGATCAACCCCTTGTGCACGTCCTTGTATAGAAGCATCATGTGCAGCTTGACCAATGCTTGGTCCGTAACCTAGAACTCCACATGTTGTCGCTTCTTATCAGCTCACTTCTTCATGTGCTGGGAGGCCTTGTGTAAGCATGCCCTTGCCAAGTCAGCTTGCTCTTGCTAATCTTTGGCAAACTTAGATATGGGTAGACTACTCCCCTGATAACTCGATGTGATTGCACTTGGGGTATTAAGTTGTTGCCCAGTCGCAATCTTGAACGGGTTTTGGTCAGTTGACTCGCTCTACTGTAGATTGTAGGAGAATTGGGCTACGTTGATCAACTTTGCCTAATTCACTTGTGTTGTGCTCACATAGTGTCGGAGATAAATCTCTAAGAGTGCATTGACCCACTCTGTCTGATCGTCGTTTTGGGGGTGCAAACTTGTCAACATATTCAGCTCCGGCCCCAGCAGCTTGAACAACTCGAACTAGAAACGTCCCATGAAGCAAGGATCATGATCACTCATGATTGTTTGTGGCACTCCCCAATACTTGACCATGTGCTTCATGAATAGCTTGGCCGCCTCATCAGTTGGGTAGTCCTTTGTTGCAGGCACGAAGGTTGCGTACTTGGAGAACTTGTCCACTACGACCATGAGAGTCTAACATCCTTCGTACTTTGGCAGGTTGACGATGAAGTCCATGAAGACACTTTCCCATGGACGAGTAGGAATGGGAAGTGGTTCCAACAGACTCAACGACAAACGTTGCTCCAGCTTGTCTTATTGGCACACCAAACAAGTCTTCACATAAGCTTCCACGTCATCCCGCATTTGAGGCCAGTAGTATCGATCTTTGACGAGGGCCAACGTGCATTGAATCCTTGGATTACTCGCTCATTTCGAGTCGTGGCACTCATGCAAGATCTCCTTCCTCAGCTTCCCATGGAGGGCACGTAAAGCCACCTTCCTTTGGTGTAGAGGAGCTCATCCTCACACCAGAACTGTCGGGTCTTGCCTTCCCTTGCATACCCAACGAGCGCTTGAGCTCTTGAGTCATGCTTCAATCCCTCTTTGATGCGTTCGACCAAAGGATAACTTGGTCTACTAACCGTGCTGCTTATTAACTCGATCTTCCAACTCAGCGCGTCCACCACGGAGTTGGCTTTCCTCGGCTTGTACTCCAATGCGTAGTCAAACTCCGCTAAGAAATCTTGCCATTGAGCTTGCTTTAGACTCAGCTTCTTCTGGGTCTAGAAATAGCTCATGGCCACATTGTTCGTCCTCATAGCGAACTTTGATCCCAGGACATAGTGCCTCTATGTTCGAAGATAGTGGACCACCATGGTCATCTCCTTTTCTTGAACGGAATACCGGTGTTTGGTCTCGTTCAACTTGCGAGACTCGTTCGCCACTGGATGTCTTTCCTGCATAATGACATCGCCAATAGCAAAATCCGATGCGTCAGTCTCTACCTTGTAAGTTTGGTGTGGTCGGGCAATACCAACACCGACTCCTCCGTCATGGCTTTCTTTAATTGATCGAATGCTCTTTGACATTGATCCGTCCACTCCCATGGCTTCTCCTTCTTCAGCAAGTTCGTGAATGGTACGATGATGCTCGAGTAACTTCGAATGAATCGTCGGTAGTAGTTGGTGAGGCCGAGGAACAACCTCAACTCCATCACCTTCGTTTGCATCTCCTATTCAACAATCATCTGAATCTTCGCCCTGTCCATTTGCACTCGTCCTCCCCCAACGATGTGCCCTAAGAACAGAACTTCCTCTTGGGCATGCACACTTCTTGCACTTAACATATAGCTCATTCTCACACAAGACTTGGAAGACCTACCTTAAGTGCTTGACATGCTCTTCAAGCGTCTGACTATATACTACAATATCATCAAGATAAACCACTACAAAATGATCTACGAATAGATAGAGTACCTTGTTCATAAGCATGCAAAATGTAGCCGGAGTGTTGGTCAGGCCGAATGGCATGATGAGGAACTCGTAGGATCCATATCGCGTCATGCAGGCTGTCTTCAACTCGTCCCCTTCAACGATCTGAACTTGATAGTAGCTCGATCGGAGATCCAACTTGGTAAACCACTGAGCTCCACCAAGTTGATCGAAGAGTTCCGTGA
Source organism: Eucalyptus victrix (assembly GCA_016097545.1). NCBI lineage: Eukaryota > Viridiplantae > Streptophyta > Magnoliopsida > Myrtales > Myrtaceae > Eucalyptus > Eucalyptus victrix. The sequence goes on along the minus strand of CM027835.1, from coordinate 19,487,853 downwards.
TAAGCGGGATCGGGTACTTGTTCTTCATAGTTAGCTTGTTCAGTGCTTGGTGGTCGATGCACATTCGGAGTGACCAATCATGCTTCTTTTGAAATAGGACCGGTGCACCGAACGGAGCCTTGGACGGCTGTATGTAACCCGCATCGAGAAGCTCCTTTAGTTGCCTCCTCAACTCTTTCAATTCGGGGGGCGTCATACGATACGGCACCATGGCAGGCAGTCAAGCGTCAGGCACTAGCTCAATTCGATGATCCAGCTCCCTCTTAGGTGGTAATTTCTTCAGCAACTTTGAAGGCATCACGTCCTTGAATGAGTCGAGGACTTGGGCTACCTCCGTCGAGACTTCCTTCCCTTAACCCTTGTCATCATTAATCTTCAGGGTAGCTAGGATGTTCACTTCACCCTTCCTTGCCCCCTTAGTGAGTTGCATAGCCGAGATTATTCGTCAATCACAATCTGACTCACGATGGACTAGGATCATGCATTAGCAACGCTTGTTTAACACGTATATACACTCGGCAAAAGGCAATATAACAGCATGGATCTTATCTAGGAACTTAATCCCAATGACAAAGTTGTAGCGATCAAGGGGAAGTACCTTTAGAGTTTCCTTGCTTCTCCATTGCTCGAGTTGTAGCTCCACGTCCCTTGTGACACTAATTACAGGGACTTCCTTGGAGTTGACTATCTTGAGCCATCTGGCTCCCTTCTCAACCTGTAGGTTAAATCTTTTCGCAGCTTGTTCCAATATAAAGAGGTCAGATGCTCCCATGTCCACGAGCACACTTATTGTGGACTCTCCGATCCTCAAATTTGCGAACATTAGTCCTTTAGGTTCCTTCGCCTTCTTGCGAACCCAACCATAATTCCTTCCTAGGCTCATCTTCTTTGCATAGAGCGGCCAGTTTGGCGTTGTTCGGGCAATCCCGCGCCATGTGCAGACCATCACAAAAGAAGCATTTGTAAGAGCATACCTTCCTTTATCCTCCTCTGCTTGACTCTGTATGAGCTTTGTGAGGATTAGTCGGTGGTCTACCTCCAGTTGAGTGGTTGTATTTCCCTTGATCTCCCCCACTAGTGGCTTTGTCCCTTGGACGCGAGTTCGATTGGGATGTGGAAGGCGTCTTATATTCCACGAGCGATTCGGTTATCGTCATGGCCATCATGAGATCTCCCACATTGAATCGCTTTAGCTCTTGCTTGGTCCATGGCTTGAGAATGCTCATGAATTGGTAATATGCTTCAACCTCGTTCATCAAAGGGATCTGGAGTAGCAACTCCAAAAATCGCTTGATTTAGTCATGCACACCACCCTTTTGCTCGAGACGCTTAAGCTCATCACGAGCTTCCTCCTCCACATAAGCGAGAAAGTAGTTCCGCTGAAACTCTTGGACGAATCTACCCCAGGTCATGATAGGACCCCTACACCTATCATCTAACCGATGACGCCACCACAACAAAGCACTACCCGCTAAGTACATAGATGCAGTGTTTACTTGTGTTTGGTCGTCGTTGATCCCCATGGCTTGGAAGTACTTGCTCCATGTACCATAGGAATTTGTCCATGTCTTTGGCCACCCGTGAGCCCTGGAATTTCTTCTACTTCGGCGTGTCCACTTGTGGACCTTACACGGCGATCACCCCCGTTCACATGTGCAGCTTCTAGTTTAGTGAGCTTGCTCTTGAGCTTTGCTATCTCCACGCGCATGGCTGCCATTGTGGCCTCTAAGGGTTCATACCGTTGTGCGAGCTCTTCCCATAGGGTCCCTAGCAACTCGTGTCGGAGCTCTCCCATGCTCTGTGTAGTACTGTCAGAAAAAGAAGTCAAACCCCCCTTCCCAAAAACAATAACCTTCCTAAATGTATGCAACAACACTAGCAAAAAACAAGTAAAAAATCTAGCCCTAATTTTTTTCCCATGAAGTTCCGAGCCTTAATTTTTTCCCTTCAAGCACCAAGCCCTAATTTTTTTCCCAAGCCGAGTAAGTGAGTGAGTAAGAGGATGTGACATCAATTGAGTGACTAAGTGAAAGAGTGAATGAAGTGAGATAGGGAACAAACAAGTGCGAACCATGAATTAGAGAGAGAGAGAGAGAGAGAGAGAGAGAGAGAGAGAGAGAGAGAGAGAGAGAGAGAGAGAGAGAATGAAGTGAGATGAGGAGTGAGCAAGTGCAAACCGTGAACGAGAAAGAAAGAGTGAGTGAGCAAGATAGGGAGCGAACGAGTGCAAACAACGAGAGAGAGAGAGAGAGAGAGAGAGAGAGAGAGAGAGAGAGAGAGAGAGAGAGTCAGCACAAACAATAATACGAGAGAGATTTATCTATCTTAAGAGACAAAGATTCAATTTGAGGGATACAGTGTCACTTATTGTGAACGGCCACTTCATAGTCCATGTTGGACTTGTTTTATACATAAAAAAGCCATGTGTGGATAAAATTATTTATGAAATGCCAAGTAAGACTATTTGTTAAAACTTATCATCGGAGGCACTTAAATAATTGTTTTTTCTTCGATGTGGCACTTAAGTGATATACAAAATGTTTTGGTGCTAAAGTGAGTGCCATATGAAAGTTATAACATTTATAGTGTCATTTTTCCATATATATTAAACATACATTTTAGAGGGAAAAAGAGAACTACAAGTATCATAACTTTCGTATGGTATTCACTTTAATGCCATAACTTTTCAAGTAGTGAGTCTTTATTTTATCACACTTTTAGAGACGTGGACCCTTCGAGTGCCATAACTTACAAAAGTGACACTTAAGTGCCAAAATCGAAGCAAAATGGATTACTTAAGTGCCAATCCGGCCAAAATCCAGCCAAATTGCATATGTGACATTTTCCGGTGACTTCTTTTATTGAGGTGGCAAATGTTTAAAAAGAAAAAAAGCCCACATGGACGACAAAAATGACGTCGTCCATCCCGAGTGAGCGGAGACCTAAACGACGTTGTTTAACAAACGTCGTTTTTCCTTAGTGTTAAACGACGTCGTTTAGGTCATTTTGGCTGAAGCACATTTGGCTGTTACCGTTCCTCCCCATCCTCATTCACACTAGATCTCAGGCCCTTCTCTTCGTCACCATTCACGCCTAGAAGTGGTCATTGGTCGCCGTCGTCATTCACCATTGTTGGTCGTCATCGCTGCTCACCATTATTGGTCGTCGTCACTGCTCACCATCATCACTCCTCTAGGTTTGGCCCCTTCTCCCCCTCCCTTGTGATGAAATTAGGGCTCGATTATTTTATTAAGGCTCGCTTATTTTATTAGGGCTCCGATGGAAATTCTATTGAAATGCACACTCTCTATTTGGCTACTCCCTTGTATGGAGATGCTCACCTCGGTCGATGATTTCTGTAGTTGATGCTCTAGTGAAATGAAATATTGAATAAGGTGGAACTAGGAACTAGTGTGTTTGAGTGCAACAAAATATTGAATCAGGTGGGATATGATAGATAGATTAAGGTGGAAGGTGTGAAATAATGGCCCTCAAGTGCTCTGCAAAGAGCACACGACTGTGCTATCAATTTGCTTTTGTTCCCTTGATTATGATCTTTTGGTTCTTTTACTCTTCTTTCCTGATTGTTGTTTCTAATCAAACGGTCAACATATATGCAGGGAACATTGAGGAGTGCAAAATTTGTTTTGATACTTTATATAAGTCCGTTTACCTACAAGGGACATATTTGGAATCACATGTAAGTACCTCCTTTTAAAGTTTATGGATAAATTCAGGGCTTGGATTTTCCTCTAAATTTCTCTTGATTTGTGTAATGACCTCTTGACACAATATATTAATGGCCAGACATCATAGAGTAGGGTATGATTTCTTCTGGTTGGATGAGAAACAGAACTTTCACCCTATATTTTTACATCAAGCTTTCCTTAATTTTCTGTATGTGTTTTCATAGGAAAAATAGATTTGATTATGTTGATGTATATTCTCTCACATCACAGGTTAGTTCAGCAAAAGATGGTAGACAAAATTGTTTGGGCTGTGCTTGTTGTGGAGACCTCTATTTTTTGTTAATATTTTAAGGGGAGGGAAGGCAAATAATTAAAGTGGCGACCTCTTTTTTGGCTATCATGTTAGGGCATATTATCAGTGTGGGGACCTCTATTTAATAAAGTCCATGAGAGTGGGGGGGGGGGCTCCCATGTGCAATTGTCTATTGTCTTTTGTGGATATGGTCCCAAAAACTAATTATTCTTTTTCTTGTTCTTGGTGCAGAAATGGCTTATGACAAGGATTATATTGTTGTCATAGTTTGCTACAGTGGGGAATTTATGATTGGGGAGGATGAGTGGGAGTATGCGGGTGGAAATGAGGGCACCATCTTTGTTGAAAAAAAAAAAAGGCATCTTATATGGGATTTGTTAGAGATATAATGACTTATTTTCCTTATAAAGTTCATAAGTTGCTTTATTGTGTTCCTGAAAAAGGCTTAAGAGATGGTTTGAGATACTTAGAAGATGATAATAGTTTTAGGGATATTCTATATCATTATCTTCATGGTAATGAGGTAAAAAAATATGTTGACTACAATAGTGAAAGTGAGGACGAAGATGATAATAGAGAGAGTGCCTAAGTAGGACAAAAAGGAGATGGTATTCAAGGTAGTATTGACGTTAGGATCAAAGGAGTGCAAATGCAGTTCACTAGAGTGATGATGACATAGGTGATGTCACAATCACTAGATTAGATTGGGAAGTAGCTGAATCAAGTGATGATGATGATGAAGGGTTGCTTGTTGAAAATTTCATAAGTGATAACGATAATGAGGAGCTTGTATAGTCAAGAAAAAAATGAAGGGATTTTTTAGTAGACAAGTTTGTAGCTTTATAGGTAGCTGATGAAGTTCCAAACAGTTCAGCAGGCCCTGTAAATGCTGGTGCTGTTGGCGAGGAGACTGATTATGAAGAAAGTGGCGAGAATGCTACTTCCTAGGATGAGCTTGAAGAAGATGAAGGAGCCGTGCATAGAAGGAAAAGTAAGTTTCCTTCTTATGATCCATTCGTTGCCTCTCCTACTTTGTCGGTAGGTATGAAATTTCAAGATGCAAAACAATTTACAGAAGCTATACTGAAGAACTTCATTGCTGCATAGAGAAATATTGATTTCATTAGAAACACTAAGACTTTTGTAAAAGCTAGGTGTTCATAACAAAATTTTCCATGGAAGATCTATGACACATTTGTTAGGAGAAGTGGATATTTTCATATTAGAGCCTATCAAAAGAACATACTTGTTTCATTAATTTTGAAAATAAAAGGGTAATAAGTGTATGGTTGTCTGAGCACTTCTCTGAATTGATTAAGTTGATGCCTCGGATGAATAGTACTTAGTTCAGGATGCTGGTGAAGGAGCATGTAGGCATCAATATATCCAGGAATCAATGCAAAAGATCGAAGCAAAAGTTGATGAAGATACCCATCGGTTAGTATAGTAGCGAATATGGATAATTGTGTGATTATGCTTGGGAGTGTAGGCTGCAAAAGTCTTCAAATAGAGTGTATGTAGAGGTTGTAGAAAGACCACTTCCTAATATTGGGATCAAGTTCGATAAGTTCTATGTTTTCTTCGATGCATGCAAATGAGGATTTTTATATGGTTGTAGACGGATTATAGGATTGGACGACTGTTTTTTGAAGGGCTTGTGCAAGGGGGAATTGCTGGCCGTAGTTGGAAGATATGCAAATAACCAAATATTTCCATTGGCTTGGGCTGTTGTGAAGGTAGAGAACAAGGACAATAGGTCCTGGTTCCTAAAAAATTTAATGACTGATTTGGAGATAACAAATGGGGCATGGTGGGCATTCATGAGTGACTAACAAAAGGTAATGTTTGTTTTTTGAAAAATTTGGTCAATTGTTTGCTTTTTGATATCAACATGTCATTTGCTTACATTTTTTTATTTTGAATTATTGTAGAGACTAGTTCCAACAATACCTAAATTGTTACCTTATGTTGAACATGGAATGTGTGCGCGGCACATATACGCAAATTGAGCAAAGAACTATAAATGGGACAAGTTGTAGTCGCAATTTTGGCAGCTAGTAAAGAGCACGAATATGGTTGACTTTAGGATGGCCAAAGAAGAACTGCTTCAATTGACAAAGGAATGTTATGATGCACTATTCTAAAGAGAATCGAAGTATTGGTGTATGGCGTTTTTCAGCGAGGAATTCAAGTGTGATAATATAAATAACAACATCTGCGAAGCATTCAATGGGAGGATAATATATGCCATATGTAAATCAATTATCTCAATACTTGAAGACATAAGGGTTATGGTCATGACTCGGTTGCACAGACAAAGAGATGAGGCTGCAAAGTGGACTAGGTAATGTGGTCCTAAGATTGCTAAGAAATTGGATGAGAACTTGGCTACAAATATGTATTGTCATCTCATTTGGAATAAAGATGAATGATATGAGATAAGGAAGGGTTCCGATAAGCATATTGTCCATTTAGGTACGAGGAAGTGTTCATGTAGAGCATGTCAACTAAGTGGAATTCCTTGTGCACATACCATATGTGCCTTTCAATTGAAGGGACACAACACAAAAGACTACATTGATGATTGGTACAAGAAACTAAAATATCTTACTTCATATCAATTCATTTGGAGCCAATCAGAAGTAGCAAGTTCTTGGAGTCAACAGATTGTGAAGCACCTCAGCCTATGCCACTACAGAAGAAAATGGGAAGACCAAAGAGAAAATGAAAAATGACGGAGAGAAAGGTCTCATGTCAGCAGAGGATGAATAAGACAAGTGTACCGATAAAGTGCTATTTTTGCCACATAGCAGGGCACAATATTAAAGGTTGTCAATTAAGGAAGCAGCAGAAATAATTGAGGCTAGCCGAAGGGCCTAGTGAAGGGATAGTTAGAGAAGGACAAACAGAAAGGTGAAGTGAGTTGATTATTCTTCAGTCGATGATAATAAATCTAGTAAGTCATGACAATTGTGTTTATGTTGCTTTATGGTTTATTACAAATATGTACGTAATTATAAGTGATATGTATTTAATGCTTTTGTCTTTGTTCGGTCACGAGAATGACACGTGAAGAATTGGTCGAAGCCCTCTGCTGTACTTGAAACTGAAGGGCCTGTTCAAAATAGGTAAGATAGAAGACAACCACCTAAAGGATTGGCCGAAGCCCCTACTATTCTTGAAACTGAAGGGCTTATTCAAAGAAGGTAAGGTAGATGATAGCCAGCTGCAAGATTAGCTAAAGCAACTGGAGGGCTAGTTAAGTCGACCGTTCTTCAGCAGCAGCATAGAAAAAAATACTCGGTAAGTTCAATAATTTGAGTTTAGTTTTCTTTTACGTTGTTATGTGGCTTGATGTTATATTTATGATGTCATTTGCCTTTTTTTCTCAAATTCGAAGAAAGCAAGCTAGAGCTTAGCTGCTAATAGAGGGCCCAACTGAAGGACCACCACAAGATCCATCACCAAGGTCACCACAAAGGCCACTAGAAGGGTCATCAAAAGAGCCACCATAAAAGCCAATCGAAAGTGTCACTGAAATTGCAGGGCTAAATAGAAAAATAACCAGAAGAAAGCCAAATCAAGAGTCACCAACAAGAATGTCATTTAGAAGACGCCTAGCTGAAGAATTGGCCGAAGAAGACTCTATTGTAGCTGAACAGCCACAACAAGAGCCCAAAAAATCACATGCGAGAAGAAAAGCCAACCAATCACAAATATCTAAAAGTGACACTCCCCTTTGAATAAGAAGGGCTCTTGGGAAGAGGCTAAAATAATATAGTTATGGCATTTATATAGATGAGCATTTTAGAACAGGTTATTCTTAATGTAAGTTTTATAGGCGCATTTAATTTAATTTATAGTGCAAAATTTTGTTAATAATTGAGTTTTTTTTTTTTAAGCTTAGGAGAAGTTCAGAGGTTCTTATCTCTCAAGGACCAACTCAAGAATCAATAGTTGTGCCAACAAAGAAGAAAACATTGGTTGCACGACAAGAAAGAAGTGTAAGAAGATTCCAATTGCAGGTTCATTTGAATCAGTTCAGCCTATAACAATTGCAGCTCCTTCTAAATCAGTTTAGTCTAGGACAATTGCAGCTTCATCAGAATCAACACATCCCAAGACAGTTGAAGAAGAAGTCTCACATCCAGTTAGAAAAAGTGCAATGATTATGAATTAAGTGCAACGTCCATCAAAAGGAGCATGAACAAGAGGCATTGTGCATATTGATTGATGAAATGTGATGTGATATGGTTTGTGGGGTTAAGGAGTTAGTTGTTTTATTGCGGATTTTTTTTTTTTAATAATAGTTTGTCATTGAGTTTCTGAGACTTCATTTCAATATCAATGGAACAATCTTGTTATTTGTCATATTTGCATTTTTCATTTTTTTATTTTGTTTTTACTTTTACTTACTACTTTTGGTGGTGGATTTATGGTGGTGACTGAGGTGCTTGTGTGGCTGGTGGTGGCGATTGGTGAAGCCTAGTGGTGGTGGGTCCATTGTGGGGTTGGGTTGGGGCATTTTGTTGTAGCTAATACTAGTGCAAGAGTCCAGTGTGTATAGCCTAGCTTGCACGAGCCCTTTTTGCAACAGACCCATGACCCACCACCAATAGTGACTGCTAATGATGGGTCTATGGTGGTGGCTACATGCTGGTGTAAAAGCTGGAATGATGTTGTTGCTAGTGGTGGTGGCTAGTGGTGACTGTTAACACCTACTGATGGTGGGTTTATTATAGGAGTTGGGTTTGGTGTTTTTGTTGTACCTAGTGCAAGATGTAGGTGTGCAATATGCACATCTTGCACCGGGTAGTGTTGCTGCAAGTTGGTGTAAGGTACCTTACACTAGCAACTTTTGCAGCAACATAGCACTAGCATAGTGGTGGTTGGTGGTGTCTCAAGTGGATGCTTGAGATGCTTGGTGTGGCTGGTGGTAATGGCTGGAGGGCGATGGTGGCCAGTGGTGGGCGGTGGTGGCGGTTGATAGTAGCTGATGGTTGGTGCAATTTATAGAGGAAATATATTAAAAAAAAATTAGCACTTAACTGATCAAATTCTAAAAAATCTGGCACTTAAGTGTTCACTTTTAATTACAAGTGGCACTTAAGTTATCACTTTTAATAATAACTTGACACTTAAGTGATCACTAGTTACAACTTATAGCACTCGAGTAATCACTCGTGCCTGTTCTATATATATGGCGGTTTGCAGCGAACCGAAGAAGCTACTGGTTTATATATACGGCTCAACTTATGGCAACTCCATTCAATTCAATGTTTGCTATTGGTTTATATTCAATTCAAGTAAAGAAGTCATCACAACACATCGACCCAATATACATTCCATCATCACCGATTTATATTTGAGAATAAACAAAAATATAGTACAAATAGTATCACATTCATTCATTCATTCATTCCCTTTCCTTGACCTCCCCACAAGCACAAGAAGTAACGCATAATACATATAACAACCAAAAAAAGATAAAAATGCCACAACGATTTTGTAGACAACACAACACTTCTTCTCATACTCAAAAAAAAAAAAAAAAGTTACATTTCATTCAAAACAATTACATTTCTCCACTCATTTACAACTATGGCAGTTGGAGAATCTTATTCTCATCTTCCGAGTACTTTACATTTCATCATAAAATATAATAGACCAAAAAATAGCAACACAATAAACACTTGGTAACACTCCGTTCAATTTTCATCCTTGAAACTTCATTCTTCAAATGGTTACCAGAAGATGCTTGAGCTTGCATTGAGTCAACATCGTTCAAGTCGTCCACAAGCGTAAATGGAGGTTGATGACATCCATCAAGTAGGTTCAATATCACCTCTGTGGCTCGGTGAGATAATTTCGCATCAACCCATTTGAAATATTTGTATTTCGACCATTCTTTGTATCGACACATCCATTAAATCTTCTCCCGAGATTCATTCGAGTACATGATGTTCTTCTTGAACTTGGTAACCCACAAAAACATAAATGCTCGCCTTCTCTTTCACTTCGGCGAGAGAAATTTGAGCCGCTGCTAAAAGTCATGCTCTCCATTTCCAATATTCGACTGTAGAATTTGGGGCAAATCGAATTAGGGTTCGGGATTAGGGCTCCAGCGTTGCCCGATTTAGGGTTTTAGATTTAGGGGAAATACGGAGACGACGACGTTTTAGCTGATTTAAGGGCTCTATTTTTGCCAACACCCAAAACAACATCGTTTTGGGTGAATTAGAGCTGACTCAGTTCTCCGGTGAGCCACCTTGGCGAGAAATATTAATATTTAATTGAAAATGTGGCACTTAAGTGTCACTTTCGTAAGTTATGGCACTTAAGTGTCCCTTTGTGCCAAGTTATGGCACTTGAAGAGATTTTTTGCCCACACTTTTATTACCTTCTAAATCATCAACCACTCTAATGTCAAGTAAACATGGATTTGGACGAAAACACACAAAAATAATGGTGTGTTCTTCTCTATTATTTATTATATTTGTTTGGTACATCTCAGTTGTGATTCATTGGTTGATTGCATAGTTGAGGTTCAAGCATAACAAATTAATATTAGTCTTGATGGTCGATTGATGGCTCACTCTAATTTGTATCAATGTTTGACAAATATTTCAAGAAAAGAATGTCATAGTTAACTCTATTTTCAAATAGCTCATTAGTGGGACCTAGAGGAAGAGACCAATGAGTGAAATGGTCTTATGGCGTACAAATGCGTTGTCGAGGGTACCCTTTATGGTTCAATCTAACAAAAATGACTAATCCTATATTTGGAAACCCGTGAGCGAAATGCAATTACTAGGTTGGGAACGAAAATTAACTAAATGTCAAAATTTTCCCTCTATCTCATTCTCACAATTTTCCATAACCCACCTAATTTCCGCTCTATTTCCTTCTTTTCCCTATTAGAGGATAGGAGTGAAGGTGAGTGTTATGATTGTTGGGGTGCCTCCTCCCCCAAATCAGTATAGAGATTCAAGTCGAAATATTTGCTATTATAGAATGATATTTGTATTAAAGGGGAGCTAGTCTAGAACCAAAATCTCTCACGTGAGGGAATGATTATTTTGGTGCTTGTGCGAGGAGTGTTTATAAAGTATCACATCAGATATTCAATATGAGGTTTGAGGAATTAATGTATTTTAATTGGCTTATATTTTATTGACTTAAAATTTTGAGTGAAACTATAAATCCAATTGCATATGCAGATAGGCTCGAAAGAGCTCTTTCTTAATGATCTCTAAGTAATGGTGTCAAATTTCTCATTTTTGCTACACATTCCAACGTAGATTTAATTATCGAGTTTCTGATCTAGTTGGAATAAATAGTATTGTTATTTCGTTCACTTCTTTATTTCTAATGTTTTGTAGTGCAATATATAAAATGTTTGCATGCACTTTTTATGTCAACTTGTGTTTGTGCAATTCATAATCTTTTATTTTGAAAAGACAAGGAAGACCAACTTACGTAGGTGAATTGCATCTCATTGAAATGCCCACTCATTTCATAAACCATAAAAAATGCTAACCAAAATCCCAATAAGTGATCCAAACGAAAGTTTTTTCTTTTCCCTCACAGCATGTTCACTCCTTAATCATTAAGCGAATCCTATTAGATTCACCCTAGTTAAAGAATTTCATTTAGCTTTTGCTTTTGGACACTTCAATGTGATAACTTGTTGAAATCATGAGTCGAATTGACTCCGTGCACATTTGGATCAAAGAAACGGAGGGTGGCCAAGGACGCTAGCACATAGTATGCACATTTGTGTATGGCAATGCTATAAAAAAGTAAAGGAAAATTTCCAAATAAAGGGTTGAAGTACCTTCAATTTCTTAAATAAGAATCTGAAGTGAATCTTGTTTTAAATAAGAGCATGAAGTGCATATATCATTTTCAAATAAGGGCTTGAACTCACCGAATGTGAGGGCAATTTCGTCTTTTAAATTTTTTCTTAAAATTTTCTTTTTTCTTTCTTTCTTTCTTTCTTTCTATTTTTTTCATTAAAAAAAAGAACAAAAAAAGAAGAAGAAGAAAACATAGGTGGGAGGCACCCTCCTGCATGTGGCTACCATCCCATCATCGGTGGGGTGGAAGTGAAGGCCGACGGGGTCGCCGGCGCCTGAGGGAGGGTTGATGACCTTGATAGCCTAGAGGTGAGGGTCGGCAGGCCCTCGCCAAAGGCGGGAGAGGGGGGCGACCTTCTCCCAAATCTAGGAGAGGGTCGATAGCTCTCGAGCAAGCTTGGTGGTCCTCGGCTAGCGTCTATCATAAGTAGAGAGAGAGATGACGGTGGAAGCGGGAATCGAGTATGCATTGATAGTGTTGGGGTCATCCCTCTCCTTGTTTGTCTCCGTCGTCTCCATCATCTCCAAGAAGCCCTTCTTGATCCTCACCCTCCTTTCCAAGTTCCTTCCCCACTCACTCACTCTCTCACTCTCTCTCTCTCTCTCTCTCTCTCTCTCCTCATGATCGCATTCACAAGTCACAGAGCTTCACTTGCAATTCATTCTCTGAGCCAAGGATGTGGACAAGGGTCGCTAGGCCTACGCTTCGACTAGCATCTCTCGCCCATACTAGTTGAGGGTGGGTGATCCATGCAGATCTAGGAGAGGGTCGTCACCCTCTCTCACCTTTAGTGAGGGCCTACTGGCCCTCCCCCAGGCGTCAACAACCTTGCTTGTGGCACCCCCAAAACGGTCCCCGATTCGTTAGGATCGCCACCGTTTGTTTACCTTTCACTTATCCTAATAACATGTCACTCTATACCATTGAGATTATAGTGAGTCCAAATCTTGGGGTTTATAATAATACAATGCAATGCATAACGTAATTATATTTGACACCCTAAATATAAACTAATAATACAATGCAATGCATATATATAGCCGAAACACTTTTATTTACATAGCTTGATCGGACAACAAGATTCGGTACATCAAAAGGGCAAGGCTTTACTAAGCTCAGTTATAACCCAAAAGTACCCGACACCACATCAGTCATGTACATTGATCCATCCTCCAGTGTTGGCTATCCAAAAAAATGTCACATGCTACCAATCACACGTACAATCACACCTAGCTCGGTGCATCGGTTGGTGGCAGCGACAGCATCCCCATCATGATCCCGTCGTGATGAACATGCATGGATAGGAACTCCTGGACTACGGGGCCATCAGGTAAACCCATGTCATACATAACTAAAACCCGAACAAGAATAAACACCAGTCCACGAACACCAACACAAGGGTGCTCCAAGCACTCAACATCAACGTCAGATGATAAGCCATAGAAAGTACCACGTGTGACCAATAACAGAGGCATCTCTTAATCTAAAATGTTAGTCCCCAAAAGGAGTGAATACAACCACTCAGCAGTAAAAGATTCCTCAAGCTATATCAAGCATTACTATTAATATCCAGATTTAAGTATGGTAGACAAAATAAGAAATTTAACAATAAGTGTGTATCAAAATCATGAAAACTATCAATGTAATAACAATGTAGTCCTAATGGGTAGTGCAACATATCCAAGATAGACAAATCTCAATCATAGGATCAAACTGAAACATCACGTTCCGTTCCATGCCATACACTCAATCATATATCTAGACCCACACACACATATAATGGAATCGTTCATTTTATTTTTCAAAAGGTTTCATCCCCGGAGGACCAATGTTTGCGTCCCTTTGGCATTTGCATCCCTCCAGGCATCACGAAAGCCTCTGGCATTTAGCCATTTAAGGCCACCGGTTATCTGGAGCGAATCACACCTCCAGGCATTTTGTACCCCACTTGGCATCACGAGGAACCTTGAGGGCCTCCCATGAAAATGGTTACCTTTGCCATCTGAAATTACGTACCGACAAGCATACCACCAAGCATCCCGAAGCTCCTAGGGAATAACCTCCGGCATTCAGCCATTTAAGGCCACCGGGCATCCACAAGTTATCGACTCACTTGATCCTTTGGGCATCCCGACTCCGGGATATTGTTGACCTAAGGGTTCAACAGTAATAATTTAGCATTTTAATTTACAAGACATTTTCAAATGCTAAAACAAGATGTCTCATGGACCCTCTATCACATCTCAATATTACACAAATATCCACAGCCAATACCATCATATCGCATAGCCATTTGAAACACCTTCACTTTCGGATACTTTTGTGAAAATTCAAGAACAAAATAGCCCAACTTTTACAATGCACAGTTTGGGTGAATTTTTTGAAATAAATACTAAATGGACTCAGAAAATTATGAAATTTTGACACATTATCAATGAGACCTAAAGGAACAAATTTACACCAAGTCAAATTCCATGCATATCAAGAACAAAAACTTTGGTATTTCTTACTACAGTTTCTGTAAAATTTCCAGATTTAGCATTTCCGTATGAAAATCATTTTGTCAACTAAATCTTATCCATTTATGCTAAATTTTTTGATATGTTACTCTCACAGATGTGCTCTCCAACGTTCATTGAGGATTCGAAGTCAAATTTTGGCTAGAAAATTTCAGAAAAATCAAGAAATCACCAGAGGTCACACTGTCCTTTACAAAACAGTCCACTGATCTAACTAGAATTTTTCCTACTCCTTGAATTTTGACCTCCAACATCCACAATCGAATGTATACAAGTGTATCACACTATAACACAGCCTTATCACTTCCAAAAATCCTCTATAGTCAGATCTTTCAATTCTTGTTCCATCACAAAATTCGAAATCCACAATGCATGCCCTGTTTTTACCTAGTTTCTTTGATCTAGCTTCATCTTTCATGTCCAAATCAAACATGCAGCTCTAGTATCTCACATTTCTCGCATCTACCAACTCCTCATTAGATAAAACAGCAAGCCAAACATAGATTGAAGAATTTCTACTTGCCTCAAGTTCAAAGCAACCACAACAAGCAAGTCGGCAACTTGGGGCTCCGGATGCAGCTCGATCGATGGCGGAACTAGGTGGTGTCAACGGCGATAGCTAGCGCATGCATGGCAGGGCTGGTCTCCTTCTTCCCTCACTGGAGCACCCTCACGAACTCTCTCTTTCTCTCGGATTCTCTCTCTTGCAAACACTCCCTCACTCACTCTGCCCCCCTCTTTCTCTCTCTCTCTCTCTCTCTCTCTCTCTCTCTCTCTCTCTCTCTCTCTCTCTCTCTTTTCTTTCTTGCACTCTCATGATTAGCTAGTAATCATTGGATTTGCATGAAGATCACCGATGAAGCAATGGGGCCAATGACACTTACTTACTCCCTCTTGCCACTTGTCAATCTTCATGCAAGGATGATGGGCCTCAATCGGCTGGGCCTTAGTCAACCGATCAAAGAGGAAACATGGGTGGGTTTTTGGGCCTCTTGGCCTACTTTGGGCCTGAAAATTTTGGGCCAAGTTGTCCCATGTCCAATTTAAATAGCCCATAGAAAAATATCAATAATAAGCCCATAATTCCTACACCACTTTAGGGCATTTGATTTTTATGTAGGAATCAATATTATATTCCCATAACAAATTTCACATAGGGGGTTTGGTCCAAGAGATAAAATAAAGTGGCCGATAATGTAATTGTCCACATGGCCATTCAAAGACAAATCTCCTTTCCTTAAAATTGACATTTCGAGTTGTCGAAATTCTCGGATGCCACAATTCTCCCCTCCTTAGAGAATTTTTTCCTCGAAATTATACATTACCTATGTCTCTTTAAACAAGTGAGGTTATCTTTCCCTCATCTCATTTTCATTTTCCCATGTGGCTTCCTCCATATCATGATGTCACCACAATACCTTAACCAAGTGAATTTTCTTCCTCTGTAGGACTTGTTCTTTTCGATCTAATACCTGCATTGGTTCTTCTATGTACCCCACTTTCTCATCCACTTTGATGGCTTCATGATCGAGTATGTGACCAGGATTCGGCCGATACTTTCTTAGCATCGATATGTGGAATACATCATGTAAATTTCTCAATTTAGGAGGCAGTGCCAAACGATAAGCTACGTCTCCTATTCTTTCAAGTACCTCGAATGGTCCAACAAATCTATGGCTCAAATTACCCTTCATTCCAAATCAAGATATTCCTTTCATAGGGGATACTTTAAGGAACACATGATCCCCCATATTAAACTCTAAAGGTCTTCTACACTTATATGCGTAGTCTTTCTGCCTACTCTGGGCTGTTTTAAGTCTTTTCCTGACAATTTCAACAGACTTAGTAGTAATTTGTACCAATTCAAGTCTTGTCAATTTCCTTTCACCTACTTCATTGTTAGGAACATAGAGCCGTCCTTGGCATCTTACTACTCCATCCTCAGAGACTTGAAACTTTGGTCTTTTCCCTAAAGACATAGCGTCTCGTATTTCCACAATCTCTGGGTTAGATTTCTGTAGAATCTTAACTTTCTAAATAATTTCGAGCTCAATCCTTAATGCAATGAGCATACCAGTAAGGTGGTCTATTTTAAACTTGAAGTCTGAATCCACAATTGACTTTAACAGATTCCACTCTATTATTCTTAGACTAGCCATGTCCATAGCCGACTTTCGACTAAGGGCATCTGCTACCTTATTTGCCTTCCCTGGATGGTTTCGTATTTCACAGTTATAATCTTTTAGTAATTCCATCCACCTTCTCTGTCTCATGTTCAACTCTTTTTGCGAAAATAAATACTTCAAGCTCTTATGATCTGTATAGATTTCAAACTTCTCTCCATACAGATAATGTCTCCATATTTTCAAAGCAAATACTATAGCTGCCAATTCCAAATCATGGGTTGGGTAATTTAACTCATGAGGTTTCAACTACCTTAATGCATAGGCCACCTTGCCATGCTTCATCAAAACACATCACAGTCCTTTATGAGATGCATCACTATACACTGAATCCATCAGATCTAGATGATATAATTAGAATTGGAGCTGTAGTTAACTTCCTTTTAAGTTCCTAAAAACTTCTTTCACATTCTCCACTCCATTCAAACCTTACATTCTTTCAAGTCAATTTCATTAAAGGGCCTGCTAGGTGCGAAAATCCTTCTATAAACCTCCTATAATAGCCAGCCAACCCTAAGAAACTCTGTATCTCAGTTGGTGTCATCGGTCTCGGCCAGTTCACTACCATCTCAACTTTTGCAGGATCTACTGCAATTCCACTACCCTACACCACATGCCCTAAAAATATTATTTGGTCCAGCCAATTCACACTTACTGAATTTGGCATATAACTTATGATCTCTTAGCATTTGCAATGCTATTCTTAGGTGTCGTTCATGTTCTTCGAGTCCTTTAGAATATATCAGGATATCATCAATGAAGACAATTACAAATTGATTCAGATAAGGCCTAAATATCCTATTCATTAAATCAATGAATGCGGCTGGTGCATTCGTTAATCCAAAAGGCATAACTAGGAACTCATAATGTCCATAATGAGTCCTAAATATAGTCTTAGGAATGTCTTCTTTCTTAATCCTTAATTGATGGTATCTTGACCTCAAATCAATTTTAGAAAAGACAGAACTTTCTTGTAGTTGGTCAAATAGGTCATCAATTCTAGGCAAGGGATCCTTATTCTTTACAGTCACTTGGTTCAGCTATCTATAGTCAATACATAAACGCATTGACCTATCCTTCTTTTTCACAAATAGAATTGGTGCACCCCAAGGTAAAGCACTTGGCCTAATAAATCCCTTATCGAGCAATTCTTGAAGTTGCACCTTCAATTCCTTTAGCTCCACCAAGGCCATTCTATACAAGGCTTTTGATATTGGTCCTATTCTAGGCTTTAGTTCAATTTCAAACTCAACCTCTCGTTCCGGTGGTAATCTAGGTAATTTCTCAGGAAACACATCGTAGAATTCCCCGACTATTCGAATCTCATCAATTTTAGCCTCTTTCTTAGTAAGATCTCTTACTACTGCTAGGTATCCTTGACATCCTTCGTCAAGTAATTCACGAGCTTCTACCATTGAGATGATGGCTATAGAGGGGTTTGTTTGACCTCCAAAAGATTCAAAACTGGAATGGTTAGGTAACATGAGCTGGATCACTTTCCTATAGCAATCCACCTTAGCCCGATACTTATGGAGCCAGTCCATTCCTATGATAACATCAAAGTCATACATAGCCATCACAACTAGATCTATTTCCATTTCCCATCTTCTATAATTATCTTATGTCGCCACCAATTTTTTCGAGTGTGAATCACCTAGGGTTTAGCTAATGGATTGTTAAGCCTAGACTTAACTCAGACTCTCCCAAGCCCATACCAATTCGCCACTTACGTTCAGATTCCTAATATGCAATTGATTTTCAATTAGTAGTCGCCACTAATATATTTTTAGTGGGTTGATTAAAAACCCAAGTAAAGTAATGGGAGATTTACTTTACTCCTACGAACTAGAGAATTATGAGTTCGGAGACTTGGTTACGCTAGATTTCTCTAACGCCCTTTTGGTACCATTCTTTTATTTTCAAAAATGTTTTTGCAGGCAGCTTAAATTGATTTTAAATCTGATTTCCTAACATATGAGGCGATCATACAAGTGCGCAAACCACCAATTTAACATCTAAGAAAGTAATGAATAAATTGTAGGACTTACCTCATAGCAACGAAAGCATATGTGTTGTTAGATCAGACTTCACATCAATAACCCTAGATATGATTTCTAATTAACACGCAATTCTTTTTTTTTCACTTATTTAATGAAGATCATGCAATATGCAATGCAATATGACTAAATGACCTAATTCTAATGACATCCAATTTCTAATTAAATTGACCTAATAATCTCTAAATGATGTGCATTTCATGAACCTAATCCTATATGACATATGCATGATGGTTTTTTTTTATTGTTTTTTCTTTTTTTCCTTTTTTAATTTCAAATTTAATAATTGCCAAATAATTAAACATGCAATTTAAACTAATGAAACAAAAATCTAACATCCTAAATTTATGTTTTTTTTTTTTGGTATTTTTATTTAAGAAATTCGAAATAAATAAATTTCCTATTCTAGACATGCAAAATAACCTAAAACAAGTAATATCCTAACATGCATCTAATTTACCTAAGATATTTTTTGGATTTTTTTACAAAAACAAAATTAACTTAAATGACATGCCAGCAAATCAGAGCAAGATTGATATCCAAATTGATGAATCATATCTCGCGCATGAGATCGGGTTGGCCAATTTTACATAAATCGCGAACCGTATCTCGAGCGTGAGATCGGGTTGGCGATTTTTCCGTGCGATTGTGAGTCATATTTCGAGCGTGAAATCGGACTATCAATCGTACGCACGTTGTGAGATTAGGAAGATTTCCCAATTCATGAGGGATCAAGAGATCTCTTGGATATGACAATATCGATCAAACATTCAAAGAAGGATTGCGATATTACGAATTAGGCGGCGTCATGTATGAAAATCAAATTAATCGAGAATCTTACCTAATTCACAATGTCACACAGGTGACATTCAAGAAGATCATCTCATAGCAGCAGCTGCTCATGGTGGCTTCACGCAAGTGCGATCGGAATTTCCACAATATTCACCTGTATCATGTTCTCCCTTGGTGAATTACCAAGTACTATGGAAAATTGCTAAGCATGAGGAGGAATAGTCAGAACACATGCACGAGGAAAATTAAAGAAAACCAATAGAATCTTGTCATTGTCATGGCCAAAATTAGGACAGTTCTTGCTTTGAAAATATCACAATTGCATGTGATGTTGCTGCCACTGGACACACCATCAAGACATGCAATATTTGACCGGAGACGAGGACGTAGCTGTGGAAGCCGTGTAATGATCTAGAAACGTCACCACGGGACGGATTTCACCTCGGCTTCAAGAGTGACTCAAGGGCAGCTAGTGCGATGCTGCAGTGTAGACTCGGCCAAGAGGGGACCGTCGCGGTGCAAGTACAATGTGGATGTCTAGCAGCAACAATGATGGCTAGTGGATCTCGGGAGGCGGTGATGGAGCAATCTCAGAATTGGGACCCAAAGAGGAAAAAGAACTTCGGTTTTTATTCTCTATTGGATCCGTCGCTCTATCTCTTCTCTCAACGTTCCTTCCATCGAATTGTGCGGCCCCCCTAAAATTTTTCTTCCTGGTTAGTGGTAGTCAAGATAAAATAAATTAAAAGAAAACTCAAATTGGAGGAATGAATCTGACGCAATTCGTGGGATCATGGCGGTGGCTCGTGAATGGATCGAACAGTGCAGGGCCTTCTCGATTTGAAGCAGATCAGCAAGGCAGGGATGGCGTCAACGAGGCAACAGCTGGACAACAGATTGACGTGTGGTCTCACGGCAGCGGCGTTGTTGTTTTAGCAGGGCCGGCAACGGGTCAAGAAAAGCAGCGGCCGCGTCGTCTTAGCGGAAGTGCGGCAGGCCGTCGAGACTCGCTATGGTGTTGCTGGAATCAATGCGGTAGAAGCAGGATGCGCCGGATGAGACACCGGAAAGCTGCAGAGTGGGTGAGGACCGGTGTTGTGGATGTTGGTCTTGGAGAAGTGACTTCCGAGATGTGAGAATTGCCGAGAGATAATGCCCCCGATTCACATATTTTAATCTCTACAAATCTCCACTCGCTAATGGTGTCTCAAAGCTTCACTTCCTCTTTTTCTTTTGGTTTCTTCTTCTCCGTGCTTCCACCGACTTCGGGCCGTGAAAGACCTCCAGAAAAACCTTTTCTACTCTCTCTTCTCAATGCGTATCTCTCTCAATGGCCGTGTATTCTCTTGTGCGTGGCCTCCTTCTATAGTCCTGTGCGATGGTCTTATTTATACTGCTGACCTCCTTATATATTCTTGTCCTCAATCTTTCCCCGGTTGGTTGATTCCATGCGAATATTTTATTCTATTGCGCGCATTGATATCAGCAAAAGAACTCTTTCCCAAGTGGTGGATGAATTGTTCAAGGAAAGAAATCTCATATGTGAAGAACGTCAAAATCTTCTTTCCTCCCTTTCCACTTGCTTTGTCCGCAAGATTGTATTTTTCTTGTTTTATTTGCCCATACTTGCACATATAATGCCACCGTTACATAGAAGAGCATATATGCTCAATTTTTCAAGATTTTAATTCTTCTCTTCCATCAGCAAAGATATTGGTCCAAAGCTTGGATTTTGCGTAAACCCATCATATATTCAGCTTATATTTGCTGCACCCTTCCTCTTAAGGCCTAGAATTATAAAGAATATGCTCTCTTGATTTCAGAATTCTTTCCAATTTAAATCACTGATTTTCAGCTATGTAGACTTGATGGGCTTGACTGAATTTTGTGCTTGTGCTTTTGTGGGCTCCATTAAGTTCGAGACCATTCACTTGAGTCTATCCGTCGCCAGTCCAATGCAATGATGATAAATGCTCCTAAAACTATATGCTATGCAACTAAGTTCTAATATTTTTGTTTAGGGGTTAAAAATTAATCCATAATTTTTTAATGCGATAAATGAATAAACGGGCCACCAAAATTTAGGTGTCAACATCTTACATTTTGCACATATCTTCGTGGATAATACCATATTCTTTAAAGGCGTGGAAACACAAAGAGGTGTCTCAAGAGAAGTAGTTTCTATTTTACTCAATTGCCTATATCTCTCAAATATAAGTGAATGCGTAGCACCCGTATCAAACAATGCATATGCCTTTTTGCCATTTATAGAAATCGTACCTAAGATAACATTTTTGGAAGCTTTCGCTTCCTCTTGGGTGAATGCATAGACCCTTCCTTGTGCTGGTGGTCTCTATGGATTCCTTAGTAAATTTGACCCAGCAGTACGTTGTTGCACTTGTCACACCGAGTTGACACTCAGCTGTGACCTCTCTTGTGGACAATTTCTTTTAAAGTGCCCCATCTGCCCACAACCAAAACATTTGGTGGACTATTACAAAACCCTAACCCATGTTGTCCACCACACCTCTGACAAGTATTACCCTGGTAGGGTACCTTCCCTAGAATCGGGCCACTCTTGGCTTTTCCAAAATTTCCTAAACTATTCCTCTTCTTAGATTCCTAGGGCTAATCTTGTCCAAGATAAGGTCTTTTACCCCTTCGAATATCACTAAAGGTCATCTACTTCTTGGATTCCGATCGCTCTCTCACTAATTCCTACTCTACCAACTGTGCCCTTTCATAAATCTCATTATAAACTTTTATATTCAAAGGCACTAGTTGTTTCTTGATATCAGTCCTCAATCCTTTCAGGAATCTCTTAGCATTTTCCTCTCAATCCTCAATCAATTTGGGAGCATACCTAGATAATTCAGAAAATTTTGCTTTATACTGGTCCACTATCAGCTCCCTTTGTTCTAACTGAACAAATTCTGTGATCTTCTTATCCTTGGCACAGTCAGAAAAATACTTCCTATTGAAAGCTCTAACACTAGTTTATATCAATACTTGGTGGAAAGATCGTGTCTCTCGAAACTCTCCACCAAAACTTTGCATTTCCCTCCAACTGGTACTCTGCCAAAGTTATTTTCTCAGCATCATTGCAGTCTAACAACTTGAAAATTCGTTCCATTCCATCTATCCATTGTTCTACCTCCTTAGGATTGCCTGTTCCACTAAACTTAGGTGGCTTTAGCTTCAGAAATTGTTCCACCAGTCCTTAAGAGCAACGTTCCACTCCAAGTTGTTGATGTGTTTGTCTTTCCATTAGATTTCCTATATTGGCTAATGCCTGCAGGATGTCTTCCATTCAAGGTTCAGCCCTTGTAGCAGAGGCTTCAACCCTCGATGGATGAGTACTTCCAACTCGTACCATGATTTTCTTGCAGTTTCCAAGCATTTGCCTCAAGAATAATCTGTGACTCAATGTCTCCATTTACAAGCACTACAACTATATATAAGTAACATAAACATGTTACTGACACCTAAAGACAACTCATAAAAATTACTAGGGATCTACGAGTGAATACCCATTACCCATTGTTCAAAGTTAGTCAACTATTCTAGTTAGTATCCTATGGTGTGCATTGTCATCATATTCCTCCATTTCCAAATGAGGCTCCTTATCACTCCACATATAACCATCGCTCTGATACCACCTGCTGTGGCACCCCCAAAACGGCCCCCGATTCGTTAGGGTTGCCATAGTTTGCTTACCTTTCACTTCTCCTAATAACATGTCACTTTGATACCATTGAGATTATAGTGGGTCCATATATCCTGGGGGTTTATAATTTTTTATTTTTCTATCAGTCACAGTGCAGTTCTTATCTAATAATATAATGCAATGCACACCAACTACACCCTTCATTTATATATACATTAGAGTCAAAACACTTTTATTTACATAGCTTGATCGGACAACAAGAGTCGGTACATCAAAAGGCCAAGGCTTGACTAAGCTCGGCTATAATCCAAAAGTACCCGACCCCACATCAATCATGTACATCGATCCATCCTCCAGTGTTGGCTATCCAAAAAGTGTCACCCGCTACTAATCACACGCACAATCACACCCAGCCCAAAGCATCGGCTAGTGGCGGTGGCAGCATCCCCATCGTGATCCCGTCGCGACGAACATGCATGGACAGGAACTCCTAGACTACGGGGCCATCAGGCAAACCCATGTCATACATAACTAAAACTCAAACATGGATAAACACCAGTCCACGAACACCAACACAAGGGTGCTTCGAGCACTCAACCTCAACCTAAGATGGTAAGCCATAGAAAGTACCATGTGTGACCGGTAATAGAAGCATCTCTTAATCTAAAATGTTAGTCTCCAAAAGGGATGAGTACAACCACTTAGCAGTAAAAGATTCCTTAAGCTATATCAAGCATTACTATTAATATCCAGATTCAAGTATGGTAGACAAAACAAGAAATTTAACAATAGGCGTGTATCAAAATCAGGAAAACTATCAATGTAATAACAATGTACTCCTAATGTGTAGTGCAACATATCCAAGATAGAAAAATCTCAATCATAGGGTCAAACTGAAACATCACATTCCGTTCCATGCCATACACTCAATCATATATTCAGACCCACACACACATATAATGGAATCTTTCATTTTATTTTTCAAAATGTTTCATCCCCGGAGGACCAATGTTTGCGTCCCTCCGAGATTCGCATCTCTCCAGGCATCATGAAAGCCTCCGGCATTCAGCCATTTAAGGCCACCGGGCATCTGGAGCGAATCACGCCTCCAAGCATCTCGTACCCCACCTGGCATCACGAGAAATCTCAAGGGCCTCCCATGAAAATGGTTACCCTAGCCATCCGGAATTACGTACCGACAAGCATACCACCGGGCATCCTAAAGCACCCGTGGAATAACCTCCGGCATTCAGCCATTTAAGGCCACCGGGCATCCACAAGTCATTGACTCACTCGATCCTTTGGGCATCCCGACTCCCGGGGTATTGTTGACCCAAGGGTTCAACGATAACAATTTAGCATTTTAATTTACAAGACATTTTCAAATGCTAAAACAAGACATTTCATGGACCCTCTATCACATCTCAATATTGCACAAATATCCACAGGCAATACCATCATATCACATAGCCATTCGAAACACCTTCACTTTCGGATACTTTTGTGAAAATTCAAGAACATAATAGCCTGACTTTTACAATGCACAGTTCGGGTAAAATTTTTGAAATAAATACTAAATGGACTCAGAAAATTATGAAATTTTGACACGTTATCGATGAGACCTAAAGGAAAAAATTTCTTGAAGAACACCAAGTAAAATTCAATGCATATCAAGAGCAAAAACTTCAGTATTTCTTGCTACAGTTTCTGTAAAATTTCCAGATTTAGCATTTCCATATGAAAATCATTTCATCGACTAAATCTGATCCATTCACGCTAAATTTTTTATATGTTCCTCTCACAGATGTGTTCTCCAACTTTCATTAAGATTCAAAGTTTAATTTTGACTAGAAAATTTCAGAAAAATCGAGAAATCACCGGAGCTCACACTGTTCTTTACAAAACAGTCCACTGATCTAACTAGAATTTTTCCTACTCCTTGAATTTCGACCTCCAACATCCACAATCGAATGTATACAAGTGTATTACACTATAACACAGCCTTATCACTTCCAAAAATCCTCTATAATCAGATCTTTAAATTCTTGTTCCATCACAAAATTCGAAATCCACAATGCATGCCCTGTTTTTACCTAGTTTCCTTGATCTAGCTTCATCTTTCATGTCCAAATCAAACATGCAGCTCTAGTATCTCACCTTTCTCGCATCTACCAACTCCTCACTAGATAAAACAACAAGCCAAACATAGATTGAAGAACTTCTACTTGCCTCAAGTTCAAAGCAACCACAACAAGCAAGTCGGCAACTTGGGGCTCCGGATGCGGCTTGATCGACGGCGGAACTAGGTGGCGTCGACGGCGGTAGCTGGCGCATGCACGGCGGGGCTGGTCTCCTTATTCCCTCGCTGGAGCACCCTCACGAACTCTCTCTTTCTCTTCTCTCTCTCTCTCTCTCTCTCTCTCTCTCTCTCTCGGATTCTCTCTCTCGCAAACACTCCCTCGCTCACTCCGCCCCTCTCTCTCTCTCTCTCTCTCTCTCTTTTCTTTCTTGCACTCTCATGATTAGCTAGTAATCATTGGATTTGCATGGAGATCACCGGTGAAGCAATGGGGGCAGCGACACTTGCTTACTCCCTCTTGCCACTTGTCAATCTTCATGCAAGGATGATGGGCCTCAATCGGATGGGCCTTAGTCAACCGATCAAGAGGAAATGTGGACGGGTTTTTGGGCCTCTTGGCCTGCTTTGGGCCTGAAAATTTTGGGCCAAGTTGTCCCATGTCCAATTTAAATAGCCCATAGAAAAATATCAATAATAAGCCCATAATTCCTACACCACTTTAGGGCATTTGATTTTTATTTAGGAATCAATATTATATTCCCATAACAAATTTCACGTGGGGGGATTTGGTCCAAGAGATAAAATAAAGTGGCTGATAATGTAATTGTCCATATGGCCATTCAAAGACAAATCTCCTTTCCTTAAAATTGACATTTCAAGTTGTCGAAATTCTCGGATGCCACACTACTAGCCTTCACCACCGCCCTACTAGCGATAGGATGGTGCACCCGTTGCCTATGTTTTTTTTTTTTTTTTTTCTTTTTTTTTTTTCTTAAGTTTTTTTTTTTTGTTTAAAAGAACATTAAAAAAAGAAAGAAAGAAAATTTAAAAAAATTTAAAAAGACGAAATAACCCTCCACATTTGTTGAGTTCAGACCATTCTTTGAAACTAAAATATGTACTTCAGGTTCTTATTTGAAACAAGGTCTAGTGTAGATTCTTATTTGAGAAATTGATGGTATTTCAAGCCCTTATTTGGATTTTTCCCCAAAATAAATTTTGTAAAAAGGCAAAGGTGGCCAATCTTAGGCATGAAATTATGCTCAAATAAGGTTAAATAGCCAAATTAACATTTATGTCAATAGCGAGGATGACAACTGGCATGTGCTCAAACTATTACCTTGACAAACCTGATGGCTAATAATCGCTCAAACTTTCCACTAGAATCTACTTATTAACTCCATCTTATCAATCCCATCAAAGCCTACAAAAATGTGTGGGAAAATACCCAACCAGTCTCAAACCTATTATATAATTGTCAATTTGGTTTTAAATTTTTCAAAAATAATTAATCCCAATTTTTTTGTGCAAAAATCCAACGAAGTTATTCGATCAATTTTTGCCAGAAATTATTGATGGAGCAGTCCAATCATCATTGATTGTCTTATGTGACACATTGTCAAGCTAGCAATATTTGTTGAAAATCAGCCAAAATAATTATATTAGAATTTCTAGCAAAGTTTATAATTAAATTGGTGAAATTATAAATTTTAAGACTGATTGACATTCTTATAATAGATTTAGGACTTAAGACAACTTTCCCTAAATGTGCAGCTCTTACGTGTATAAGAGTCTTACTATTTTCCTATTTTTGATAATATTATCATCTAAATGCAAAATGTGTGTATTTGGAGGCGGCCAAACAGCATCAAAACGTCACAGTATTGCCAATAACTTGTGTCATTCAATTTTCATTTATAATCTCTATAATATCTGTCGTGAGTAATTGGAGGCGGCGTCAAAGAACGAAGAAGCATCTGAGATCGGGGCAGTCGCAAAACGAAAAAGGTTGAATTATTGTATGTAGTAAGCTTGAAGCCTCTAGAAGAAAGCAGACATTTCAAAGAATTACACCAATTTTGACTCCTGCCCCTTCTTGTTTAGGCAACCAACCCGCAGCTTTTCGTGCCCCACCGCGCAAGTGGTTTCGTGACTGCCGAATCGGAGCCTGCCACGTGTCAAAGACGTGAGCAAAACCAGTCAAACCATTCCTCACGTGCGCATGTTTTTCCTTTCATGCCGAAATACACCCGAACTTCGTGGTTGTGACATGTTTCTTGTGTTGTGAGCATGACCGAGTACCTAACGTCGTTTCTTTATTCATGCTATCCAAAACATTAGTCAATTCAAATGTTAGAGTCGACGTTCTCAACTAAAGTTCGCCCACAAATACCACAAACACGCTCGACACGCTTCTTCATCACCATTCTTTTCGCAAGATAAGCTCGAGCCAACGCAAAGGAAAGAAAACGCACCACACAAACTCCATCCTCACTCCGATTTCATCTAAATCATCAATGACATTCTCTTCCTCACCGACGATGAAAAGAACCAGAGATGAATATGAAAGGATGAGCTTGGACATGGCGAAATGCCTGATGCTTCTCTCCCATGGGATCAGTACAAACCCTAAAAGAGTTGCCACGAATCACAACGAGGACAAGTTTAAGTGCAAGACGTGCAATTGCCGGTTCTCTTCATTCCAGGCCCTTGGCGGCCACCGAGCGAGCCACAAGAAGCCAAAGCTGCTGGAGAACAAGCCGGAAGACTGCACCAAGTTGTCATTCGGCTTGACGGCGAACCCCAAGATGCATGAGTGCTCAATATGCGGGCTGAAGTTTGCGTTGGGGCAGGCCTTGGGCGGCCACATGAGGACGCACAGGGCCGAGTTGATGAGCGGGAACGTGATGAAGATGGACGAATTTTTCACGACTGGCTCGACAGTCCCAGTGTTGGATAGGTCAAGCGACATCACTAGGCATTAAACGTCACTTCACCGTCTCTCAGGAGAGCTCACAAGTCCATTGTGCTTTATCCATCTAGTTTTCACCGAAACGGCTCAAACAATCTTCAAATTCCTATCTTCTAAAACATATGAATAGTCAACTAAATCAAGTGCACAAAGGAAATTAAATTCTTCAACAACTCTAAAAGCTGCCCCACACAAGTTATCTTCCTTAAGTGCATACACGCGTCTTGATTATAGAGATAAGTACATTAAAAGTCATTAAACATTTTATTGTGAAATAGTAATTGAGCCTTAATACTTTTGTTTTGGTCAAAATCGAGCCCTAATACTTCAAAAGCACAATCAAATTTTAAAAACTTATTCAATTGATGCGGTTGAGTATATGTGCTTATTCTATCCAACTAAAGTGATGGATACTTCTGACCCAAAAAAAAAAAGTGATGGATGGCACTTTCTGGTAATTTTCATGAAGCAATTGTGGTGCTTTCTTAGCGCCATATTAGGAAAGAAAACTTTTAAAAATTAAGGAAAAAATTGACAAAACTCTTTAAAAAAAAAAAAAAAAAAAACAGAGAGAGCTGATCGGGGAATATTGAACGGGAAGGCATGGGACCTCGTGCTGGGGGCCGAGCCATGACACGGATGGTTGTGGCCAGAGAAGGGGCAGCGTTCGTGCTACCTATATGCACAGATTAAAATTTTAATAGACGGCCAGCTAAGCATACCTAGTTATTCTCCTTAAATAGACTGCTATAATCTCAAGTTACTTAAAATTTTAATAAAGGGGTTGTCCAAATCCATGAAGATGGATGAAATAAAGACTTGATGGTTGCTAAAATTCTAAACCCACGAACAATTTTCCCCCAAGTTAGACGTAATATTCACGTTATATTCCTATAAGACAGTTTGACATAAAAGCAATTTCTCAGGCCAACTTGAAGCCAAAGAGTCTCTCATATTATCCTTTCATGGATATTGAAGAATTGACCTTTGATAACTCAGACGACAGCGAAAGTCAAGTCGCTGTAGTGGCAAGGCAGCTCTCTTGTGATGTAAACGCGGCTCAAATGAAATGGGAAGAGGATTTTAGGGTCAACAATAACATATACAAATATATACCAAAAACCATCATTAATTTTCATCACAAAACCACTTTCCATCCTCTATTTTCAAAATTATGTCTATACATTCTCACTTTTTTGTTTAGACAACACGGATCACTTCATAATAAACATTTATTTACCAAGTTGCCATTTTCCTCTCTAAAATACCCTTGTCATCTTGCAAAATCCATCCTTTCATTTAGAAAACTTTAAACCCTCTTTTTAAACCTCCACCGTTTCATTGCTACTGTCGTCGCCGTCGCCTTTGCTTTCCGTATCTCTCTCTCTCTCTCTCTCTCTCTCTCTCTCTCACATTTGTGCGACTATGCTATTTGCGTTTTCACTCTCGAATCATCTATTACGTGTTTGTTTGTTGCTCGCTAGTTGGAGCCATTGCAGCCTCAGAGAGACCCGGGGACATTAGATCGAGGTCCTCCAAGATCGCATGACCTCAAGTCGGCAACTAAGAAAGAGAGGGAGGGAGAGGCCCATAGCAGATCGAGCGTGGGGGCATTCACAATGGCCACGAGCCCGCACTCATTATTGGAATGTCTTGCTTGAGTAATATCTATTTCACACCAACAATTATCTGAAGGTTCAAGGTTGAAAATTCCGTCACTGAAGCCCCACCTAGGAAGCCTTTTCACAAGAGTTATGCCGCCATTAGACAACATCGCCAAAAGGTTAGCTCATGATGTGTATCGAGCTCTTGACCTCGTGAACAACAGGTGCGCCGTTTACCATTAGGTCAATCACCTTGGTGAGGAGTTGCGTTGGTTGAGTTGAAGCAAGGGTGGTGATTATTGAATCTGGTCATCTTGTTCATGAGATTTTGTCAGAGAATGCAAAGTGATGTGTTTGAAAGAAGAGGATTAAAAGTGATACTGGGGTTAAATGTAAAGAGGATGTACTTTCCAAAAAAGAAAACGTGAAACTAGTTAAATTGGTCCCATGTGCTTTTTCGGTCAAAGTAATTTTCCCGGACCAAATGACCTTGTTGAGGCTAAAGTTTGAACTTTGTTGATTAGATGAAGATATGACGATCTCCATCATTTCCCTCTTCAGTCATTATCTTGGACTATATATCCTAATCGCATTTTCGTCCGTCTAGGGTTTATGGCCTAACTGAGACGCCCGACGGTTAGCTAGAATTGGGATGCAACTATTTTCGATTAGCCTAATGTGTTCAATTTGTTGGAAACAGTCGAAACCGGGTCTCAGCATTAAACCTGTTAAATTGGTTTAGCGGAAAAAGACCAACATATAATACAAATTCGATTTTCTGCAACATAAATTGTAAATAAGTCCATGTTGGGCAAGTCAATCAGGCCTTTGACTCCAATTTTACGAGGTTTATGAGGCTAGCAGTATATTTCATGAGAGAGATTTCTCTATTTAAGTTAATCTTTACTACTAAAAGAAAAACACCTTAAAAGAGTGTAGAAGACTGCTTAAACGGAAAAATAACAGGTTTGTTTTCTCAATGCATAGCGATCACATTGATTACCACAAGATGTGTTAATTTTAGCATGCTGTGCTTTCATAGGTCACTTCTCTTAATTTAAAAGGTTTGTACACGGCGTTTTAGGGATGGACAAATTATTGACTAGTGTCTCTGAAGTCACACGAGGACGAATTTGCGGAAAAAGCATTCACTCAAGAATAGAAAACAATCACATGAGTCAGGTCTTCTCTTTTTGTCGAACAAATGAGTAAGGTCATTCAAAAATAATAAGCAGCGATTTGATTCCAATACTTTGATACATTCCTCACGTTTTATACATGCTTATCAACCACTCTCGAATTTTGTTTCTTTTTATTTTCATTTCCTTCATAGGGTTAAAAATGAATACTAGAATTATTTTAGCTGAACTAAACATTATAATGGCCTTCAAATCAATCAAACTTACTCTTGGCTCATTTTCGTGACTTAGAAAAACATGTTATTTTAACGGATGATCTAGTATCAGGACGAATTTCTACCTATACTGTCATAAACCTCGTCCTAATTTTCATGCTCCCGTTCTGTTGACAGTGAACATTTCATTTGAACACTTTTTTTTATTTAATTATGGATACTACTTCCATAATTTGTTATATTTAGTCCCGGATGTTACTCAATCTACAAATGTTCATCACTAACATTAATAATAAATTCCATAATGAAAGTAACCTTTCTAAACAATCAAATACACGAACATATTGGCAATCATAACTCTTTTATGTCGGTGATAAACTTGGGAAAACAAAATAAGTCCATGCAGGTGACGTAGAAAATGAAACCGGTGATACATAACCAACATTTTAGAGGGGAAAATTACCAAAATAAATCCTAGATGGTACCTTAAGGTTGTCCATTTGTCCTAAAATTTTCAAATTTGCCAATTCAGTCCTGAACCTTTATACAATTTGTCAACGTAGTCATTCTGCCTATTTTTAATCGGAAATTGCTAATGTGAATACTAGTTTTATGTAGCACAATCAGTGATGGGTGGCACTAACATGGCATTTACCTAGACCATGCAATCCACCAACCAATCACAATCAACAGATAGCGGAGAAAGGTAATAAATAAAAGGGAAGAATGCACCGAGAGTTTACATGATTCTAACCTAATTTGATATATTCGTCCATGGATAGAGCAACCGCAAAAGTTCCATATGGATCTACAGAATCACACTCAAGATATTCTCAATTAGATATGCTCACAGTCTCTCATAATTTCCTCACCAAGAAAATTCATGAACAGAATACCTGGCATTTTGTTTCTAGAGTCAAGAGTCAATGTTACATTTATGTTTAATCTAGGGATTGTTGGTCTTATTTTGGGAAATAAAAGCTAATTTTATTGGGATTTGTCCCTACTTGGAGGGATGATCCAAGTTGAGTCTATATAAACCCCTTTGGCTACGTTTGGTCGTCCGGATTTCTAATCGGGATAGGATTGGATATGATAGGATATGAAATCCTAGGATTTTTTTATGTCCCGTATAATGTTTGGTGAATCAGTATTAAAATCGGATATGTTCACATCATGTACATTTTATTTTTATTTTTATATAAACGACATATCATTATAAATGAACATAAATGTTCATAAATGAAGATGGTGAAAATATCTCGTAACACTATTCCTTAATTTATTTATTATTTATTATTTATTATATTTTTCCTCTTTTTTTATATTATTTTCATTATTATTTCTTTTTTCCCTTTCATCATTCTTTAATAAAAATTTATCAAATAGTAAACTGTACTAACATATTTAAAATACAAAAATACCTAAAATATATAATAAATATAAATATTTAATTTATAGATTGAATGTTTATTATAAAATAGAATTAAAATAAGATTAATTAAAAATAAATTTTTATTTTTATTTTCTTAAATTAGAATTCAAATATTATTTATATTGAAATATAATTTCAATTTTGTTAATTTAATAAATTTGTTATTCAAAAAAAATAACTTTCCTATTATGGACATTAGAAATCCTATCCACCTTTATCCCACCCCCCCGGTGGGATAATTTTATCCTGTCTATATCCCCCTTATATCCGACTTTATCCTATCCCGAGTGAGCACCAAACGTAGGATAAGATAAATTATATCCTATCCCGAATTTTATCCCGACTGCCAAACGCAGCCTTTATGGTTTCTTAAGGGTTAAGAGTGTTTCTCATTTGTGAAATTTCACATTTAATCTCTCGGATCAGAGTATCTCTAAAAGTCTGTATCTCTGTGGTGGATTCCATTAAGTGGTGAGTTTTATGTCTTCATCCTAGGGTGGATTCCTTAAGTGGCAAGTTTTATCCTGTCACACTTGTGTTATCTTTTAAGTCTCCGACCATGCCGGTATCACGTAGGCACGAACTTGGACCATACCAGATAAAATATTAGTGTGCTCTTCTCTTTTCTTTATTACATTTGTCCAATACATTTCCATGTGATTCGTTGGTTGATTGCACAGTCCGAGTTTAAGTGTAAAAAATTAGTATAGTCTCGATGGTTGATTGTGGCTCACCCTCAATTTGTATTGAGGTTTGGTGAGAATTTCAAGGAAGAAATATCATGATCAACGCGTTTACCATGTAGCTTCGTGATTCAGTATGTCTGAAGAGACTAGTGGTGAGTATGATGCCATGGTGTAACAATACGGTGTCAGTTTTTATGGTTCAGTCTGATTGAAGAGAAAATTGCTAGACTGGAAATGAACATTGAATTTCAAAGTTTTTCCTCCTTCTCATTCTCACAGAATTTTCAATGTTTTTCTATTTCCACGCCTGCTTTAGTTGAGCATTATGGTTGTCGCGATGCCTCTTCCCCACGACAAGATAGTGATTCAAGTTGAAGTACATGATATGTAGAAGGATATTTGGATAAAAGAGAGCTAGTCTAACACAGGAGTCTTATGCGTGAGGGAGGAAGTTTATGAGGTCTCGCATCAGAGATTTGATATGAGATGGAGCAATTAATCTATTATAGTGGCCTTAAACTCATTGAATTAAGGTTTTTTTTTTTAATAATGAAGATATAAATTCAATTGCATATGTTGACATGCTAGAAAGAACTACACCTTGCCGATCTCTTAAAGGTATTGAATGTTGCATATACACAACCCATCTCAACATAGATTTAATCATTAAGGGTGTGTTTGGTAGCCATTTTACTCCTAGGAAAATTTTTTGTTCAAAAATAATTTTTTCTACTTCTATTCCATGGACAAGTTTTTGAGCATTTGTACACATTTGATAATTTTAAAAAAAAAAATTCTATTTCCAAAATATAAAAAGAATAGGAAAGTGTTCGGTGTGATTCTCAAATATTTTTTGTGGCGTAGAATTTCTTTTATTTTTTTAATAATTTTTTGAGATTTTTATGTTACCTTCTTTTCTATTTTCCTTCTCTTCATCTTTCTCTTCTAGCCAGTCGTTGGGCCTCAGTGATGGCCAACAGCTAGCTAGAGACGAGGCTTGGCGACCAATAGAGGCGGAAGAAGAAATAAGGAAAATGAAGAAAAAAAGAAGAAAATTGCTTGATTTTAGGATTGTTAATACGAACAAACAAGTAATTTTTTTTTCTTTTTGATTATGTTCTAAATCTATTTATGGGAATAAAAAAATTAACTGGCATTACCAAATTGATTTCTATTCTTTTTTTTTTTGTCCCGAATAGCCAAGAATTAACTAATTCCCAAACAAGCCCTAAGTACACAATCTGGTTGGAAAAGTAGTACGGTTGTGAGGTTTCATTTTTTTTATTCGAGTGTTTTGTCAACCAATGAAAAAAATGTACAATGCACTTTAAAATTAATTTGTCTTTGACCAGTTTTTATTATTATTTTATTTAAAGTTCATATTTAAAATGATGAGGAAAATTGACTTAGGTAGGTGAATCCTAGCTATAATTATCACCTAGAGGGGGATGGATAGGTGATTGTGCGGAAATGAAAGAATTTAAACAAATATTGCAACTAGACAATTTCTAATGAAGTGGTCAAATCTTACTGATGTATAATTCTACCACAAAAAATAATTAGAGTAAGGAATAGAGAATGCACACTCAAGATTATAGTGGTTTGGCTTTTGTAAGCCGACATTTACTCTCCTATGCTATAGCCTATTAGTTGGAATCCACTAGTTAAAACCGATCAAAGGTTACAAGTCCTAAGCTAAAAGGATTCAAGTTTGTATAAACAACTCCTCACACTCTCAACCTCTAAAGGGTTACACAATATTGCTCAACAAGACAAATGTATGAAATCACAAAAATACACTTTAGACTCTCGAATAAAAAAGCTTCAAATCTCGTGAATGTGAATTCTGACCCTTCAGCTTTCAAATCTTCTCTTATGTTCCTCTTAGTTCAAGCAGAACATTGGACATATCTCTAGGAGGATCGTCTAGCCAATCTACGCATTGGCCTTGGATCTAGTTGAGAAGATCTAATTACTTTGGAATCGTCGATGGTAAGGCTTTCCATATTTTCTGCCACCCATACAATAGCTCAAGTTTCCAAAAAGTCGAGTGTTTACGAATGGATAAAATGTTTCACCTCTAGAAAGAAATTCTAGGAAAGTTGAATCTTTGAAAGATATAAGCAAAACTTTCCTTTTGAAATTCTTTATATGGCAAGAAATTCAACCAATCGCCATTATCCATTGCACGAGGATGTTTGTCTCTTTCCTAGACATTTGACAAAATGTATAAGGATTGAAAAATATCACGACTTTGATTCTGATTGAAATCGTTTGATCCTATTCAGTCAGACTTTCCGCCTGAAATTTTTTTTTTTTTTTTTTTTATCAAAACAAAGTCTCTAAGTTTTTCAGTCATAGAAACCACTTAGGGAATGTTTTCTCAATAATCTCCTCCTTTTTTATGATGATAAAACTTGCACAAGTAGAAATTAAAAAAAGATATTATGAAATTTAAATAGCTCTTGAAAAAATAAACAGCTTTAAAATGAGGCGCAATCAAACTATTAGAATATTTGTGTCAAAAGAATTTTAGCAAAATTATTATAGATAATACTCTAAATCAAAAGATAAGAGATAAGAAAAATTTAATTAATCCCTTAAGCTTTTGCAATGCTCAAAGTCTTTGAGAGAACCTGCAAAAAAGGTATTAGTGAAATTTGCAACCTCAATTTTGCTAGTCCACCTTCTCCCCCTTTTTGTCAACAATAAAAAATATACTAGATAAAGCATAATATTATAAGCAACTCACAGTACTAAGGTTAGTCCAACAAGTGCAAACAACAATCCACAAACATTACAGACTTAATGAGAAAAACAGTCCAATTTTCGAAAAAAAATAACGTAAGCGCAAAAGATTATTTTTAAGGAGGATGGTTGGGTTTGATTAAGGTTTGGAAAGGGAGCTATAGTAAGAGTTGGAGAGGGAATCCTATGTTCAGAGGTAATTGAACAAGAACATAATATTGCATATTATCCAAGGTACGCTCCATGATTGTCATTCCGGTGTCCAATGCTTTGACCTGAGTTCTAAGAAAGATAGTTAAGTGCTTCAGTTCTTTTGCCATCTTATCCTTATGCTCCATCATTCTAGGTAAAGTCCGTAGAAATAGCCTATCTTCAATGCTATCAATAACAAGATTTTTTGAAGAGTCAGTCTTTATCTGAAGTTTCATCACTATATCAATGTCCTTTTGCCTCCGTCTAACAGTGTTAGACTCCCCCTCAACATCTAAAATCCCTTTCCCTCTTGCACAACTTGGTTAGAAGAATGAGCAAGATCATCAATTTGCTCACCAATGATACCATAAGTTCCAGCAGTAAGGACTTCATCAACAGTAGATTCGAGAATTGGAAGACTTGCCACACGAATTTCCTAGGTATCTGGAATATCATGAAGAACTTTAATCATGTCAGCAAATAACATTGGATCTTATGGAACTACATCCACACTATTAACAACTCCTTTGTCAACAACATCAGAGCAATTATAGGAATATTTTCAAGTCTAAGGCTTAAGAGGATCTTCGGAATGGTCAAACTCCTTGTGAATTGATGCTTCGACTTGAGAAGAAACAGCACCAGTTAACTCGATGGGATCTTGAGAAGTCTCATGATGCTTGGTAGGCTTCTGATGCTCAACAACAATATCACCATTCCCTGAGTCTTGAGTGAGATCAACATCCATCATACTAACTTGATCATTAGTTGGTTTGATTCTGTCTTCAACCCCTTTTTACTATTGTTTTGTAGTAATGATTTCCTCTATCTAATCAATTGTTGTTCCTGTTCCTATTCTTGTTTCTCCATTGGCATCAATTTCTTCTTTAGCATCATCTTTAGAGTCAAGTTGATACGCATCGAAGATATCATCCAAATCAATTGTGTCTTCTTCAGACTCAGTTTGCATTTCTGCACTAAACCTTTGTAGGAAGGCTTAAGAGCTACATCTCTGTTCAGCAATCCTTCGTCTCTTAGTGAGATGATCAACTTGATCTAGTACAATTTCATCTACATCAACTTTCAAAAGTCTACCTTTTGTAGTCTTCCAACCTCTAGTGGTATGTCGAAAAACTCATCTTTAGCATCATTTGCTCATCTATCTTCAGCAAAGGTAATTAAAATTTGCTTAACTTCCTTGGGACTTTGATGTCTAGTTCATGAAAAAATCTTCATGATCAAAGAACTATAAAGCAATTGCCCCTTGTTCTTCATGACAGTTCTATACATATGCGAAATAATAAGATGAGCAATAGAAAATGAGCGACCATCTAAGATGGCCCCCATCAACTAGGCTTCATAGTGAGAAATATCAGTTGTCGAAGATCCCTTGGGTCTCAAACAGTTAATAACAATCCTATGAAGAACAATCTGCCTCAAAGGAAACAATTGATGAGAGACATGCAACTTGTCATATCTAGTAAAGTTATGAATTCTAGAGAGTTGTCTATATGCAACATCAGGATAAATGTCTATGGGCTCAAATTTTGAGTACTGAACCCCCAACAATTTAGCCAATTCCCATGCTTGAATCATATAAGATTTGTCAAATACTTTGAACTCAATAGTATTTATTGAGTAAAAAGAAAGTGTTGAATAGAAATAAGCAGAGCAAGGTATGAAGGATATTCAGTGATACACAAAGCAGTTAGTAGCCGATCATCAAAAAGCTGCTTGGGATGAATATCAATGGACTCAAAAAAGGCAAAGTCAATAGTTTTTTGTTTGATAAGTCCTCTATTGATCAGAGATATAAAGTATTGCTGATGTGCTTCCGATCTAATCAATTTATCTGCATGATCATCATCCATCACATACTTAGTGATTCTCTTTATGAAACTTGCATAAAGCTTTTCATCATTGTTCCCCCTTCATCCATCATTATTAGTCCTTTTCTAAGTGGCAGAAGTTTTAGCCACTTTCTCCTTCCCTTTTCGAGATTTAACAACACTCGAATCACCAACAATAGTAGGGGGCATACTTCTAATAGGATTAACGAACATCAACTCAAAAGCCTCTTGCTCTCAAAATCATGTTTAGCCAAAAGCTGTGAAATAACATCCTCACTATTCCCTAATGCCTTAAGAGTAGCAACTATCGATCTTAACTACAAATACTCATAAGAAGTTTCTTAGTCGACCATACCTTCAACATTGTCTGAAAAGTTGGGTAGATCAAAGAACTTAGGGCTTCCGTGAACTTTGGACTGTAATCCCACAATGCAATTTGATCTTCTTGAATCAAACGGTTTGGGCTTCATTTTAGGAGCAGTTTTTGGGGTCATGGTTTCAAAAGTGAAGAAAAGTTTTGAACTTTTTGCGAGAGAGGAGAAGATACGAGAAGGGTCTCGCAGAAGGAGCATTCAGGAGAAAAAATAAAGATGAAGAAGAAAGAAGAAGTTTTTTCATTTTATCGAATATGAACCGAGGTTTTTTTTTTCCTAAAAAAAACAGATCCGATTTTGTGAGGGAAAATAGATAAAAACTATAAGATGGTTTTTGGAAATAATAAGAGAAACAATTTCCAAGACAGATAGATAAATTTAATTCAGGAAAAAAAATCTATACCTGATATGCTTCCAAAAATACTCTTACCATCGAAAACTTTGAAAATGCAATAGTTGATCTGCTCAATATCTTCTGATGTACCTTGTCTTTAGATACTCAAAGCAAATAGATTAATAATACCAGGTTTAATGCGAATAAAATTAAATGCCTTTTTGTCAACGGGTTTTGTAAAAATATCAGTCAACTAATTTTGAGAATCAACAAAATAAATGTTTGCTTTACCACTATTGACGTAGTCGCATATGAAATGGTGCTTGATTTCTATATGCTTGGCTCGGGAGTGTAAGATTGGATTTTTCGTCAAGTTGATGGCATTTGTATTGTCACATTTGATTGTTGTAGTTGAGTCCACTATTCTATAATCCTTCAGTTGCAGCTTCATCAAGAGAATTTAGGTGCAACAACTGCCTAAAGCGACATACTCAACTTCAATGGTTGATAAGGCTACCGTTAATTGCTTTTTGAAGAACCAAGACATAAGCATGTTGTCTAACAACTGACAAGTTCCAAGTGTACTTTTTGTATCAATCTTACTTTTTACAAAATTAGCATCAAAATACCTAGATAACACAAACTTTGATCTCTTAGGATACAAAAGTCCTAGAGACTGGTAAGTATTAATATACTTGATATTCCTTTTTACTGCAGAAAGATGAGACTCTCTAGGATTTGATTGAAATCTTGTGCACATGCAAACACTAAAAAGGATATTAGGTCTTGAAGTGGTGAGATAAAACAGGGAGCCAATCATGCTCCGGTATAGCTTCTGATCAACTTTCTTTCCATTTTCATCTTTGTTGAGCTTTGAAGATGAAGACATTGGAGTTTTGATTATATTCAGATGGAAATAAAGCACAATATAAAAAGTAAACAACTTTAGCATCTAGTGCTTCTCTTTTAGTGATGTTTGCATCTGAAAGAGCTAAGGTTTTTGGCTTTTTGCCTTCTTCCTTGGTCGAGGGAGGTTCAAGTTTTACGCCACTTAGAACATCGTCCCAATCTAAGGGATCCTTGGATCTGATGAATGCTTTCATCTTGTTCTTCCACATGTTGTAATCTTTTTCGTCAAATTAAGGAGGCCTTCTATCACTCTGACCTTCTATTAGACCTAGTGCAATATTACTAGCCATCGAAAGATCATTAACTCAGAATTAATCAATTACTTCAATTAAGAGTAATTGAGCTCTGATACCAATTGTTATGGCTATAATTATCACCTAGAAAGGGGTGAATATGTAATTGTACGGAAATGAAAGAATTTAGACAAATATTGCAATGAGACAACTTATGATAAAGTGGTTAGATCTTATCAATGTACAATTTTATCACAAAAAATTTATAAAGTAGGGATAAAGAATTGCACACTCAAGATATTAGTGGTTTGGCTTTCGCAAGTTTACGTCCACTCTCTTGCACTGCAGCCTATTGGTTAGAATCCACTAGTAAGAATTGATTAGAGGTATAAGTCTTGAGCTAAAAGCACTCAAGTTTGTGTGAACAACTCCTCACACTTTCAACCTCTAAAGGATTACATAATATTGCTCAGAAAGGATGGAAGTATGAGATCACGAAAACACTATTCAATCTCTCAAAATTTAAAGCTTCAAATCTCGTGAATACGAATTCTGACCCTTCAGCTTCCAAATCTCCTCTTATATTCCTCCTAGTCCAAGCTGGTTGTTGAACATATCTCCAAGATGATCATCCAACCAATCTACCCGTTGTCCTTGGATCTAGTTGAGAAGATATGATTGTTTCAGAATCGCTGAGGGTAAGGTTTACCATATTTTCTACCGCCCATACAGCACTTCAAGTTTCCAAAAAGTCAAGTGTTTTTTAATGGAAATTCTAGAAAAGTTGAATCCACGAAGATATTAGCAAGACTTTCCTTTTGAAATTCTTTATAAGTACGGCAGAAAATCCAACCAATCACCACAATCCATTGCACGAGGATGTTTGTCTCCTTCCTGGTTGTTTGATAGAATGTATAAGGAAGGATGAATAAACCACGACTCTTATTTTGGTTGAAATCTTTTGATCCTATCCCATCACACTTTCCACCTAAATTTTTTTTTATCAGAAACAAAGCAAGACACTAACAAAAATCACAATGATCGATCCAAGCAAAGGATTTTGTTTTCATGCACAACTTCTTCACTCTGTAATCATTAAAACTGATGAAAATTATGTTTGGTTGAGCCTAGAAAGGAAACCATGCTAATTCAATTAGATTTTCCAATTTGAATAGATTTCCTATTTTAACTAGATTTATTGAAAAAAAAATTATTTTAGATCCAACTTTTGTCTATATATAAAAACTATCTTTGTTTGTAAAAAGCATCCAAGAGGAGCTTGTGCTCATGAATTACATCCCGAGTGTTCTAAGTTGTGAAAATCATGTGTTAAGATTTTGAATATTTCTTTGCAAGATTGAGAAGTTGTTTCTTGAGGAATTGCGAGGGTTAAACACTGTGGGTGTTATTGGGTATAATTAGAGCCGTTAAACGGGTGGGTCGGGTCGGGTTTGGGTTGGGTCATTAATGGTCCGACCCAAATTAACCCATTAACCCATTTATGACCCATTTATGTTTAATGTAAATTTTTTGACCCAAACCCGACCTGACCCATACCCAACCCATACCCGACCCGACCCAACTCATATTAATAAAATATTTTCATATTTAAAAAATTTAGAAAAACTTATTCCTATGTTTTTTTTAAAGATTATATTATTAAAATACTTCCAAGCTTTTATATATATTATTTTTTTAAAAATTGTATTGCTAAAATAGTTTTATACAATATAAATTTAATGGACAATTTTTATAAATTTTAAAATAATTATTTAAAAAAATCGAAATTTAATTATTTTTTAAAATTAAATTTTTAATTATTTTTATTTTATTTTTAAAATATAATTTTCTTTTTCTTTTTCTCTTTTCTTTTTTCTTTTTCTCTTGTTTCTTCTCCTTCTTCTTCTTCTTTGGCCGGTCGCCGGCCATGACGACGGTCGGTGACCGGCCATAGGCGAGCCTCGAGCTCGCCAACGTCGGCGAGCTCGAGGCTCACCAGATCGGCAAGGCTCGAGCCTCGCCCGACACCGGCGAGCTCGAGGCTCGAGCCTCGCCCGGCACCGGCAAGCTTGAGTCTCACCAGATCTGGTGAGCCTTGAGCTCGCCAACGCTAGTAAGGCCTCCGCCTCGCCAGATCCGGCGAGCTCGAGGCTCACCGGTGTTGGGCGAGCTTGAGCTCACCCCTCGCCGGAACTGGCGAGGG
This sequence comes from Eucalyptus victrix, assembly GCA_016097545.1. NCBI lineage: Eukaryota > Viridiplantae > Streptophyta > Magnoliopsida > Myrtales > Myrtaceae > Eucalyptus > Eucalyptus victrix. The sequence continues at coordinate 19,445,800 of CM027835.1, read as the reverse complement.
TCAAGCCTCACTCAACGCCGACGAGCTCGAGCCTCGCTCGACGCCGGCGAGCTCAAGCCTCGCCGACGCCGGCGAGCTCAAGGCTCGCTTGGCTGGTCGCCAGCTGTCACCATGCCGGCAACCGGAAGGAGGAAGGAGAAAGAAAAAAAAAAGGAAGAAAAAGAAAAGAGAAAATAAAAATAAAAAAATTATAATTTCGATTTTTATAAAGTTAAAGAGAGAAGGGAGGAATTATAATGTTTTTGTTAAAGATGAGTTTTCAACCCAACCCATTTAAAAACCCACTTAAGACCCACCTATCTTAAACCTTTAATTGTGAAACCCATTTAACTATCTTTTGTTACAAATGAGTCATAAATGGGTTTATGACCCATTTTAACACCTCTAGGTATAATTGGAAGTTAGAAAACATTGAGAATATTTAAGTGGCTTGAGTGTGATTGTAATATTTTTTTTATTGATGGATATACAGTAGAGTTTGTGCCACTCTTTCTATGGACGTTACACCAACTAAACCATATAAATTTGATGTCCAATTGATTTTATTGTTTTGGTTATTTATTGTTCAGTCATTTGTTTCCACAATAAAGCCAATCCTGTATAATTTACCGTAGTTAGAGAATTTCATTTGGCTTTTGCTTTTGGTTTCACTTTAATGTGACATCTTGTTGAAATCATCAGTTAAATTAACATTTACCATGTACAAGGACAAAGTGAAGATAGAAATGGATCAATCGCAAGGGGGGTGGCCATCTCGGCTGCGGACTTACGGTCAAAAAAAGGTTAAATGCCCAAATAACATTTACGAAAACGTGGATAGTGAAGATGAGAAATGGCATGTGCTGAAACTATTACCTGGCAAACTTGATGATTGATGACCGCTCAAACTCTCCATGAAATCTACCAATTATCTCCATCCTTTTAATCCCATCAAAGCCTAAAAAAATGTGGAGGAAAATTACCTAATCAGTTCTAAACTTATCATATGAATATCAATTCAATCATAAACTTTTCAATTTTATCAATTTAGTCTTAAACCTTTACCTAAAATTATAATGGAATTTTTCCAACCAATTTTCATTAGAAATCACTAACATGGCATCCAATCATATTTGGCCATCCTACGTGAAACACCGTCATATCAGCAATTTCCAGCAAAAATTGACCGGAAGGATTATAATAGAGTTACATACAAAAGTTTAATACTAAATTATTAAAAAGGAAAAGTTTATGAACTAATTGGCATTCATATAATAAGCTGAAGACTGATTTGATAATTTTACTTTTCTAAGTATCTTACTAATTTTTTTTAAAATAATATCGCCACCTAAAAGGAAAATGCGGGTATTTGGTGGCGGCCAAACAACATCAAAACGTGTCAATATGCGAAATTTGAGGCGGCGTCGAAGAACAAAAGAGCATCTGAGACCGCAGCAGTCGTGAACCGTCGTTTTGTCTTGGTCCTACGTGGCATAACGTTCTTGTGATGAACAAAACGAGAGAGAAACATTTTTCAAAGGGTTACACCAATTTTGACCCTTGGCCCACTTCTTCTTTTCGTAGCATCACGGCACCTGTGGTTTTTTGTGATCGCCGAATAGGAACCTGCCGCGTGTCAAAGAGCACGAGCAAAACAGCGGACCCACTCCCCGCGTGCGCATGTTTTCTCCTTTCGTCGGCAGATGTTTCTTGAGAGCATGACCAATGCCTTACGTCATTGTCTTAATTCATATAAAATGTTTTTAGGTCCACGTTCTCAACTACACATTTCGCCTATAAACACCCCATGCACGCTTCCCACAATTCATCATCACATTATTTTAGCAAGATAAGCTCGAGCCTACGCAAAGAAAAGAAAAGGCACCACACAAATTCCATCCTCTCCCCGATTTCATCTAAATCATCCATGTCATTCTCTTCCGCGCCGACGATGAAAAGAACCAGAGATGACTATGAACGGCTGAGCTTGGACATGGCGAAATGCCTAATGCTTCTCTCCCACGGGATCAACGCAGAGCCCAAAAGAGCCGCTGCGCATCAAACCGAGGACAACTACGAGTGCAAGACGTGCAATCGCCAGTTCTCTTCATTCCAGGCGCTTGGCGGCCACCGGGCAAGCCACAAGAAGCCGAAGCTGCTGCAGAACAAGCCGGGAGACTGCACCAAGTTGGCGTTGGGATTGACAGCGGAGACCAAGATGCATGAGTGCTCGGTATGTGGGCTGAAGTTCGCGTTGGGGCAAGCCTTGGGCGGCCACATGAGGAAGCACAGGGCCGAGTTAATGAGTGGGAACATGATGAATATGGACGAATTTTTCGGGATTAGTTCGACGGTCCCGGTGTTGAACTGGTCGAATAGCAGCAGTAAGAGGGTTATGGGCCTGGACTTGAACTTGACTCCTCTTGAGAATGACCTCAAGTTCTTGTTTGGCAAGATGGCTCCCAAGATAGATCACCTGATCCTGTAATTATGATTCCTTATTCTCACGTTGCTTTCACGAGGATTTTTACTTAGGATGATTATTTATTCATTATGTTGTTGTACAGAAAGAAAGTCCTATTTGGATCTAGTGAGTTTAGGGTCTTTTGTAAGTTATGCATGATTTCGAGTTCAATCATGCTTTATCTCTTTTTTGTTTTTTCTTTCCCCAGTTGTGAAAGAGATCGTTTGTTGGCAAAATCATGTGGAATAAAGCTAGATAGGAAGACAGCATGGTGTAAAATGTTATTTAAGAAAGATGGTTCGGCGATTTTGGATGCTTGCATTTGTTTCAGTATCCACGTACGGTCGCTTTCTCTTAGACGCCTTTTTTCAAACTCATTCAAGCTTAGGGCTTCTGACTTTAAAACCATATGTGCCGATTGCATAATCTTCTATAAAGTGGTTCTATTAGACGGAGGGAGATTTCGCATACAACTTTCATTCTATGTTTCCCTAATAGAATAATTTTCCACGTGCTTAAGTTTCTGGTCGAACCTCAATGTACAGGTAGAAGTGCTATAATGTTCAAGAACTAATGTGTGAAAAGGCTTGATATTGTATTTTATTCCTAAAAGTAGACTCAACTTTTTAATTAAAATATAGTGAATCATTTAAAGCCCTTCTCCTTTGTCAATTAAAAGATAAAAATTCAAGGAAACGATGTAGTTTCTAGCTTTGCCTCCGCATAACAAATCGTTTCACAATTGTTGTTGATAAAGGAATGATGCCTTTTCGCAAATCAAGTTCAAAAGGTATCATTTGTCTGCCAACCTTTCATGCAAAATTTGGTGAAAACTACTGAAGAAAGTCTTAAACTTATTGTAATTATATTAATTCAGTCCATCTGATCAATTTTGGCCGGTCAACGTTCCTACAAGGTGCGGTTGGCATTGACGTGGACAATTATAATAATATTTTAATAGTATTTTGAATTATTTATTTATTTTTTTTCTATTTTCTATTTTCTTCTTTATTTTTTTCTTCCCTTCATTTTATACTCTAGTAGGCAAGGTCAACCTTGTCGGCCACTAGTGAGGGTGAGCCTCACTTGCCCCTGGTGAGGCTCGAACTCACCATTGGTGGGCAAGGTCCTTGCCCATCCACTAGTGAGGCTGACCTTGACATGGCGAGGCTCAACCTCACCTTTTGCCAATCATCTAGTTTCGATGATTGGCTAGAGAATGAAGATGAAAGGAAGAAAATAAAAGAAAAAGGAAAAAATAATTTGAAAAAAATATTGAAATATAATTGAAAATTATCCACATTAGTGTTGGTCACGTCACATAAGATGGTTGGTGTCCATATCGGTGCCACTAGCCAAAATTGGCCACATGAATTGAATCTTGGCAATTGGCCAAAGTATGAAGATGAAGGAAAAAAAAAAAAAGAAAGAAAGAGAAAAAAATGAGGAAAAAAGAATAAATGAATCATTTTAAAAATATTAAAATATTATTGAAAATTGTCAATGTCCACTGGTCATACCACGTAAGATGGTTGGTGTCCATGTCAGTGCTGACCAACCAAAATTGATTGAATAGATTGAATTGGCACAAATATGAAATGTTTAAATTCAATTGGCAAAATAAAAAGTTTTCCAATTATTGGCATGATTATGACTATTTGGGTAATTCTTCCTAAATTTTGCTGTAACTGGTCGACTGAACACACTATTATATTGTTGACCTTTGACGAGCTTCAAGCTTGGAGGGCCACCAATTTAGAACTTGCTCGCTTTATAGTTCCTGAGTAGGAAAAGTTAACATGCTTATCATACTTTCTACTCTTCCAGCTTTCAATTTGACCAGAATTGAGAACCTCCCAGTTTGATTCGAATCTTTTTAAAACTTCTGAAGTTCTGTATCCCCCAATAAGTTTACCTGCAGATTATAATCAGTCAAGCAATTGATAATTATACTTTGTCGAACCAAAGGGTGCCTAGCCTTAGCAAAACAAGTGAAGAGTATGTACTTTTACGAACGATGTATCTTTTTCCTTTGTCAACATACGATGGGCTTGGCATATTGAAATGAATGTGTAGCGAACATGAAACTTATATTGTTTGAATCCTTTGATTCCATCAGATCATTTTATTATTGTCATTGACCACTTTCTTGGTTAATCATCGTAGACAAAATATTATCCTAAATTCCAAATCCAGATTAAGTCGGCAATATTGCAAACGCAAAGCGCTTTGAGCCCGTTTCCAATTGGGCAACATTTGAGGCCTTAGCCTTTCATGCCACTGAAAGAAGCTCTCATAAAAAAAGAAAGGAGTTTTTTTTTTTTTTTTTTTTTTTTTTTTTTTTTTCGGGGGCCGTTTTACCAAGCTTGTTTAGAGACAAAGTCCTGATGGATATGAAAGGTCTTTTAATGATGGCACGAAAAACCTTGATAAAAATTTGGAAAGTGTATTGAAAGTTTTAGAACTTGTTACAAAAGTGCAATTAGGGTTAAAACTTTCAAAATGTGTAATTCGGCCCTAAAACTTGTTACAAAAGTATAATTGAGTTTTAAAACTTTCAACAAGTATAATTAACTCCCAAAGCTTATCAAATTGGTCCAATTAAGTCCTTTCATTAATTATATTTTTGAAAGTTTTAGGATTCAATTGTACTTTCGTTAAAAGTTTTAGAACTCGATTGTGTTTTTTGAAAGTTTTAGAACTTGATTGTATATATCTACTTGGAATGAACGGCTTCTTATAAACATGTTTGATGAGCAAACAAGCCATGGAATTCTCACAATTCCATTGGGCTCGCTAGTGAAAGAGGATCAATTGGTCTGGATGAACATTAAGTTAGAGAATATACAGTAAAGAGTAGGCACAACAAAATTAGGGAGAATGTGGTTTGAGACAGGACCATCACAACTTCAATATCCTACCAAATTCCTCGCACTCTGTGGACTAAAGCCCAAAGATCAAAATTTTCTTATGGGGAATGTGCCAAAATGCTTTGCCAAATAAGGAAGATAGGTAAAGGCGAAGTATTGTGGAAGACAGTAGCTCCGATTTGTTCAAGCAGCACCCGGAAACCTTGAAGCATCTCCTTTTGCTTTTCCCCCCTGCACTGACCGGCGACTCTTTGTTGCTCACCTTCCATCTCTCTCTCTCCCCGAGGCCCTCGCCGGCTCTCACAATTTTTTTAAAAAATAAAAATAAATAAAGAACAGAACAGAACGTAAAAGAAAAAAGACAACCATAAAAATTCTAAAAAAAAAAAAAATATTTACATTAACATCTACCGTGCCACGTAGGGCGTAAGTTTGATGTTCATGTTAGCTTTTTTTGACAAAATTTGGTTGGATGAACTCAATTAGGTACCAATGCAAAAATATTTAAAACTAAATTAATCTAATTAAAAATTTTAAGATTAAATTGGTACTAGTATAACGGATTTATGGTTTATTTGATACTTTTTTCACTAATTTTAGTATGCGGTGCTTCCACACATGACTTTTTATAATTCAAATACTTTTTTAAAAAGGCAGTTTAGGGACGGACAAATTCTTGACAAGTGTAGTGGGAGTCACACGACGACGAATTTGTGGAAAAAACATGCATTTTAGAATTATTTAGCCTAAACTAAATATTATAATGGCCTTCAAACCTACCAAATTTACTTTGGGTTCCTTGTTGTTATCTAAGAAAAATAATGTTATTTTAATGGATAAGCCAGCATCACTGTATCAGGACAAATCTACCTCGGTCCAAATTTGCATGCTTCCGTTCTGTTGACAGCGAACATTGCATTTGGACAAAAAAAATTGCCACCAATTATGGGCACTACTAACATATTTTTATCATTTTTATTAGCTCTGGACATTACTTAATCTACATATATACATCGCTCACATTGATTATAGATCTTCATAAGGAGAACAACTTTTCTAAACGTTTACATACTAAAATAGACAAATATATTTGCCATTTCGTAACTTCTTTTATGTCCATAATAAAATTTGGAAAAGAAAATAAGTCCATGCAAGTCACATACAAAATGAAAGGAGTAACATAAAACTGACATTTTAGAGGGTTATGCCTGGACCATGCAGGCCCTGTTTGGTTCGGCCCCAAAGCCAAACCAAACGGGCCTGCAATCCCCCTACTGTTTACAATCAACATATGGCAGAGAAAAGTAACAAAGAAAAAAGTGAAGAATGCACCAAGATCACAATCAAATATAGTAATTTAATCATTATCAGTAATCATATATGGCACATTAAATTGTTAGCAATTTCTGAGAAAATTGTCTTAAAGATTTTGTAACGAACGCGACAAGTAAGGTCGAATAATTCTACGCAGTAAGCTCCCAGCATCTAGAACAAATCCGACATTTCAAAGAATCACGCCAATTTTGACTCGTGCAATTTAAATAATGCCTCACTCTGCAAGTGGTCTTGTGACTGTTCAACCAGAACCCGCCACGTGGAAAGGACATGAGCAAGACTAGTCAAACTATTCCGCACGTGCACGTGTTTTCTGCGTAAATCACAAAAATGAACCTCAACTTCCTTCCTCGTGCGCGCTCGAGCTGGGGGGATGTTTCTCATACCAAACTTCGTTTCTTAATTTAAAACATTAGTCAAGTCAAAATGTTTGACCCGCATTCGCAGCTGGACATTTCGCATATAAATACCCTCAAGCACGCTTCTCAGGCTTCATCTCCACATTCCTTTCGCAAGATAACTATTCCATCAATGACATTCTCTTGCGCGCCGACGTTGAAAAGAACCAGAGATGACTGGGAAGGGATGAACTTGGACATGGCGAAATGCCTGATGCTTCTCTCCCACGGGGTCAACACAAACCCTAAAAAAGCCGCCGTGCATCACGATGAGGACAACTTCGAGTGCAAGACGTGCAACCGCCGGTTCTCGTCATTCCAGGCACTCGGCGGCCACCGGGCGAGCCACAAGAAGCCAAGGCTGCTGGAGACAACGAAGCTGGAGGACTGCACCAAGCTGGCGTTGGGCTCAGTGGCAAAGCCCAAGATGCACGAGTGCTCGATGTGCGGGCTGAAGTTCGCATCGGGGCAAGCCTTGGGAGGCCACATGAGGAGACACAGGGCCGAGCTGATGAGCGGGGATATGATGAAGATGGACGAGATTTTCGCTGTCGGTTCGATGACCCCTCTGTTGAAGAGGTCGAATAGCAGCAAGAGGGTTATGGGCCTGGACTTGAACTTGTCTCCTCTTGAGAATGATCTCAAGTTCTTGTTTGGCAAGATGGCTCCCAAGATAGATCCATTGCTCCTGTGATTACCGTTCCTTTTCCTCACGTTGTTTTATTAAGGAGTTTTACTTTAGCTTGATAATTTGTTCATTCATTTGTATTCATTCATTTGTTGTACAAAAGGAAAGTCCTATACGGACCGACTAAGTTTAGGTTCTTTTGTAAATCATCCAAAAATTCGAGTTCAATCTTTCTTTTGTCTCTATTTTTTTCCCCAGTTGTGAAAGAGATCATTTGTTGGCAATTCGGATGCTTGCATATATTTCAAGATCCCCTTAGAGTCGGTAAGCCCATCTAAACTTAATTATTTAAAATCAAGACTAGTGGCTTTAATACATATCATAACCGTGTGGCATGATCTTCTATAATAAGGGAAGGAAGATTACATGTGTAATTCCGCTTCTTAATTCCCCTTCATTGCTTGCCTAATAGAATAAGTTTCCACATGCTTGAGTTTGAGGTCGAATCTCAAACCATATGGAGGAGAAGAGTTAGAATGTTCAAGGACTGTTATGCAAAAAGACTTCATATTATTGTAGTTTGGATGCTAATTTAGTCATAAAATTCCAACTTTGCCAATCTAATCTTAAATTTTTGTGTGAAATTTCAATTTCTTCTAGCCGATTGTCACTTAAAAATACTAAGGTTAAGATCTAGTTATCCCACCCATCTCACATGTCTCGACCGGTGTCTAATGTTGAAGAATTTGAATATAGCGATATTGTTTTGCATTGTTTTTGAATTTTTTCATTTACTTCTTTCCGCATTTCATCTTTTTCACTACAACACTAGCATCCTCAACAAACTCGAGCAAGTAACATGGAAATCTCCGATCGTCACCATAGAGATGTCTCTTTATTTCTCATTCATGGCAAATTCCATGGCTAAGGATAGCTATAGCAACCTTAAATTTGAGGTTTCGAGCCCTAATGATGTAGGAAGGAGGTCAAACATTGCGGGGAAAATTACAAAAAAAAAAACAAAAACAAAAACAAAAACTCATAAACTTATTAGAATTATGCTAATTCAGTCCTAATCTTTTGGGAGGGCAATTGAGTCTTAAACCTTTTGCATTTGTAATAATTCAGTCTATCTAACCAAATTTTGGCTGCCAATGTTAACGTGGAGGTAGGTTGTTGTATGTGGCATGCAATTGGCATTGACCTAGCTAATTTTTAATAATATTTTAATATTTTTTTCAAAATTTTTATTTTTCTTTCACTTTTGTTTCTTCATCTTCTTCTCAATTGCCAATGATCAACCAAAGGTGAGGACTTGCAAGGTCGACCCCACTAGCTATTGGCAAAAGCAAGCCTCATCGTCCCTAGGGAGGCTTGACCTTGCTGTCATTGGGCGAGGTCGACTTCGCAAGTGGCCGGAGAGTTCGAGCCTCACCATCATTGGGAAGGTTGAGCCTCACTAGAGGTAGGCAAGGCTTGCTTTTGCCGGTGGCCAGTGGGGTTAACCTCGCCAACCCTCACCTCTAGCTAGTCACCTAGTTCTGACAACTAGCTAGAGGATTAAGACAAAAAGGATAAAGAAAGAAAATAAATAAATAATTCAAAAAATATTAAATATTATTAAAAATCATCAACGTTAATATTGGCCATGCCACGGGACGTCTAGTGTCCATTAGCACCGACTGGTCCAAATTAGCCAAAGGAATTGAATGAACACAAATACAAAAGATTTAAGACTCAATTGATTAAAAAAAAAGTTTATGATTGAATTGACATAATTGCAATAGGTTTAGGATTGTTTTAATAATTTTCCCAATACCATGCCATATGGATATTGAAATAAATATCAGTAATTTTTCAACCTTCCGATTATAGTCTATATCCAAAAGTAGTTTAAATTGAATCTCGAAACGACCTAACTTATTTAACTTGTACCAATTATAGTCAACTTTTTGTTGCCCTTCTCTTTTGTCAATTAAACACTAAACAGTTCAAGGAAAGGATGCAGTTTCTGGCTTTTTTCCCTCATAGGAAATCGTCTCATAGCTGCACTTCACAGTTACATTTTATAAAGAAGCGACGGCATTTTTTAATTCAAGTTCCAAAGAGAATCGTTCCTTCAGCTGAGATTTGCCGCAAATTTTTCTGTAGCTGGTCGAGGTGAAACCATAATAATGTTGTTGACCTTTCCTGAGGAACGAGCTAGGAGTAGGAGGGCAATCCATCTAGAATTTGGATTAATACTATAAAGCATTTCAAATTAACCCAAACTACTTTGTTGACCATAAAAAAACTTCAAATTGGTACATCTGCAACAAATTTTCACCATGTTAGTTTTTTTTTTTAAATTTTACCGTCAAATTGCTAAATTGGGTGGCGCGTAACAATTGATTAGTGTATCGATTTGGGATTTTATCATCCGTTTGAGCATGCTAGTTTGTGATTGTTTGAGGTATTTATCTAATTTAACAAAAACTAATAGAGGATAAATTTATCATTAATGTACCGGTTTGGAGTTTTTGATAGTAAAAAGGTTAGTTAAGGGTAATATTTTCATTGATGTACTAATTTAAATTTTTTTGTGGTACAAAAATTAGTTTGAGATAAATTTATCGTAAATGTATTAATATAAAATTTTCGTGTTATTAACCATTTGGAATTTGCTTTCCAAAGAAATAAACTCGGTTAAATTTTCGTGATTGTTCAGAGGCTTATCAATTCTGTCTTATTTTCCAACTTTTGACTTGACTGGTATAAAAAAGACCTGGCTGTTTGAAATCTTATTAAAATTTCTGAAGTTCTGTGTGCCCCCTACAAGTTTTCCTCCAGGCTAAACTCAGTTAAGAAATTATTAGTTATATTAGTTAAAATCAGGCGGACCAATATTATCTTTTATTGTTTTTCAATGTATGATGGGCTAGGTATCGTAAACTGATTGTAGTGAGTAGGATTGTCGTATCAATTCGGGAGATTCAGAGCTTTAAAAGTTAAAAAAAAAAAATTCGAGTTACCCTCCGGTTCCTCCAAACCATTTTATGATTGCAATTTGCCGCTTCCCTCATAAGTATACAAATAAAGGTTGCTAAATTTCATACAATAGCTTGTCAATGAAAATATAAGTTGTTCGTGAAAGAGGCAAAGAAAAGTCGGTAAAAAATACAGAAGTTTTGGTCGGACAAAAGATTATTTGAAAAAAAAATCAAATGAAATAAAAGTTTGTGACATAAAACTAGCTGGTCACTTAATCGGAACTTATTTTTTGGGATAACATTAATTAGAGAAAAGTCGATAAATCCCTCAAATAAAAGTTTGTACTTTTCTAGGATAGTTGTTAAGTTCAAAGTGTGGGTAAGTTAATCCAAGTAAAAGTTGACAACTTATTACAAAAGTTAGTAACTTTTCGACAATTAAAAAAGCTGTAACTGAGTAGAAGTGTTGGTAACTTACCAACTGTATATTAGAAGCAAAAGTTACCAGTGATTTTTTTTTTTTATAAATGTTTCTCGAATTTTACTGGCATGGAATACTACTCTTTTTTGTTTTTCTGTGGCACAGTAGAATGGTCATTGAAAGATAGTCAAATACTTTAGTTGCAAAAGGTTCATTCCCATGGCACCGTACTAACTAATTGAATTCAATAAGACGACTCTACATAAAGCTGACGTTGAATGTTCATATTCAACTGAGTTAAAGTGTATGTGTTGACTGTTCTTGCTTGAACGTAGCAGATTCACTATAGCACATTCGCAGAAGAGTAAGTTGCTTGCCCAAGATTGTAATGCATTAGGTTGCAAATCCATGCCCGATATTCAAATCCGAACGTATGTATACTGCACAATCAATGAACTAGTCACCTTTGACTACCGTAACGATTCTCATTTTATGCATGAGAATGCGAAGATTCAATAGTTCTCGGAATTAATCCATCATCGCTGTCAAGCATGACTATTAGCTTTCTTATCCTTTCATTTCTTTTACACCAGGCGGAGTTAAGCAATTATATGTCTCTAAATTTGATGTAATGGGAATACACTCAGAAAAATTACCAAATCAATTCTACAAATGTTGTGTAGATGTCAATTTAATCATAACTCCTTTAAATTTGCCAATTTGGGCTTTAAATCTTTTGATGAAATTTCAATTTAATTTTTCGGACTAATTTTGACCATAAAATTTTGACGTGGATGTCAAGTTATCACCGACCGTCCAATGTGATATGATTGGCATCTAACATCGATAATTTATGCAAAACAACGTCATTTTGCTGAAATTTTTTTCTCTTTGAATGTTGTGATTGACTTAGATTTGGCTTTTGCATAGGGAGTTTTTCCCGATTCAAAGATTGAGAAAAATGACTTTGTGCAGTGAAATGATGATAGACTTGAGACAATGCGGAGATACGGTGAGCAAAAATGTAATGGGAAGGAGGGTTTAGGGTTTGGGTGTGTGAAGTGCACGGGAGGTCACGGGAGGAGGAGGATCGGGATGGCATAGGGTCCCGAGGCGGCTGCCGGCCTATCCGACTTCACAGCTCTGATTAAGAGACAGCGCAGTGCGAGTTGTTGCTCAACAACTTCGAAAAGTCCAATCTCGAAACCTTGCCTCAAGACATCATAGTGAGTAACTTGTATTTGATTGCTTGGAAAAGCCGCAAGTTCATATAAAGAAGATGAAAAGTAATAAGGAAAAAGTCTGGCAATTTGGAAAAATTAACAAAAAATGGTGGTGTTGTCTAGAATTATCCACATTACATTGCTCAATATGCCACATAAGACTGCTAACAATAACTGGACTGCCACGTTAGCAATTTCAAGTGGAAATTGATCAGAATAATTTCATTGAAATATAACACAAAAAATTAGAATTACATTGACAAAATTGATAAGATTTAGAGTTGAAGTAACATCCATATAATAAGTTCATGGCTAATTGATAAAATTTCAGAATTTGATTTTTGGTCAATTGTAATTTTTTGGATTACACATAAGAATCTTACGTGTTTGTGATGAATTTTTGAAGAAAATATACGACATTTGAACACAGACAACTAATCCGCATATTCTCACCCGAAAGGTTACTTCTTGGCCTTAGAATGTAAAATCAAGGACTTACCATTTAAAGCTAAAATAGGTGAGGTAAGAATGTGTTGGTGTCATATATGCCTCTAATTACATCACTCTGTCTAGATTGTTGCACGGGTCGATTAGAGTTACGGAGGAAAACAAGCGCCGAACAAAGCAAACAATATTGTGCTTGTGGCAAGTCATGATGTGACTATACCTATAGTGGAATATGAGAGGAAGATGGGGACACGGGACGCAAAACATATCTTTAATCCGCTCCATTATCGACATATCGCATTGCACTAGCAGATAAATCTCTCGAGACATCTGTCTAGCACGGGAATTTTCAAAGTTATAGAGGGCTCAAGTGAGCCAACATTAGAGCCGACAATATTGTATTGACCATCGATACCGTGCTAAGCCTGAATGGAACTACCTACAATATAATTTTAGTGAGCCAAAGTCTCCGAGACTGACCTCAGCTTAATATATAATTTTTTCCATGATCATGTAAGAAGGTCATTATTCACCAAAATAAACATTAAAAATGATTTGTTTTGTTCTCCTCCAATTTAAATAATCAGCGAGCTAACAGGCTTGATGAATTATGCTAAATAAGTTTTAACCATGAAATTTAATGGTGCAATTATTCAATTTAATTGGTTACTTAGAGAGTAGAGCGAACCGATTGGATAGTTACTCGAATTTGATTTGTCCTTGCTGATGGGAACATATTGCACATTGATTTACAATTTAATAATCATATTGAGTAAATTAAAAGTTTAGAAATATATTATATATTGAGCTAACGTTTAAGGATTATTTATGTTATTTTCTAAGATATCAATATTGCAACGGATCTAAGCAATCTCAACAATAGATGGTGACAATGGGCTCTCCGCTCCTGGTCACTAAGTACTGCTATTATATCCTCCTCGGGACTCCACCAATGCTGAGCAAGAGATAGAAGATCCCCTTATTTCTTTCAAGTAGGCCGCCTTTTCCGGAACGCAGCAGATGGTGACTAACAATGAGCACACTGCTTTCCGCGTGGCTAGACGACTCGCATCGTGATGTATGACATTATGTCGAATATCAATACCAGAAAATGACATAGAAGTGAAAAAGAGAAACAACTTCCACACTTTCAAAAGTCTCTCGAGTCAAGGGGGGAAGCTTGCAGATTATCCCGTCGCTATTATTATTGTTATTCCTTTTCCTCCCCATTTATTTGCTAAATGACAATTTGCACTTTTCTTTGGGCTGTCACAGATGTTACTTCCCCCAAGTCCAGCATGATCTACTGAGTGTAATAAATGTCGTCATAAATGAGATTAAGATGTCGGTATAAAGAAAGAGATTAAAGTTTCTATTTAGTTGTTAGTCATGGACAAATTATATTAAACCGTATGCCTTTTTAATAATCTACAATACTATATAAAGTAAAATGGACCTCCTACTTTGAAGCGATCATCATCCTTATTTTCTTCTCCAAAATATCCTCTATTAATTATTTTATAAATGTTTTATCAATGGGCAAATGCGTAAATAAATAATCTATTTTATGCCTTATGTATTTCAATTTATAATATTAAATTTTCCATCTTGTAAATAGATTTACAGCAATCCTCAAATATTTTCTTTCCATATAAATGTGTGAGTACAGTTTCTTTATACTGTATCGATAATATTTTTTTTTTGATTAATTAATAACTCAAATGTTTGTGTTTTGCCAGAAAGTCACTACTTTGGTTTGTTGACTGGATAATGAACGATTACAGCCCTTCGATTGATTAACTATTCTAATCAAATGCCATATTCTTTATGCTTCAAAATTGACAGAGGATTATGCACCAAGAAAAGAACGAGAATTTGATTATTGGGTTCTAAGCTGATGAAATGAATTTACTCGGTACATAAAAAATCCTTTCCCAAGGAAGAAGAGACAATGTTCTTCTTCTTCCCCAAGGGAAAGGAGCCAATGTTGACTGTTGACCTTTGAATGCCGCATCGCATGTTGCCTTGTGACTGCCCAATACGACCCGCCACGTGTGAAAGAAAACGCGCAAAACCGGTCAAACTATTTCACACGTGCAGATGTTTATTCCTTTCATAGCGAAAGTGCATCTGAACTTTCTTTCTCCTCCGCGGTCAGGCAGGAGGATGTTTCCTGTGAGCATGACGCACAACCAAACGTCATCTCTTAACACTAGTCAATTCAAATGTTTTTGAGTCGACGTTCTCAACTGAACATTTTGCCTATAAATACCCCAGACACGCTTCACACGCTTCACCATCATATTCTTTTCGCAAGATTTCATCCTCACCCCGATTTCATCCGAGTCATCAACGACATTCTCTTCAGCACCGATGATGAAAAGAAGCAGAGATGACTATGAAAGGATGAACTTGGACATGGCGAAATGCCTAATGCTACTCACCCATGGCGTCAACACAAACCCAAAGACAGCCGCTGTGCATCACCATGAAGACAACTTCAAGTGCAAGACGTGCAATCGCCAGTTCCCTTCATTCCAGGCGCTTGGTGGCCACCGGGCAAGCCACAAGAAGCCGAAGCTGCCGGAGACAAGGCCGGAAGACAGCACCAAGTCAGTGTTGGGCACGACGGCAAATTCCAAGATGCATGAGTGCTCGATATGTGGGCTGAAGTTCTCATTGGGGCAAGCCTTGGGAGGCCACATGAGGAGGCACAGGGTGCAGTTGATGAGCGGGAGCGTGATGAAGATGGATGAGATTTTTGTGGTTGGTCCGACAATCCCAGTGTTGAAGAGGTCGAAAAGCAGCAATAAGAGGGTTATGGGCCTCGACTTGAACTTGACTCCTCTTGAGAATGACCTCAAGTTCTTATTTGGCAAGATGGCTCCGGAGATAGATGCCTCGCTCCTGTAATTATGATTTCTTGTTCTCAAGTAACTTTCACGGGGAGTTTTACTTTAGGATGATTATTTATTCATTCAGTTGTTGTACAGAAAGAAAGTCCTATTTGGACCGACTGAGTTTAGGGGCTTTTGTAAATGATTAAAGATTTCGAATTGAATCATTCCTTTATCTCATTTTATGTTTTTTCTTTCCCCAGTTGTGAAAGAGATCATCTGCTGGCAAAATCATGTTGAATAAAACTAGATAGGAAGACAGCATGGTGTACAATGTTAGTTAAGAAAGATGGTGTGGCAATTCGAATGCTTGCTTTTGTTTCGATATCCACTTACAATCGATTTTTCTCTTTTCCAAACTTAAGACTTTTTGCTTTAATACCATATCGGACGTGAGTTTCAAGTACTAATATGCGGGAGTGGACTCACCTTTGTAATTTAATCTGAAAAAGACCTCATTTATCTAATACCATTATCGGTTGTCCTTCTCTTTCAGGTATTAAACGCTAGAATTGATGAAAATAATGTAATTTTTTTTTTTTTGGTGAAGTTAAGAGAAAAATAATGTAATTTTTTGCTTTTCCTTTACATAGAAAGTCGTTTCATAGCTGCAATTTTAACTCGATGGTTGCTTTTAAAACGAAACGGAGTTTTGGAATTCAAGTTCAAAAGAGAATCGTTTCTTCTACTGAGATTTCGTGCAGATTTTGCGGTAGCTGGTCTACGGCAAATCCTAATATGTTATTGACATCTGACGAGCTTCAAGCTAGGAGGGCAGTCAATTTGGAACTTGCTTTCCTGTCAATAAACTGGCTTTAAAGTTGCTGAGTAGGATAAGTTCACATGCTTATCAGTTCTACTTTCTCATCTTCAAGCTATTACTTTGACCAGAATTAAAATCTTCCAGTTTGAGTAGAAGAATACGTACTTTATGACTAATCGGGCTTGACCAATATCTTTTATGATTTTGCAATATACAATCGGCTTGGTATTATAAAATGAATGTAGTGAATAAGAAACATGGGAGTGCCAAAACTTGGCACGGATAAACAAATAAGTGCCAAAACTTCTAAAAGGTATACTTAAGTGTCAAAATTGAAGAAAAATGATTACTTAAGTGATAACAGTGGGATTTTTCGGCTAAATTGCTGACATTGCATTTTCTTGTGAGATTTCTAACTAATGTGACAATTTTTTTTTTAAATTATCCGCATGAAGTTGACATGGCTAGATAAGCTCAAAATAATGTCATTTTGATCTAAATTTGATTTTTAATATAAATATTAATTAAATTAAATTTTAAAAACTAAATTTTAAGAAATTAGATATGGAACCATGGACGCCCTCGCCACTACTCCCACTCTCATTGGAAAGGCATTGGTGGGGCGAGGGTCGGTTGAGGTCATTAGGCCCTGTCCAATAGCCAGCAACCCTGGCCGACCCAAGGGCCAATAGGCCCCGGCTGGCAACGGCCCTTGGCCTAATCTGGGGGAGGTCCATGACCCCTCGCCCCACCGTCGCCTTTCTAGCAATCGTGGGGTGGTGGCAGCGAGGGCCTCCACGGTGCCAAATTTGATATATATTTTTAAAAATTAATTTAATTAATATCTATATTAAATATAAAATTTAGGGACAAAATAATGCCTTTTTGGGACAGGGATGTTGAGCAGACATTTCGACAAGCCACAAAGACCAGTTTTATTAATAAATAGTGCTACGTTGGATTTCCGGCAAGTCTTACCAGAGTTTGCATTTAAGTGTTCAATTTTTTTCTAAATAAAAAATAGCATTTAAGTGTGTCTTCTAGAAGTTTTGGCACCTATATGTCCATCCATATCAAGTTTTGGCACTTGAAATGTACTTCTTTTAGAAACTTAGATTATCCACAGAAATTTAGAGCTTTAGAAGTTCACGAAAGTTCAAGTTAAACAGGAAGTTTTCTATCATTTGAATCCTCCGATTCCTCCAAATCAGCTGGTAACGCAAAAGTAATTGGAAACTGAATCGGAGAAAAATTGATAAGTCACACAATGAACGTTGCTAAATTTCTTATAATAGTTGATAAATGAAAATATAATCTGCATGTAAGAAAGGTCAATAAAAGTTGATAAAAAATAAGAGAAGTTGGTCAAACAAAATATTATTTTGAAAAAAGCTTAATGAGCATTGCAACTATACATAATTCGAAGAAACATTAGTAATAAAACTAGTTGGTAACTTAATCGACAGTCACTAATTACACATGATAAATTTTAAAAAGATTTGGTAAATTTTAAATTTTAGTAAGCAAAGCAAATGAAAGTTCATACAAAATTAAGGAAAGCTGGATATTTGGTAAGCAACCCAAAGAAAGTTGGTAACCTGAATATATTTGTCAATATAATCATACAAAAGTTGGTAAATTACCAAAATAAAAGGTTGGTCATTTTGAAGGATAATTGGTAATCTATTATATGGAAAGGTAACCGGTTTTTTTTTTTATCAACATGTATTGAACCTCACCAGCAAGGAAGAAATTGTTTTTTTTTTTTTTTTTGGTTTAGGACCAGTAGATTGGTCCTTGAAAGATGCTCAAATGCTTTAATTGCAGAAACTTCACTTCCTTTAGTACCATATTAACTAATTTGAATTCAACAAAGGTGACTCTTGACAAATAAAGCTGACGTTGAATTTTCATATTCAACTAAGTTTTAGTATGTGTGTTGAATGTCCATGCTTGAACACGTAAGGGATTCAATTTAGCACATTCGGAGAAGGGTAAGCAAGTTGCTTGTCCAAGTCTGTAATGGATTAAGGTTGCAACTTTTCATGCCGGTCATTCAAATCTGGACGTTTATGTTAGAATGTCCAAGTCCAACTCATTAGGTTCTGAATTTGACATTCTAACATAATAAAATCGGATTGTGTTTTAGTTTATTTCGCATGTGAGGCTCCCATTTGTCAAATTCCACGAATCACTTCTAATCTAGCTGTATTACATATCTCATATTACTTGTTTACGGAGTTTATATATTCCCATATCTTTTAAAAATTCCACAAGTGTCAATATTAATCCATTATTACCTGTCAAACTTGACTATTAGCTTTCTTATTGTCACGACCTTCCTTTCGGGGGCATTTTTCTAGTTGAAGGAATAGGTTTAGAGGTATCACCTAAGAGACGGGCCATTTGGACGCGGACTCTCCCAAATCCATACCTTGTGTGACGTTAGATTTCTTTATAGTTCTTTTTTCAAGCCTAATGATTTCTAGGAGTTGCGGATAACCATTTGGAGTCGTCTAGAAACCGAATGAGATGTGGGAGATTCATCTCATTTTCTACACAACCAAAGATTCTAGCTTGGGGATTTAATTGCATTAATATTACTATTAAAGCTCTTTTGGTACTACTAATTTGGAAGGTTATTTATCTAACTAATCATACAATATTGATTTCCGATTATGATCCTTGAAGCATTGGTGTTGCTAAATTCTCATGCAAATGTTCTTGAGAGGTTTATTATGATACTAAACTAGACCTGTCTATTATAGAAAAAGAATTATCAAACAACCTATCGAAATAACTTTTAAAGTAAACAACCAAGTATCAAAAGCATCTAAGTGCGGGACATGTAATCTCGATGCAAGTAAGGCAAATAATCGGGACATGAGCCCTTGTAAGTTAAACTCGATACCAAATCAGGCAAAAAATGAATAATGATTTTCTATTAAGCCTTAGGACATGAACCCCATAAGCTTGATATTAGTGATAATCCCAATTAAGGGTGAGTCTAAATCTATTCATATTATAAAGATGAAGCTAAGCTAAGCTATTCTAATAATTAAAAGGTGATGCTAATTCTTATTTGATTTTATTACTTAGAATCTAAAATTACTTGCTTATTAAGGCCTAAAGTAACCTACTAAAACTAAGCTAAGCTAATCTAATTTTGAATGGCTTCCTTATCTTCTCCTTGGTCACCAATGTTCTAAAAGACTCTTGGCCACTACCATTTTGGTCCAGTTCAGTTCTAGGGTCAATCCAAGACCAACAAAATTTTTTATTTCACTTTTTTATATACCTTACAAAAATATTATATTTAATTACATATCGGTCAACCTCGCCTCAGTTTCCTCCTGCACGTCAACATAGTTCATATACACAAATGGCATATAATCAAGGCACACAACAATTGAAAGGCCTCACTCATCTTAGTCAATCACAGGAGCCTCAATTATAAGGCTAAACTATTATGACACGTCTCATACCAAGCCACATAGTTTTTTCTCATAATCAGATGCATCTAACTCAATCAATCATGTGTTCCAATTATTAATATTGCCCCTCTAGGGTACGACCTACTCACAAGTTTGGCATCTACTAGTGTATCCAGCATTGTCTCATCACCATTGAACACGACGACGTCTCTCAAAGATAGTTTTCCCAAAAGAGCATAGGTCTAAAATCTACCGCGACCCGAGTCCCACTGAGTAAGTATCTCATATAGGGTAATGCCCAGCTTAAAAGCTTGAGATAGTTTCTCTTAACCAACACAAGACCAATCAATCTCGGTCTAGAACACCGTGCATTGCACTTAAATGCCTCCATTAAAATAGTGATCCCGACCTATTTTCTTCATATTAAAAACACCCGGTGAAAATAGTCGTGTATGCGTACACGGTCATATCGAATAGAAAAACTAATATACTTCCTTTTTAAAATCCCACTATTTTATATAGGATGTAAAACCATTTCCGGTGTCAAAATCCAACACCCAAAATTTTCTAAACAAATATTGAAATTCACAAATTTTGGAATAAATCACCAAAAATCCAATATGCACTCAATTTGCACAATTTAATGTCCAATTACATAAATTGAACACACCATTGCAATCAGCATGAAATTCCGATCATCGCTATTCTAGCATAATTTCCAGAAAATAATAAATAATTACATATAATATAAATTAAATAAATAATATATTATATTATATTAATATAATTTAATAAAATAATATGTATAAATTCAAAATAATTAATTCAAGGCCTAATCAAGATTACACTAATTTAATAACCTAATTGGCATAACTAATTGCCTACTAAGCTAATCATATCCCTTAATCTAATTAACAATTAATTAAACTAATCTAACCATCTAACCATACTTAACTTAATCTAAACACCCCTTAAGCATAATTAACTTCCTAAGTAGGGTTTAGCAAGTAAACTAATCGGTTTAGCATTCGAGTGAATCCACGACAACGACAACGCCAAGGCGAGCGATAAACCTCTGAGCGGTGACACCAAGCGAGGTCGGGAAGGGCTCAAAAACAAGCCACAAAGTCCCAAAGCCTTACTGGTTTATCGGCTTCTAATTCTTGGCTGAACCGTAAAGAACCAAGGGCTGAACGATGGTTGGTCAAGGTAGGTAGAGCAACGGCTGCTGCAATAGGTCAAGTCGGTGGTTTTGGTGGCTTGGACGGATGGCGGAGGAAGCTTGGGTGGCTGGACGGTGGTGGCTACGCTTGGGAACCTCTACCACAGTGATCCAAGGTGGTCTCAAGCTCAAAATAGCAACAATAGCTCGGATCCCCACTGAAACTCCCAAAAATTGGATTGTTGGAGGAGAAACGGTATTGGGCGGCTTGGCCAGAGCTCCAATGAGCGGGTGGTCAGCAACCGACAGCACCTAGGGGTCAAGGGAGACTTGCTGATCGCTGAGCCAGATGGAGGAAGGGTCAGAATGGGAGGAAAATCACGAAAATCGCAAAACAGTGCAGGCGGGTAGACAGACCAACGGACCAGTGAACGACGGCTTCCGACCGGCAGACGGGTTGGTTGGCGACTCCATTCGATGAGCAACGACCATTGTCCATACGGACTGGGTCTCTTGGTCACGACGATGGGTGGCACGGGGGCTGATTAGCACAAGAAGGCAACTTTTAACTCAAATCTTTGGAGAAAGGTCAGTTGGAGCAGAAACAGGAAGAAGAGAAAACAGAGGGGGAAAAGAGGTTGACGGTGGCTTTGCGGGCGTGCGATGGTGGAGGGGAAGCTGCTGCTCGATTTTCTCTGATTTCTCAAGCTCTCTCTACACCTCAACAATGGAGAAAGCCAAGCTTCAAGGGGGAAGAAGGGCTACTGGTCAAGGAAGGGGCCACCAAAATATCCTAAGCTCTCAAGTGGTTGCCCAAGCACCTTGGCTGGCATCCACAGCCAAGTTGTAGCCCTTTGGCTTCTCAAACAAGCCTCCCAAATGGTCTAAAAGGTTGAGGCCCATGGGGGCTATGAATTTTGGACTCTTGGCCATCAAATTGGACTACGTCCTCTCCAATTAACCTCTAATTGGACCTAAATTAGAGTCCATAAGTCTCACCAAGGTGTTCACACTCCAATTCACATTTCTTTTCCTCGTCCATTTGTCCAACTCAAATCCCATAAATGTGACCAAAAACGGTTATTAGATTTTTTCGATCCAAAATACTCTTACTTTGGATTTTTCGTTGAAAATCTCAATTTGTAGAAAAATCTTCAAAGACAAGTTGACGTTTCTAAAATGATTTGTGACATGATAGAACTTCAAATTTTTGAAATTGGGTTCAATTTCTTAATTGATTTCAATCTATCACTATTTTAACATGTCCTAATCTACTAGATAGCTTTTAGGAACTTTTAACGCTTTTGACCTGTGGTCGATCATTTTTTAGCCACAAAATGCATCTTCAATACATTGGTGACTCTCGGTTGTCGTAAAAATCTTAAGGTTTCAAACATGGACATAGGATATAGAAAATACATTAAAATCGGTCTAATGCTGTTCGACGAGAATTTTGCAATTAGGTAGAATCACCAACACTTAATCACGTACCTTTGTCGAATCGAGTTATCTCCGGTCTTTAATCGATTTTGACCGTGTCGTAATGATCATTGCAGATTAACACGGTCGAGCAGTCGATTCCTGATCTAATTCTCAAGTCTATTGTGTTAAAATTCTTTAATGGCTTCACCCGATAGATTAGTTAACTCGTGAGTGACCAACTCAGAGAAAAAGGTTATAGGCGCATCAATGAAAAGCCCATTTCATTTGATCGAAAATAGACTTAAAAATCAAGATGTCATTGGAAAAACTTGTTAAGGGAATTAGCTTACGATGGTTTAGAGCGATAGAGATGGGATAATAAAGATCTTGCATGCACAGCCTCGCAGAATATATAGCACAATGTAGGCTTCACCTATATAGATAGTAGAATGTTGAAACTAATAATCCAACAACTACAATCCAGAATGGTCAATACAAGGTAATGGTTGAAAGTGGAACTAGAAGACTTCTCTATTCTATCAATCTGTAAGAGGATAGACCTTGGCCAAAAAGAAAAGTTTGCAGATACCTATCTTCGAGGCTCAAATCGAATCGTTAATGTATAAACCAAGAATGGGTCCAATGGAGGATCGTCTAGTTTCACTGGACAAAAGGATGAAAATAGTATTCTCAACTGTTGGCATATATATTAGGGAGGATGAAGGAAAGAAGGCACATAAAACAGCAAACATTGTGGAAGCGCAAAGAAATAGATGGGAACAAAATTCATTATAAAAATAAGGTGAGCATACCTTACAAAATTCAACTTTAGTGTCGATTCTCGTAAAGTACAGTTTGCTCTAAGTTGTATCCGCTGAAGGACCTGCTTCAAGAATTAATACGTATGATCTTCCGTTGTTACCAACAGAGAAGAGTAGGCCCTTATACCGATCGAGAGTGCAATCCACAAGAAGCGAGAGCTTTTTAGACAGTTTGATATAGCCTCCTCTAGTAAAAACATACCCTGAACCATGGAGTTTTTTTTTAGGAAACTGAACCATGGAGTTAAGAGTCAAGGTCGAGAAGCATAAATGAGAAACGCACCATCATTCACTAACGAGTTTAAAGAACTCCAATTCACCTGAGAAAACAGAGCCAGCAAAATCGATACAATCGCCACAAAGGAGAACCGATTCGAACCCCAAGTTCCCCCCGGAAAAAAAAAAAAAAAATCTTAAATGAATACTAGCTGAGACAAACTAAACACCAATATTCGGACAAGAACCCCAATTCATCAGAATAGAAAAGAAGAAGGGAAAAAAAAAAAAAAAACGAAGGTAAAATGCGAAAGCAGTGATTTTTAACATACCAGCCTAAGCCGGACGAAGTGGGTCAAAACCCAGAAACCTGACAAGCAAGTTGGCACGAGAGACGAATTCGAGAAAATGGGACCGGTCCTCCACTGGCGGTGATGCTGACACAACAGAGCCATGCGTCTAGCCGTCGAGTAACCGATCTTGGCTTCCCAAAACCCAACAACGATGGCAACGGTGACCCCTGAGCTTCCTTTCCTCTTCTCAGCGTCAGCAACGGTGGCTGTGCTGGTGGGTTTGAAAATTAGAGTTGAAAAACGAAAGTGAGGGGGTGATCGAGTGACAAAGAGAAAAGGGAAAGAGAGGGAGATAGGGAGCCAAAAGGCCCGCGCAGTACCAGTACCAAAAACACTCGCACTGACCTGTTCTGACCCAACCCTAATCAAACACCCGCTGATACCGGCTCCAAACCCGATTAAAAGTTTAGTCCGACTCCAAAATACCCTTAATTTTGGATTAGGTTAGGTGGGGCCAGCACAGGCCTTTTTGACACCCCTACCTATGATGTTTTGCATGTTCTGTGTAAAATCATCATCTTGCTAGTAGCGAGAAAAAAAAAACACATTCTCCGATATGGTATAAAACTAAAAAATCTTCTTTTCATCGTTAATTTTATAACAACGTATCTATTTTATTTTATTTTTTTGTCATTCTTATATGTATTTAAAGTGGCGGGGGTGTCTATAGCCTTACCTAGGGTGAAAAAGTGCGAACATTCTTCAGTTGTGTCGATAATTTATATTTCATTAATTAGTAAACCAAATGATTACTTATATTAAGGTGATCTTGTAGTATTTTCTAATTGTCACACATTCAATGTATGGACACTTTTGCTCACTTGTAACCCCATAAAAAAATCCAGAAGAAATGAGAAGTTGACCAAATATACAGAAAAATGAAGGGTGGTGCTATTTCTACCCCTAAATGACTACATCTACGCCCCTTTGCACTAAAAAGACAAATCACCCTTAATCTTTCAAT